>CM038675.1:850738093-851338093 GCA_021605145.1 Aegilops bicornis | reverse complement strand
AGAGGCTGACGGGGGGGTCCCACCCGTCAGGTTTGAATTTTCAAACGGGGAGAACAGAGCTCGTCGGCGCCCGAGAGCTGCGGTGGTCGCCGGCGGCGATCCACGACGAGGCAGGGGGATCGGGAGGTACCTACGTGCTCAGCGTGTCCTTCCGCGTCGGTGAGTGATGGTGGTGTTCGCCGGCGAGCAGCGGCCCTTGCTCCGGCGGACGGCGGCTCGGGTGGAGTTGGATCTCGTCGGGGAGGGCTGCGAAGGTCAAATTGAAGCTTGGGTTAGCTCACTGGGTGCTCGAGGAGGCTACTGACGAGGTTTGGGCGTCGGGGATGGCCTCACCGGAGTGGATCGAGCTGGTGGCCGAGGCGGATCGGGGCGGCCGAAGTTGGGGGAGGAGACCTCCTCGAGGTCCTCCTAGTGGCTTGGCGGGGTGTTGGTGGGTTGCGGTGGTGGTGCGTGCTCGAGAACGAGCTCGGGGCTTCCTTTTATAGGCGATCCGAGGCGCTGGCCGAGAACGGGGATCTCCGGCGATGGTTACAGCGGCGCAGTGCTTGGTCGGGGAGTTTAGGGAGTTGGGCGTCAACGTGGAGGTCCACCGGTTCCATTTAGGTGCCAACCAAGCTTAGATTAGGCTCTCTGGGTGGCTTCGACGGAACGGGGCGGCGCGGGCCCGTCGGCGGCAGAGGGCGTGCCCTGTGCTTGCCGGGCCACGACGATGGTGCTGCGGTGTGCGTTGGCATGCATGAGGCCACGCGGAGGGCTAGGGGGCGTTGGGCGGCGCCGGACAACGTGGCGAGCTGGCTCAGGCCCCCGCTAGCCGCCACGGGTGGCTCTGCCACCGCAGAAGCTGCTGGCGTCGGCGATGCTCGCCGCCACCGACACCTGCGTCCGTCCAAGAGAGCATGCGGTGCTCTGGTCAAGGAGGAGAGGCCGTGCGCAACGCGCCAGGGCGCTCATGTGATCGATGACAACTCCCTGACGAAAAACGACACTGAAATCTCTGAAACTCTGAACTTTCTGAATGTGTATAGGAACAGTGCCGGCCAAGTGTTCGACGAAATGATTTTGGCATGTGGGGAATTTTCCTTAAGCTGATTTTTGGTGGGGTGGCCTCTCATTGCATCTGGGGGCTGCCTGAATTTTGGTAGAATTTTTGGAGAAGAGAAAATATGAGTTTCACCAAATTTGACAAATCTGGTCCAAACATGCAGAGGTTGAAACTTGAAAATTTTGAAAAAAGGAAGAGTGGATCTTGATGGATCTAGGTTGGGGTGCTAAAGACTATCCAGAGGAGTTGGTTTGAGATCAAAACTCAAAGGAAATTAGGTACTTCCTTTGTAAATCATCTAGGCTTAAAATAATTGACAGAATTGTTTGGGGAATAAAACAAATGAAATAAAATCCAAAAATGGGTTGGACTTGTTGGAACAGAATATTTGGATTGCCCCAAAGTGGAGGGAGGGGTTTTGGGAGAATTTACCACATGAGGCATGGTAAAAACCATGGGTGGTTTCAATATAAGAGAAGTCCCAAAACTCCTAGGGTTTCTTTTAAAAGAAAAAAAATTCCAAAATAAATAAATTGGGAAGGGAACAATCAGAAGAAAGGTTTTTAATAATCAAACACCAGGGTTGAAGAAAATACCAAAAATAAGATCCTTGCCAAGGGGAAAAGTTTTGAGAGAGAGGTTTTTGGAAGGATTTAAAAGACCTTCAAATCCAACAAAGTTTTTGTTGAAAACCAAATAAAATTTTTGGAGTGTCACAGTCTTCTTCTTCCTCCAGCCGCCCAAACCAAACCACCCCATCGGCTCCGCCTGCTCCCGCCTCCCATGGCTGGCTGCGCCTCCGCCGCCCTACCGTACGTACCCTCCAACGTTGGCCAGTCCCTCCCTCTATTCCCCCACACGTCCTGTTATTCTCCGGCGACGTCAGCCCCAACACGCACCCGCGCCCGAACCAGTCAACCCTCGTACTCCCCTCCGCCTGCGACTGGACTGGCGCATCTTCAACGGCTCCTGTTCGTTCCGTCCGAGGCCTCGCCGTCGTCCTCCGCCTTGCGGCCTTGGTTCGCTCGCCGTGCGCCGCTTCTCTTGCGTTGTTGTCAACGTCGTCAACAACCGAGAGGAATAAGAAGATGACTGTACGTGGAGAGGATGACAGTAGGGACCCACCAGCATCATGGCAGTACGCAAGCAAGTGCCTCTATAGCACCAGCCAAAAATATGGTTCCTCCTAATGGTTGGACATCTGGGGCTCACGCCATTGTCAACATAGTCAATAAACGAGAGAATTACACTACGAGCGGCTGACACCAGGGACCCAGCAAGTCGCATAGTTTTTTTAGGAACAAGCAGTTGTTATTTATACTAGTTTTAGCGACGGATCAGGGTAACAACGGGGCTGTGCGGGGGTTGTGGCCCGTCTAGCCAGGGTTTTATTTATGTTTACCACATCATGAGCCCAGTTGTGTTTTTTTCTTGCTGAAATGGCTAACCCAGTTCTATTTTTTTAAAGAAATACCCAAACAAGGCCTACTTGCTTTATCGGCCCTACTGGGCTGCAAATCTTTCAAGACGAGTAGAGTTTCATTCGGTTTGCCCAGAAATGGGCTGTACTTTTTTAAAACACATCAAACCGGGAATTAGTTTCAATTTTTTTTCATTACAAGATCTTAAATTCCATTGATTTTTATACGTTGACAATTATTTTGATTTTATATTTATATAAATTATTTTTCAAAATAGTTTGAATGTGAATCGATATTTCTGGATTAAAAACAGTTGACCGCACCAAAATATGCAAAATTTCGTATTCTTTTTAACCATGGCCACAATATGGGGTGTAATGCTAACAAAAAGAAGATGGGCTCCAGAAAAATTCTTAAGAATTAGCAAATGGGCTGTACATTATTAGAAATAATGGCAGATGGGTTGTATGCTGTTTTCCACATATTTGTGGCTGACTTGTGTGCCTACTACAGGTTGACGTGTATGCTTTCATAAAAAAAGGATGACGCACACGTAACACCCTGTCAACTTAGTCAACACACGAGAGCAGTGACTGTTGGATGTCCATCCAACGGCTGTCGTGCTTCTTCAATCTCTGCTCTTCATGCTCCAGCCGCTCAAACAAGCGCCAAGGGACTGCTCCCCTCTTCCCGCTGCCGGCTATGTTGCCGCCAAGAGGCCTCACGGCCCCACCGTACTCCTATCGCTGGCCTAGCCATCCCTCTACTCACCCACACATGCTGGTATTCTCCGGCGACAGCAGACGAACCAGTAAACCCTCGTACTCCTCCGCGTGGGAAACAACTGCCGAGTATTCCCTGGCTCCGTGTCGTTCGCTTCTTAGGCCTCGCCGTCGTCCACCGCCCTGGTGCTCTCGGCACGGCCTGGTCAACGTGGTCAATGAACGACATCCATCGGAAGTGGACTGTACGTGGAGAGGCTGACATCTGGGTCCACGGCCGCACGCAAGGAAATGCCTCCTTATTACGCGCAAAATAATGATTCCTCCACCTGACAGCTAGGACCCACAGGAAGGGCCTCTGTATTTCGCGAAAAAAACGTTCCCCCCACTGACAAGTCAGACCCACCATCTATATCTTCGCACGCAAGAAAATGCCTCCTTATTACGCCCAAAAAAATGAATACCACCCTGCTAGCTGGGATCCGCCATATTGTTGGGCTGACTTGTGGGCCTACTAAGTTGACGGGGACGGAGGGCTTTGTCAACTTAGTCAATACTCCAGTGACTGTATGATGTGCATCCAACGGTCATAGTGCTTCTTCAACCTCTGGTCTTCTTGCTCCAGCCGCCTAAAGCAGCGCCGGTCGTGCCGCCTGCTCCTGCCTCCCGTGGCCGGCTGTGCTACCAGGGATGCCTCACCGCCCCCATACTACTCCCACCACTGGCCAGGCCATCCCTCCACTCACCCACACCCCCTGTTATTCTGCGGCGACGGCAGCCTCACATCGCAGCCGAACCAGTGAACGCTCGTACTCCTCTCCGCGTGGGCATCCACTGCCGCGTCTTGCCCGGCTCCGCGTCGTCCCCTTCCTAGGCCTCACCGTCGTCCACCGCCGTGGTGCTCTCAGCGCGGCGTGGTCAATGTGGTCAACGACCGACTTCCATCGGAAGAGTATCAGACGGAGACGCTGAGAGCTGGGTCCACGGTAGCCGCAAGGAAGTGCCTCCTTATTACGCGGAAAATAATTATTCCTCCACCTGACAGCGCGGACCCACCGGACGGGCCACCAGTATTTTGTGAAAAAAATTGTTTCCCCTTAACTGCTGGGACCCACCAGACGGGCCACCGTTTTTGAAAACGCCCCCTTCGCCCCCTGTCAGCTTGGACCCACCGGAAGTGCCTCCTTGCTACGCACAAAAAAATGAATACTCCCCCGGCTAGCTGGGACCCACCTTGGTGGGATGCTGACTTGTGGGCCTACTAAGTTGATGGGGATGAAGGGCTTTGTCAACTTAGTCAATTTGAACGATTCTAGCTCCGGTGAGCATACGATGTCCATCCAACGACCGTAGTGCTTCTTCAACCTCTGGTCTTCTTGCTCCAGCCGCCCAAAGCAGCGCCGGTCGTGTCGCATGCTCCTGCCTCCCGTGGCCGGCTATGCTGCTGCAGAGGCCTCACCGCCCCCTACTATTCCCACCGCTGGCCAGGCCCTGCGGCGACGGCAGCCTCACACCGCAGCCGAACCAGTGAACCCTCATACTCCTCTCCGCTTGAGGCTTCCACCGCCTCGTCTTCCCCGGCTCTGCGTTGTCCCCTTCCTAGGCCTCGCCGTCGTCCACCGCCGTGGTGCTCTCCGCGCGGCGTGGTCAACATGGTCAAGGAACGACGTCCATCGGAAGAGGCTGACAGTTGGGTCCACGGCCACAGCCCAGTTTTTTTGTGATTTGCCAAGTAAGTCGCTTTGTCAGGCCTGTTGGCCTGCAAATCTTTCAAGACGAGAAGAGCTTTCATTCGGCTGGCCGTGAAAATGGCCCATCAGTAATGAGAAATGGGCTGTAAATTATTAGAAATAATGGCAGATGGGTTGTATGCTGTTTTCCACATATTTGAGGCTTTCCTAAAAAAAAGGTTGACGCACAAGCAGTGACTGTTGGATGTCCATCCAACGGCCGTCGTGCTTCTTCAATCTCTGCTCTTCCTGCTCCAGCCGCTCAAACAAGCGTCCCACGGACTGCTCGCTCCCTCCTCCTGGGCCGGGTCTTTGCCGCAAGCAGGCCTCACCGCCCCACCGTATTCCGTGCCGCTGGCCTAGCCATCCCTCTACTCACCCGCACCCATCTTGTTATTCTCCGGCGACGGCAGCAGACCAGTAAACCCTCAGACAACAGTCGTACTCCCCTCCGCGTGGGAAACAACTGCCGAGTCTTTCCTGCCTCCGTGTCGTCCCCTTCCTAGGCCTCGCCGTCGTCCACCGCCGTGGTGCTCTCGGCGTGGCGTGGTTAATGTGGTCAACGACCGACTTCCATCGGAAGAGTACTATGCGTGGAGACGCTGACAGCTGGGTCCACGGTCGCAGCAAGGAAGTGCCTCCTTATTACGTGCAAAATAATTATTCCTCCACCTGACAGCGGGGACCCACCGGACGGGCCACCGTATTTCACGAAAAAACATTTTCCCCTGACTGCTGGGACCCACCAGCTACATCTTCGCACGCAAGGAAGTGCGTCCGGGCAAAAAAAAACGATTCGCCCCCCTGACTGCTGGGACCCACCAGCTACATCTTCGCACGCAAGGAAGTGCCTGACAGTCAGGACCCACCTGGTCAAAGCGTATGTGGCGTTGTCATTCTGGTCGCGAACGTGTACGTACAAATATACTGGTGGATGTAGAGGCGCGCACATGTCGTAGTAGAGGCGCACATGTAGCATGTACACGTACGTACAGCGGCCAGGGTGCAAGAAAGAACATACGGCCACGTATGTGTACATACGGGCGGGGTCTCGAACGCCTACTCGCGTATACGTACGGCGAGGGCTCGTGTACATGGCTGGGCCGGAACGGAGAAACAGCGCCGTCGTCGTGTTCATGGGGAGGCAACGGAATGCGTCGTGTTCATGGGGAGGCAACGGAATGCGTCGTGTTCATCGGGAGGCAACGGAATGCGTCGTGTTCATCGGGAGGTAACGGAACGCGTGGGAGCCAACCGGCTGGGTCGGAACGGAATGCGTGGTCGTGTTCATCGGGAGGACTTGGACGGAACAGGCGATGGAAACGAGGCCTGGCGTACCGCAGAACGGAGGAAACGGACCTCCTACGTTCTAAATGGGGTCCTGTTGATCGGGAGGGGTCTGGCTTACCGCAAAACGGAGGAAACAGACCTCCTACGGTCGAAACAAGGGTCCTGTTGATCGGGAGGGGTGTGGCGTACCATAAAACGGAGGAAACAGACCTCCTATGATTGAAACGGGGGTCCTGTTGATCGGGAGGGGTGTGGCGTACCGCAGAACGGACGAAACGGACTTGTGTTGGAGCGCTACGATCGAAACGGGGGTCTTGTTCATCGTGAGGGCTATGGGGTACCGCAAAACGGGACTCCGCGGGATACCGTTCATCTCCACCGTCGACCTCCTCCAGCCTCCATGGGCTACCGTCGACCTTCTCCAGCCTCCACGGGCTCCTGTTCATCCAGCCTCCACCGCGCGCTAATCCACCGGCTACTGTTCAACCACCCCTCCACGGGCACCCCTCCACCGTCTACTGTTCATCCAGCCCTCCACGCCATGGGGTCCTGTTCAACCACCCCTCCACGGGCACCCCTTCACCGTCTACTGTTCATCCAGCCCTCCACACCACGGGATCCTGTTCATCCAGAGGCAACGCCACCGCTCACTGGTCATCCAACACCGCAAGGCCGACGCCACTGTTCATCCAATCGATCGGCTTCGCTTAGCAGCAGTAGTGAAGGAATCGCCCATCGGGTTCGATTAACAGCCATCGATTGATCGCCGGGTTCGATGAACGCGTAGCTTGTAGTGCAATCGCCGGGTTGATTAGAGCCCAACGCCTCGCTTTCGGGTTCGCGATTAGAGCCAACGCCTCGCACACACGCGCGTACGTGTACGAGAGAAATGCGCATCGCTCGGCCCCCGACCTCCCACCGTAACCGGGAACTCCCGGAAATTTTCCTCGCCCTTTCTTCTACCATGGTTTTTTCCGTCATTGACGGCCCAAAGAATGTCATGCAGCTGCGTCTCCAGCCTGCCTAGGACGAAAAGCCCATTTTCTGTCATGATTTTTTGTCATAGAAGTAGGAGCCCACCACATCTATGATAATACCGGGTTTTGTCACAATTATCGTCATAGAAGTGTCATATGTATGACAGAATTTTTTTTCGTTCGGCCCAAAATGTCACAGATGTGTCTTTTTTTGTAGTGTCAGATCCTCCAGGATCTGGCTTGGCGGCCCGATTTGCGTGCTCCAGCGGCCCAACTGGTTTGTTGCTCTGATCTGGATATCCTTCTCGATCCTCAGTTTCCGAAGGGTTGAGCACACATGGCACTTCAGTTTCAGTATGTTTCGGTCGACGGCTCTTTGCCGGAACCGACGCAGATAGAGGTTTGTGGCATAGGATGGCGACCGAGGAAACTTTGGTTGGCTAGATCAGCCAAACATCGGCGGCGGCTTTGGCGTTGTTACCATCCTTGAGGCGAAGCCGAGGTCCCTCTACCCACCTCTGACCCCCACTCGGACGGAAGTCCAAAATCCCAATAGGATTGGGCGGCGGTGGCACCCTGCGCATCGTGTCCTCCATGGAGGCGCCGTCTTGGGAGGGTTGGGTGTTCGGGAGAGTGGTACTATGGGTGGTTGCCTCTGCATGACAATTGCAGCAGCGACGGTGTGGAGGTTGGCAGGAGGAGCGGCATCGGATCTACCGTGTCGACAACGGCGAGTTTTGGCTTCATGATGCAGCTGGATCTCGACGACGGATGTGTCTGAATGGACGAGCGCATGGCGGTGGCGCTATTTGGTGCCATGGCGGCGTTGACGGTAGGTCTGGCAAGGTCGTTGCATCTGGACCTGCTTTGTAGATGGATAGGTGGAAGACGACGGTGACGACCCATGTGAGTGCGTCGGACCGGTTTGTGCCTCAGACTCGGTATGTGGCTTGGCTAGGGCCTCCGCTTATGTTAGGCTTAGGTGGGAGGTCTGGTTATTTGGCTCAGCATTTCTGTACTCCTACATCAAGTGGATAGGAGTAGCTAAAAATGTTGCCAAGATGGCGGATTCAGACTAATTAGAGAGAAGAAATTCTAAATGACAAGTGGTGCGGGTTAATCGAATATGGCAAAGCATTAGTGTGAGCTTAGCTACTACCGCCGAGACAGCTAACTGAACATTTTTAAACAACTGGCGGCCAGATCCATAAGACGCGGCAGCGCGCGCAAAGTAGACTTGAAGGGAACTGATATTTTCCACGACTAACTTTGAAGTCTTTGTTTACCTCATCTCTCAGAGCATCTAGTCGATCCAATCTAGTGGAAAAATACTTTTCTAACCTTCCTTTCTCATATAGCTTTCTCGACGTTTCAGGTTAGTTAATTTGTGTTACCCGTATGATACAAATTAAGTACTCCCTCCGTACCGGTGAAAATCATCTTACTTTGTGCACCGCAACCAATGTTTATTTGCAAAGTACTACATTGTTTCAAGTCATTAAAAATATACACGCCCCACGTCTCTCATTGATTAATTCTTTATTGATGTTAAGAAACAAGAAACGGGGTGTGAGTTAGTGCATCGCGGCGTAAGTGTCTTGGGAGTAGGCAAAAGCCAGCTAGGAAGCTGTTGGAGTGTGATGGTGAAGAATTCCAAATGCCAGTGATGACTTTTCTTTCCCATGTACACATCAATACACGTAAAAACTGTATGGAAGAGAGATATGCTCTCAAATGATACATGTAAATGAAGCATGTAGAGTTGCAAAAAAAAAAAACAAATCTTTCGAAAGATTCATGAGAAACATTAGTTGGTTCACATTACCTGCGACAAGGCATGCCTGTTCATAGTGGTTTGCCCACAGTTAAATTAATCTCAAAATAAATGTGTTTCAAGACAGATGGAGTATTGCTAAACAAACAGTTACTCTATAGTGCACAGCTCGGTCGGTGGTGTCAGGACTTTGATCGATCGAGGTCTTAATGAAGTAGCTAGGCCAGTCAGAGGAATCTGCGCGAGCCACGTTGGGCTAGCGTGATGGCGAGATCGATCAGCTGGCCAACAGCCACTTGTTGTTCATGAGCATCTCTCGGGACCCCTCCATCGATCACTCCGGCTTGACTTGAGACTCCAGGAAATTATGTACTTACTCCGTTTTTATTTAGTTCGCATATTAGCTTTGATCAAAGTCAAGCTTTACAAACTTTGACCAAGTTTATAAATAAAAATATTAAAATATACAATAACAAATCAACAACATTAGATTTATTATTGAATGTACTTTCACATCGTATAGATTTATTATGATAAATGTCTATATTGTTTTCTATAAACTTAGTCAAACTTTACGAAGTTTAACTTGAGTTAACTCTAATATGCAGAGTAAATAAATACGGAGGAAGTATCTATGGGGAGCATCATGGTTTGGAGCACATGCATGTACCATGGTGGAACGTGAAATAAGAAGTACTACTTGACCTTGATTGTCGTACATTAAAGTGTTTGTCCGAGGTTCGATGAAATCATGTCCCCATCAGTATCGTCGGTTTGACCTGCTGGATCTATATTCCAGTGCCTCATCCATGCATATGTTAGTGAATTATTACAGATATGAACGAACCTGCCTAGCAAGCTGCCAAGCTGTATATGTACACGGCGTAGGAGACATGGGGGTCGGCCGATTAGTGATGGCGCCATCACAATCTGGCCTGCATGACGTAAATCACATGGTGGTGCACCACCCATGAGGATGATTGAATGATGATCAGCAGAGGATGATGGAATCATCTCACAAAACTAGCTAGTACTAGTACCATTGGACGTATCGAGGTCCGTATGTGTATACTGATCCGAGAAATCAGATTCCAGCTCCACTTGGATTGCTTAACGTGATTGCAGTTGATGATCAGTTTATGTCAGGACTTCCATGCATAGATTCAAGTTGTCTCGTATAACCGATCGATCAGACAGATGGAAATGGATTAACCAACGTGCATACATGCATGAGTTTGCCGCCTTCGCCTTTGGTTAACGCCAAGTTGTGCTTATTTAGTTTGTCTGTTCCACGATTACTAGTGAACTAACAACTTTGTAAACTTTGATCAAGTATATAAAAATTATTAACATCTACAATAACATTAGATGTATCATTGAATATATTTTCACATCATATTTATTTGTTATTGTGAATGTTCATATTGTTTTGACTTTAACTTGGTCGAAGTTTAGAAAGTCTTTCGCAAATAAAATCATGACAAAGCTAATATACAGAGCACATATTAAACTCGGCAAAATGTTCACCGAGTGCCAAAATCGGTGCAACACACTTGACTGGACAGGCCCCGGCAATCATTAATACTGTCGAGTGCATTCTATCGACAACTTATTGAAATTATAAACAATGTTTACCGAGTTCCGGCCAGAAAAAACTCGGCAAACCTCACCGTCAGACTGAACGCGCCATTAGCAGAAGTGCCACGTGGCACAAATAATCACCATTTTTTATGGCCAAACACGGGGAAATCTCACCAATAGAAATTAACCACGTGGCAGAACATATCGCCTAGTTCAAAATATCTGGGGGCTTCATCATTCAACAGAAATGGGCAATGTATTTGCCAAGTTACACACTCGGAAAACATCTAACCAATTAAGGCATGTCGTGTGGCACAACGTTATTAGCCAGTTCAGAACTTCGTCCAGTTCCTCAAACTGCAGAACTAGGCAAAGCGTTTGCCGAGTTTTGAACTCAGTTGTATGGTAACCAATTAGGGCGTTGTCGTGGAGTTAACACGGCAGATGCCCTAGCAAAAGGATTTAGGTGTGGAGCCATCGCAATTAGGTTAGCTTAAAGGGGTTGAGCGGGACAAAGGACACAGAGAGTTTACCCAGGTTTTGGCCCCTCTCAATGAGGTAAAAGTCTACTCCTGCTTTAGGTTGTATTGCTTGGGTTTCGATAACCAGGGAAGGAATACGCTTGACCTAGTTCTTGATCGATTGTTTCTTGAGTTAACCCGCCGTCGGGTCACCCCTTTATATACAGGTTGATGCCCGGTGGCTTACAGAGTCCCGACCGGCTCACACAAACGCGACCGGCTCGGTTTCTAACTAAGCTTGCCTTACAGAACATGTTAAACATATGGCGGCTCTTCCCTTTGTGCCTCAAGTCACCTTTGGGTCTTGGGCCTTCAATAAGTTTGCTTAATGTACCGCCATCTTCATATCTTCTTGGACCTTATCGGGCCTCTTCATCTTTAAACCACTAGTAGCATGACCCGGCCCTCCTGGGCGGGTCATACCCAGTACTTATATCCCCAACATTAGGCCCCAGGTTGATATGAACTTGTTCACATCAATCTTCACTACTTGACTTAGCAGAATATTCCATCATCAATTCCCCATCAACTTGTTGTAACCCGCCATGATGTCACACCAAAGAACTGTGGTAACCCACCATGACGTCATGCGCATTAACTTCACACAAAGCCCAGGACATCTTAACAGATCTTTACCTTAATGGACCTGCCAAAAATTGAGGCGTTCCCATAGCCCCATAATCATTTTTTGGCTTCCTCGATTCCCGAGCACGCCATCTATCCACTTCCTTATAAATAGGGACAGGGGGTCCTTCTTTTCACTTTTACCCTGCCCCCTCGCTTTCGTCTTCCTCCTTGCGATGCTTCCGCAAGCCCGAGCTCCGCCGTCGTGGACCTTCGTCAACCGCGTCAACTCCAGCCGCTGCATCAACTTGAACAGACCAGAGAACTGTGGTGCTCCTCCGCTGCTCAGCATCATCAGTAAGTACTCCTCTTCTCATGTAACAGATCTGCATTCGGGTTTCCGCCATTCATCGGTGTTCTTCACCGTTCCTCATTTTCCTCTCTTAGATAACCTGATAGTAAAATCGAGCGTCAGTAGTTTAGCATCTCTTTGCAATCACAGACGATACCTTTTCTGCATAAGATCCCATCCGAGCACATGTGTTCTTCTGCTGCCGTGACTTTAGGTTTAAAATTTATTTTCTTCTCTGAATTGATGTAGATCCAAAATAATAGAACTGATCTGTGAAACCTGTTTGTTCAGCACTTAACAAAATTCCTCTTATAGATGCACAAATACTTTGTGAACTGCAACCATACAGGCGGCTTATACGATGAGCCATAACCCGCCAAACACCATTAGTCCCACTTTAAACCACTAGTATATGTTCAGAATATGTATAACCCGACATCATCTTCCGGTTTAACCATGCCAATCTTTATAGTACATATTTTTCTTATAATGCTCTTACTTTTTGATCACCGGACGGCTTAACTCGCATAACCTTAATCGATAATGCTTTCTTTTCTAGGCAAAAATAACAAAGACTGCCACTTCATGCAACTGGGTCGCTTCCCAGGTTACCGAGCAGACGCTGAATGAATTCGTCCAATAAGGTGCCTTAGCTGGAAAAAACGCCATCCATTGGAGAATCCCAGGAATAGAAACCACTCCTGCCTCAAAAGAAGGCGAAGTCGTACTGTTTACTGATCATATGCTCCGGGGGTTCACCCCGCCCGACTCAAGATTCTTTTGTGACGTGCTGCATTTATTCCAACTCCATCCGCAAGATATTGGTCCCAACTCTGTCTCAAATATATGCAACTTTCCAATGTTTTGCGAAGTGTATCTTCAATAAGAGCCCATTGTAGAACTGTTTAGGGAATTCTATTACCTAAACCGCCAGACCGAGTTCACGTACGGGCCCACTTTAGAACTATGTGGCATTCCAATTCAGAGACGGAAAGAAGCCACTTTTCCTGCGGCTGCACCTCCCAGTCATCCTAAGGACTGGAACCAGACTTGGTTTTACTGCAAGGATACATCTCCAGCGGGTGAAAACCCTCTGCCGGGTTTCCGCGAACACCGGCTTAGCAACGGACACCACCTCCCAGAACGGTTCAGCACAGAAGAACAGGCCAAATATAAGCGCATCTTTTCAAAGATTACAGCCTTAATGGCCAATGGCTTGACTGGAGTCGATCTGGTTCGATGCTGGGTCGCATGGAGAATCTTACCCTTAAGCCACCGACCCGGCTTAATGTGTGAGTATACCAGTGATGTCAAAGACCCACTACGCTACTCTCTAATCCGCCTGGAAGAAAAACAGATCAATGATATGACCAAAACTCTGCTCATTGAGAGTTTTGAGACTTGCAGCAAAGTGGGGCTGAACCCCTTCTACACGCTTAACCCGGCTCCAACTGTAAGTATTTTCAAGCAACTTTCATTAAATCATTATTTGTCAATCTACCTTCTCATTCTTACTTGAATTTCTGCAGGCTGACTCCCCCTTTTGGAACAAAAAACTCCAAGATAAGCCGGCCAAGAAGGTTCGAAACAAGACCAAGGTGACCAATAAGCCTGCCAAAAAGAAGGCTGATGCAAGTGATCTTTTTACTCTAGATGATGAGTCAGAGGTAGAACTTGACTCCCTTGGCTCTTTTTTATACACCTTATTGACACTGATTGCTATCAGGATGATGTGGAAGGACGTCGGCAGATGTTGAAGAGGTAACTATCATTTCCTCCGACTCAGAGCCTTTATCAAGCTAGAAAATTCGGAAGGTAACCCGAGAAGTAAGGTTTTCTCACCCTTTGGCTTACTTGGATCCCACCTTTATTTTGAAGAAACAACAGCATGAAGCTCGTCGCACCACACGAAACAGCGGAGGTGGAGAACTGTCCTCCGGCTTACCAAACACCCCGGCCCCTCGCAAATGCTGGAAAGAGGTGCCTTAGAATTCAATCTCTTTTTATCCTAAGGAGGGTCTTATGCGCCAACCACTTAATCCTTCCAACTCAAATTATCAGGGAACTTCTCATTCTTCATCCGGTGACTCCACTGGGAGTCAGGTCCCCCTCTTCAAAGTCGCCCTAGGGTGAGAACACTTGAGTTTCTTTTCTTTGACACACTTTGACGGTGCCCTGGACTAGGGGGTACTCACCACGTCGTCTCCCATGGCGGTTCACTCGTGGGCCAGTTCGGATAGCCCATGCCACATATAAGGGATATTCCACAAGACTTGATGATCAAGACAAGGACTCCTCTCCACCTACGTATTCGACTAGGTCTCTTGTTATCCTAGGCCTCCGGTATGTTATATAAGCCGAGGCTAGGCTAGTCGATAGATCATCATGACATCAATCATCATACCCCTAGGGTTTAGACCACAACATGCGATCTCGAGGTAGATCAACTCTTGTAACCCCTATACTCATCAAAGTCAATCAAGCAGCATGTAGGGTATTATCTCTTCGAGAGAGCCCGAAGCTGGGTAAAACCCCGTGTCCATGTTACCATCGATCCTAAGACACACAGCTTGGGACCCCTACCCCGAGATCTGCCAGTTTTGACACCGACAATGGTGCTTTCATTGAGAGTTCGGCTGTGTAGTCGGCAAAAGGATCAATGGCTCGCCTGCACACCAACTGCGACGTCGGCGTCTTCATCGCCGCCTCGACTGGTCACCTTGGCTTAACCAAGGACTGTGCCCTACCTCCAATCATCATGTTCGGACAAGGGCCTTCATCAACATCAACTCCGATCTCTATCAAGATCATGGAGGAATCATCCATGGAGCTCGGGGGCTCAACGTCAACATTGCCCTCGAATGACCGTGTTGTTTTTTCGAACAGTGAACTTGTATCCACGACCACCACCTCCTCAAACATCGTTTTGGCGATTCCTTCGGTGGAATTGTGCGAAATTGAGTCTACAACAACACTATAAAATTTCGTCACGTTCCGACGGAGCAATCTCCGCCGGTCTCCGATATACCGGAGCCCCGTCGAATCTAGACGGGAATCTAGACGGGAATCTGGACGAGTTTGGAGTGTGGTGTCCAGCATCTAGCTCGGACGTCCTTTGGAAGATCCAACCGTTGATCGGCTGCGGAATTCCTATATCTACCAATCATGGGGTCCAAGTTCAATGACCCACTTGGCCACACGTCCTGTAGCTTCTTTGTTTTGAATAATATCCCGTAAAGGAGCAGAACTGACCACAGTGATGGGATGACCAAGGAAATACTGCTTCAATTTACGACTAGCCATGAATACTCCATAGACTAGCTTCTGCCAATGTGGGTGCCTTTGCTTAGATTCAATTAACACCTCACTAATATAGTAAACCGGCCTTTGAACCGGGTGTTCCTTGCCTGACTCCTTCCTTTCCACAACAACCGCTACGCTGACAGCTCTGCTGTTAGAAGCCACATATAAAAGCAAGGGCTCCTTATCAATGGGAGCTGCAAGAACCGGTGGCTCAGCAAAATGTTTTTTAAGCACCTCAAACGCCTGATTTGCAGCATCACTCCAGAAAAAGTGATATGTCTTCTCCATCATCTGGTATAGAGGGATAGCCTTTTCTCCCAGCCGGCTTATAAACCGGCTCAAAGCCGCAATGCGACCCGCCAAACGCTGGACGTCGTTGATACATGTCGGCTTAGCCAAAGAAGGGATAGCCTTGATTTTCTTCGGGTTTGCCTCAATGCCACTCTCAAAAACCAAAAAACTCAACAGTTTGCCCGTTGGCACACAAAAGACACACTTGGCCGGCTTAAGCATCATCTTGTAGACCCGGAGATTGTCAAAGGTCTCCTTCAAATCATCCAACAAGGTGTCCTTCATCCTGTATTTCACCACGATATTATCCACATAAGCATGAACATTGCATCCAATCTGGTTGTGGAGCAATTTCCTCGCTGCCTCCAACATATTCCAAATTTTGACCCTCACGCACAAATGCACCATTGAAATGGAATCGCACAACAAAGAAATCCAGAGGATCCATTCAATCTACAAGAGATGAAAAAACAAAAGAAGAAATAGTTACTATGGTTTCAGCAAAAGAGAGAGGGGGAAAATCACTATAAACGAGGGGTGCAAGGGCAGGACCAACAGCACCAGCTAGCCCAAGCTAGCAGCTTGCCGGCGGTGGCAGCACCAATAACTCGCCCAAGCTAGCAGCAGCAGCTCGCCGGCGGCTAGGGTTAGCAGCAGCAACAAAAACCTAAGGGAAACAGAGGGAGGAAGGGAGGGAATAGAAGGCAAACCTGTGGTGGAGGTGGAGGTAGTGGCCGCGGGCGGCGGCATCCAAGGCGGCGATGGAGGTGGTTGTCGCGGGCGGCGGCGTCCCAGTGGCGTGGCGGCCGGGTTACCGATCGCCGGCGAGGAGGTGGTGGCCGCGGGCGGCGGCGACCCACGCGGCGGCAGGGTCGATGTGGGTCGGAGGTGAGACTGAACAAACGAGAGAGAGAGAGAGAGAGAGAGAGATGGGGATAAGGTTGGATCTTGTCTGCGTGGCATGCTGACTGGGCAGGCCAGTCAGCTTTGACTGGGTCAAAATCACTTGATCAGCCCGAAACTGAGTCAAGGGTTGAAATCTGGACCCAATGACAAGTTGAGGGTTGAAATTCGACCGGTTTTAGAGATCGGGGTTGTAAATTAA
This sequence comes from Aegilops bicornis, assembly GCA_021605145.1. Lineage (NCBI taxonomy): Eukaryota > Viridiplantae > Streptophyta > Magnoliopsida > Poales > Poaceae > Aegilops > Aegilops bicornis. The sequence goes on along the minus strand of CM038675.1, from coordinate 851,321,420 downwards.
ACCACGTGGTTAGTTGAGGGTTGAAATTTGGACTCCTCTCAACAGCAAATCAAAAGCTTGATGTAAAGATTGATCCCATATCCCATACTCAATAAATAACAGCAGATCTATTCCAAAAAAAAAAACTACTGCCTTCGTAAAAATATAAGACGTTTGTGTAGGCTAGTAATGCCTAAAAATATCTTATATTTTGATACGGAGAAAGACATAGCAGGTCTAATGCACAATTAGCAAATTTATTCTTTGATACACCTGCAACTAGACTGGACAAAATACAACTGCCAGCGTCCTCTTTCTCTATTTTTTTTACTGCACATGGTCAGGTCATATCATCTGTACAGATTATTACTACCTACTCCCCATAGTTTTAATTCAAATTTGAACTAAAACCACAACGAGTAAATCAGAACGAAGGGAGTAGATTCCAAACCTAGTGCTCCTACCGGAATACCGGGGGACAAGAGCCGAGAATACTGGGGGTGCACGGATCCCAAAAGCATTCGCACGGCCTAGATAATGTCGGACCTGGTGCTCATTTTCGGTCGTGTCCTCCAGATCTTCGCCCCAATTCGAAAATCGGTAACGGCTAACACCACAGCTCGTGTCGTGTCCAAACCCAGCGCCAACGCACGCAGAGCAGGACACCACCACTTTCCAAGCCTCCGTCTCCGCCTCCGCCTCCCTCACCAGCCAGCGAGCTCCGCTCCGCTTCCTCCTCCGGTCCCGCCACCGCCTCGCTCCCTAAGGTTTGATCCCTCCCTCCCTTCCTGCCACGCTTCCCGACCGAACCCCTCGCCGCTGCTCCGTGGTGGCGCCGATTCTGGCCGCGGAGCCTGCTGTGCCGTTTATCTCCTCCTGCCCTGTCGCCCCGTCGCCGAGATCGCTAGCCTCGACGAGGGGTTCGTGCTTGGGGGTCTCGCGTCGCGGCGCTGCCGTTGGATCTACCTGTGCGGCGCCGGGCGGGTCCGGCCGATCAGGCGGTCCTCCGGCCCCGTCGGCGGCTAGTCGTTTGGTTAGTCACTGCGAAATGGCTTCTCCTCCTTTAGTTGCTGGTCCAGCTAGTGGCTGTTGCGTTGGGTGTTAAGCTTGATGCGGCGTGGTGCAAGCACAGAGCATCCAAGTGTTTTGGCCCGATGGGATCTGTTAGGCTACCGAAGTACTGTACTGTACCCATGTGTCAGCACTAATCTTGTCGACGGCGTCGTGTGGCAAGCTGGCCGAGTAGCGTGTGCACGCTCCGGGTCCGGGTTGTTTGGATAGGGAATATTAGCGATGGATTAGAACGAGTTTGTAGCTGGTTTTTAGCAAAACCAGTTTTAACCCTTTTTTATGGAATAATCAGTTTAAAGAAAATCATGTTTGGGGTTAGGAAAGTGCAAATCTAGTTCTTCCTGTTCCATGTTTGGTTACGGACGGGGCCTATTCTATTGCCTCGCAATATTCTCTGCACTTTTTTTCTTTTCGTCCTTTGATTGACAATTCCCAAGGTACGGCTGTCAATTCCTTGTCGCCGATGCATCATGCAGCCACCCCAACTCGGCGGATCGCTCCCCATGTCTACTGCTCGTCCTCTGCTCGCCTCCCATCAGGCCTCCATGATTCGGCACGCAGACGCCAAAGCTTCCTTCCAACACGACTACCTACCGCCATTCTTTGGTCTTCCTACGAGCTCTGCCCGACGAGACGAGGTCGGCCTGCAGGCGTGTAGCCCCTCGACACCGGCAGCGGAGAGTTCATGCGAGTGCTTGATGCGGTTGGCGGTGACGCCCTCGGCGGTAAGCCACACGGCGGAGCTAGTGTTGTGGCTGGAGGTCGGCTAATCACAGGAACGCCATATCGGCATGCTTTCCACGCAGTCGCGACAAGGAGGACAGGGAGGACGAGCGTGAGGAGAAACGAACGAAGAAGAGAAACTGTATGGGATCGGGTATATGTAAATCGCGTTTTTGGAAAAACGACTAATACTCGTTTTTCTATAAACGCAAAATTCTGGGTTTTACGAGAACTGAGTTTCCTATAACCACGGTTTGTTACAGCGGCCAAACAAGGTTTTATTCTGTTAGTCTGTTTTTCTGGTTAAGGAAGTGGCTGTTAGCTAGAGTTGTGGGCTGTTAGTGCATGGCAATGCATGGCTGAGTTAGTTAGCCCGGGTGAGTACCTGCTAGTAGTGGCTGGGTGATCCGCGCGTGCGTGAGTGGCTGGTGTGTCCGTGGCTGTGTGCGTGTGCTAGGCTGGGCATAAAAAGCCCTCTGCTGTACTGCTCGGGTGTGGGTGTGTCTCGAGTGGTTGCTCAAGAAAAATGCCGTCGTTGCGGCAGGCGTATGTGCGCCGGAAAAACACAACCGTGTCCTGTGTCTGCTCTTTCTTTTACCTTCGTTCGTGCGAGAGAAAGAGAGAGTGAGAGGGAGCTGGGCACCGGCGCAAAGAGGAAGCTATGGCTCGGCGCCAACACCAAGTGCAACTATGCCTACCAAAGTTGAAAAAACTATAACTGTCATAAGCCTGCCTGCAAAGACAGCTTATGACAGCTTATTGTTCTCTTTATAATTTTTATTAAGCATAAATGGTCCATTAATGTGATTGAAGTGGTATGTGCTTTCTTATTCACAACTTTGATTAGTTTTGCCAGCCTACCTTTATCCACTAACCTCATTAGTGATGAAAATACCTGCGATGCTTTAGAGCTTTAGAGCTGGAGGTATACTTAGCTAAATACAGCTGTAGTTTCTCCTTTTAGTGTGTTATTACCAGAAACATTGCTTTAGTTACATACTTGAATGGAAGTGCGTAGAACTTATCTAGATGAAATATAATTTTGCCTCATTCACCTGGAAAACAAAAACAGATACAAAGGAGTACCAACCCACGTTAGCACACACGCATCTTATAGCATCACATCCAATGATTACAAAGGTGAATGAGACATAACTAGAACTCAGCTAGATGAGTTCTAGCAAAACTGTATTTTAATAAGGTTGATGACACATCAGGTCGGGATAAATTGACATCTTCTTAAAATGATTCAATTAGTTCTGTGTTTTTGTGCTCGTCGACGTAATTCTTATTAGCAAGATACCTAGCAGTGAATATGTGATGTAACAGGAGTAAATGATTGAGAAGGTTTTCAATTATCTTACGCAGACCAATGGCTAACGGCGAGGACATCCAGCCACTTGTGTGTGACAATGGCACTGGAATGGTCAAGGTTCGATGCTCACCCCTTTGTTTCATTCAAATTTTAAGCACAGAAAATTAGTTGTTCGGAAAATAAACACCTCATTCTTGTAGGCTGGTTTTGCTGGTGATGATGCCCCAAGAGCAGTTTTCCCTAGTATAGTTGGCCGCCCTCGCGAAAAGATCTACAAACGTGTCATGGTTGGAATCGGCGAAAAAGATGCCTATGTGGGTGATGAAGCGAAGTCAAAAAGGGGTATCCTGACCTTGAAATACCCTATTGAGCATGGCATTGTGAGCAACTGGGATGACATGGAGAAAATCTGGCATCACACCTTCTACGATGAGCTGCGTGTTGCCCCTGAAGAACATCCAGTTTTGCTGACTGAAGCTCCTCTGAACCCAAAGGCAAACAGAGAGAAGATGACCCAAATCATGTTCGAGACATTCAATGCCCCAGCGATGTATGTGGCTATTCAAGCTGTTCTTTCCCTATATGCCAGTGGTCGTACTACAGGTACGTGTCTGTTTTCACCCTACTCAAGATGAGTTTATGTATATACTTAATCCTAATTATATCCCTTCGTAAGTCGTATGACCGGCAAATGTACTATGTCTTGTGCAGGTATTGTGCTTGATTCTGGTGACGGTGTGAGCCATACTGTGCCGATCTACGAGGGATATGCACTTCCTCATGCTATTCTCCTCCGGCTGGATATTGCGGGCCGTGATCTTACCGAGTACCTGATGAGGATCCTCAGGGAGAGGGGCTATTCCTTCACCACAGCCGCAGAGCGGGAAATCGTAAGAGATATAAAGGAGAAGCTTGCCTACGTCGCCCTTGATTACGAGCAGGAGCTGGAGACAGCCAAGAGCAGCTCGTCCGTCGAGAAGAGCTACGAACTGCCTGACGGGCGGGTCATCACGATTGGTGCCGAGAGGTTCAGGTGCCCGGAGGTGCTGTTCCAGCCCTCGCTGATTGGCATGGAGGCTCCTGGGATCCACGAGACCACCTACAACTCCATCATGAAGTGCGACCTGGATATCAGGAAGGATCTCTACGGCAACATTGTGCTCAGTGGAGGGACGACCATGTTCCCCGGCATGGCCGACCGGATGAGCAAGGAGATCACCGCCCACCGGAAGATCACCGCCCATCGGATGAGCAAGGCCCACCGGACATGCAAGGAGATCACCGCCTACTGGAAGAGCAAGGAGATCCCCGCCCACCGGGCGTGCAAGGAGATCACCGCCTACTGGAAGAGCAAGGAGATCCCCGCCCACCGGACGTTCAAGGAGATCACCGCCTACTGGAAGAGCAAGGAGATCCCCGCCCACGCGCCAAGCAGCAAGACGATCAACCTCGTGGCGCCTCCCGAGAGGAAGTACAGTGTCTGGATCGGTGGTTCCATCCTCGCCTCCCTCAACACATTCCAGCAGGTACTTACTTACCTGACCTCCTTACATGACCCTCGTCGTCATGGCGTTTACCATCTTATATTTTGGGGAAAAAGATGCATGTCTTTTTCTTATTCTCTTTTAACAACATCTTGTTACATAAACCAACCAGAAAGCAAATTAATCTTTTCCTACAAAGCAAAGTATTACTTGTGTTTCCAGCTTATGAAGAAAGTACTCCTGATGTTATCAAAAACGAAAGTAGCCCTGATCCCTTTCCTTTTTGCAGATGTGGATATCCAAGGGAGAGTACGATGAATCTGGCCCATCGATCGTCCACCGCAAGTGCTTCTAGGCCCTGGGCTGTGTCTTACTCCGTGTCTCTCTGCACTTTTCCTATGATTGAGCTTGTATCCGACTCCCCTCCATTGAAGTATTCCCCGAGCTTTCTGCGGCCATTTTTACGGATGGTTTGGTATTGCCGGATGAAGGAAAAGTAGGTCCTATATCACTTTAATACAGAAGATGCCGCTTGTTCTTAGTGATATACTACTGTGTTGGTTGATATTTAGCCGGTGCGCGCGGAGGAAGACGGATGCACCGGTTTCGGGTGTGGGCTTGGGCTGTTGTGTCATGTGTGGCTGCATAGTGCATAAAGCTGGCTTTGTATGTTTATATATACTAGTCGCCAACCCGTGCATTCGCACGAGCTAGTTTGGTAAGCTGGTATTTCAACTTGACCTATACTACAAAATATGGGATTCATTGTTTGAGATTATATTTCATTTACTGGGTCTAAGGAAAACAAGAACTCAAAAAATGATAGCAGATGTTTTACCATGTTGTCTACTGACCACATAGGTTTAATATCCACATCTTAACACAATTAAACTGTTTAAATCAGATAAAAGTATATTAAGCAAAACATATAGGCAAATAATCTCTCAATATTAGAAACGAAATTATTTCATCACTTCTCATCGTGGTATACACTGTCTTTACAGCACTGGAAATATATTTTTCTTATTGTTCCTTCACCTGATACCTATTCCGACTTGTGTCTAAAGTGATTAGGCAATTTACTCTTGATAGATGATAAGAGAGCTTCACAGAATGAAGAACAGAAAAACAACTCGATCTGCTGTATTTATTTAAGAAAAAGAGATATCGATACACACATAAGTGACCATTTTCTTATTCCCTCATCTCCATAATAAAAAAATCATCGCCTCCGACCGGATATAGTGCAAACTGTAAAAGAATCACGTTTCATGGGAAAATCATGTGGTCTAGCTTCCATGCCATAGTGGTTGCATATCTGCGAATCTCATTTGTTTTCAGCATATCATATTACATAGCTCTAAAGATGTCTGCTTTGGCTATATTTGTTATTTACTAAATCTGAAATGTAAAATGTATTTTAAAAATTCATGTCAACATGGAAATTCTATTGCAAAAACATGAGTTGTTGTAGAGAGTAACTATCCAACAATGATTATACTCTGGGTAATTTGTTAGCCGGACTCCTGGAGACAATGTGATAGACAACCATCGATGGACTCATCAATCGACTGGTCGTCCTTCAAACAAATGAAAGAAAACACAGTGAACATCCATAGTTAAAACTAAAAACCCTGAAGAGAGAATTTTTTTTACTGTGTATTGCTTCTTGGAATATGAAAAGAACAACGACCAAATTTGGTGTTTTTCTTTTACCATGTAGAAGTTAAGCATAACTTGTTTGTGTGCCTAACTTTTGAGAAACAAAGTTTAATGGAGGCATGCAGCAATGCCAAATCATATCAGGTTTTCTCATACAGAGCATCTCATCAAACATACCATGCAACTCGTAGGGACCTTCCTCTAAAAGAAAACGTCCAGCGTTCAAAACCTCAAATACCAGCACACATCAGGGACCAGGTAGCCCCATGCGAAAACTGCCGGAAGAAACGAAAGTAACTAAAAGGAAAGAAGAGTACATGTGGGTAACTCAGAACTTCTTTCCTTCCTGATTCCTTTTCTACGCCTTGATCTAATGTGTTCCTTCTATTGTGTGGATGTCTCGATCTAAAGAGTGAAAGTTTCTCATTGAACTGAGGAGACAGCCGGTCAACGGCCAACCGCTTGCTGTCAGCCGGTCACCATGATGAATCAGTATGAAAAAAAAAACATGAGAATGCATGCCCAGGACATGAGCCAAGTTAAGTTGTGGCACCATTGAGCTGCTGATGCAACAGCGAGCAGGAAGCATGCGCAAGATCACTGAGAGATTGGAGGCCACTACAGAGAATTATTTTAGCCTTAATTAGGAGGAGAGAATTTTAGGGTTAAGATGAGTATTACCTTAATCAGTGTAGGTGTCTAGAATTGCAAGTTCTTCGTTGCTACATCGCAAATACCAACATCTTGAAGCTGCTCCTCACCAGATCAAAGTCATAAAAGAAACATAAGTGACAATGAATTGGATGCCCTGCATCATGCAGTTGAATCAATTAGTGCTGTATAGCGTGTGTACATGTGTTCATGGAAGAAATCGATCAACCTACTCAGCTCTTGTACCTGTGTGAATTTCATCGGCCAAAAAGAACCCCTCGAAGGGCAACCATCGAACTACCGGCGAATACACACACTGTCCTAGATGCATGTACTATTCCCTACGTGTACAAAGCGTACTCCTCCATTGATTTGCCACTTGCCAAAGGAACCACATAGGAATTCGGAGAGAGACAGGGATAAGGGTAAACACATGTAGCCATTTATGATGAGTGCCCAAGTCTAAACCTCCTTTAGTTTACACGCATCACCTTAGATCTCATAGACCACCTGGTAAAAGGACTCCAACACATGAGGACCTATGCATAGCAAAGTGGTTGCATCAAAACCAATCACAACAACAATAATCAACATCTATGAATCAATCTCCAATGCTTACTTGCTTCGGGTATGGTACACATCAAGAAGAACTTAGCATCTGCGCCCTGCCCATACAGATTAAATAATGCTAGCATGATACACTGTGCGGACAGGCAATGAATTGTATTTTACGTAATCCAAAGGCTGGGCAGGGTGATATGCATACCGATTATTCACTGCACAACCGAGGGTCCTACAATGAACTTCATCCATCAATTTGGTAGAATCATGCGGAGGCAGCCGATTTCCTAATCAATCGGTATTCATAATCTTCTTTTTAATATCGCTTGTCAAGCATAAAACGCAACGTACAAAGAGAAAGATGGGTTGCACCCGGAAGCTAAGGCCTAGGCCAATCGGCATTGCCTTGGTGCAATACGTATCAATCAGGAGATATGATTTTCCACTGGATCTAACTCGTTGCCATCAAGTCGGTGGAAGAGAACTATTGGAGATTTTTTTCGTTGAGAAGAGAGGAGGAAGGCGCACTTGGATTGGATGAGCGATGAAATGGAGACGCATGCGGGGAAGAGGAGATTAGGCCCAATGGAGTTGCGATCAGATTGCCTTTTTTATGTGTGCAGTCAAATTGTTTTTTTTTTACCTCGGTGGCTTTTATTAGATGGGCTGGAAATAGATTGCTACTGAAAATATAGGGTTGGTAGTTCTTTTTTCCTGGAGTCTACTTACGAAGGCTATATCTTTTTTTTTACAGTACGGAGGTTAGATCTGGACGGTGATAACTTGCACAAAGGATATGATTGGTAGTTTGGTAGTTTCCTTTTACATGGACTCTACTCACGGAGAGGTTATATCTGGATGATTATAACTTGTTCCTATAAAATAGATGGTTCTTTTTTTTCTAATGGATATAAGATAGATGGTTCTTTTTTTTCTAACGGATTAATCAACACCGCAATAATTTGGCCCCACATGATTAACGGCTCGTATTTTCTAATTAACGTGGGAATTTTTAGGAAGTGCCTAATTAGTATAGGTATAGATAGATAGATAGATAGATATAGATAGATAGATAGGTAGATAGATAGATAGATAGATAGATTTTTTAAAAGGAGGATGACCCGCGGCCTCTGCATCTGGGAGATGCATGCGGCCATTTTATTGATTATTCTTGAGGACCTTACAAAGTAGAACAACAATATGCCTGAATCCATCATCTTGGCAACATCTGCTGCTACTGCTATACGTATGATGAAGGGGTGCAAGCTCGGCCAAATACCCAGACCTCTCACCTAAGCCTAACATCTAATGCCGGAGGCCCCGACCGAGCCACATATCGGGTCTGGGGCACAAACTGGTCCGACGCACTCACATGTGTCGTCACCGCCATCTTCCACTGGTCCATCTTCAGAGAAAATTGAGGTGTCAACCTTGGAAGGTCCTCCGCCATTGACGCCACCACGACAAACAACGACTTCCATCTACGCGAGTCCATCTCTAAGCAACGACGTAGATCCATGCTAGGATAGGGCCACACCACCGCCGTCACCCACCATCCACAAGCGCCACCCAACCCCAAGATTCCCAAAGCGGCGCCTTCAAGAAGGGAACAGCGCCGAGAGCGCCGCCGCCACCCAACAAAGTTAGGGCTTTCGCCCGGGAGACCTAGGGGAAGGGGAAGTCAGGAGATCAGTCCATACCAACGCCTCCAAGGAGGGGAACGGATCCCTCAGGCGTCACCGTCGGCGCGGCCGGCCATGGCCGGCCAAGGATTTCACCCGAACTAGATCCCCGCCACTAGCAGCGCCTCCTGTACAGAACCGCCGACCAAGGGAAGCACGGCCCGACCAGGCTGGCCCGCACACCGAACAGGAGGGAGGCGCCAGATCGCGCGCACTGGCCACCGCAGAAGCCGCCGCCGACACCCCAACGACCACCGGGATCCTGTCGCCCGTGCGGCCAGGACGCCAGATCCATCGCCCGCACGGCTGCTCGTCGGAGCCTGTCGTGCCTCGCTAAAGGAGCCGCTGCTCCAGATCCGAGACTCCCCACACAGAGGCAGGGCAGCTGAGGCCCCGCCGCCACCATCCTTGGCGCCTCGGGCTTGCGGGCGGCTGCCTCAAGCGGCGGAGAGGAAGGGAGGGGGTGAGCCCGGCGGCGGGGCTAGGGTTCGCCCCCCTTGTCACCCGAGCGGGCGGCGCAGGGTGGAAGGCATGCGGTGGGAAGGGGTGGGGGGATGGGGCGAGGAAGGGAGGAGGGTGATCCCGGTGGCGCGGCTAGGGTTCACCCCCCTTGTCGCCCGAGCGGGCGGCGCTGGATGTGTATGTATAATAAGTATATCGGTGTGGAATTATTATTATTATTATTCCTTTAGTTGCTTTGATCAGCAAGGCTGGCCACCGGTCTATTTTGGCTTGCTATTTTTTATCGTATTTATACATACAAAATGAACAGGAAAGTTTCTATTTGTTCCTCCTTCCATTGCAAGCGCTGCTGGCACTATGTATGATGTTTATGCGAAATGTGTGCGACTGAACCCCCGACGCTTTTGTGGAATCTCCTCATCCATCTGCTTTGATGCTTGGCGCCTGTGTTTGTCGCCTCCAATGATCTTATTTTTTTAAGAACCTCGTCAAGGGCAGGGGCAACTCATTAAGAAGATAGATGATCCATTTCTTAAAAAAAATCAGACCCAGAAACCTAACATCGCTCGTTTAATTAGGGGATGTTAGGAATATGCAACTTGTATTCCTATGAGGCCAGTATACATGTATATGTGTGGAATATGCAGAAAGCACCTTATACGACGGGGTTAATACACAAGGCTACATGGTTACATAAACAGGGGAAACCGAGTGAACACAAGAACAAACAGAAAAGGAGAGATTCTTAAGCTTGGGATAGGGACTAGGAGAGCTGAGCTGCCTCCAGTGAAGAACTGGCCCGCCCTCACTCAGAGCCATGTGACAAAGAGAAAGGAAAAGGAATCAAGTACACCAATGCCAGAAAGAAAAAAGGAACTTGGACTACCAACGAAAACATTGTCCAAGAAACAATAACACAAGGAGCACCACAGTCCACAGGGATCTTCAGCATTCCCAGCCACTTTGCCATGCTGAGATGCCATTCTTGGGTCTATTGGGTCGCTTCAGATGGGTGCTTTCAACTATTCTAAATGGTTTGATATAATATCTGGGAAATGCTGGGAGCTATGTCGCCTTTGAGAGTCTAGACTGATAGTAACAGTATTGTGCCTTCAGTTGAATAGAGCTGCCCCTATAGGTGACGACGCCTTTCTAGCCATACCGGCAATACATGTTAGAAATATGAGCAATTTACCACATGATTTTACCAAAATAGTAGATAAAACATAATATTATAGTAGAGATGGAACAAGTCATGAATCTAGTAGAGTGTAGAAAATAGCATTTGTACATGTGAACTAGAATAGAACACATGTAGAACAGAGGGTAGAACAAGAAAAACCAGAGCAAGAAACTAAAGCAAGGATCTTAAACAGATAGATCACAAAGATGTATGGAATAGCGGCAGAAGTACCGGTCTTGGGGTTGGTATCCTCGCCAGCCATGTTGTCGAAGAGGTTGTCGACGTTGGGGAAGTGGTCGTCGGTGTCCGGGGTGTCCGTGAGGATCTGGTCAGTAGTCGCGCAGAGCGCTTTCCAAAAACCTTATCACCCTTCTCCCGTAGAGGCCACAAAGAGGTGCAGTTTCGGAGGCCTACTGCCCCGACCTGCGGTGCACCGCAAGCCGAGATGGGGAAAATCGTAGTTGCAACTCAGAGATTGGAACTTGGTTGCGAGAGAAAGAAGATGTTCTGGCATGTCTGTTTGGAGAGGAGTGACCTCCCTTTTATATAGGCACAGAAGAAGCAAGCGAACAGGCAGCGACGGGAGGTGAAATGAAGTGAACAACTAGCAGCTGAAGGGATGCGCCGTTCGCATTCAGTCTCTTTTCAACTTTTGTATACCAGTCGTGCGTGACAAAAAATTAGACATCAGCTCGGCTCATTCCCGTAACCCAAGCCGTGTCGCATCGTGGCGATGCGTGGCGTGGCGGGCAGCGGAGGAGGAGCGCGCGTGGATGTCCCTCTTGTTCTCATGCTCATATGGTCCATCAATTTTCCTTATAAGGAGGTCCGACTCCCACCAAACTAACAACATGGGACTAAACTTTAGTTCCACCTCTTTCTTTGCACAAATGGGCTGCGTGGGTCTCTAGGATTTATTAGGAATTTGGAACAGCTATTGGTCTGGCCCAAAAATTGAAAAAATTCCAGCAATACAAGCCCATATGTTCCAACTAGTTCCACTTCCTTGATTTTACTTGTGATGCTTAGAGTTTTCACCTTTTATCTACACTACTATGATCTGCGTAGGTGCTTTCTGTCGTACTAGCAGTACTCCACCCTTCAAGCTTAACAATACACTACTCATAATTCCAAAGCTTAGTTGTTCAGATATGATTATGCGATTATACTGATATTAGTTAACAGATACATTTAATTGGTTAGCTAAAGCTCCCACTTGAGTTTCCAAATGCATGTGGTGATGATACGTCCATTTTGCATCATATTTTCTTACTGTTATTTATAATGTTTTTATAAATAATAATACTTTTTGGAGTAATTCTAATGTCTTTTCTCTCATAATTTGCAAGGTACACACCAAGAGGGAGAATTCTGGCAGCTGGTAATCTGGACCTGAAAAAGCTACGTCAGGCTACCTATTCTGCACAACTCCAAACAAGTTGAACCTCCACAGCGATTTTTTATGGAATATTTAAGAAATATTGAAGCAAATATCTACCAAAGGGGCCCCACTAGGTGGGCACAACCCACCTGGGCGCGCCAGGGAGCCCAGGCGCGCCCTGGTGGGTTGTGCCCTCCTCGGCCCACCTCCAGTGCCCATCTTCTGGTATATAAGCCATTTTGACCTAGAAAAAATAGAGGGGAGACTTTCGGGACGGAGTCCCGCCGTCCCGAAGCGGAACTTGGGCAGGAGCACTCTTGCTCACGGGCGGAGCGATTCTGCCGGGGGAACTTCCCTCCCGGAGGGGGAAATCATCGTCATCATCATCATCAACACTCTCCCATCTTGGGGAGGGCAATCTCCATCAACATATTCACCAGCACCATCTCATCTCAAACCCTAGTTCATCTCTTGTATTCAATCTTGTTACCGAAACTATAAATTGGTGTTAGGGGGTGACTAGTAGTGTTGATTACATCTTGTAGTTCATTACTATATGGTTTATTTGGTGGAAGATTATATGTTCAGATCCATTATGCTATTTAATACCCCTCTGATCATGAGCATGTTGATTATTTGTGAGTAGTTACTTTTGTTCTTGAGGTCACGGGAGAAATCATGTTGCAAGTAATCATGTGAATTTAATATGTGTTCGGTATTTTGATAGTATGTATGTTGTGATTCCCTTAGTGGTGTCATGTGAACGTCGACTACATGACACTTCACCATAGTTGGGCCTAAGGGAATGCATTGTGGAGTAGTAAATAGATGGTGGACTGCGAGAGTGACAGAAACTTGAACCCCAGTTTATGCACTATTCCGCAAGGGACCGATTGGATCCTAGAGTTTAATACTATGGTTAGAATTTATTCTTAATACTTTTATCATAGTTGCGGATGCTTGTGGGAGGGTTAATCATAAGTAGGAGGTTTGTTCAAGAAAAACAGCACCTAAGCACCGGTCCACCCACATATCAAATTATCAAAGTAGCGAACACAAATCAAACCAACATGATAAAAGTAACTAGATGAAATTCCCGTGTACCCTCAAGAACGCTTTGCTTGTTATAAGAGACCGTTTAGGCATGTCCTTTGTCTAAAAAAGATTGAGCTACCTTGCTGCATACTTATTGTTACTATCGTTACTTGCTCATTACAAATTATCTTGCTATCAAACTACTCGCTACTTACAGTTTTAGCACTTGCAAACATTACCTTACTGAAAACTACTTGTCATTTCCTTCTGCTCCTCGTTGGGTTCGACACTCTTACTTATCAAAAAGAGCTACAGTTGATACCATAGGCTTGTGGGTCATCAAGGCTATTTTCTGGTGCCGTTGCCGGGGAGTGAAGCGCCTTTGGTAAGTGGAATTTGGTAAGGAAACATTTATATAGTGTGCTGAAATTTATTGTCGCTTGTTACTATAGAAAACAATCCTTTGAGGAGTTTGTTCGGGGTATCTTCACCTCGTCCGGAACCACAATTAGTCACCCCTCAACCTACTGCACCTACTGAAAACATTGAATATGAAATCCCTTCAGATATGATAAAACAACTGCTAGCTAATCCTTATGCAGGAGATACAATTGAACATCGTGATATGCACTTGATACATGTGGAACAATTTTGTGGATTGCTTAAGCTTGCAGGTTTACCCAAGGATGAAGTGATGAAAAAGGTTTTCCCTTTATCTTTGAAGGGAAAATCATTGGCATGGTATAGGCTGTGCGATGATATTGGATCATGGAATTGGAATCGTTTGAAATTGGAGTTCCATCAAAAAAATTATCATATGCATCTAGTTCATCGTGATCGGAATTATATATATAATTTTTGGCGTCGTGAAGGAGAAAGTATCGCTCTAGCTTGGGGGAGGCTTAAGTCGATGTTATATTCATGCCCCAATCATGAGCTCTCAAGAGAAATTATTATTCATAATTTTTATGCGTGGCTTTCTCGTAATGATCAAACCATGCTAGATACTTCTTGTGTTGGTTCTTTTATGAATAAAACTATTGAATTCCGGTGAGATCTTTTGGAAATAATTAAACGCAACTCTGAAAATTGGGAACTTGATGAAGGTAAAGAGTCGGGTATAAAGCTTAAGTATGATTGTGTTAAATGTTTTATGGATACCGATGCTTTTGAAAAGTTTAGCACTAAATATGGACTTGACTCTGAGATAGTAGCCTCCTTTTGCGTATCATTTGCTACTCATGTTGAACTTCCTAAAGAGAAGTGGTTTAAATATCACCCACCTATTAAAGATGAAATTAAAGAACCAGTACCAGTTAAATAAGAAACTATACTTTATAATGTTGATCCAGTTGTTCCTTCTGCTTATATTGAGAAACCACCTTTCCCTGTTAGGATAAAAAAATATGCTAAAGTTTCAACTGTGGTTAACAAAAGCTATGTTAGAACACCTAAACCTGATGAACAATTTAAAGTAGAACCTAGCATTGCTATGGTTAAAGAACTCTTGGAAGAAGATATGGATGGGCATGTTATTTACTTCTATGAAGAAGCTGCTAGAATTGCTAAACCTGATGGAAAAGATAAACATAGACCTGTAACCTGTTGTTGGCATGCCTGTTATTTCAGTTAAAATAGGAGATCACTGTTATCATGGGTTATGTGACGTAGGTGCTAGTGTGAGTGCTATTCCCCACTCCTTATATGAAGAAATTAGAGATGAAATAGCACATGCTGAAATAGAAGACATAGATGTTACTATTAAACTTGCTAATAGAGATACTATATCACCAATTGGGATTCTTAGAGATGTTGGAGTCTTATGTGGGAAGATAAAATACCCTACTGATTTTCTTGTTCTTACCACCCCACAAGATAAATTTTGTCCCATCATATTTGGTAGACCTTTCTTGAACACCGTCAATGCTAAAATAGATTGTAAGAAACAAACTGTGGGTGTTACACTACTAGGAAAAACCTTATACACAGAATCTTAGCAGCAGTGTGGTTTAAAAACAGACGCTACTGCTAATTAGCAGTAGCAGGCTTCAGGAAACCGCGCTACTAAAAGCTCAGTAGCAGTAGCGCTCCAGGTGAAACAAGCGCTACTACTACAATTGCCACAGTGTTGCCTCCAAGCTAGATATGGTAGTAGCGCCCTTATTCCGAACGCGCTACTGCTAAAGTAATTAGTAGCAGTGTTTTTCCCCAAAACTCACCGCTGCTAAGTATCACCCCTGGCGGCTAATTAAGTTTAGTCCCATACTGCTAAGCGAACAAGATGTCTACCACCTTAAATATGTTACTTCCCAAACTATCTCGAGCACGTGTTCTTCATTGAACTATATGTGTAGGATTTGTGGCTGCAATATGAATCATCGTCTGTACCTATACAGGTACAGTGAGGATTCATGTTGACTATTTAGATTCTACACAAAAAGATCAATGATGACCAATGTATATTTTTGATGTTTTTACATGCTTAGACTTAGCAGTAGCGTTTTTTCTTGACAAAGCGCTGCTGGTATAGGTCTTAGCAGCAGCGCGCTCCCCGTACCCGCGCTACTGCTAAAGCAAAACAAAACACACGGCTCGGCTGCACCCCCCCCCCCCATGCTCATCTCTCAATCGTCCCCCTCCGCCCGACGCCGGCAGCTGCGGTTAGGGTTTCTCCTCCACCACCGCTGCCGCAGGTAATGCTCCTCCCCCTCTTGCCACCCCTCCGCTGCTCCTCCACCCTCTCTCCGCCCACTCTGTCGCTGCCCGCGAGCTCTATCCGGGCGCCTTTGGCCGACCGCCCTCGATCCCCTCGCCGGCCGCTGTCGTCGCCCCCTCTCGTAGGAAAGTCACCGGCCTTCCCCTCGTCAGCACCCCCGACCGAGGTCACCATGCCATCCCCCCTCCTCGACAGCACCCCCCGAGGGCTGCCCTACCTAGATGCAGCGAGGGCTTACGAATTTCATATGGATAACTAGATGCTTTTGTTTTTCTGTAATAAGTTATTTTTTGCAAAATGTAGGTGCCAATTTAGTTGAAATGCTTTGGTAGGTGGTACCATGATCTGCTAGATATTGGTTTTGATACAAGTATTTAGTTTGCAAGTGCTAAGTTAATCCCAATTAAATTTTCCACTTGTTTTTTAATCAGTTATCTTAGGCAATAGGGGCCAAATTAGATGAAATGTATCTTGGTAGGTGGTACCTTGATTTGGTAGATAACTTATTACAGATCTTAGGATTATACCTTTGGTAGGGGCCAAATAGTTTTTTCGGCAATAGGTTCCACTGAAATGCTTTCAGAGGGTGATACCTTGTCATCGTGTATGTTACTAGATCTTAGGATTATAATTGTCCATCAAATTGCTTCTCGCAGAAGAATCTCTTCATCCAATTGAGAGCTTGTTGTTTACTTTTTGGAATCGGGTTCCACTATGAAAATATAACTGAAGAAGTACCAAAAATAGCACATGCTATTGTTTTTCTTTCCTGTGAGGATCGTTAATCCTTTGCTCATATTGCTTTATGAAAATGGCGCCACCACCAACGCCACCATGTCGACTGTGCAAGTCAAGGTGCGCCAGCAGCCTTGCAACTGGCAAGTTGTTCGGCATCTACTTCCAGCCGATTTTTCGTCATGCGGCGGTAAGAAATTATATGAAATGTAACCACTATTTTATTTTTAGTGTTGGCATTACTTCATTGTGTCATTTTGCTTATTTTACACAGATCGTCCCATGCAATGTGAGGTTGAAATTCAACAAGCTGACAGGAGACACTATGACATTTGAGGCTCCTGGGGGGTCGTACACTATGGAGGTCAAGAAAGAACGCAATATGTCGCGGATTGGAGGAGATGGATGGGCCCATTTCCTCGCCCGCATGCGTCTTACTGGTAGTGAGTTGATCAGCTTCTCCTTCATAGCAGAAAGACCCAAGCTGGCTGTCATTTATATCAACCTGGTGGAAGATGATGAAGATGATGAAGATGATGAAGATAATGAGGACCCACTCGATGAAGATGATGAGGACCCAGTTGATGAAGATGATGAGGACCCACTTCATGAAGCCATCATAGCTCAAAGAATGAGGCTGAGCGAGGAGGAGGTGTCCAACCTATGGGACATAATTCCGCCATGTGCTGACTTTGTCGGGGTGCCATTCGTGACCCGCCTGACAAGTACCATGGTTGATCGACATGATATGGTATGTTATACTTACAAATGCAAATTATCCGATGAAATACTTAGTGTAGAGTCCAATGATATGGTATGTTGTGTGGAATCTAGTCAATGATATGTTTTAGTGTAGATTTCGATCACATGCTTATTAGTGTAGAATCTAAGGAACTATTAATAGTGTAGATAATCCATATATACTTATTTGCAAGAGTATGTGCGAGGCTATTTATTAATTGATATGTTTTTCTTATTCAGAAATTGGCAAAGAGCCTATCTGTGAGTTATGGTATCGAGCCTGATGAAGAAGGCTCAGCTGGACTACGCCTTATCGCAAGGGGCTCCGTCACAACCGGCCTCGGTTGGGTGGAAGAAATTCCTCGATGGAAAGAATCTTCGTGTTGGACAGGCCATCCTAATTACTATCAGGAACACCAACCGCCCAGGCTTGAGGATGATGATTGTCTTCGATATCATCTAGAACTACATATGTGTGTGTGGCTATATCATCTAGAACTACATATGATGATCGTCGTCGATATCATCTAGAACTACATATGATGATCGTCGTCGATATCATCTAGAACTACATATGATGATCGTCGTCGATATGACCTTGTATCGCTTGGAGGATGCATGTTGACTATGCATGAAATTGTTATCTAGTATTTTTCGTTTCCAAATTACTCGTCGTGGTTTCAACTAAAACCACGACGAGTAATTTGGAACGGAGAGAGTACTACCTAGTACTTATAATGGTTTATGAATTTGATATCTAGTAGTACCTAGTATCTGAAAATTGCAGTTTATTGGAACCGAGAGGGAAAGGGTGCAACGGGAAAATGATGAAAGATATAGCAGTAGCGAGGGACAAGGAAATCGCTACAGCTAACTAATAGTAGCGCGTTCCGCAAAAGCGCTGCTGATATCGTCAACAGTAGTAGCGCGGGTGCGGACCGCGCTACTACTATAAGTTAGCTGTAGCGCCTTATTAGTAGCGCGGCCACCCCCGCTGCTGCTAGCCTCAAAACCCGTGCTACTACTAGGGTTTTCCCTAGTAGTGTTAACTTTGGTGATGAGTTTCATGAGTTTAATTTTTCCAAGTTTAGTAGAAGTCATCATGAAAAAGAATTGGCCTAGTAAGGATGAATTAATTGGTCTTGCTTCTATTGTTGTGCCACCTACTGATCCTTTAGAACAATACTTGCTAGACCATGAGAATGATTTACATATGCATGAAAGAAATGAAATAGATAAGATCTTCTTTGAACAACATCCTCTACTTAAACACAATTTGCCTATTGAAACTCTTGGAGGTCCTCCTCCACCTAAGGGTGAACCTGTGTTTGAATTAAAACAATTGCTAGACACTTTGAAATATGCTTATCTTGATGAAAAGAAGATATATCCTGTTGTTATCAGTGCTAACCTTTCAGAACATGAAGAAGAAAGATTATAGAAAGTTCTAAGGAAGCACCGAGCTGCTATTGGATATACTCTTGATGATTTAAAGGGCATTAGTCCCACTCTATGTTAGCACAAAATTAATATGGAACCTGATGCTAAACCAGTTGTTAATCATCAACGTCGGTTAAATCCAAAGATGAAAGAAGTGGTAAGAACAGAAATATTAAAACTTTTGGAAGCAGGTATAATCTATCCTATAGCTGATAGTAAATGGGTAAGTCCTGTTCATTGTGTCCCTAAGAAGGGAGATATTACTGTTGTTCCTAATTATAATAATGAGCTTATTCCATAAAGAATTGTCATGGGTTGTACAATGGTAATTGATTATAGAAAATTAAATAAATCTACTAGAAAAGATCATTACCCTCTGCCTTTTATTGATCAAATGTAGAAATACTATCTAAGCACACACATTTTTGCTTCCTTGATGGATACTCTGGCTTTTCACAAATACCTGTTTTACAACCTGATCAAGAAAAAGACCACTTTTACTTGTCCTTTTGGAACTTTTGCTTATAGACGTATGCCTTTGGGTTTATGTAATGCACCTGCTACCTTTCAAAGATGTATGACTGCTATATTCCTTTTGGGAAAAGATTGTTGAGGTTTTCATGGATGACTTTTCTGTTTATTGGAAGTCCTTTGATGATTGTTTAAGCAATCTTGAGCGAGTTTTGCAGAGATGTGAACAAACAAATCTTGTCTTGAATTGGGAGAAGTGTCACTTTATGGTTAATGAGGGCATTGTCTTGGGTCATAAAATTTCTGAAAGAGGTATTGAAGTGGACCAAGCTAAGGTTGATGCAATTGAAAAAATGACATGTCCTAAGGACATCAAAGGTATTCGTAGTTTCCTAGGTCATGCTGGGTTCTATAGGAGATTTATTAAAGACTTCTCTAAAATTTCTAGGCCTCTCACTAGTCTTTTGCAAAAGGATGTTCTTTTCGTTTTTGATGATGATTGTTTAGAAGCATTTGAAACACTCAAGAAAGCCTTAATTTCTTCACCTATTGTTCAACCACCTGATTGGAACTTGCCTTTTTGAAATTGTGATGCTAGTGATTATGATGTTGGTGTTGTTCTAGGACAAAGAGTTGTTAAGAAATTGAATGTTATTCACTATGCTAGTAAAACTCTAGACAGTGCTCAAAGAAATTATGCTACTACTGAAAAAGAATTTCTAGCAGTGGTGTTTGCTTGTGATAAATTTAGACCTTATATTGTTGATTCCAAATTAACTGTTCACACAGACCATGCTGCTATTAAATATCTTATGGAAAAGAAAGATGCTAAATCTAGACTTATTCGTTGGGTTCTCTTGTTACAAGAATTTGATTTACATATTATGTATAGAAAAGGAGCTAAGAACCCCGTAGCAGACAACTTGTCTAGGCTTGAAAATGTGCTTGATGACCCACTACCTATCGATGATAGTTTTCCTTATGAGCAGTTAGCTGCAATAAATGTTGCTAATAGTACTCCTTGGTATGTTGATTATGCTAATTACGTTGTTGCTAAATATTTACCTCCTAGCTTTACATACCAACAAAAGAAAAAATTCTTCTATGATTTAAGACATTACTTTTGGGATGACCCACATCTTTAAAAAGAAGGAGTAGATGGTATTATTAGACGTTGTGTACCTGATCATGAATGGGGACAAATCCTACGGAAATGTCACTCCGAGGCTTATGGAGGGCATCATACTGGGGATAGAACTGCTCACAAGGTATTGCAATCTGGATTTTATTGGCCTACTCTCTTCAAGGATGCCCATAAGTTTGTCTCATCTTGTGATGAATGCCAAAGAATAGGTAATATTGGTAAGCGCCATGAAATGTCTATGAATTATTCACTTCCTGTTAAACCATTTCATGTTTGGGGATTTGATTACATGGGACCTTTTCCTTCCTCTAATGGGTATACACATATTTTGGTTGCTGTTGATTATGTTACTAAATGGATAGAAGCTATTCCAACTAGTAGTGTCGATCACAACACCTCTATTAAAATGCTTAAGGAAGTTATTTTCCCAAGGTTTGTACTCCCTAGGTAGTTAATTACTGATGGTGGTTCACACTTTATTCATGGTGCTTTTCGTAAAATGCTTGCCAAGTATGATGTTAACCATAGAATTGCATCACCTTATCATCCTCAGTCTAGTGGTCAAGTTGAACTTAATAATAGGGAAATAAAATTAATTTTGCAAAAGACTGTCAATAGGTCCAGGAAGAATTGGACTAAGAAATTAGATGATGCACTTTGGGCTTATAGAACCGCATATAAAAAAATCCTATGGGTATGTCTCCTTATAAAATGGCTTATGGAAAAGCTTGTCATTTGCCTCTTGAGTTAGAACATAAAGCATACTGGGCAATTAAAGAACTCAACTATGATTTCAAACTTGTCGGTGAAAAGAGGTTATTTGATATTAGCTCTTTAGATGAATGGAGAACCCAGGCTTATGAAAATGCAAAATTATTCAAAGAGAAAGTTAAAAGATGGCATGACAAAAGAATCCAAAAGCATGAGTTCAAAGTCAGAGAATATGTTCTGTTGTACAATTCTCGTTTTAGATGTTTTGCAGGAAAGCTCCTATTGAAATGGGAAGGCCCATATGTCATCGAGGAGGTTTACCGGTGTGGAGCCATCAAAAGAAATAATTTGGAAGGCACCAACCCGAAGGTTGTCAACAGGCAACGAATAAAGCATTATATCTCATGTACGCCTATTAATGTTGAAAGTAATATTATCCAAACTTTGACACCGGAAGAACACATAAAAGAGTTCTTCCGGAACACCCCAGAATTGTCAAAATAAGGAGGTACATCGGTAAGTAAACGGTCTCCGAAAAATCTGCAAAAATATTTTTTCTTAATTTTGGAATATTTTAGAATTTTGGAAATAAAGAAACTCCCAGGAGACGTCCCCTGGTGGGCATAAGACACCAAGGCGCGCCCAGGCGGGTTGTGCCCACCTGGGGCATCTTCCGGACTCGGTTTTTCTTCTGTATACTTGTCCTGCAAGATAAAAATTCTATATATACTTCCCGAACCTGTTAACCACCGTATCGCAAAGAAATCCTCTGTTCTCTTTTCTTGCTGTTCCTGGTCAGATTTATCAAGCAAGGAAGCTACCGTAAATCCATCCCCGATGACAGCACAAGCACGGCTAGCCGAGGAGGAAGAAGCTTCTTCACCACCAAAGGAGAACTGAGTATCGGGTATGGGAACTCCCCTTGGCTTCCGCCAAGCTTGGGGGAGGTGCCCCGATATCGTATCACCCCACTATCCTTTTGCTTTTACTTATCTTAGTTTGATCTTTTTGCTTTAGATGAAATAAAGTTAGTTCGATCCTTTCTTATTCTAGAGTCTGCTTAGTGATCTATCCTCGTAATCGTGTGCAAGTTTTATAATAAAGTTAGTCTGAGTTTTGCTTTCTTTACTTTCATGTTGCAAAAGAAAAGAAATAAGAAAGGAAAAAAAAGAAAGGAAATAAATCAATAAGATCATATACTAATCCTATGGTAGGTGATAGCACCACATAAGGAAAAGTAAAAGTAGGAAATTTTATTAGAGATTGACAAACAAAGTATCAGTCAATGATGCAACTCGTGAAAGAATTAATAAGGGAAGAGAAGATCCACATATAAATATACTATCCTAAAAATCATTTGTGATTGTGAGCCCTCAGAAAAATATTATATGCCAAAAAAATTGACGTTGGACAAGGAAGACAACATAATGATTTATGTATATTTATATTCACATAGAAGTCATATTGGCATAGATCCTTTAACATGTGATGCTTGCCCCCTATCTTTGCTAGCCAAAAATTATGCACCAAGTAGAGATACTACTTGTGCATCCAAAACCCTTAAAGCTAGTATTGCTAGCCAAAAATTCCTGTTAGAATAAAGGATCATGCTAAAGCTTCAATTGTTGTTCGTAAGAGTAATGCTAAAACACCTACACCCGCGGAGCAAATTAAAGTTGAACCTAGTATTCCTATGGTCAAATATCTCTTGGTCGATAATATTCGGGCATGTTATTTATTTTTGTGATGAAGCTGCTAGAATTGCTAAACCCGATACTAAAAATAAACATAGACCTATTGTTGGCATGTCTATTGTTTCTGTTAAAATAGGAGATCATGGTTATCATGGCTTATGTGATATGGGTGCTAGTATGAGTGCAATACCTCATTGCTTATACAAAGAAATTATGCATGCTATTGCACCTGCTGAGATAAAAGATATCTAGTAGTGACTTTAGGTTCTCGTAACTACTTCCTCCCAGAGAGCCCTTCGTTCCAGATGATTGCTACGTCTTGAGCTTGCGTTGGTTTTCCTTGAAGAGGAAAGGGTGATGCAGCAATAGTAGCGTAATTATTTCCCTCAGTTTTTGAGAACCAAGGTATCAATCCAGTAGGAGGCTCCTCAAAAGTCCCAAGCACCTACACAAGCAAACAAAGAACTTGCAACCAATGCAATAAAGGGGTTGTCAATCCCTTCAAGGCCACTTGCGAAAGTGAGATCTGATAGAGATAGTATGATAAGATAAATATATTTTTGGTATTTTATAATATAGATTGGAAAAGTAAAGATGATAATAAAAGTAGATTGAAAGCTTATATGATAAAAGATAGACCCGGGGGCCATAGGTTTCACTAGTGGCTTCTCTCAAGATAGCATAAGTATTACGGTGGGTGAACAAATTACTGTCGAGCAATTGATAGAAAAGCGAATAATTATGAGATTATCTAGGCATGATCATGTATATAGGCATCATGTCCACGACAAGTAGACCGACTCCTGCCTGCATCTACTACTATTACTCCACACATCGACCGCTATCCAGCATGCATCTAGAGTATTAAGTTCATAAGAACAGAGTAACACATTAAGAAAGATGACATGATGTAGAGGGATAAAGTCATGCAATATGATATAAACCCCATCTTTTTATCCTTAATGGGAACAATACAATACGTGCCTTGTTTCCCCTGCTGTCACTGGGAAAGGACACCACAAGATTGAACCCAAAGCTAAGCACTTCTCCCATTGCAAGAAAGATCAATCTAGTAGGCCAAACCAAACTGATAATTCGAAGAGACTTGCAAAGATAACTCAATAATACATAAATGAATTCAGAGGAGATTCAAATATTTCTCATAGATAAACTTGATCATAAACCCACAATTCATCGGATCTCTACAAACACACCGCAAAAAGAGTTACATCGAATAGATCTCCAAGAAGATCAAGGAGAACATGGTATTGAGATCCAAAAAGAGAGAAGAAGCCATATAGCTAATAACTATGGACCCGAAGGTCTGTGGTAAACTACTCACAACTCATCGGAGGGGCTATGGTGTTGATGTAGAAGTCCTCCGTGGTTGATTCCCCCTCCGGTGGAGCGCCGGTGAAGGCTCCAAGATGGGATCTCGCGGATACAGAAGTTTACGGCGGTGGAAATTGTTTTTCGTTGGCTCCCCTGTTGTTTTCGGGGTACGTGGGTATATATAGGTGGAAGAAGTAGGTCGGTGGCCGCCCAAGGGGCCCACAAGATAGGGGGGCGCCCTGTAGGGGTGGGCGCGCCCTCCACCCTCGTGGCCGCCTCAGCTGCTTCTTGGCTTGCACTCCAAGTCCTCTGGATCATGTTTGTTCCAAAAATCACGCTCCCGAAGGTTTCATTCCGTTTGGACTCCGTTTGATATTCCTTTTCTTCGAAATACTGAAATAGGCAAAAAAACAGCAATACGGGCTGGTCCTCCGGTTAGTAGGTTAGTCCCAAAAATGATATAAATGTGTAAAGTAAAGCCCATAAACATCCAAAACGGGTAATATAATAGCATGGAACAATCAAAAATTATAGATACGTTGGAGACGTATCAATGATCGCCTGCTTCATCAGAAGATTCCGAAGATAATATTGGATGTTTTCCCGAGACCCTTGTTCCCTTCACCTTTGCAATTCCCTACCATTGATATATCCATGTGAATAACGACATACACTTGTCGTTCATAAAATCATTCCCAGTTGCTCTTGTTACTACAACATGCCCTGAAATACTCTCCATTGTCCTGAAAATCATTTGAGCTTGCATCCTTGAAGTTCATTACCGCATGAAAGCCCTTACCGAATTATTTCTCACACTTACTGGGGATCCGTTCAACCCCAATTGTTCATGTGTTTCACAAAATTCTTCCAAATAGAATTTGATCTTCTAAAAATCCTCAACATCCCATTGATCCTGAATTTATTGCCTTCCTGCATTCTAGTTAATTCCATAAGTCTATACATCTCCGTTGACATCCCTTGTCACTATCATTTTGAGTACCTTGATTCAATATGTTATGACTACTCGCAATCATCAATATTAACTAGAATTCGTCCCTTTGGCTAAGATGCCACTCTAGACATGAGCTGGTTCTCAGCAAATCAAACTTTGATTGATTGTCGATCTATATCTATTCAACATATCCATACTTGATCAGATTGTCTGCTTCTGATCCTTAGTTTTGGAAATCATGATGCCTTTGTTATTGAAACATCAAATTATTCAGATGTTCTATAAATCGATGCATTTGCATTCTTTCTTCCTTTGATTGAGTACCAATACTCACATCAGCTACGTTGATGATCGCCGTATCCATTGTTGGATTATTAGCTGACAGTATCCTTCATATTTAATCACCTTGTGAGTTCTTTCTCTGATACATAATGCCGTTGGTAAACTCTATTCCGTGCTTTGTCCACCATGCTCTAGGTTGTGTTGTTTACTCCTGAAGTTTGTGGTATATGTTCCTAAGCTGCCTCGATTGGTTAAACCAATGCCTTCCCTAATCCGTGTGAACTCGGAAGATTTCACGGGTTATACTCATCTGGTATTTCGCCAGGTAAAAATTTCAACACTAATGCCATTTTCAAAACATGAAGTGAATGTAAGAGTATGCATTAAAGAAGTGGGAGTCGACCTTGAACTTTGTGTTCATGCCCGTGGACCCGATGTGGACCTTATCATGGAAGCTTCTTACAAAACATTTAATCATTTGAATAATTCTTCCGTTGCTTTGATTCCATTTCTTAGACAAGTTAAAGTGCTTGCCTTCTACAGATCAATACACTAGTCTAACATGTTGATCTACCCTCGATTTTATCCTATAGTATCTTGAGAATATCATGGAACTACATAACTTCTTATGAGTTCTTCATCAACTATTATTTATCACCAATTCTAGTTTTTCCTGGGTACTGGTTCGTTAGACACTCAAGGACAGCGATAACTGAATCGAGTCCGCACTGCGGATCAACAACTCCTAGTAATCTTCATTACTTACGAGTTTGTACTCGATCATGCCAATCCCAGTCGATTGGTACATCATCATCGTCATGCTAAATGCTTGACCGTACTACCTATGTCCTTCATCTCCCGAACACAATTTCAACATCACACTAAGCTCACATCAATCTTTCAACTTCATGTTGATGGCCTTGAAAGCAATTTCGATTCCGAGCTTGCAATCTTATATGTGGTTCTGATAACTTTTTGCTTCGCCATTTCTTTTGCTTGTTGTCGTCGTTGATCGATGACATCTTTAGGAAACCTCTCGACAAATGTGTCATGATTATCATCAACAATCTGAACTCTTCCAGGTTATCAATCGAATTCATGATGAGAAATACCATCCTTGCCCCCTCGATGAATTGTTGTTGATCCCCTCGGCCACATCCTCATCATTTCCTTGCTGAAATTGTATGACTTATTTTATAAGTTGTTTCTGAAGCATGTCTATGGTACCCCGATCATCAAATAGAACATTGGAAGAGCAATGCTAAATGTTTCTTGATCACGTATCCAAACAACGTTGTATGGGTACATATCATGATTCTCCTTGCCCCTTTGATCTAAATGGTTATTTACTTGATTTCCTGCCACGTATATCATGCCCTACTTATACTTGGAAGGATATACTCCTATTACTTGTGTATAATCACATTTTCCTTTCCATTGTTCTGATTATTGTAGTAATCACATTTTCCTTTCCATTGGTTTGTTTAACCATCTCATATATTTTTGTGATCTAGGCAGTAATATTTCCCTTCTTATGTAAACACCTCATTGTACAACTCTGTCAGTAAGACCTTGGTACTACTGTTGATGACATTCCGATCACCAACGATGGACGAGAACTTTACCTATTAGTCTGCCTCATTTAACGAGCGTAAAAATGGTTCTCTTCGTCCCTCATCCTTGGTACCGACGTTGTTGCCGACATAACCAACAGGCTATTCTCTGACATGCCTCGCTATCACGACCGTGCAATATGTCAGCGTCCTTCCTACTTTTAACCCACATGGTGGGCCCATAACCCACTGTTCCACAGGATCGAAACCTGACTCTCCTCTGTAGCCCTGTTTCCAAAGTAATTCCTCATGCTTGGCTTTGTCTGTACATCACGAGCCACCTTCCTAGAGATGATCTTCTCTATGAACCCCTTTCACACTCTGTTTCAGGCATCGAACGACTGCTAACCGCTTGAAACTTCTTATTGTACCTTCTTAGTTTGCTCCTGATATTTTTCTTAAGTTTCAATTCGAGAGTTACTTTCCGCCACCTTCCCCGAGGTTATCTACTGGATAATCAACCTTGTAGAGGTCCGTTCTACCGAAGTTACCCCGTTGTCCTTTCGTAAGTACGATGAAGACCCCGAAGAGATGATGACGAATTCATCATGAAGTCCTGAATCAGTGGCATGAAGATGTCAGTGGAAGAGATCGACTTCTTTGAGAAGAGCAACCCAGAACAAAAAGATCCATCAGCATTTCATAACCAGAACTTTCTTCCTTACCCCAGCTCTAAAATCTCGGGACGAGATTTTTGTAGTGGAGGAGATTTGTAACACCCCCATTGTCATGCTACAGTAACCCCCTTGGTTAAGATAATCATTTTGCTAAAATAGTGCTTAGTCACCTTAATCAATATCTCATTTCAAATTCCACTTGAATTCAAATTCAAATAACTAGTGAAATTCAGAATTTTCTCAAACATGAATACTAAAATGTTCATCATGTGGAAAATATTCCAGAACTAATTATGGTGGTGAACCATCATTCTTATAAGGTTTTTAAATGCCCTAAAATAAATAAGACAGGAACCAAAACATTATTTTAAATTATAAAATTTGCAAACTAATTTATTTAAGTGCCAAACTTTTTGTGGCAGTGACATATTTTGCAATACTAATTAAGGTGCTAGTTTTATATTTATAAAACTAAATACTACAGAAAATAAAAGAATACAGAATAAGAAAAGAAAAACAGAAAAGGAAAGAAAGAAAAAGCCGAAGTGCACTGTGCACTTAGGCCTGCTAACTACAGTGCAGAACCAGCCCACGGAGTCGGTCATCCCCTACCTCTGTTCACAGAGGCGAGGTGGATGCCGCACGCCCGTACACGACACGGATCCACCGTGTGGCGATCATCCGGCAGCCCCCGACACTCTACTAGTCCTCCCCACGCCCCTGGCAACCCTAGCTCCTCACTCCGCCTCCCTCTCGTTCTCCCTCGCCTGTCTTACTCCCTTCCCACTTGCCCGAGCGCAGCCGTCACTGTGCCGTTGACGCTGGCATGCTCCGAGTAGCGCTAGACACGAGCCGAGCCGAGCCGAGTTCGGCCTGAGCCGAGCCGAGCCGAGTTCGGCCTGAGCCATGCTTTAGCTTGCTCTGAAACGAGTCAGCTCGGCTCGGCTCGGTGATGCAACGAGCTACATATGGGTGGCTCGGCTCGTTTTTTGCAGTGGCTCGGTCTAGCCCAAGCAGCTCATGAGTGGATGGACAGGGGTCACTGCCAGGTGGGCCCTGTTTACGTCTTCTTTCCAAGAACCTCGCTGCCGCTAGATGTGGGATCACCGGGGGTGCTACGGAACTCAGGCGAGGTGGAGTGGTGCTTGGAGACGAGAGGAATACTTGCAGACCCATAGGATGTCGACGAATCACTTAGCGGCATGGTCGCCGCCCTGCAGCTGGTGCGCGACGGCCGCCCTGTGCGTGCCGGTGCTTGATGTGGTGAGGAATGGCGCATGTTGCGGAGTCTTTTGCGGCGCTGCGAGGGCGGGCTACCGGCGCCGCTCGACAGGCTACTCAAGCAGTGGAGGAGAGGCATGCAGCAGCGACGTCGGCAGGTCCGTGTGCGGCGCTGGTGGCGGCGTGGCATTGAAAACCTAGCGTGTGACTGCCGAACGAGAGAATTGACCAGGATGGGCTGCGGGGAGCTTTCTGGCTGTGCGGGAGTTCACAAACTAGTGGGATGGGTTGCTTGGGCTGCCTCGTGCGCGTTTGGGCTTTGCCTGAAGCGAGCCACCCGAGCTGGGCCGAGTATTTTTAGGCTCGGCTCATTGGCCCAGCGACCCCAGTTTACAAACCCGGCCCGGTAGGTTTTGTTATCGGGCCGAGCCAATTCGGGCTTAGCTGAAACGAGTTTCGAGCCGAGCCAAAAAAGCTCGCTCGGACGTCCAGTCCTAGCTCCGAGGCCACCCCGTGCCTCGTGAAGATGTCCAGGAGATGCGCTGGCCTCGACTACGTCGTCTATGCCAATCCATCTGATTTAGGGGACCACCACCATGCCAGATCCACCGTCATCTTGAACCTCCGACCACCGCATCGCCGATGTTGATTCTGTCGCCGTAACTTCCTCCCGCGCCTCCCCGAGCAGCTCCCCGTCATCTATGTGAGCCCGCGTGCGTTTCCCCTCTGTTCCACCTCGATACGCTGCTCGCTTTGCTTCCACCAGTGCCGTAGGTCCGCTGTCGCCACTGCACAACGTGTCATCACCCTGAAGCTACTCTTGTTCAATAGAGCATGCTAGTGTGCTCAGTACATCGTCGCGATGCCGCCTACACCCTTAGATTGCTCGATAGGCTGCCCTCAGCCTCATTGTCGGCGACGCTGTGCCCTCCTGTGCCAAACCGCGGCCGTTGTTCGATCGCGCCACATTGTGGGTGTTCGAATGGGCCCAACCGCTGGCCCACCGTGGCCCTTAGCCGCTTTCTCGACCAACTCCGGTGTGGATCCGCCGTGGAAATGGTCGCTGGCCTTACTCCGTCGCCGGTCTTGACGCCGCCACATGGCCCACTCCCCACCATGCATACCTTATCCTTTTATTTTCTTCTTCCTCAGTTCGCATCCACTCCACTGCTTCTTCCCGTCCTTTTCTCGCATAGCAAAACCAATGCAAACTGTAGGTGTTGCATGGGGGCGGTAAGGTATGCTACAAGGGATGTCGGTATTGCACATCAGCCACTTCAAGATTGAGCCTCCGCTTTTCCCCACTACTGCCATGCACACACCGATGTGAGGTCGACTAACACAACGATACAACAGTCGCTATGGATGCGCCCAGACATACCTTCGCTTAAGGGTGCGCTGCAACCCCGGGAGCGAGATGCTACAACCGTTTGTTAGATATGTTGCATTCAATGGCGATGGATGCTACAACCAATAATGTTTTTGCTGGAACCAACTACTGGAGTTTGTTGCTGAAATTGGATTGTTGGAACCAGCAGTTGGTTTTGCTGATATGGACGACTTCAATTGCTACTAACGGTGATGAATTGTTTTTTGCTACATCATTCAAGAAGATAGTTCGACCTAGATGAGTGCTCTCTCCTTCGACTTCCCTAGAGCCTCCGGTATCACAACCGGCGGCGGACAACATTTTGTTTGCTGCAAACCATGCAACATGTTGCTACCATCGGCGACAGGTTTTCTTACCACCATACACAGTAGTTACCGGTGTTGTTTTTTTGCTACAACCGGCCGTTTTTTTGCTGTAACCGGCAACCACAAAATCTACAATCGGTGAGCATTTTTTCTACGATGGCGTAGAAGTGGCGGCACTGGCAACCTATTTTTTTGCTGGAACCCACACGCTTTTTTGCTACGACCGGCCGACCTTTTTGCTGCTACCAGCACACCGTGGAAGAGTATCTTTTTTGTGAATTCCTTGTCGGACGTGCTGCGACTGGCGAGCATTGCCACCAGAGCTGCGACCGTCACCATACGGTGCTGCAACCACAGTGCTCGATGTTGCATGCATGGAGCTGGAGAGAAGCACAGGAGACGATGGCAACGAGGGCGGCGATAGGCGAGATGCGTCGGGCCGGTGTTTCGAGGCCGGCATGTCGCTCGCCCATTGCAGTGTAATGGGGGTTGTTTCTCATAGAAGAATGCACGTGGGGAGGAAGGGGGAGATCATGCGCCTCCAAATCGATTTGGTCATACAATGCGGGTGCGACCGGCCCAAAGTTGGGTCGGTCGACCATCGACTAGCTTGCCCATATATAATGCTCATAGAACAAATATGCAAGAGAGAGAGAGAGAGAGAGAGAGAGAGAGAGAGAGAGAGAGAGAACACACGCCCATGTGAGCGCTTACACCAGTCGCCCCGTGATATGGCGTGTTTCTATGCCATGGGCCTAATCCATTTACCGGATCGTAGTTAGGGACGTGAGCATCTGGCAGCTATGTGTCGCCCCTACTGATTCCTAATAGGAATCGCCTATGATGATGACTAGCGGGTTGGCCCACTTAGCATGGCTGCTCGCTGCTGCAGTCATTGTAGGTTCGGTTCGTCCAGTTTTCTTCATTTTTTTCCTTTTTTGGTTTCTGTTATTTATTTTCCTGATTTTATTTTCCATAGTTTTTTTTCTTTTCTTCATTTAGTTTTGTTTTCTTTGTTTTCTCACTGGCTATTTTTTGTTTTTCTTTTTTTCATCGCTATACTTTGATTTTCTTTGTTTCATTTTTTGTTTTATTTTTTTCATGGGTATTTTCCTTTTCATCTT
This sequence comes from Aegilops bicornis, assembly GCA_021605145.1. NCBI lineage: Eukaryota > Viridiplantae > Streptophyta > Magnoliopsida > Poales > Poaceae > Aegilops > Aegilops bicornis. Next base: position 851,289,743 of record CM038675.1, on the reverse strand, counting down.
GTTTCTTATCGGTTTCTTTTTTTCAACAAATGTCTCTTTTTTATCTAATTTACATATTTAGAGTGCACGTGAAATGTTTTTCTATACATGTTGAACATTTTTCAAATAGATTATATGTATATTTTTTAAATACATGTTTTGAATAAATTTTAAATACACGATAACATTTTCAAATAAATGTTGTACATTTTTTTAAACTACACGAACATTTGTTTTCAGTGGCGGAGCTACATGCAATGTTGAGGGGGTCGCTGCCCCCCAGCGGTAGCATATTTACCGAAGGAAAAGTTTTGACAGGCTTACATTAAGAAGATTGATGTCATCCCCCAAAATGCATATCTTCTCTTTGCCCCCCCCACCCCACCCACCCCTTTGCTTCTCCACTAACTCTGCCACTCTTTGTTTTACATTGTTTGAACACTTTATAAATTTCACATACATTTTTTTGAAACATGCAAATATTTCTTGAAAATGTATCAAAAATTTAATGGAAATGAAAATTTTAACATTTTATATAACTTTTTTGAAATGTCACAACCTTTTTTTTGAAACCCGGGAATATTACCATGAAATGTCACGTACATCTTAATGGTGGTACGAGACGCCCCTACTGGGCCGGCCAACAATGTGCTCCTCTTCAGGCGACGCAAGCTATTGTCGTCTCACTGTAAGAAAGACATAGTCGTGGACTGCTCAAGCGATAGTGCCCCAGCATTTTTAGAGGAAAAAGCCCAGGCGGCTAGTTGGGCTGTCGGGAAGCAAAGCAAGAAATAATTAGAAGATCCAATGGGCTCTTATCTTGCCGGCTCATGAGGTCTTTGTTTTCTCGGTTTCTTCGGGGTTTTTTATCCTTTCTTTCTTTTTGTTCCATTTTTCTTCTTCTTTCCGTTATTCTTCTTCATCATTTTTTCCCTTCTTTGTGTTTGTTATTTTAATTTTGTTCAGTTTTTTTTTGTTTTTTTCGTAAACATAACAATTTTTACAAATATGTGATGGACATTTTACAAATACAAGATGAATATTTTACAAACACCCCATGATTTTTTTCCAATAAGCGATGAATATTTTTTCAGAACGTGATGACCGTCTATCAAATGTGGAACAAAAAATTATAAGGACTGCCAACATGTCATGCATTCTTTTTAGTATTAAGAGGGAGGGGGGGGTGGGTGGGCTATCTCTTCCCTCCCTTCACATTGGACGACGATCCATCCCCTGCGATTCTTGAGCCTGGAGTTGAGCGGAGCTTGGTTTCTTCTTCTCTCCACCATCCACCCTCACACAATACCGCCGTCATGGGATGGCTCGAGGAGACCAACGATGCCCAGCACCGGCAGTTGGTGACGATGTGGTTTGAAAATATTTCAATAGGAAGTACTTCCTCACTAAGATAGTAAATAATTTAGGGAATAAACTTAAATTTGTATCGTCTTTTAATTTGCGTCAATTTTGCTACCTTGAACTACTTTTTCTAAGAAGTGAGCTAGGCTAGGGGAGTGGATTTACGACTCAGCCACATGGGTTCAAGTCAAGTCCCCGCTAGTGCAAGTTTGTGTTCTTATATTCTTTCGAAACTACTATCGTTGTAGGGGTTTCCCCTACCCCATTACTAAAAAAAGAAGGATTTGTTTGCCTTGACATAAAATACTAAATATAAAAATCAGTAAATAAAAGTAGAAATATTCGTAGGAACCGAGTACTTGAAAAATTATCTCTCATAATGAATCCATTTTTAGTAGTAGGATTTAAGAATGTTAATTAAATCTCGTCACGCCAGAAACTTTGACGAATTGACGACACCGGGCGGAGACTGCAAACATGTCCGTTACCCACTAGAGTCTAGAGGTCGGTCGGCATGACCACCATAAAGGTTCATCCCGCTGCCTCATTGTCCATTTTGTATCTTGCCGAATTATCCATGTTAATGCGGGAACTTGCATGTCGCAGAGGTGAAATAAAAAGTTACCCAATGACGTCAGGAAATCAAACACTGTCTAAAACGCTTGCTTCAGAGGATTTACAATGTGAAATCCATCCTTTCTCACGTACCAGAGGAGTACATCTGATTGAAAGTTTGTGGTTCACCCGCAAAAAAAAAAAAGAAAGTTTGTGGTTGTACGTTGTTTCTGAATTCAGACCATTAGTGCTCATGCTAGCTAGCCGATGACTGGAGATATATTTGAGAATTCTCCACTCTCAAGTCTGATGATAATATTGCTCTGAAAGCCAAATGGATATGTCTTCACTTTGAAAATCATGTGCTGCAACGCATGAAGCCATAATCTGTTATTTTCATGTACAGTTATTGTCAGATGTCAGTTTTTTTGAGAAATGGTGAGGACTGTCTGTCTATCTGCAGCAATAAAGTCCATATACTGCCAAGTTTACCATTTCTTTTCGATAGTATAAATTTGGATCTTGCCGACAACGTGTGAAGGAAGCAGCATACCAATTACTCATGTACTATATCACTGCCACCAAACTCTTGAAATGATAATGATTTTATTTCACTTATCAGCTGAATACTGGCTGAAGCATGAGTGGCTCGAATCATATCCCTGGAGCTTCGTTTCAGAAGTACACATCAGCCAGCTTATAGCCTGAAACATGGGTGGACCTGCTTGAAAGACAATGACTTCAATAATGGTTGAATTGTTGACCGAATAGAACAAGTTGCAATTCGAAGAAAAAGACAAGAAGTTATTGAGAGAAGGATACGTGAAACAATGAAATCCCTGCTGCAAAGTTGACCATTTATTTCCCGAGAAAAAATTGATTCCGGGGGACCTTTGTACGAAATATAGCAAACTAATTACTCGTATATATCATTGTATTGTCACCACACAACTGAAATAAGTACTCCCTCTGTCCCAAAATAAGTGTCTTAACAATATTTTAAATAGCACACTATTTCGCCGTTATAACGCGGTTATAGCATATTTGAAAGGGAGACGTTATGTTTTGGTAAAATCGGACGCTACGGCGCTAATCGCGTAATTAGCACGCTACACACGCTATAACGTTGTAACGTTGTAACGTTACAACGTGCAGACCATGCAAAACTGAAATAAGCACAGCCCAGCAAGCCAAAACCAACCCACGACCACTAGCTTTCTCACTCCTTTTATCAGATTCTCCCACGAGACCTAACCAGCTAACCCTAGTTCTCACTTCTCATCCCTTTCTCACTCCTTTTTATGTGCTGGATTTGGCCCTTATGCATATATTGCTTGTTCCTATGAAAAATTTAGTTGCTTAAATACTTCATTTCTAGATATATTTAATTTTTTTTGCAAACGCTATTTTAAAATATAGCACGCTATTAGCGCGCTATAACTTGTGTAGCATTTAGAGAAGGGCCTCGCTATATTTTGTAGCGCGCTATTTAAAATATTGGTCTTAAGCTTAGTACAACTTTGTACTAAAGTTAGTATAAAGTTGAGACACTTATTTTGAGACGGAGGGAGTAACTTTTTTCACTTATCTCCTGCGTGATGGATGATAAAATTTGAGCAAGAGTGGCCCAAATTGGACGATGCCGTGGGGGTCTACATCCTTATTTCAGGAATACATCAGACTGGGCATCAAACTGGGCATCAAATGCTGACGAGGAAGTGGAAACGGTCTTTGGACGGGTCATTAGGATGCTTGCACAAAAGCTAATGTTGGAGGGTGGCCAACAGTTATGGATCTCCGACTTCATTGATTCGAGATTGAATAGCCAGTTCAATGAGTTGCAAGCAAGAACTATGGTCAAGTTGGCCGTTTCTTGCGTAGAAGAAGATACCAGAAAAAGGCCCACCATGGAAAATGTCGTGCAGATGCTTATTTCGGTTGTTGATGCATAATGCAGCAATATGCTACCCGCCAAAAAAGGAGTTTGACGTTCTGTATACTATGCAATATGTCATGTAATGCTTATTATAGTTGTATCCACAACAAGGTATCTATGATGTGTATCCTGTTTGAGTAAGCACGTCATGTATAAGTTCCATTTTGTTTATGGTTTGAAATTCTTCACCAAGTCGGTTTGTAAGTCAGTTATGTATATTGTAATGAAAAGCCACCAAAAAAGCTGCAGATAGCGGCACCAAAATCCATCCATCATTCTTACATTGTTAGCCAGCTTTGCTGCAGAGGCCATATGGTTTAGCTGCTGCAAAATCAATAGGCTTCCTGTACGTGAGTCCTTGCATGGGCTGATGTGACTGAAGCAGTACAAGGCAACATGTCGATGTAAATCAAGAACTCCACGAGCCACTAATATGCCAGTGTTGAATTTCGTATTTGACCACTGCGCCAGATTATGTAACGCAAAAGCTATGCTAGCTCTAATATATAGTAGCTTTCCCTACGAAAGTGTTGTTGGATAGCTTCAAAAGTTTCACCACGAAATGACATTGATTAAAAATGTGGGAAAACATCGATACTCCAAAATGCTTTTGAAAATAATATTTTGGAGCATCCATTTTTTTGCCACATTTTGGAGGAATGTCATGCGGTGATGAAACTTTGCAGTCTATCAAAACATTTGTTAACATTTGGCAAAAAAAAAATCATAAGTTTTTTTCTGTTTCTTTTTTACTTTTCTTAGCACTGGTGATGGCAATATATATAGATTTTTCCTCAGTATATATGTGTTGTTCTTGTTCCGCTCTTGATTAGGTCCCTCGGATCTGAGCCGAACCTCCGAGTTGTGTTGTGCTCTACGGAGTGCCTCCCCTTTAGACTGCTTTTCAAGTGTGAATAAGTGAAGGTACATATCCATGTAGAGGTTTATATAGGATTACTAGACAAATAACCAAAACTATCCTTTGGACCAGAAAAGAAAAGGTGTACCATGAATCACATGCTATTTGGTGCAATTTTTTAAAAAGTTTACATACATTTATCGAAAACTCTAGAACATTTCTAAAATTCTCAAACATTTTTCTTAATCCGTGAATATTTTTAAGGTTCCACAGATAAAAAAGACGAAAACTAAAAGAAACACCAAAAATTGTGCCCCATGACCCATCGCTTTCTGGATGGCAGCACGGGTGTTTGCTTCTCATCCTGCACCTTATGAGTGGTTCCTATTTTCTGGCCGTGCGCGGCAAATGTATGTGGTTTTTTTTAGGTGACAATATGTGTGGTTTCGCCTGCTTCATGTTTTTTGTTTCTTTTTTCATGTTGCTATGTTATTTCTTTAAAAAAATATTTATTTTCTTTCTTGTGTTTTCAGACTTTTTTCTCGTTTTATTTGTTTATTATTATTTCGTTTTCAATTTTGGTTTTTAACAACAATTTTTGAACAAATATTAAATACGTGGCGAATTGTTATTATATACGATGACCACTTATTTAATATAGTAAATTTGTATAGTATGTGTAAATATTTTTGAATACATATAACATTTTCAAAAATATGTTGAAAATTTTCTTAATATGTGATGAACATTTTTTAACATATAATGAAACCTTTTAAATACATAGTGATCTATTTTAAAATACACAGTGAATATATTTTAATATACGCTGAACTGTTTTTGTAATTGACGTGAACAAGTTTCTAAATGTTGAACTAATTTTCATATATGTCAAAAATATTTTAATATAAAACTGGCCTTTTTATTTTCTAATGCAGTTTTAAATATTTTTATTATAAAACCAACCATTTTTTATTACTAATTCAGTTTTAAATATTTACCTTTATAGAAAGCTAAATGGAAACACCAAAATAAACCGCTTGCGCTGGAGTAGGCTGGTCCATTCACATTGCATATAGACATGGCCTCTGCTGTTTGACGCCCGTGCGCGTCATAAAGGAGGGTTCCACCGGAATTCCCTATTTGACGCACTCTGCATCAAATGGCATAGCTTCGCAGAGGCGAGGCAGGCGAAGCGCTCGGTAGGCCGAGGTCCATAGTGTAGCTATATCGGGTGGTTTTTTACCGGTTTTGGGAACCTTATAAAGATTCCAGGCCGCCTTTTCTGGTTTTGGAAAGCTTCTACAAGGTTCTTCAACCAGTTACTTTAATGTTCTTGATTCTTTTTATCTTACTTTTTTTATTTCCTTTTTTCCCTTTTAAAATCTGTATTTCCTTTTTAGTTTTTTAATTTTTTTCTGTTCCTACTTCCTTTTATTTATTCGTTTTTATTTTCCAAGTTTACATTCCTTTTGAAACCTGTGCCCAGAAGTTAAAAATAAAGAATTTTTCAAAATTTGTTCGTTTTCCCTAAAAATGTTCCTGCTTTCAATTTTTTTTCCAAAACTCCAAAAAAGGTTAGAATTTCAATTTATTTTTGCTTGTTTATATAAGATGTTTGTAAGTCCACAAATATTCAAATTTCACTTTTTTCACAAATTCATAAAAATCTATAATATTTAAACGTGTTCAAACTTTTCAAAATTTTATATTTTTCCGTAAATATTTTCAATTTAAAAATTGGTTTAGAAATTGTGAAACAATAAAATTTCAAGAATTTTTTGCTAATTCTCAAAAAATAAAGTTAGGAAAAATTCAAAACAATTTGTTCATAATTAAAAAAATAGGTGGAAAATTTAAAAAAAATTCTTATTTTAATAAATGTTTTTAATTTCGAAAAATGTTGGTGTTTTCATTTCTTGATTGTGTTTTAAAAATATTGTTCGTAATTTTGATAAATATTCTTTTTTTATTTATGTTATTTCAAAAACATGTTTGAGATTACCAAAAAAATAACATTTTCAAAAAATGTTCGAGTTTTAATTTTTTCACAAATTTGTAAATGGTCACATTTTTAAAACTGGTCACTTTTATCAAAAGAGTTCAAATTTTGAAATTTTATTCACAACTGACTAAAATTGTTTGGTACTTCAAATTCTGGTCGTTCTTTCAAAGAACGTTCGGGATTTTAAAATTTATTCAGTTTTCTTAAAAAAAAATTGTTTGAATATTTTGTTAAAATGTTCGAAGGTTGAAAAATCACCTTCACTAATTTTCTTCTTAATTTAGAAAATTCTATTTGAAATTCCAAAGTTTGTTCAATTTTTTCACATGACACAATAACATAGTGCCAATCTTTCACATGCACAAGCCTAATCACTAATCACTAATAAAGGTTTTTGAAAACTCCTTGATTCACCTGTATAAAAGAGATGAGGAGCCATGAGCAATGATTGTATAACGGGTGGGGATTATCCCCTATAATTACATGCCACCGGACAACAAAATTTAAAGAAATCCAACTTGACAACAAATTCAAACAAACAAAAGCAACATGACATAACCTAAACTCATCAAAGCAAAATAATCGACTCCGGGAGGACACCTACCTCCCTAGCACCACCACAAAGAACCGGAATATTTTATTAGGAAAAAAAATACAACCACCACTACATGTTGATGCGTACTGCAAATTTCTTGAAGATCTGAGGCCCTTGTACACTCAGCGTCAAGATGGCAGCCAGGCGCGAGGGCAAGCAAGGTTTTCTCCCACGATAACTACTAGGGTTCAGTTCGTTCAGCCAATCCAGATGAACAACACACATGAAAGAGAGAAAAATCGGATGGACAACATACTTGGCCAGCCCACGAGCGTGTGAGGGGTGCTGTTTTGTAGTACCATTTAGCTACGAGCGAAGAGGAAAATTCCTATTATATGAATATAGCAAAAAATTGTGCTATTTTTGTACAAATCATCACACACCTTTCTTCTCTGAGGCTTAGCACATTATGTTTCATATTGTTTAGAGTTACCACCAGTTTTTTTTTCTGATTTACTGGCCAGCTTTTTTCTATAGTTTTCATTCTTCCTATACCCTTTATGTATGTTTATTGGGGTTTGGTTTTTCTGTTTTGTATTTCTTAATTTTTCCTATTTATATTTTAATTATTATTTTTATAATTCATATACAAATTTTGTCAACAACTTCTATAAATTCATCAATATTTCTTTCTCTATGTACAATTTATAAAAATTAATGATTTTTTACTGATGAACTATTTTTAAATATTCTATGAATATTTTTAAAGTCAATGAGTATTTTTCAAATTCATGTTTTATATCACTCAAAAAAACGTAACTTATGTTTTCTAACTGGATCTGCTGGTTTTCTTGGACAGCAAAGAAAAAAGAGCAAGCGGTACACAAGCTGAGTGACCGATGTCTCTGAAAATTGGAGCAAACAGACGCCGAGTGAGCACATGAGTGATCGTTATTTGGTCAAACCCATTGTGAATTCTATCAACACCCTGTTGCTTAAAGCAATTGTTGCGTAGAGCAACGAATAGGAGGAGAGTTCCTATTTGTTGCCTTCTCAGACAAAATTTCCACAAACCCAGAACAAGCTACTAGGCCAGCTCATTTAGTACTACTTTGGTGCTGTAGCAACTCACGTGTTTATTCCTTTTAGTTTTCTTGCTGTTTTTTTTTTATTCACATGATTGCACTCACCTTTTTTATTTTATTTCCAAAGGAAACACAAATATTATTTATTTTAAAAATTGAAAAAATGTGAACATTTCTGTCAAATAGTAACAATACTTTTAAAATACGTGTGAACACTTTAAAACGAATCTTAATTTTTCAAATGATTTTCTTTCATATTCGATGCACAGTTTTAAATATTGTGAATACTTTATAAAAATCATGAACACTTTTCAAATATTATAAATTTGTTAGGATTGTGTAACAACTAAAGAAATAAAGTTTCTGGAACATTTTACAAATGAAAAAAAAAGGTAAAGTAAAACCAAAAACAGGGAACGAAGAAGAAAGGGAAAGAAAGTTAAAAAAGAAAAGGAAAGGAAGAACAAACAAAAAACCAATTTCGCGAAAAAAAAAACAAACAAAAAACCTGTTGGAAGGCACGCTCGCATGCTAAGCTATTTCGCAAGGCCGAACATCGCTCATCATGTGCGATTTCACAACATTTTGTAGCAGAGAACGACAGACATGGGTTTGCCGAATAGGAGGTTCGGAGCGAAAAATAGGATTTTCCTGCAATACAGGTTGCGCCTCTGTGAGCAAATTAGGGTGACCAGGAGAAGGTCTGATGGCTTTCGGTTTTGCTGCCCGGCGGAGTTTGTTGTCCGATTGCTCTGTTTTTTTCCTCCTTGTTTTCTGCTAGTTTTATTTTTGTTTCTTCCTCTTCTTTTTGTTTGTTTCTTTTTAATTTTTTGTTCAGCTTCTTTCTTTATATGCTTTTTTATATACATGACTATTTTTCAAATACTTGACGAATATTTTGTAAATATGTGATGAACTTTTTTTTCAGTAAGAGATGGATGCATTTTCAGTATGCGTTGAATATTTTTTAAATACATGGCCACAATTTATAAGAATTAAAATATTGAAGACAATAAAATTAAAAAGGAGAAATAGTTTTAATTAGGAAGTAAAATTCTAAAGATAACTACATTGAAATACCCCCTCTCACAATGAATATCTTTTTGGTAGTAGGACACTCCCCGTGAAAGAAACTTTGAGGAATGGACAACCCTGGGCAGAGTCTGCAAACTTGACGTGACTCATTAGAGGTCAACCAACATGGTTCATCCCGCGGTCTCAAGTCTCCATTTGTGTATCTTGCCGAATGATTGATGTCAATGTGTGAACTAATACTCCCTCCGTCTCAAAATAAGTGTGCAACATTAGTGTAAGCTGTACTAAAGTTGAGACACTTATTTTGAGACGGAGGGAGGATGTCTCAGACCACTACTAGATGGATCTGTGAGCCAATTAGTAATCAAAGAGGTGATTCTTTTTCCAAAAGATTTTTTTTCAAAAAGAAGGCATAAGTTTTGCCTCATCTATTAATTAAGGAGAATAGAGTTTGTTACACACCACCCAAGTACAAAATGGTCATTACTCTCCCGGCATTATGTTTCCCAATTGTTTAATACCCGCGATAACCCAAAGTCTAGCACCCCTTTTGATGATACCGAAGATGACCGGTGCCGGAATTGATTTGTGTCGGAATACACAAGCACTCTCCCATTCAATCTCAGTTGTGATGGCCAGGAGATGTTTGTGCCAGAGCAAAGGTTGCAGGCCAAAATTCAATCTCAGTTGTGATGGTCAGGAGATGTTTGTGAAGCTTCCTAGCACTGATTTCCAAGGTACTGATCAAAGTAGCCATATCTTAAGCAAGGAAAACCTTAATAGAATGAGTGTATGGGAAAAGCAAAAAAAAAACTCGTTCAATAGCACCACAATCGGTGTCCTTGATAGTTGGGGGTACTTCCTTGGAAGTGATAATTTAACTATTAAGGCCGTTAACTGGGGTTTCAAGGTTATGAGAAGGCTAACATTGAATTATGATGGCAACCTTAGATTATACAGTCTAAACAAGACATATGGAAGTTGGTCGGTCACATGGATGGCATATCCTCGGACCTGCTCCGTACGTGGTCTGTGTGGCACGAATGGAATATGTCTGTATACACCTAGGCCTGCTTGTGCATGTGCCCCTGGACACAAGATCGTCGACCCAAGTGACCGGAGCAAAGGTTGCAGGCCAAAATTCAATCTTAGTTGTGATGGCCAGGAGATGTTTGTGAAGCTTCCTAGCACTAATTTCCGAGGTAATGATCAAAGTAGCCATAGCTTAGTTTCACTTCATACACCTAAGAAGATATGCTTGAACGACTGCAATTGCAAAGGTTTCTTATACTTGCAAGCAACTGTAGATTGCTATCGAAATTGGTCCTTGTTGGGGGTGTAACCATATCATATATTCGTCATTCTATGTGTCTCAAGTTTCATAAGACATTACAGGTCTTAGATTCCTCAATTCCTCACTCATAACCATTTGGTCCTGGGTATGTTCCGAACTGTAGTGCAAAGAGCGAATATTTCACTACAGATTTTCTGGATCAACCCAAGAATACTCAGAGTGGATTAAAATCACAATACATGCACTTATTGTATGGATTCTTGTTAGCGAAATTTTGTGTGGAGGTAATATGTGTGGCACTAGGATGCTGGCATATGTTGAGAGGGAGAGCAAGAAGTTAACAGGTGTATGGCCAGCTGAGGTTGGCTATGAGTATGAAATGACAACCAACCATTTCCGCAAATACACTTACAAGGAGTTGCAAAGAATGACTCAAAGTTCAAGGATCAAATTGGGTGTGGGGCATCTGGTCATGTATACAAGGGGGTCCTGAAAGGCAAGAGGGCGGTAGCGTTGAAAAGGTTGGTAGACATAAACCAAGGCAGAGAAGAATTCCAACATGAACTAAGTTTGATTGGAAAGATTTACCATATGAATCTTGTGAGGTTATGGGGTTTTTGTTCCGATGTCCTACACAGGATATTGGTTTAAGAGTACGTTGAGAATGGTTCATTGGATAAAACTTTGTTTAGTAGCACAATGTTGCTTGAATGGAGTGAGAGGTTTAAGATTGCTTTAGGGGTGGCAAAAGGATCGGCCTATCTTCATCATGAATGCTTGGAGTGGGTTATCCATTGTGACCTGAAGCCAGAAAATATACGGTTGGATGACAACTTGCAGCCGAATATCAGTGACTTTGGCCTGGCAAAACTTTTAAATAGAAGCGTATCCAATAAAAATGTATCGAGGATCCATGAAACTAGAGGTTACATAGCTCCTGAGTGGGTTTCTAGCCAGCCAATAACAACGAAGGTTGATGTCTTCAGCTTTAGAGTGGTTCTTCTAGAACTACTCAAGGGGGCTCGTGCTTCAGAATGGGCATCAAATGCTGATGAGGAAGTGGAAACGGTCTTCGGAAGGGTCATTAGGATGCTTGCGAAAAATCTAATGCTGGAGGGTGGCCAACAGTTATGGATGGCCAACTTCATTGACTTAAGGTTGAATGGCCAACAGTTACTTCGATGACTTGCAAGCAAGGATTGTCAAGTTGGCTGTTTCATGCGTGGAGGAAGATGGTAGAAAAAGGCCCACCATGAAAAATGTTGTGTGGATGCTTCTTTCGGTTGCTTGATGAAGCCGTTGATGTTTTTTGAGATAGCTACCCGCTTATTCCAAGCAGTGGTTGCCTGATGAAGCTATTAGCGTAAAAAAGGAGTTTCATTTGAGGTATATATGCAGCATCACTAGTAGAAAACAGGGCTTTCGTCCAGGCCAGTTTAGCCCATTAGTCCCGGTTCAATCCAGAACCGGGACCAATGGAGCTATTTGCCCCGGTTCGTGAGCCCAGGGGGCCGGCCGGGCCACGTGGGCCATTGGTCCCGGTTCGTCCGGACCTTTTGGTCCCGGGTGGGACGAACCCACCAATGGTCTGGCTCCCGCCCACCACTATTGGTCCCGGTTGGTGGCATGAACCGGGACCAAAGGCTTCCCTTTAGTCCCGGCTCATGCAACCAACCGGGCTAATGGTGCTGCCTATATATAGCCCTCACAGAAGAGCAGAGCACACTGCTCTGTTTTTTTCCGGGCCGAGGGGGAGAGGGCTTGGTGGTGCTCTAGCTAACCTCCTATGCACACAAGGTGTTCGATGGAATGCCCGAGCCACACTACTTAAGGTTTCTCCTCTCCAAGCTCGACCGCCAAGCTCCATTTTCCTTAATATTTATCTAGGTTTAGCGGTCCATCACGCCCGTCCCGTCTTCATCGCCACGATCACCAGCGCCCGATCTCATCGCCGGCACCACCGTGGTGAGCCTCTTGTTCTTATCTTCTTCTGAAAGGAAAAATATTATTACTTGTTTGTTTAGATAGATACTTGTATTATATTCTTACTTTTATTATTGCATCTTATATAGTGCGATGTGGTATATATTATCTTTTCATAACTATTGGTTCATTTATTGTTTATGAAAATTATGCCGACCAACGTGACATAGATTTTATTTATCTAGGAGGTTGTTGAACCGGAAATTTCAACCGACCCTATTGTCGAGAGGTTAAATTTAGTTGAAGAAGAAAACAATTTCTTGAAGGAAAAAATAAAAAACTTGAGGAGGAGAAGATGATATTGGAGTTGCATGTTGCGGATGTCGTCGATGATCACAAGATCAAGATGGATGCAATGCGCTTGAAGATGAGAAAGATTAGAAAATATTCCATTCATACCGAGGCTTGGTATCATTATACCGTTGGATTAGTTGTTACCTTGGTTCCGATTATGATCGTATTTGTTTTCGCATTGAAATGTTTTACATAGTTTCAATGTATGGTTTAATTAATTTAGATGCTCTGCAGAGCTTTATGTTGTTAGATGAGAACTATGTATGTACTTTGGTTTTTATGTGATGATGAATTTCTATTAATTTGATCACTTAATTATCTATTCATAATGTTCTGTAATGATTTTTGACACACTTAATTATATATAATGCACGCAGATGAACCGGCAATGGATGTACGGTGACAGACACACCTCCGAGTACATTAAGGGCGTGCATGATTTTCTCGAAGTGGCTGAGGCAAACAAGCAGAATGGTTTTATGTGTTGTCCATGCCCTATATGTGGGAATTCGAAGTCTTACTCTGACCGGAAAATCCTTCACACCCACCTGCTTTACAAGGGTTTCATGCCACACTATAATGTTTGGACGAGGCACGGAGAAATAGGGGTTATGATGGAAGACGGCGAGGAAGAAGAGTACGATGACAACTATGTGCCCCTGAATACGGTGATGCGACTGAACATCAAGATGCACTGACGATGTGCACGATGGTGCTGCAATGGTAAGCTGCTGAAGATCAAGAGGAACCAGACGATGTGCCCCATGATGATGATCTCCGCCGGGTCATTGTCGATGCAAGGACACAATGCGAAAGTCAAAATGAGAAGCTGAAGTTCGATCGCATGTTAGAGGATCACAAAAAAGGGTTGTACCCCAATTGCGAAGATGGCAACACAAAGCTCGGTACCGTACTCGAATTGCTGCAGTGGAAGGCAGAGAATGTTGTGCTCGATAAAGGATTTGAGAAGCTACCGAAAATAATGAAGAAGAAGCTTCCAAAGGATAACGAATTGCCCGACAGTACATACGCAGCAAAGAAGGTCGTATGCCCTCTAGGATTGGAGGTGGAGAAGATACATGCATGCCCTAATGACTGCATCCTCTACCGTGGTGCCCACAAGGATCTGAACGCATGCCCGGTATGCGGTGCATAGCGGTATAAGATCAGACGAGATGACCCTGGTGATGTTGACGGCGAGCCTCCCAGGAAGAGGATTCCTGCGAAGGTGATGTGGTATGCTCCTATAATACCACGGTTGAAACGTCTGCTCGTAAACGGAGAGCATGCCAAGTTGATGCAATGGCACAGTGAGGACCGTAAGAAAGACGGGAAGTAGAGAGCACCCGCTGACGGGTCGCAGAGGAGAAAAATCGAGACACAGTACTAGGATGAGATAGCAAACGACCCAAGGAACGTATGGTTTGCTTTAAGCGCGGATGGCATTAATCCTTTCGGGGAGCAGAGCAGCAATCACAGCACCAGGCCCGTGACTCTATGTATGTATAACCTTCCTCCTTGGATGTGCATGAAGCGGAAGTTCATTATGATGCCGCTTCTCATCCAAGGCCCTAAGCAACCCGGCAACGACATTGATGTGTACCTAAGGCCATTAGTTGAAGAACTTTTACAGCTGTGGAATGGAAATGGTGTACGACGTGGGATGAGCACAAAAGGAGGAATTTGACCTAAAGGCGTTGTTGTTCGTGACCATCAACGATAGGCCCGCTCTCAAGAACCTTTCGTGACAGACAAACAAGGGATACCACGCGTGCACGCACTGTTTACTTGACACCGATAGTATATACCGGAAGCTGCAGGAAGAATGTGTACCTGGGCTATCGCCGATTTCTTCCGACCAACCATCAATGTCGAAAGAAAGGAAAGCATTTCAAAGGCGAGGCAGATCACCGGAAGAAGCCCGCCATGCATACCGGTGATCACGCATTTGCTATGGTCAATGATTTACACGTAATCTTTGGAAAGGGTCCCGCGGACTAGCTGTTCCGAATGACGCTGAGAATCACGCACCCATGTGGAAGAAGAAATCTATATTTTGGGACCTACCCTATTGGAAAGACCTAGAGGTCCGCTCTTCGATCGACGTGATGCACGTGACGAAGAACCTTTGCGTGAACCTGCTAGGCTTCTTGGGCGTGTATGGGAAGACAAAAGATACACCTGAGGCACGGGAGGACCTGCAACGCTTGCACGAAAAAAAGGGCATGCCTCCGAAGCAGTATGAAGGTCCTGCCAGCTACGCTCTTACGAAAGAAGAGAACGAAATATTCTTTCAATGCCTGCTCAAGATGAAGGTCCCGACCGGCTTCGTCGAATATAAAAGGAATAATAAATATGCCGAGAAAAAGTTCCAGAACCTAAAGTCTCATGACTGCCACGTGATTATGAAGCAACTGCTTCCGGTTGCATTGAGGGGCTTCTACCGAAAACGTCCGATTAGCCATTGTGAAGCTATGTGCATTCCTCAATGCAATATCTCGAAGGTGATCGATCCAGAAATCGTATCAACGCTAAGGAGTGATGTGGCGCAATGTCTTGTCGGGCTTCGAGCTGGTGTTCCCACCATCCTTCTTCAATATCATGACGCACGCCCTAGTTCATCTAGTCGACGAGATTGTCATTCTAGGGCCCAGATTTCTACACAATATGTACCCCTTTGAGAGGTTCATGGGAGTCCTAAAGAAATATGTTCAGAATCGCTGCTTAGGCCAGGAAGGAAGCATCTCCATGGGCCATCAAACAGAGGATGTCATCGGGTTTTGTGTTGACTTCATTCCTGGCCTTAAGAAGATAGGTCTCCCTAAATCGCGGTATGAGGGGAGACTGACTGGAAAAGGCATGCTTGGAAGAGACTCAATAATATGCAGGGACGGATATTCTTGGTCTCAAGCACACTACCACTAGTAGAAAAAGGGGCTTTCGTCCAGGGCAGTTTAGCCCATTAGTCCCGGTTCAATCCAGAACCGGGACCAATGGAGCTATTTGCCCCGGTTCGTGAGCCCAGGGGGCCGGCCGGGCCACGTGGGCCATTGGTCCCGGTTCGTCCGGACCTTTGGTCCCGGTTGGTGGGACGAACCGGGACCAATGGTCCTGGCTCCTGGCCCACCACTATTGGTCTCGGTTCGTGGCATGAACTGGGACCAAAGGCTTTCTCTTAGTCCCGGCTCATGCCACGAACCGGGACCAATAGTGCTGTTTATATATACCCCTCGCTCATGAAAGCAGAGCACTCCATTGCTCTGCTTTTTCTCTTGCCGGGCGAGGGGGCATTGTGGTGCTCTAGCTCACCTCCTATGCACATGAGGTGTTCGATGAAATGCCCGAGCCACACTACTTAAGCTTTCTCCTCTCCAAGCTCGACCTCCAACCTCCATTTTCCTCAATATTTGTCTAGGTTTAGCGGTCCGTCACGCCCCGTCCCCGTCTTCACCGCCGTCGATCACCCGCGCCGATCTCATCGCCAAAGACCACCGTGGTGAGCCTCTTGTTCTTATCTTCTTTCCGAAAGGAAAAATATTCTTACTTGTATTATTTTCTTACTTTTATTATTGCATCTTATATAGTGCGATGGTTTTGCTATCCGCCCCCGTCGGCCCTCGTCCTGTCTATGATTCGGATGTGGTATATATTATCTTTTCATAACTATTGGTTCATTTATTGTTTATGAAAATTATGCCGACCAACGTGACATAGATTTTATTTATCTAGGAGGTTGTTGAACCGGAAATTCCAACCGACCCTATTGTCGAGAGAGGTTAAATTTAGTTGAAGAAGAAAACAATTTCTTGAAGGAAAAAATAAAAAACTTATGGAGGAGAAGATGATATTGGAGTTGCATGTTGCGGATGTAAATGCGATGATCACAAGATCAAGATGGATGCAATGCGCTTGAAGATGAGAAAGATTAGAAAATATGCCATTCATACCGAGGCTTGGTATCATTATGCCGTTGGATCAGTTGTTACCTTGGTTGCGATTATGATCGTATTTGTTTTCACATTGAAATGTTTTACATAGTTTCAATGTATGGTTTAATTAATTTAGATGCTCTGCAGAGCTTTATGTTGTTAGATGAGAACTATGTATGTACTTTGGTTTTATGTGATGATGAACTTCTATTAATTTGGTCACTTAATTATCTATTCATGATGTTCTGTAATGATTTTGACACACTTAATTATATATAATGCACGCAGATGAACCGGCAATGGATGTACGGTGACGTATACACACCTCCGAGTACATTAAGGCGTGCATGCTTTTCTCGAAGTGGCTGAGGCAAACAAGCAGAATGGTTTTATGTGTTGTCCATGCCATATATGTGGGAATACGAAGTCTTACTCTGACCGGAAAATCCTTCACACCCACCTGCTTTACAAGGGTTTCATGCCACACTATAATGTTTGGACGAGGCACGGAGAAATAGGGGTTATGATGGAAGACGGCGAGGAAGAAGAGTACGATGACAACTATGTGCCCCCTGAATACGGTGATGCTACTGAACATCAAGATGCACCAGACGATGTGCACGATGGTGCTGCAACGGGCGAAGCTGCTGAAGATCAAGAGGAACCAGACGATGTGCCCCATGATGATGATCTCCGCCGGGTCATTGTCGATGCAACGACACAAAGCGAAAGTCAAAAGGAGAAGCTGAAGTTCGATCGCATGTTAGAGGATCACAAAAAAGGGTTGTACCCCAATTGCGAAGATGGCAACACAAAGCTCGCACTGCACTCAATTGCTGCAGTGGAAGGCAGAGAATGCTGTGCTCGATAAAGGATTTGAGAAGCTACTGAAAATAATGAAGAAGAAGCTTCCAAAGGATAACGAATTGCCCGACAGTACATACGCAGCAAAGAAGGTCGTATGCCCTCTAGGATTGGAGGTGGAGAAGATACATGCATGCCCTAATGACCGCATCCTCTACCGTGGTGCCTACAAGGATCTGAACGCATGCCCGGTATGCGGTGCATTGCGGTATAAGATCAGACGAGAAGACCTCGGTGATGTTGATGGCGAGCCTCCCAGGAAGAGGGTTCTGCGAAGGTGATGTGGTATGCTCCTATAATACCACGGTTGAAACGTCTGCTCGTAAACGGAGAGCATGCCAAGTTGATGCGATGGCACGTTGAGGACCGTAAGAAAGACGGGAAGTTGAGAGCACCACGACGGGTCGCAGTGGAGAAAAATTGAGAGAAAGTACTGGGTTGAGTTTGCAAAGGACCCAAGGAACGTATGGTTTGCTTTAAGCGCGGATGGCATTAATCCTTTCGGGGAGCAGAGCAGCAATCATAGCACCTGGCCCGTGACTCTATGTATGTATAACCTTCCTCCTTGGATGTGCATGAAGCGGAAGTTCATTATGATGCCAGTTCTCATCCAAGGTCCTAAGCAACCCGGCAACGACATTGATGTGTACCTAAGGCCATTAGTTGAAGAACTTTTACAGCTGTGGAATGGAAACGGTGTACGTACGTGGGATGAGCACAAAAAGGAGGAATTTTACCTAAAGGCGTTGTTGTTCGTGACCATCAACGATTGGCCCGCTCTCAGTAACCTTTCAGGACAGACAAACAAGGGATACCACGCATGCACGCACTGTTTACTTGACACCGATAGTATTTACCTGGGAAGCTGCGGGAAGAATGTGTACCGGGCCATCGCCGATTTCTTCCGACCAACCATCAATGTCGAAAGAAAGGCAAGCATTTCAAAGGCGAGGCAGATCACCGGAAGAAGCCCGCCGTGCGTATCGGTGATCACGTACTTGCTATGGTCAATGATTTACACGTAATCTTTGGAAAGGGTCCCGACGGACTAGCTGTTCCGAATGACGCTGAGAATCACGCACCCATGTGGAAGAAGAAATCTATATTTTGGGACCTACCCTACTGGAAAGACCTAGAGGTCCGCTCTTCGATCGACGTGATGCACGTGACGAAGAACCTTTGCGTGAACCTGCTAGGGTTCTTGGGCGTGTATGGGAAGACAAAAGATACACCTGAGGCACGAGAGGACCTGCAACGCTTGGTACGAAAAAAGAGGGCATGCCTCCAAAGCATTATGAAAGTCCTGCCAGCTACGCTCTTACGAAAGAAGAGAAAGAAATATTCTTTCAATGCCTGCTCAAGATGAAGGTCCCGACCGGCTTCTCGTCAATATAAAGGGAATAATAAATATGCCAGAGAACAAGTTCCAGAACCTAAAGTCTCATGACTGCCACGTGATAATGACGCAACTGCTTCCGGTTGCATTGAGGGGGCTTCTACCTGAAAACGTCCGATTAGCCATTGTGAAGCTATGTGCATTCCTCAATGCAATATCTCAGAAGGTGATCGATCCAGAAATCGTACCAACGCTTAGGAGTGATGTGGCGCAATGTCTTGTCAGTTTCGAGCTGGTGTTCCCACCATCCTTCTTCAATATCATGACGCACGCCCTAGTTCATCTAGTCGATTTAGATTGTCATTTTGGGGCCCGTATTTCTACACAATATGTACCCCTTTGAGAGGTTCATGGGAGTCCTAAAGAAATATGTTCAGAATCCGTGCTAGGCCAGAAGGAAGCATCTCCATGGGCCATCAAACAGAGGATGTCATCGGGTTTTGTGTTGACTTCATTCCTGGCCTTAATAAGATAGGTCTCCCTAAATCGCGGTATGAGGGGAGACTGACCGAAAAGGCACGCTTGAAAGAGACTCAATAATATGCAGGACGGATATTCTTGGTCTAAAGCACACTACACAGTTCTACGTAACTCTACATTGGTGACCCGTATGTCGATGAACACAAGAACAGTTCACGCTCCAAACACCCGTAGCGGTCACGGATTTGGATTACATGTGAACACATCAGGACTTTCAGCAGTTGGTTGGAAACACGTCTCGGAGGTGACAGCACTGTTTGTGATGAGCTGTACTTGTTGTCCAGGGGACCATCTTCGACTGTAATGATTTGGAAAGGATCTGAGATAAATGAGAATACATTTTACACGATTGACCAAGATGAAAAGAGCACCAACCAAAACAGCGGTGTCCGCTTTGATGCAGCAACCGACAAGGGAAATGACACATATTATGGTTACATAGTAGACATATGGGAACTTGACTACGGAGGAGATTTTAAGGTCCCTTTGTTTCAGTGCAAGTGGGTCAATCTGTTAGGGAGGCGTGCAGTGTAGACCCACAAGACGGAATGACAACAGTGGATCTGAAAAATCTTGGGTACACTGACGAACCGCTCTTCCTAGCCAATGATGTGGCACAGGTTATCTATGTGAAGGAGATGTCTACGGACCGAGGAAAAGAAAAGATAAGGAAGCGAATACATCATACAATGAGCCAAAGCGCCACATAGTTCTTTTCAGGGAAAAGGGACATCCCGGGAGTGGAGGGCAAGATGCATATGTCTCAAGAGTATGAAAAGTTTCATGAAATTCCCTTCAAAGTCAAGGCTGACCCAAGCATCCCGATAAACGATGAAGATTATCCATGGTTACGGCGCAATAAGCAAAGCGACACAAGCGAAGAAAAAGTGAAGACTTTCTCCGCAACTATTATGATGATACCATGCCAACTTTGTAATGCATTTAGTATGATACCATTGTCCGCTTTTGTACATGAACATGCTATGCCAACTTTTTCAGAGTTCATTTGAAAACTATGAATTTGAAAACCTCGCCAACCAAGGGCGCTCACACCGTTTATAAGCCCGTCCCTCTCACGCCTTGTTGAGCTCACAAACTTGTGATTCACACAAATTTCAAAGAATTCAAATTTTATGAAACTAATGGCACAAACAGAAAGTTTATAATTGTTCTAAAACAAATGGCACTAACAGAAAGTTTATAATTTTGCTGACCTAAAAGCAAAAAGAATTAAAAATAAAGCAAAAACCAAAAGAAAATAAATAATGCAGAAAACAAAACAAAAAACTTGAAAAAAATAAAAATAGCAACAATAAGCATTTTGTTGTAAGTAGAAACAAAATAAAATAAATAAAGCAACAAAGAA
Organism: Aegilops bicornis; assembly: GCA_021605145.1. Classification (NCBI taxonomy): domain Eukaryota; kingdom Viridiplantae; phylum Streptophyta; class Magnoliopsida; order Poales; family Poaceae; genus Aegilops; species Aegilops bicornis. Next base: position 851,268,789 of record CM038675.1, on the reverse strand, counting down.
AACAAAAAAGTGTTTTCAATTTTAAAACTAATGGCACTAACGGAAAGTTTATATTTTTCTAAAACTAAAAGCACTAACAGAAAGTTTATAATTTTGCTGACCTAAAAGCAAAAAGAATTAAAAATAAAGTAAAAACCAAAAGAAAATAAATAATGCAGAAAACAAAACAAAAAACTTGAAAAAATAAAAATAGCAACAATAAGAATTTTGTTGTAAGTAGAAACAAAATAAAATAAATAAAGCAACAAAGAAAACAAAAAAGTGTTTTCAAATTTTAAAACTAATGGCACAAACAGAAAGTTTATATTTTTTCTAAAACTAAAAGCACTAACGGAAAGTTTATAATTTTGCTGACCTAAAAGCAAAAAGAATTAAAAAATAAAGCAAAAAACCAAAAGAAAATAAATAATGCAGAAAACAAAACAAAAAAACTTGAAAAAAATAAAAAGAAAAAAAAAGTTTATATTTTTTCTAAAACTAAAAGCAAAAAGAAATAAAATATAAAGCAAAAAAAGTGCCACCTACTGGGCCCCCACGGCCTGAATACGACTAGAAATCCTATGGGCCAGGATTCAGGCCCGCGGAAGGCCCAAAGAGGCCCACAGCACAGATGGCAGAGTTAGGCCCAAAGCCTGCTTTAGAGAGGAGCTCGAAGGGGAGCCGCACCGCACCTTATAAACTGGTGCGGCTCCCTCTCAACTAGCGAGGTGGGACTAAACATTTGGCGCGGGGCAGCACATGGCCTTTGGTCCCGGTTGGGCGCACCAACCGGGACTAAAGGGGGGTTTAGACCCGGTTGGTGCCACGACCCGGGACTAATGACACCCTTTAGTCCCGGTTGGTGCGACCAACCGGGACCAAAGGCAGGCCTGTGGTCCCGGTTGGTCGCACCAAACGGGACTAAAGGGGGTCATTAGTCCCGGGTCGTGCCACAAACCGGGACCAATGCACTTTCTATATATACATGACTTTGCGAAAATTTCATTCAGTTCCTCATCCCGCCGCAGACGCCGCCCTCGCTTCGACGCTTCGCTTCCTCATCGTTGCCGCCACAAGACGTCGTTGCCGCTCGTTGCCGCCGTCGTCGCCGCCGTTGCCGTCAAGGCCGCTCGACGTCGTCGCCGCTTCATTGTCGCTTCGCGCCTTCGAAAGCCTGCCCTCGCCGCCGCTTCGAGCCCGCCGTCGCCTGCCGCGCCGCCGAGCCCGTCTGCCGCTTGCCCCGCCGCCGAGCCTCGTCGCTTGCCTGAAGCCCGCCGCTGAGTCTCGTCGCCCCTGCTTCGCCGCCCGAGCCCGTCGTCGCCGTCTGCCAGCGCCCTCGCGCCGCCGCCGCCCTCGCCGGCCGCCCGCCTGCCAGAGCCGCCGAGCATCTGCTCATATATATGTTGCAATATGTTTTTTTTTATTTTTATTAGTTTATTTTTTTTGTTCATATGTGATGTATATGTGTATGTGGCTATAATTTATATTTTTTTTTATTTTTATTATTTTAGTTTATTTTTCATATATAGAATGTTACAATTTTAATTAGGTTAGTGCATTTTAATTAGGTTAGTGTAGAGGAAAAAGTAAAATAAGGAAAAGGAAGAAAAGAGGAAGAAGGAAGAAGGAAGAAGAAGAAAAAGAATGAGAGGAAAAAGAAGAAGAGGAGAAGAAGAAAGGAATAGAGGAGAAGAAGAAAATAGACTTTTTTTCTATTTTTCTTCTTCTCTCTATTCTTTTCTTCTTCTCCTTTTTTCTTCTTCTTTTTTTCTTCTTCTTCCTTCTTCCTTCTTCCTCTTTTCTTCCTTTTCCTTATTTTCCTTTCTCGAGGGATAAGAAGAAAAGAAGAGGAGAAGAAGAAAGAAAGGAATAGAGGAGAAAGAAGAAACTTTGACACGAGGGGGTACCGATACCCCTCCCCGATAACATTATTTTCCCATGTATATGTATGTTGCGTCGTTGTCGATATAACGAGGGTGTCGAGGATCGCCGAGGGTCGAGGGTCGGGAACTAGGGTAGAGGGTCGAGGTCGTTAAGGGGTCAAGGGTCGAAGGTTTCTGTGGTCGAGGTTCCTATAGTGTCAAAGTATTGAAGAAATCCATGGTTTCATCATTAGCCGGAGTAACCATGGCATGATGGTACGAAGTCCTCCAAAGTTATTTCGAATGGAGTTCCGGATAGGATAATTTGCCTTTTGCTGAACTTTGTACCAAAAAGCGAATTATCCTATCTCGGGACTCTGCTCCAAAACAACTTTGGAGAGCTTGCACCATCATGCACCACATTACTACTAATGATGAAGACATGGTTTTGTTGAATCCTTTGACACTAGGCAACCTCCCGACCCTCGGCGATCTTCGACCCCTTGACCCTCGACCGCCGGGCGATCCACGACCCTCTACCCTCATCAAGGCATCGATGCCCACGCCACTTGTGGGACATAGATGTACTGTTCAACGCCGACCCCTCCCGATAGCTTCAACACGTAGGGGGTCGATGTCTGTACCCCCTCCTAGCTTGAAGCTGCCTCGAGGCCACCCCTAACCCTTGAAGGGTTGTCGAGGCCACCCCAAACCCTAGAGAAGCAGCGCCGAGGCCACTAATATGATTCCTTATTGTGATTAGCTAGCTAGTTCTACGTTGGCACTAATATATCCATATCTGTCATGTTTGAATAATAATTGCCATGTTGTAAATATTTGTAGAAACTATGGACACCCCCGAGACGAAGCACAAGAAGCGTTGTTGAGGGACATAATCGCATAAGGAAGTGATGCCGTCATTCGTTGATGTTTCTCAACGACAACGATGGTCCGGAAGGAGAGGGTGAAGAAGCAGCTGGCTATGATTTACATGGCTCCGATGACCCAATGCCGGTGCAAGAAGGAGATGGTGAAGAAGTAGACCGTGAGGACGGCTCCGGTGATCACCAAACCGAGTCCGGCCAGGTATATATATTAGTTAAACCCGTACGACTAGCTCTCGCCTTTGTTTTGGTATATATGTACACATATTAATTAACTCTCGTCTTTGTTATTTTTCTTGCCCTCGGATCAAGCACAACTTCGGTAAAGAGACGAGGCCGAAGAAAAAGTTGAGCTCGGATGAAAAGTTTGAGATCATACAAATCGTATGACGGCCAACCGATTGAACCCTACCGGACAAATAAGGCATTTGTTGCTCGAACGGGGTTCTTGTTAGGGACAAGATCGATCAGCATCCACCAATGGTATAAGCCTAAGAACGAAGACCCCGAGGTGTCTTGTGTCAATGATATGCAGAAAAATGATCTTTGGACCGAGCTGAAGTCAAATTTTACCCTACCGCTAGAGGATGATCCGGAGAAGCCAGTAATAGAGCCATTAATCAAGTCTTTTGCTCTTAAGAAGATGGCAGAACTATTCAGGAATTGGAAGAAAGAACTCAATACGTATGTCGAAAAAATGAGACACCAGAATTCAAGGGCAAATATGAGAAGATCAGAGATGACTGGCCCGCATTTGTGGCCTACAAGACATCGGAAAAGAGTAAAAAGATGTCAGCGACAAACAAGAGAAATGCTGCAAAGAAGAAGCTTCACCATCGCACGGGGTCAGGTGGCTACCTCGTAGCCCGGCCTAAGTGGGCCAAGGCTGAGAATGATCTGCTTGATAAAGGGATCGAACCTGAGACAATGAACTGGCTGCACTGCTGTCGGACTTGGTTCTTCGGGCCGGGCGGATCCTTGGACCCTATAACGGGAAGTGCATTTGGACGGACGAACAATTGGACATACTACCAAGAGGCTTCAGCATTATATCGAAGCAGCGCAGCAAGGGAAGTTCGTTGCGAGCAGGGAGAAGGACGAGCTCACAATGGCCCTCGGGAATCCTGAGCACCTGGACGGACACGAGGCACGCCAGCTCCGCTTCGTGGAAGGCTGGATTTCGGACGCAGGGGGTTACAAAACCCATGAGAGGAGGAAGAAACTGGAGCAGAGCCTAATGCAGGCGCTGCACGAAAGGGTAATGGGGCTAGAGGAACGAGAAGAGGAACGAAGCAGCAGATCACAACAACGACCTGCGAAGCTTCCCCGGCTACCCCGCCGTCTCGGCCGGAGAAGCAGCATGGCTTCCACCGAGCTGCTTCAGCCAGAGCAGCATGCCTTGACGGCTCCTGCCAGCTATCCCGTGGATGCTATCACGGATGCTGAAAATTGCCACCTTATGGCGTAATGGAGCAATTTGAAGGTCAAGGCGGCTGTTGGCTCTGTTTATCCTACTAAACCCGACTCAACTTTTCACTGCCGGCCGATTCGGAAGGATATGCTAAGGTGATGGTCGATGAAATAACGGACGGATTTGAGGACCTCCGGCTTGACCACCCTACCGGTGAAGGGGAGTATCGGCTGGGTTCTGCTCTGAAGACTCCATGCCTATGGCGGAAGGATCTCATCAACCTTCCGAACTGGACGCCTCCGCCTCCTCCTCCTCCTCCGGAGAGTCAGGGCACTCCGCCTCCTCCACCGCCTCCTCCTCCGGCGAGTGACGATTAGGGCACTCAGCCGGCTCCTTCTCCGGCGCGTGGCGGCACTCCGTCTCCTTCTCCGCCTGCACCGGCGCGTCCGGGCAGCCAACCTCCTCCTTCTCCACCTCGTCAGCAAGGGCGGAAGAGACCCGCCGCCACTCCGGCTGCTCCGGCGCGTCGTAGTCCTTCTCCTCCGCCTCGTAAGCAAGGAAAGAAGACATCCGCTCTGTCTGCTCTGCCGGCGTCTAGCAGCAGTACAGCCAAAGGCGGGAGGAGATACAGATTCGGTCCTTCTCAAGACTCGGAGAAGTTACTGCACGAGAGGAGCGAGGAGGAAAACGCGAAGATCGCGCAGATCAAGTGGATGACTGGTTTCAAGGGTTGAAAGCAAAGAGACATCCACCTCCGGAGGAGAAGGTAGATCCGGTCAAAGCGAAGCGCATTTCGCTGCCCCGACAAAACCACCCAAGTCTCCGCCAAAGGCAACTATGAGCGCATTATTGGAAAGGCATTTGCGAAGCGGAGAGATCGGGAAGTACTGCTGCTGATCAAAGGATGAAAGAACGACGAGCTGGGAAACAAATTGCCCAGCTCGGCGAACAAGCGGCAATCGTGCCCCCGCTCAAGGTGCTCGCTAGCGACATCGTCGATCCAAGGATGGTGCCCGGTTATGGCAATCCTGCAGATTACCTGCCCGACGATGTACATTATGATTTCTTGGAGGTGCAGATACAAAGATACGAGTACGGGAAGCCTCTCGTCAAAGATGAAAGCTCTCTAACAACGATGATGCTAAGATTGCATGATTGGTACATGAAAATCTGCAAAGAGTCTCGAGGGAGGAATACTTTGTATGTGAGAGTTAAAAGGAGCATGACCTCCTTGGAATTGAACTGTTGCCTATTCCATTTGAGGAGTTCTATCAGTTTTTCAATCAATTGGCCCTCGATAAAGCAACGGTCACCTGCTATCGTCTGTAAGTAGTACTACTTCTGTCATTAAGTATCTCTATATAACTCAGCTCTTTCATTGCATGTATTTATAAATATCCTCACTATATTATGCAGATTGAAGATCGCAGAAATGAAGAAAAACAAGTGGGTGATATTGGGTTCATTAACACATATCTCATAGATGCAAATGAGGTTAAATATCGTGCCGAAACCGAGGCCAACTTGCTACGATCGTTGGAAATAAATGAACACAAAAATATAATACTCTTTCCTTACAACTACACGTGAGTGTTACTGTCTTGTGGCATATTCGGTTTCCCTTATTTAGTCCAGGTTATAGTAATGTAATATTGATGAGTTATGCATGCATGCGCAGGTTCCACTATATTCTCCTAGAGATTAAGCTTGAGCAGGGAGTAGTAACTGTCTTAGACTCGAGACTTAAAAGATCCCAAGGAGTATGCGGAAATGACTGAAATGCTCGAGAAGTAAGTTAAATCGATCATTATCCACCATATCAGCAACTTTGTTCATTTCTGATATCAAGTAATTGTTTTCTTTGTATGGCAGGGCTTGGGAAAATTCACCAAAAAGCTCCGGGACTACCGAAGAAGCTGCAATTTAGACACCGAAAGTAAGTACTATATAGTAGCATATTCCACGCGCATCTCCTAGTGATTCAAGCGCTAGTTTCATCAATACCATTTAGCATGTGCTTGCTAATTATCAGTTTGATTGGCCTCTGCTTTCTTGTAAAGTGGTTGTGGCAGGAACAAGGGAATGATTTCTGTGGATACTACGTTATGCGAGTCCATCCACCACACGATCTGTGAGAGGGCTACTCAGACAAACAATTTGTATTGCGTATATAAAAATATACACAATTTTTTTTTTTTACACTCTTTTGTGTTGAGTTTCATTCATATATATATATATATATATATATATATATATATATATATATTGACCCCTTCCTTAAAATTAGATGTTTCGGAAGCAGGATGAACTCCTAGCACCAGATCGCATGCGAGCAATTCAAGAGGAATTGGCGGCATTCTTTCTTGACCATGTGATCGCTGAAGACGGGGAATACTATGTGGACCACGCGTCCGTATTGTAAAAGATAATTATTGTATATATGTAGCCGGTAGTGTCGGATAGATATACGAGAACTTGTTGTTCGACCAATCTCTCGGAGAAGGAGAGGTGGTCGATATCACTTCTCTCTGTATGCATATATGTTCATGACGATCTTCTGTTTGCTTAATTACTAGCTAGCTAGCATGTCTAGTTAGTCCTCTCTATACGTATGTATAGTACGTAGCGTCGACCAAGCACGGACAAAAGAAAGGACACTTTTCTCTATTAATTAGCTAGCTATAGCACAATATATGAAACACCTAAATTAACCCCCAAAACCCCCAAACCCCCCCCCTTTAAAAAAAACAAAAACCAGAGCTAAAGAAATGTCGACGCTGCGGATGTTTATTGGTCCCGTTGGTGCCACCAACCGGGACCAAAGGCCCTCCAGCCGGGGCTCAGCGGACAGGCCCCGGGGAGGCCCATCTGTCCCGGTTCTGGATAGAACCGGGACTAAAGGGCGAGGGTATTAGTACCGACCCTTTAGTCCCGGTTCATGAACCGGAACTAAAGGCCCTCACCAACCGGGACTATAGGCCCTTTTTCTACTAGTGTACACAGTTCTACAGAACTCTACCTTGGTGACCCTGTATGTCGATGAACACAAGAAAAGTCTGCGCTCCAAACACCCGGAGCAGTGTGACGACTGGATTACATGTGAACACATCAGGACTTTCAGCAGTTGGTTGGAAACACGTCTCAGAGGTGACAGCACTGTTTGTGATGAGCTGTACTTGTTGTCCGGGGGACCATCTTCGACTGTAATGATTTGGAAAGGATACGAGATAAATGAGAATACATTTTACACGATTGACCAAGATGAAAAGAGCACCAACCAAAACAGCGGTGTCCGCTTTGATGCAGCAACCGACAAGGGAAATGACACATATTATGGTTACATAGTAGACATATGGGAACTTGACTACGGAGTAGATTTTAAGGTCCCTTTGTTTAAGTGCAAGTGGGTCAATCTGTCGAGGCGGGTACAGGTAGACCCACAGTACGGAATGACAACAGTGGATCTGAAAAATCTTGGGTACACTGACGAACCGTTCTTCCTAGCCAATGATGTGGCACATGTTATCTATGTGAAGGACATGTCTACCAGACCGAGGAAAAGAAAAGATAAGGAAGCGAATACATCATACGATGAGCCAAAGCGCCACATAGTTCTTTCGGGAAAAGGGACATCCCGGGAGTGGAGGGCAAGATGTATATGTCTCAAGAGTATGAAAAGTTTCATGAAATTCCCCCTTCAAAGTCAAGGCTGACCCAAGCATCCTGATAAACGATGAAGATTATCCATGGTTACGCGCAATAAGCAAAGCGACACAAGCGAAGAAAAAGTGAAGACTTTCTCCGCAACTATTATGATGATACCATGCCAACTTTGTAATGCATTTAGTATGATACCATTGTCTGCTTTGTACATGAACATGCTATGCCAACTTTTTCAGAGTTCATTTGAAAACTATGAATTTGAAAACCTCGCCAACCGAAGGGCGCTCACACCGGTTTATAAGCCCGTCCCTCTACGCCTTGTTGAGCTCACAAACTTGTGATTCACACAAATTTCAAAGAATTCAAATTTTATAAAACTAATGGCACAAACAGAAAGTTTATAATTGTTCTAAAACAAATGGCACTAACAGAAAGTTTATAATTTTGCTGACCTAAAAGCAAAAAGAATTAAAAATAAAGCAAAAACCAAAAGAAAATAAATAATGTAGAAAACAAAACAAAAAACTTGAAAAAAAAAATAAAAATAGCAACAATAAGCATTTTGTTGTAAGTAGAAACAAAATAAAATAAATAAAGCAACAAAGAAAACAAAAAAGTTTTTTTCAATTTTAAAACTAATGGCACTAACGGAAAGTTTATATTTTTTCTAAAACTAAAAGCACTAACAGAAAGTTTAAAATTTTGCTGACCTAAAAGCAAAAAGAATTAAAAAATAAAGTAAAAAACCAAAAGAAAATAAATAATGCAGAAAACAAAACAAAAAAACTTGAAAAATAATAAAAATAGCAACAATAAGTATTTTGTTGTAAGTAGAAACAAAATAAAATAAATAAAGCAACAAAGAAAACAAAAAAAGTGTTTCCAAATTTTAAAACTAATGGCACTAACAAAAAGTTTATATTTTTTCTAAAACTAAAAGCAAAAAGAAATAAAATATAAAGCAAAAAAGTGCCACCCATCGGGCCCCCACGGCCTGAATACGACTAGAAACCCTATGGGCCAGGATTCGGCCCGCTGAAGGCCCAAGAGGCCCACAGCATGCACAGATGGCAGAGTTAGGCCCGAAAGCCTGCTTTAGAGAGGAGCTCGAGAGGAAGCCGCACCGCACCTTATAAACTGGTGCGGCTCTGCCTCAACTAGCGAGGTGGGACTAAACATTTGGTGCGGGCAGCACAAGGCCTTTGGTCCCGGTTGGTGGCACCAACCGGGACTAAAGGGCATTAGTCCGGTTCGTGGCACCAACCGGGGCTAATGTTCTTTAGTCCCGGTTGGTGCAACCAACCGGGACCAAAGGCCGCCGCTTACCGCCCTTTGGGCTGCTGAACATTGGCCTTTGGTCCCGGTTGGTGCCACCAACCGGGACTAAAGGGGGGCATTGGTCCCGGTTCGTGGCACCAACCGGGACTAATGCCCTTGCTATATAAGAAAACACTTGGGAAATTTCACTTCATCTCTGCAGTTGCCCGCGCCGACGACGCCGCCAGGCTGCCCGATTCACACCCCGCCGACGCCGTCGCCGCTGCCGCCGCCGCGCCGCTTCGACGCCCGTCGCTGCCGCGCCACAGCCGTCATGTCATCTCTCACGCCACCCGACGCCGTCGCTGCCCCATCGTCGCGCCCGACGCCGTCGCCGACGCCGTCGCCACTCCTCGCGCCTGCTCGCCTGACGCCAGCCGCCGCCCTACTTGCCCGACGACGCCCTTGTGAGCACTTGGCACAGCCCTGCCGCCGCCGTTTTTTTTATATATGTATTTTTTAGATATATATATTTTCTTATGTATATATGCATTTTTTAGATATATGTATTTGTTATGTATGTTCATATATGTATTTATGTATTTTTTTACATGTTTTTTGTATGAATATATGTATTTTAGGTTAGTTTCATTGTTAGAAAAGTTTTATATATTTAGGAAGAAGGAAGAGAAGGAAGAAGGAAGAAGAAGAAAAAGTTTTCTATATGCAAAAGTTACATTTTTAGAAAAGTTTTATATATCTAGCTAGAAAGAAGGAAGAAGAAGAAAAGAAGGAGAGGAAAAGGAAAATAAGAAGAGGAAGAAAGGAGTAGAAGAGGAGAGGAAGAAGAGGAGAAATAAATAAGAAGAGGAAAAGAAGAAGAAGAAGAAGAAGAAAGAAATAGGAGAAGAAAAAATAGAAAATATTCTATTTTTTCTTCTTCTCCTCTATTCCTTTCTTCTTCTCCTCTTTTTTTTTCTTCTTTTTTTCTACGATCTTCTCCTCTGTCATCGTCGATATACCCCTCCCGATAACTTCAACACGAGGGGGGGGGTCCATATACCCCCTCCCGATAACTTCAATACGTGGGGGGGGGGGTCGTCGATATACCCCCTCCCCGATAACATTAATTTCCCGTGTATGTATCTCGTCGTTGTCGATATTACCCCCTTGAAGCGTTGTCGAGGGATCGAGGGTTCTAGGGTCGAGGATCGAGGTTCCAGGTCGTCTAGCTAGGGTCGAGGGTTCCGTGGTCGCCGATCCTCGACCTCGGCGATCCTCGACTCCTTGACCCTCGACCGCTCAGCAATCCACGACCCTCTACCCTACCGCGGGCGCCGATGCCCACGTCACTTGTGGGACATAGATGTAGTGTTCAACGCCGACCCCCTCCCGATAGCTTCAACACGTGGGGGGGGGTCGATATTACCCTCCTTGAAGCGTTCTCGAGGCCACCCCTAACCCTTGAAGCGTTGTCGAGGCCACCCCAAACCCTAGAGAAGCAGCGTCGAGGCCACTAATATGATTCCTTATTGTGATTAGCTAGCTAGTTCTACATTTGCCACTAATATATCCATATCTGTCATGTTTGAATAATAATTGCCATGTTGTAAATATTTGTAGAAACTATGGACACCCCGAGACGAAGCACAAGAAGCGTTGTTGAGGGACATAATCGCACAAGGAAGTGATGTCGTCTGCTCGTTGATGTTTCTCAACGACAACGATGGTCTGGAAGGAGAGGGTGAAGAAGCAGCTGGCTATGATTTACATGGCTCCGATGACCCAATGCCGGTGCAAGAAGGAGATGGTGAAGAAGTAGACCGTGAGGACGGCTCCGGTGATCACCAAATCGAGTCCGGCCATGTATATATTGAAGGAAATATGCCCTAGAGGCAATAATAAAGTTATTATTTATTTCCTTATATCGTGATAAATGTTTATTATTCATGCTAGAATTGTATTAACCGGAAACATAATACATGTGTGAATACATAGACAAACAAAGTGTCACTAGTATGCCTCTACTTTACTAGCTCGTTAAATCGAAGATGGTTATGTTTCCTAACCATAGACATGAGTTGTCATTTGATTAACGGGATCACATCATTAGGAGAATGATGTGATTGACTTGACCCATTCCGTTAGCTTAGCACTTGATCGTTTAGTATGTTGCTTATGCTTTCTTCATGACTTATACAAAGTTCCTGCAACTATGAGATTATGCAACTCCCGTTTACCGGAGGAACACTTTGTGTGCTGCCAAACATCACAACGTAACTGGGTGATTATAAAGGTACTCTACAGGTGTCTCCAAAAGTATATGTTGAGTTGGCATAAATCGAGATTAGGTTTTGTCACTCCGATTGTCGGAGAGGTATCTCTGGGCCTTCTCGGTAATACTCATCACCTAAGCCTTGCAAGCATTATAACTAATGAGTTAGTTATGAAATGATGTATTACAGAACGAGTAAAGAGACTTGCCGGTAACGAGATTGAACTAGGTATTGGATACCGATGATCAAATCTCGGGCAAGTAACATACCGATGACAAAGGGAACAACGTATGTTGTTATGCGGTTTGACCGATAAAGATCTTCGTAGAATATGTAGGAACCAATATGAACGTCCAGGTTCCGCTATTGGTGATTGACCGAGTACAGTTCTAGGTCATGTCTACATAGTTCTCGAACCCGCAGGGTCCGCACGCTTAACGTTACGATGACAGTTTATTATGAGTTTATAAGTTTTGATGTACCGAAGTTTGTTCGGAGTCCCGGATGTGATCACGGACATGTCGAGGAGTCTCGAAATGGTCGAGACATAAAGATCGATATATTGGAAGCCTATGTTTGGACTTCGGAAAGGTTCCGAATGAAAACGGGATTTTACCGGAACACCGGGGGGTTACCGGAACCCTCCCGGGGGGTCAATGGGCCTTGATGGGCCATAAGGGAGAAGAGGAGGGCCGGCCAGGGCAGGCCGCGCGCCCCCTCCCCCCTAGTCCGAATAGGACAAGGAGAGGGGGGGCGGCGCCCCCCTTCCTCTTCCCCCTCCCCCAAGTCCTAATCCAACTAGGAAAGGGGGGGGGAGTCCTACTCCCGGTGGGAGTAGGACTCCTCCGCACCTCCCCTAGGGCCGGCCGCACTTCTTGCTCCTTGATATACGGGGCAGGGGTCACCCATCACACACAAGTTGATCTACGGATCGTTCCTTAGCCGTGTGCGGTGCCCCCCTCCACCATATTCCACTTCGGTCATATCATCGCGGAGCTTAGGCGAAGCCCTGCGCCGGTAGAGTCATATCGTCGCGGAGCTTAGGCGAAGCCCTGCGTCGGTGGGGCATCATCATCGTCACCACGCCGTCGTGCTGACGGAACTCATCCCCGACACTTTGCTGGATCGGTGTCCGGGGATCGTCATCGAGCTGAACGTGTGCAGAACTCGGAGGTGCCGTACGTTCGGTGCTTGGATCGGTCGGTTCGTGAAGACGCATTTACTACATCAACAGCGTTGTTATAACGCTTCCGCTTACGGTCTACGAGGGTACGTGGACATACACTCTCCCCTCTCGTTGCTATGCCATCACCATGATCTTGCGTGTGCGTAGGAAATTTTTTGAAATTACTACGTTCCCCAACATATATATTAGTTAAGCCTGTGCTGACTAGCTCTCGTCTTTGTTTTGGTATGTACACATATTAATTAACTCTCGTCTTTGTTCTTTTTTCTAGCCCTCCGGATCGAGCACAACTTCGGTAAAGAGACGAGGCCGAAGAAAAAGTTGAGCTCGGATGAAAAGTTTGAGATCATACAGATCGCGGCGACGGCCAACCGATTGAACCCTACCGGACAAAGAAGGCATTTGTTGCTTCGGTCATGGGGTTACGGTTAGGGACAAGATCCCGATCAGCATCCACCAATGGTATAAGCCTAAGAACGAAGACCACGAGGTGTCTTGTGTCAATGATATGCAGAAAAATGATCTTTGGACTGAGCTGAAGTCAAATTTTACCCTACCGCTAGAGGATGATCCGGAGAAGCCAGTAATAGAGCCATTAATCAAGTCTTTTGCTCTTAAGAAGATGGCAGAACTATTCAGGAATTGGAAGAAAGAACTCAATACGTATGTCGAAAAAAATGAGACACCAGAATTCAAGGGCAAATATGAGAAGATCAGAGATGATTGGCCCGCATTTGTGGCCTACAAGACATCGGAAAAGAGTAAAAAGATGTCAGCGACAAACAAGAGAAATGCTGCGAAGAAGAAGCTTCACCATCGCACGGGGTCAGGTGGCTACCTCGTAGCTCGGCCTAAGTGGGCCAAGGCTGAGAATGATCTGCTTGATAAAGGGATCGAACCAGAGACAATGAACTGGCCAGACCGTTGCCGGACTTAGTTCTTCGGGGCCGGCGGATCCTTGGACCCTATAAATGGGAAGTGCATTTGGACGGACGAACAATTGGACATACCAGTCAAGAGGCTTCAGCATTATATCGAAGCAGCGCAGCAAGGGAAGTTCGTTCCAGACATGGAGAAGGACGAGCTCACAATGGCCCTCGGGAATCCTGAGCACCCTGGACGGACACGAGGCACGCCAGGCTCCGTTTCGTGGAAGGCTGGATTTCCGGATGCGGGGGGTTACAAAACCCATGAGAGGAGGAAGAAACTGGAGCAGAGCCTAATGCAGGCGCTGCACAAAAGGGTAATGGGGCTAGAGGAACGAGAAGAGGAACGAGAAGCAGCAGATCACAACAAACGACCTGCCGAAGCTTCCCCCGAAGCTACCCCGCCATCTCAGCGGAGAAGCAGCGTGGCTTCCACCGAGCTGCTTCAGTTGAGCAGCATGCCTTGACGGCTCCTGCCAGCTATCCCGTGGATGCTATCACGGATGCTGAACATTGCCACCTTATGGCGCAATGGAGCAATTTGAAGGTCAAGGCGGCTGTTGGCTCTGTTTATCCTACTAAACCCGAATCAACTTTTCCTTTGTCGGCCGATTCGAGAAGGATATGCTAAGGTGATGGTCGATGAAATAACGGAGGATTTGAGGACCTCGGCTTGACCACCCTACCGGTGAAGGGGAGTATCGGCTGGGTTCTGCTCAAGACTCCATGCCTATGGCGGAAGGATCTCATCAACCTTCCGAACTGGACGCCTCCGCCTCCTCCTCCTCCTCCAGCGAAGTCAGGCACTCCCCTCCTCCACCGCCTCCTCCTCCGGCGAGTGACGATCAGGGCACTCGGCGGCTCCTTCTCCGGCGTGGCGGCACTCCGTCTCCTTCTCCGCTTGCACCGGCGCGTCCGGCAGCCAGCCTCCTCCTTCTCCGCCTCGTCGGCAAGGGCGGAAGAGACCCGCCCGCCGCTCCGGCTGCTCCAGCGTCGTAGTCCTTCTCCTCCGCCTCGTAAGCAAGGAAAGAAGACATCCGCTCCGTCTGCTCTGCCGGGCGTCTAGCAGTACAGCCAAAGGCGGGAGGAGATACAGATTCGGTCCTTCTCAAGACTCGGAGAAGTTACCGTAAGAGAGGAGCGAGGAGGAAAACGCGAAGATCGCGCAGACCGAAGTGGATGACTGGTTTCAAGGGTTGAAAGCAAAGAGACATCCACCTCCGGAGGAGAAGGTAGATCCGGTCAAAGCGAAGCGCACTCTGGCTGCCCCGACAAAACCACCCAAGTCTCCGCCGAAAGGCAACTATGAGCGCATTATTGGAAAGGCATTTGCGAAGCGGAGAGATCGGGAAGTACTATAAGTGATCAAAGGATGAAAGAACGACGAGATGGGAAACAAATTGCCCAGCTCGGCGAACAAGCGAAGCAATCGTGCCCCCGCTCAAGGTGCCTGCTAGCGACATCGTCGATCCAAGGATGGTGCCCGGTTATGGCAATCCTGCAGATTACCTGCCCGACGATGTACATTATGATTTCTTGGAGGTGCAGATACAAAGATACGAGTACGGGAAGCTTCTCGTCAAAGATGAAAGCTCTCTATCAACGATGATGCGAAGATTGCATGATTGGTACATGAAAATCTGCAAAGAGTCTGAGGGGAGGAATACTTTGTATGTGAGAGTTAAAAAGGAGCATGACCTCCTTGGAATTGAACTGTTGCCTATTCCATTTGGGGAGTTCTATCAGTTTTTCAATCAATTGGCCCTCGATAAAGCAACGGTCACCTGCTACTGTCTGTAAGTAGTACTACTTCTGTCATTAAGCATCTCTATATAACTCAGCTCTTTCATTGCATGTATTTATAAATATCCTCACTATATTATGCAGATTGAAGATCGCAGAAATGAAGAAAAGACAAGTGGGTGATATTGGGTTCATTAACACATATCTCATAGATGCAAATGAGGTTAAATATCGTGCCGACGAAACCGAGGCCAACTTGCTACGATCGTTGGAAATAAATGAACACAAAAATATAATACTCTTTCCTTACAACTACACGTGAGTGTTACTGTCTTGTGGCATATTCGGTTTTCCTTATTTAGTCCAGGTTATAGTAATGTAATATTGATGAGTTACGCGTAAATGCGCAGGTACCACTATATTCTCCTAGAGATTAAGCTTGAGCAGGGAGTAGTAACTGTCTTAGACTCGAGACGAAAAGATCCCAAGGAGTATGCGGACATGACTGAAATGCTCGAGAAGTAAGTTAAATCGATCATTATCCACCATATCAGCAACTTTGTTCATTTCTGATATCAAGTAATTGTTTTCTTTGTATGGCAGAGCTTGGGAAAATTCACCAAAAAAGCTCGGGACTACCGAAGAAGCTGCAATTTAGACACCCGAAAGTAAGTACTATATAGTAGCATATTCCACGCGCATCTCCTAGTGATTCAAGCGCTAGTTTTATCAATATCATTTAGCATGCTTGCTAATTATCAGTTTGATTGACCTCTGTTTCTTGTAAAGTGGTTGTGGCAGGAACAAGGAAATGATTTCTGTGGATACTACGTTTGCGAGTCCATCCGCCACACGACCTGTGAGAGGGGCTACTCCGACAAAGAATATGAAGTGCGTAAATGAAAATAATCACAATTTTATTTTATTACCATCATTTGTGTTGAGTTTCATTCATTCATATATATATATATATATATATATATATATATATATATATATATATATATATATATATGTATGTATGTATGTATTGACCCCTTTCTTAAAATTAGATGTTTCGGACGCGGGATGAACTCCTAGCACCAGATTGCATGCTAGCAATTCAAGAGGAATTGGCGGCATTCTTTCTTGACCATGTGATCGCTGAAGACGGAGAATACTATGTGGACCACACGTCCGTATTGTAAAAGATAATTATTGTATATATGTAGCCGGTAGTGTCGGATAGATATACGAGAACTTGTTGTTCGACCAATCTCTCGGAGAAGGAGAGGTGGTCGATATCACTTCTCTCTGTATGCATATATGTTCATGACGATCTTCTGTTTGCTTAATTACTAGCTAGCTAGCATGTCTAGTTAGTCCTCTCTATACGTATGTATAGTATGTAGCGTCGACCAAGCACGGACAAAAGACAGGACACTTTTCTCTATTAATTAGCTAGCTATAGCACAATATATGAAACACCTAAATTAACCCCCCAAACCCCCCCAAACCCCCCCCCCCTTTTCAAAAAAAAAACAAAAACCACAGCCATAGAAATGCTGACGCGTGGATGCCTATTGGTCCCGGTTGGTGCCACCAACCGGGACCAAAGGCCCTCCTGCCTGGGCTCAGCGGAAAGGCCACGTGGAGGCCCATTAGTCCCGGTTCATGAACCGGGACTAAAGGCCCTCACCAACCGGGTCAATAGGCCCAACCGGGACTAAAGGCCCTCACCAACCGGGTAATAGGCCCTTTTTCTACTAGTGCATGCATGTATGTATGCTTATTTTCCTTGGTCCAAAACAAGATATATGTGTGATGTGTATCATGTAACAATAAGCATGTCATGTATCATAGGTTCGTTCGAGTAGCAGTATACATTAGCAAGTTTGGTTTTGGTTTGTGTCTATGTCGGATTAGTACCCCGGGTTAGACGCCCAATCGGTTTGTAAGCCTGTTATACTCCTGTAAAATGCAATGAAAAGCCACCAGAAAAGCTGCAGAGTTTTAGCAGCACCAAATCTGGCCACCCATCGATTCTTCAGGTTGTTAGCCAGCTTGCTGCAGGGATCAGATCGATCAGCTACTGCTAAATCGACCGGCTTCAGGTACGTGAGTCCTCGTATGGGCTCCTGTGCAATTACCGAAGCAGTACAAGGCGAACATGTTAATGTAAATTGAGAACTGCATGAGCCACTTGTATGCCAATATTGAATTTCGCACATACTCCAGCTTTCCCTATCACTATCAGTTAGGTAGAGTCATCAACTAGCAGTGATGACAGTACATTCCACCTGACTAACATGCTACTTGGTGGAGTAAAATGCAAAAATCATCAACGTTGAAGGCTCGATTTGTAGGAACACACTTGTACCGGTTTGTGCCAAAACCGACTAATTTTATGCTCCAAATTAGAGGTTTTTGGCACAAACCTGTAGAAATGTGTTTCCAGCAAACCATGCCTTAAATGTCGGTGGTTTTTTTCTATTCACTACTCCTTGGTGAGAAAATATAAACACCGAGGTACTCTATAGAGTGTCTCTCATTCAGATTGCATTTCAAGTAAGAATGAGCTAGGGTGTATATTTCCATGGAAAGGTCTATATAGAGTAGGGTTACTTAACAAATAATGAAACCTACCCCTTTGTCTGGAATGAAAAAGGTGTACCCTGAATAACATGCTCCTTGGTGAGAAAATATAAAAATGTTAAAACCTTTAAATGCCAAAAACAATTTGGTTACATATAAAGCAAAGATGATACGTAGGGAAATTCCTATTCCCGCTGTACCAGGGGGGGGGGGGGGGGGTTGAGCGCATACGTGCACAAGCCCACTCTTGTGCTATTCTCTTCTGGTTGTAGGAAGGTTCCAGAGTGCATTCCAGTTTTCTCTTCTTGTTTCACCGAATTTATTTTGGCTTTGTTTTGTGTTCTACTCGATTTTTTACTTTTTACTTTTTATTTTCCAATTTTTATGTGTGTTATTTGAGGATCAAATTGGCCCTAGCCAATAAAGATACGAAGACTACTTTATGGTCTAACATTCTTGCAATAAATTATCCTCATTTTGTTCTTGATCATAATCCCTAACGAGAAAATAGCTCCATGAGCAAAATCCCGTGTCATGATGAACCCTGCAATATATTGGTGATAAGTATATAATGCAACTTGAGTAGTAAAGCCTTGTGCTATTTCATATGATGGGAGTTGCAGGAATATTGGGCGCGGCTCCACTATGAGCTATTGATGGAGGGACCGTAGAAAACACTCTATTATTGGACGGTCATGGTGTAATACCTCTTGTGCTTTAACCCAACTCAAGCTGAAGAAACTTTTGTTTTCACCAGTTGAATAAAACCTGTATTTGGGTTGCTTAGACATGCGCGTAAAGAGAAATTCCCATCAAAATCAGCCGAGGAGCCTCGTGTAGAGCGTATATATGGCTGGCTCACTCTTGTGCAATTGTACTCTTGTTTTAGGAAGGTTCCGGGACATTTTCGCCGGACTTGATGTAATTTCTATTTTTCCATATTTAATTCTCGAAAAAAAATTTAAATTCATGAACATATTTTAAATTTTGGAATATTTATTTAAATTCATAAACATTTTATAAATTCTGAAACATTTTTAATAATTCTTGAAAATTTCAAATTCCGGAATATTTTTGAATTCATGAACAATTGTTTTAATTTCTGAATTTTTTGTTTAATAAATGATGTGAATAATTTTAAATATATATAATATATATACATATATATATGTATATATGTATGTATATATATATATATGTATATATGTATGTATATATATATATATATATATATATATATATATTCATTTTCAAATTGACCAATTTTTTTAAAATTCCAGAATATTTTTTAAAATCATCATTTTTTATAACTCTTCAAAGAATTACAAACATCTCTTCAAATCTTGTGTCAAAAATGCCTTATATTTTGAGACAGTGAGAGTATAACTTTAAAAAGTTTAATAGTTTTTGCAATTCCTTAATAGTTTTTTTAAATTGATCGACTTTTGGTGTCCTGGTAGCACGTGATCTGGTGCGTCTAGTAGCCGCCACGTGTCGCATGCTGCGCGCTCTCTTTGGATTTAATCTTTTCTTCAGTACGCATTTTAGGGTTTGAGATAGGTTTTTTCTGGATTTCATCTTATCGGTTTCGCATGGTTTCTCTAGGTTTTGGAGAAAAATAAAGGTTTCGCTTTTTTTTTTGCATGGAAGAAATTATGCTTCCACGAGAAGCACATATTTTCTTCTCATGGAAGCCCAAATTTGGTTCCAGGTGAAGCACATATGCACTTGACGAAATGGAAAAAATATGTGTTTTCATGAGAAGCACAAATTTGCTTCTTATGGAGTCAAAGTTTTGCTTCCATGAGAAGCACAACCGTGCTTCTTGGAAAAAAAATATATGTGCTTCCATCAGAAGCAAATTGTGCATCTTGAAATGAGAATAAGTATGTGATTTCATGTGAGGCATGGCTTGCTTCTCAAAAAAAAATTTGCTTCCGCGTGAAGCATGGCTGCGCTTCTCAAAAAAAATTATGTGCTTCCACAAGGCTCAAATTTTCCCCGCGTGAAGCACAAATGTGCTTCTCGAAAAGAGAAAATAGAGGGAAAAAACCGTGCTTCCAGCTTTGTTTTTTTTCTTCATTCTTTTTCTATTTGCTTGTATTTTGGTTTTCATTTTTATTGTTTTTATGGTTTTTTTGTTCTTTTATTCTAGTTTTCAGTTTTTTTTGTCTGTGAAAAATTAGTGGAAACCTATTAACATGGGATCTAGTTTAAAAAATCTAGACGCGGGAAATTCAACGATGAAAATAGTTCAGGAGTTGGACGCGTGGTTCAAGATATTAAACGTTTTGAATAAACACGATGAAAGGAGAAAACTCATAGGTTTCTACAAGTGATGCACCTAAGTAGGTGGGTGTGTCGTGTGCAATGGATAAACCTTAATTAGTGACTTGGCGCTACAGGATCCCAACACCGCTGTGCTACAAAAGGGCAGAACAAGCAGCATAAGCTTACCAGGTTTTAAAATAAAACAATGTCGATGTTATGCTATTAATTGGCTTAGGAAGTGAAAGGAACTAGCGATGCGATGGAAATATGGAGTTTGTCGTCCTCGTCCTCCTCGACGATTGACCCATGCCACCTGAAATGCTTCGATTAAGTGCAAGAACCTGATCATACTAACAATTTTGGATTATCTAGAAAAACAATTATGGATCGTAGCATAAGATACAAGACGGTTTCTTATAAGAAATAGGATGCACATATTTTGAGTACACATAGAATTATTTTTAAAATACATGGTGAACATTTTTAAAATGCACAACATCATTTAAAATTGATGAATAATCTTTAATACATGCCGAACCTTTCTTAAATACTAAATGATTTTTTGTAAATACATAAGGAATATTTCCAAATACCTGATAAATATTTTATTAAGAAATAAATATATATTTAAGTAAATGATAAATATTTTCACAATTATTGATGATTTTTCTTTAATATCCAACAAAATTTTTAAAATTCAGTACTCCAGTCGACCCAAATTAATTGCACAACTTTAGTACATCTCTGTACTCAAGCTGCAACAATTAATTCAGATCGGAGGGAGTACAATATTGTTTTTCATATATATGTATTTCAGAATATTTAAAATGTCTATCTCTATCTCTACTACTTAAAAAGAACATAAGGTTCCCATTCCACCTCTCTTTCGTTTAACCTTGTTTATATATGTCTCACTCTTTTCTTCTCCTCTTTGATTTTTTCTCCCATTTCTTATTTTTATCCCATCCATTCTCCCTCAAATAGAACCAATTGTCCCATGTTTTATTAACTTACTAGACAAAAACACATTTTGTTTGGTAAGTAATTAAATTCTTACCAAATAAATGCTTAACAATAAAATGCCAGGTAAATCATGACGATTGCATACAAAAACTTTGCTAAGAATTTAGCGCATCAATATAATGATAGATGCACAGCCACGTGCTAATCTAGTAGAATGTTTATATTCCCATTGCAATGCACGAGCAATTGTCTAGTCAAAAGGAAAAAAAATGAAACCCAAAGGTTGAAGAAATCAGCGAACTGTAGTAAGCATGCAGGGCGGATCCCAATAGGCCCACACTGTAGCTAAGGCTACAGGGGTCCAGAGCTTTTTTTAGTAATAATTGTTAGCTATCAAGCCCAAGGCATCAGGGTGGGCTAGCAGCTGTGCCACAGGGCCCATAAAATTAGCCCGAAAAGGTTCTCAGCCTCTCACGCTCACCTTCGGCTGCAGCACACGACTCCAAACAGGTGAGGCAAGGCGAACCAACCTGTGGTTGGATGGTTAGAGGGACTGTGGAATTCCCAGCCCACCAGGATTCAAATCCTAGTGCTTGCATTTATTCCTGTATTTATTTCAGAATTTCCGGCGATGTGCATTTAGTGGGAGGAGGCGCTCCCGTCAACGACGAGACGCCTACGGTGACTTCGTAAATCTCAAGATGATATGTCGGCTCAGTCTTTTGGAGGTGCTCATAGGGGTAGGGTATACGTGTATGCGTTCATAGAGGTGAGTGTATGCGCGTGTATATGAGCGTTTGTGTCTGTACTGATGTTAAAAAAAAACAGGTGAGGCAAGAACATCCAGCGCGCAGCGGCGGCCGCGGTCGATCTACAGTCAGTCGATCTGTCCTAGGCTCGGCGGCCCGGCCAGGCGGCCGGCACGCGCAGCAGCGGAGGGAAAACGGCAATCGGCGGCACGCGTTCGCAGGACGCGGCTATGCCTCTCGCTGCACATGCTACACACTGTAATTTTTCTTCCCTCTCCTTTAGCAAAATAGCAACATTCTTTGGTCTAGATTACAAAATGCCCATGTTTATATTATTTAATCGAGGAACACTATAAGCACCGCATCGTTTATTATTTTATAGACCAACTGAAAACTCGAGCCACATGTATCACATCAATGTAATGACGGACCAGTCTTTGCTACGGGACACTTGACACAATAGCAGGCACCTCCACGACACAGGCCGCCCCTATATGACTCCAGGAGACATTCTGCTGCGCAAAAAACGAGGAAGCACGGCCAAGCGTTTATCTTCACTTGAACACAGCCTCGTGGAGGCGGCTGGGTCAATGGAGTCCGAAGATGAGGCAAATGACCAGTCAATGGAAGTGGAGTTGGATTACACTTTGGAGATGTTCGGGGAGAAGGAGCCAGATGGCTGCTCTGATCAGGAGGAGGCGCCACGAGACCACCACCACCTGCATCCAAATGCTGTTCTTCTTTGATTGGGCCTGTTGTTCAAACTAAATACAACATTAACAACGCAGTTACAGAAAAAATTGGAGGATAAAACGATCAAACTCCCGTTTAATTCTTGTTCTATAGGCATCGTCATACGTATTTGGTAACCCATTCAGTGTTGACTGCATAGTGGATATATTAACCGTATCAAGATAAAGTACAAAATATGTGATAGATGGATGATTCGATTTCACATACCTGAAAAGGCAAGCAAAACCGCGAGGAGAAGAATTAACATGGTGGTCCTTCTCACAATGATGTGAAGACCGAAGGCTAAAGAGTGGAGTTGATGAGACATTCTACATTTATAGATTCTTGGACTGTATCATTTTTCAGATCTTCGCGGTACTCTCAATGCATTATATATACCTTAAGCTATATCATCCGCATTATATATATATATATATATATATATATATATATATATATATATATATATATATATATATATATATCTTATATATAGCTCATAAAATGCGTTGAATCTTATTGCTGTATTGAAAAGATCTCGCATTTAATGCGCGTTGTGAGAGAAAGTTTCACTTGTCTTGGTTTTGCCCTCCTGGTGCTCATAAACTTCGAATTTAGTCACTAATTTTCGAATGAACTTTTTGCTAATAAATAATTTTCCACACTTAATGGACTTTAGTTATTAATAACTTTCTAGCAACATATCTGTATTTTTTGTAATAAAAACATGGACATCATGAATTTATTCAAAGGCTTTATTTCATAAAACATAGGAGCCCTCCAAGCCCACATAATACACGAACGACAAAGTTTATATCTTTAGGATATCTTTATGCTCAATTTATTTTGTTCAATAGAGTAGAGGGAAAAAACTGAACCCATTCAACAATCTCAAAACATCTGTGTAAGGGGAAAAAAGTGAAAATGAACAAACAATATCCGATTCAACCCCAATTGAAAAAAAAACTTATGGAGCATACCTATCACTGTGTTTAGCCTCGCATTCAAACCCGTTCTAACAACTCAACATGGAGGTCAACCTTGATTTAACTCGCAACGTTATAGCTTTTTGTTATAACAAAAGGCAATTCTTTATTAGATAATGAAAAGATTGCCATTAATAAATCCCAAATGAACGACAACATGGATGGCAATGATAGATCTTCCATAACTACAATCAAGATAAACCATAGTTCCACACAAAACTAAATGGCAATACTATTGCATAAGAAGTACTCGATCACAATGATGACTTTCCTATATCAAGGTTGGTGATGGAGATCACGAGTATGTAGCAGTCGAAGAAGATGATGAAGTAGTTGTGCAAAACACTTCCTAGAAACATCACCAACATACTGCGTGTTTATGTCACCAATCAACTCATAACGCACAGATACAATTGTTGTCTTCGCCACCGAATGACAAGGAAAGGTTTGGCGGAGGTTGGGCGAGGGTGTAGAGGAGAACATATGGGTTATGTTGCAAGATCAGACTCCCCCGTTAGGGACGTCTCCTGCTTATAGCGTCATCCGATGACCCTCATGTATGCATATTGATATACCTGTATGCGAGGAACCTCTTCCCCGCATATCCCAGCCACACACCACCTCCTAACTGTAGATTCATATGCATTCTTAATTATCCTCGGATAGTGCATGGTGTATCTTTTGAGCTACAAAGAGGGGGCCATCACCTTCCTATGGATCCCATGATCTAGGATCCATCGGCCAATATTCCCAGACTCCCTAGCGAGACAAGGCCCCTCTTCCTCTGTTTATCCCTCCAATGACGGGAGGGGGCGTGGGACCCTAGGACTTTTTTCGGTGGTGATAGGTTTAGGAAAAAAAAGGTTTTTCCCTAATGTACGGTGGCGACACGATGGCATGCATCCCTCGACGTGGAATAAGGTCTCCCTCACTCACCATCATTTAAGTGGTGCTTCTGCGTCGCCATGAGGCATGTGGAGGATGATGTGTCTACAAATCTGGTCCTCGTGGTCTAATTTTTTTTCTTCTGCTGATATGTCTAGGTGGCATTGTCCTGTGGAGCGGACAATGTTGTTGTGTGTCCTAGTCCTCCGCTCCAGTTCCGATCGACAAAGGATGGCCAACCTCGGCTTCGTCATGGAGCATTGTGAGATTTGTGATCCCCGACTCTGTCTATTTGAATATGGTACATTCTACAGGCTCCCTCGTGTTTTTCTTCTTCACGCCGGCGATTTTCTATCTCGATCACTGTTGCCGGTGCCTTCTGGTCTACAGGAAACTTCTAGGTCGCGACTTCTAGAAAGTCATATATTTCAACAAATTTTCTCCGGTGACACAGAAGCGAGGGGCGGATGAGCTTTGCTCATGCCACACTGTGGTGGATGTATGAGGAAGAATACTTTCGCACCCCTAAGAACTTGACTTAATATATTGCGTTCGGCCTTTCTGCTAAAAAGCATGTGTGATGGACAATTGTCATGATGGATGATGGCCCATTGGGGGGGGGGGGGGGGTAGAATTATACTAGTCTATGTGAGATCCACGGGATTGCCTTTTATTTGAAATTCAAAGCATCTTTTCTAAAAAAAAATTAACAAATACACATTCTATGTACAAGTCCAAATAAGTACAGCTCATGAATTTGAACTGCCATATAGAGCCAAAGCTCACATTATACATCCCTGAATTCGCTATTTATCTAACTGTATATAGAATTTATTGCATAAAACAAATGCAAATATAATTATGATATGATTTCTAGGGAGTAATAATGGAGAATAGATTATAATTTCTATTTTCCTTTTTTGATTTTCTAAATTCGATTTTTTCATAAAATAATAAACACTTTTTTTTTCAAATCCTCTATTTAGTTTGAAATTCGTGAACTTTTCTAAAAATTGTGCACATTTTCTAAATTTTCTAAATATTGTGTTGAATTTGAGAAAAAACCAGTATTCCCACAATTTTGAAGATTTCAATTAAGTTTGTTAATATTTTATTTGAACTCATAATAACATTTTAAAAGTCTTGTACATTTTGGCAAACTCATATTTGTTTTCACAATTCATGAACATTGTTTAAATTCATGAACCTTTTTTGAATTTGGGAACTTTTTCAAACTGAGCAACATTTTTTGAAATTCTTGAATATTTTCCAAACACAGAAATGATTTTTTAAAGTCTTGTACAATTTTTGAATTTGTGAACATTTTTGAAACTTAGGAATTTTTTTCGAAATTATTGAATATTTTCCGAAGGCATGATTTTTTTTAAAAATCCCTATCATTTTATGAATTCACGATATTTTTAGAAGTCATGCAGACTATTCAGACTCATCAACATTTTTAAATTCAAGATTTTTTCGATAATTCAAGAATATATTTTTGCATCCACAAATATTTTTAAATTTTTCAATATTGTTTTTCAAATTCTTGAACATTTATTGAAGTTTCTAAGATTATTTGATTTCATGATCATTTTTACAATTCATGGACCACTTTTCATATTCTTGATTTTTCTGAATATTGCGAACATTTTTTTGAATTCATGAGCATTCTTGGAAATTGCAAGTTTTTTCAAATTCATCGACATTTTTCAATGTTTCGCAAACATATTTTGAATTTAGTTTAAAAATGAAAAGGTAAAAAACAAAAACAAAAAAGGGAAAAAGGAAAAAAAGCAAGGAACAAAAAAAACTCGTGGCTCACGCAAAACACGTGCGTGGGGGAGCAAGGTGTGCGAGATTTGGTGCCATGTGCCACCCAGTTCGGAGAATAGGAGGTCTCGCACCTAAACAGTCGTTAGAAACGCCATCGGCTTTAAAACAGACGCAATTTGTGGTAATCTGCTTTGCTAAATCATTGGATAGGTCCATATACTTAACTAAGCTAGCCCATGCATAGTTTTTTGTCGTACAATTGTCTTTCTGGCCGTGTTAAAGAGAGTAAATGTAGGTGCTTCTCCTTCAAAGTTTCCATAATTCGGCACAAGGTCGACTACCAGTATTCCCACAAGCACTCGAAATAAAACTAATATTCCCACAACGACACTCACGTGCTCTTGTTCCCAACCCTATCTGCCACCGGCCCAAAGGGTCCTTCACGTTGTCGTTTTGCTCCCTCCTCTTTCATGTATGGTGGCCTTGGCGACAGAAAGAGGAGTGGGCACCCGTTCATTTTCCTTTTCTTTTTCTTAGGTTTTTTTTTCTGGCGGCATTGACGAGGTTGTGGGAGCTGCTCCCCATCTCGACGACGTCAGATCCGTCATCGACAAATGGCATGTGAGAGTTTGTGTCACCAAATATGTTGGCCCTCTCTCGCATATTGGCAGTTGGCTTGTCTATAAGGAGTGATATTTTCTGGCTATTGGTGTGGTGACTTCCAGATCGTCTTTAGTGATGTTCTACGGAATGATCTAGTTTCGTCAAATCTCTGGACCATGGATTGCAAGCCTGGTGTGCATGGGGTAATGCTCAAACTGATGTGTTTTCAGCGATTTCCAGATCTCATGTCAAGCAGCAAGTGACTATTGTGGTCTTTAAAGCCCGATATGGTATCCCTTTTTAGGTATCCCTTTCGTTCTCTTTAGGTATCCTTTTCCTTTACCGTTGGTTCAGTCTAAATTTCTATCTTGGAAGAACGACAGTCGATTGGACAAAGATGAAGGCTAATATAATTTTCAATGTAATTTTAATTTTACTGGTCATTCTTCATCAAGTTGTCTTTCAATTGTACTAACTATTATCCTTGATAACTATTAGATGTCAGATATCATTTGTGTGTCATTCTTTAAAATAAAAGTTAGAACAATCTTGCGTGCCCCTGACCTACGAGTGGGATTACGAGATGCTGGGATATCGGCCGACAAAGAAAAGCGGTCTGATTGCTCAGGCATGCACCGGCTTGATCAGATGCACATTACTAGTGTTTTCAAAACTAGTTGAATCTCCCACGTATTTGCATGGCTAGATTTTTTATATATTATTTAATAATGTTGCTTTTTTATGTCAACATTATTCTATGTTATTTTTGGCTACTTTAATACTTAAATAGTCAACAATTTTTCCTTGAGAAAACATGATTAAACCTTTGTACACTTATTCCCTATTTTTTATTAAGTAGTTGGGCAATGATTTGATGTGTGATGGTGAAAGATCAAGAGCATCATGGTATCTTTCAAGCCTTCCCAATTCCACTGCTTCTCATCCCTTGATAGATCTTCACAAATATTATTTTAGGATGTTTCAGACAAAATCTAATCTTTGTTGAACCCTGCTGTCCATTCCATCATTCAACTCGCATTTGGCCACATTGCAATTTTGTCTTCCTTATTAGTGCCATATCATAATTGATCCAGTTTGTTCGATGCGTTCTCAACATACTCTAATTATCGATGTGATTTCCCATTCTTAATAATCGTAATTATCGGTGAATGCTTCAAAACTGGTAAATGTTCTCTCGCTCATACTCACATTAACTTGGAAGTGACAAGGAAGCACAACCCGAGTAAGACAGAAATATTTTTATTAAGTGCATTGTTGTTGGCAAAAGGCAACATTAATATTTAAACTTTGTACATAAAAGAAAGTCATGTTCCTTTATCCGCATAAAAAAGATTTATCTACTATGTATTTACAGAATAGATAACTCGTATTCTTGACTGGCTGTAATCAGCTGTCTTTGTATTGCCTCTCCTGCAACATCGTTCACGTGCATGGGATACTTAGTCGTGACTAGAGATTTTGTTTTTACACTCAGTTACTCCCTCCGTTCCAAATTACTTGTCTTAGATTTGTCTAGATACGGATGTATCTAGCACTAAAATGAGTCTAGATACATCTGTATCTAGACAAATTCAAGACAAGTAATTCGGAACGGAGGGAGTAGCATTTTGTTTATTGTTGAGCTTCTGTTGTCTTCCAATTATTGGTTGGCCTTGCGGGATCCGATCCCTATGTAACTTATGAAGAATTATTGTCCATATATGGCACATACAAAAGCATTGTCCTACTATTTGAAGATAAGTCCTGTCATGTTCGGGTTTGTGTGTGCCTCATGTATGGAAACGTAAATGGCTTAAATTATCGGTACATGTATAGGTGTGTACGTGTCAAGATAGCACTTTACTAATTTACATCTAGGTAGATGATCAATAATGACTATACCGTTTCCTAGGCCGTATGCAATTTTATTTTTTGACACCGACAGTTGACTCATTTGTATGTGATTACTGTTATGCGCAATTTTTTTCATGTCATCACTGAAAATCTACCCGCCCATGAAGAGGGATGGACATTGGCGAGACCTGAGAAGCAGCGGCGCAGGGTCCGGTGGATAATAGAGCTCCTCACCCTCCTTCAATGCCTCGACACCGTCCCAGCAACTATCGAGAGAGAGAGCGCAGAGGGCCTTCTTAAAGCGCTGCGTGGGGCTCTGCCTGTGCTGCCTCAGCTCCGAGCATCGACGCAAAGATTGCCGTGATCCCACCCATTGTCTCACATGTAGGCCTTGTTTGGCACAAGTGGTTTTCAAGCCCCCAAGGGGGTGGGGATTTCAGGGGATTTGGTGAATCCCCCTCTTCCACCCAATCCCCTCAAATCCCCTTGAATCCCCAAGACCCATCCATCCACAACCCCCACTTATGTTTGGTAGGCAGGGTTTACCATATTGACATAAGATGGTGCAAAATATCTAAAAATCCAACCTTTACAAATGTAACTAACTCACCTCATATCTTTGATTATGCCGATCAGATATTTTCTTTGAGAAAAAGCAGCAATGTAACCAACTTATATAGATGTATGTCTAATCCTATCAGGTATTAACAAAATCACCAAGAGAATTATATCACGAAGCACTAGGGCATATAAAGAGACAAAAAAAAGCATACAGGGACATAATGCTCTCACTGAAAATACAATTTACTTCTATAAATAAGCTCATTACGGAAATATGGCAACATAAGCAAAGAACATCAACTGGGATAGGCCATGAACATAAGCATATATGTGTACATCAAAGGCAAGTACGTAACTCTTATGATCTATTTCCAGTTGAAAATATAGCTGGAAATTACAAAGCATGACAAGTTAGAATGGTAGAGGAAGAGACAAACAGTCACGAAACAGTGAAGAGATGATCTAAATCTTACACAAAATAATTCTATAGCTGAATGTTAACAAATAACTCTGCAGTTCTATGCTCATTCACAAATGTGGTTCAGCAGAAGCACCTCCGACCATTATTCTGTCAACAAAACAAACTGATAATTCACAAATATTCTAGGAGTTATTCTATTTCTTGGAGATGTAGAAGTATTTAATCATGTGGGATAGTTTAAACTGAAGCAATATTATACAATGAAAAGTTGACATTCTCGACTCTATGTAGCTCTTTTCAGAACAGAAAAATCACTCTAACTTTAATTTCACTATTTCCTTTGCTTGCTGAACATTGAACATTGAGCAATGTGATCAGATTAGTAAATCAAATGTGGTGCTTGGAGTAGATTAATATCATCAGAAACATTTGGTTACTGAAGGCACACACCGATGAAAATGACATGAAATTCAGAAGTAAGGAGATGCTCTTAGTCCTATTAAAACACCACAAAACTATCCTACAGTTTGCTCAAATCCTGAACTAAAAAGACTGAATTGCCCTCAGCACAAATAAGCTAACTAGCCACAAGTTTCCCCAATAACTTATGAATCGCACCAGATCCGTACCTTGGACATTAACAGTAGCAGAAAGCATTGGGCGCATGAACTACCACACCAAGAACCTTACCTAAAAACGAAAGACCGGGGGTGGGGGGTGGGGGGACGAGGCAGGGGGCACCGGAGTCGTTCGTTACAGCGACATCGCCCTCGAGCTCGCGCGGGATCGATGCGCCGCCGCCGCCGTCACCTTGGTGTCTCTGACTCACGGGAGAGGGTTACTGAAGTATGTTGTGCCTATATGGAGTAGAGAAAGGGACGATGAGGATTACCTCCGGGGATAAGTCCGGCTTGCTGGATGAGGGACGCTGGCATCGAGACGGTCGAGTCGGCGGGCAGCGTCGCCTTATTTCTGCCTCGCCTAGTTCTGTGCGTTCCTCCAAGTTCCACGAGTCCCCCCTCGATGCTTCAAAACCCCGTGGACCGGGGGGGTTTCGCTGGTTCGGCGGGGTTTGTCCATGGCAAACCCTGTGTACCAAATGAACCCATGGGGAATTTTGGGGTTTTCTGCCCCCGCGGGGATAACCCCCTCAAAACCCCTTCAACCCCCTTTGCCAAACGAGGCCGTAAGCTCCCAGGCCACCAGTCTTGCGAGTGCCCCAAGAATAAGCAGCTACGGGGCGCTCCCACCGCCGCCTGCCCCCGCAGGGCAGGGGCCTGTCAAGTACCGCCTCGTCTCCCCCAAACAACCCGCGCCACTGACATGTGGACCCCACATCCAGATTAGTAGTTCACTCTAAAGATATTGACTTGTGTGCCATGTGGATGTAACAAACGGGTCACAACTGTCACGGTTCAAATTGAGTCAAACTGGTCTATTTGAAACGAAAAGCCAAATAAGTGGTAGGCATCAACGAAGAATTTAAAAGTGGTAGATTTTTTACTTTAACCTATAAAGGACGCACACACACACTTACGAGCGACGCATGTGTGTGTGTGTGTGTGTGTGTGTGTGTTTGTTTGGGGCAAAGGTCGTGCATGCGATTGGAAGGAATGCAAGCGACGCATGCCATGAATATTGGAGGCTAGTGTGGCGCGGGCCGACTTGGGCACTGTGTGTTGGACGCGGGCGAACTGCTCTGGTGCGATAATATCGGGACGACCCGGTCGGGAGACGCTGTGAGGACCAGTTCAGCAGGGAGAAAATTAGGCAAAAAAAAAACCATGATGTGACAAGCCAGCTGGACCTGGCAATTGGGACCCGCCGGTCAAAATGCTCACAAAATTTGAAACAGGTTAAACTATGACAAGGCTTTTTCCAAATGGGGTAAAACAGATGAAATCTCACTAAATGGGATAATTAATGTCATAAATGTTAAAACATGGGGTAAAAACCAGAATTCACTCTCGTTTCAAATATTTCCAGACTGATACAACAAAAAGAAAAAGAAAACAAATTATCTTAACTCCGTCTTCTGTGTGTCAAACAACTGTACTGCATTTCAGTATGGAAGATGGCTTATGTCGCAAAAAAAAGAATGGAAGATGACTTGGAAAGTGTCTATATATATCTATATCTATATCTATACCTACTAATAAAGCAAGGAGCGTTTCGCCAATTTTTTCATCTGTTCACCGCCGAATAGAATTTTTTCTATCCGAGATGGTACTAAATTCTTATGCGTTTGTCTGCTAGAAAAAAAGGGCTTTTTTATCAAAATTTCGCACGTGGCCCGCGTGTTGTGGCCCAGCGAAGCCAGCCCACTTATTTTTCTGCCCACACAGCTGGGAAAATTCTATTTTCCGCAGAGGGCGACAAATAGACGATGTTTCTCACAGGACAACCAATAATGCACTGGCCCATTTTTATTACTTTTGGTGTTTTACTTCTATTTTTATTGGTCTTCCCCTATCTCTTTTTTCTCATCCAAGATTATTTTTCTTATAAAATTTATTTCATAAATTCAAAATTGTCGAAAAAACATTCAGAATAAAAAAAAAATCAAATTTTGTAAAATGTTCAGAATTACAATTTTTAACTATTTAGAAAAATATTTATAAAATGATTTTTTCCCCATTTTTTTTAAAAATTATTCGAGTTTTCTAAAATGAAAATGGCATTTAAAAAATTCTCCAAATTCGAAATATATTCTTGGTTTATTAAAGTTTTAACAATTCTAATAACGTTCGCATATAAAAGATACATATTTTCAAAAAGTATTATGAATTTTCAACACATGTTCCGGTTTTAAAAAAATGTTCACAGAATCAAATGATGTCCATGTTTTTATAAAAAAATTTGGTGTTTTGAGAAAATGTTGTGAATTTAAAAAGATGTTCTTGTTTCAAATTTTGTTCGCGGTTTTCTGAAAGTGTACATAATTTTCAATAACATGTTCAGGATTTAAAAAATGGTTCATGTTTCCTGCAATATTAAGATACTTCATATCTTTAAATCTCCTCGGTTGGAAGGAAAAGTAGATTGAATAATTCATGGGTCTTCTTTAGCGTACGATGACGTAAAAAAACTCTTAAATGCCCTCGATCAATGAATAGAAAATAGCGGATTGATTACTTCACACCCGGCGAAACCGAGAAGCTAAATGTGCCTTTTCACGTGCGCACAATGTTTTGTTTGCACATACAAGTCTCACTAACTTTAAATGCATATTATTTTTTCTCCCGTTGCAATGCACGAGCATATGTGCTTGTTGAAAATAAAAAAAGACGACGTGCTGGCTTCTCGCCTCCGATATAGCCAATGGTGCCTCACCGACCCTGCAGCTATGGGGGCTAGCTAGCTCCATTAAATTGTCCCTGTTGTCGTTGCACATGCCTGTAGAATCCATGGCATATACAGGGGGCTTTCACATGTACACAACCGTCCTTTTTTGTATACGTACATGGCAGATGAACACACCATGCAAAGCCAACGGCCTTCCTTTTGTAAACAGGACAGGCTTAAGAAAAAAGTATCAGTACATGAAATACTGTGTACTCCATTCGTACCGGCGTATAAGTCATTTTACGTGCACCGCGATCAAGGCAGAGAAAAAACCGAGAAAACTTAATGTTTATTTACCAGACGCAACAGGAGGGCGCTAGGGAAAATTTTCCATCCGATCGTCAGTTACATCTTCAATTCCTGGTGTCCGATGCCGCATGGTAGCAAAATAAGGCAGCCAGTGATTGCCCTTTTTTCATGAGGTGCCCAGCGATGTTTTCAACCCGTATTTAGCGCCGATGGTTAGCACCCGGCATTGGACCAGATAAAGCTTAGAGCTTCTTAAATGTCTTGCTATTTTTTTCCTGTTTAAACGCCTAGATAAGCATCCCTCGTTGTAGATGCTCTTAGTTGCCACCTCCATTGTCAGTAGTTTGCTGGTGTTGACCAAGTATGGAGAGCATTCAACTTGCCAAGCCCACCCCGGATCATGCAAGCGGTCTACGCCTTAGGTCTACTAGTTCTTTTGATGGCTTCTCCCATAACCTGCCCTCCAATTCGTTTGACTTTATGAACTAGATCTGGGCCTTAATGGGCAGTTTCGTGGGATGTGGGAGCACGTGACTTTGTTATATGGACGTTGCCTAAGTTAACCCAATTTACTAAGGTGTGAACTTGACATAGTTCAGATGGTCAGTTTTCTTGGTGAAACCAGCGCTGCAAAGTTTAAGTTCTAGACTTGACAGTTTGACACTAGTGCCCATATTTTCCTTAATTTTTTTACGGTTTTCGATGATATTTGTTCAGTGTGAGGACATATTCGCGTAGAATACGAAGGTGTCTGGGGTGACTTCGTCACTCAATATGTTGTGTCAGGCTCAATACCTCGAAAGTGCTCATATGAATATGGTTGGGTGTGTGTATTCATAAGATGAGTAAATGTGAGTGTCTGCGTTCATATTGTATTAGGAAAAAAAAACAAATTTGTTGAGTCTCACGGTCACGGTTGATGACTAGCTACTCGATCGAATGCGGGTTGGTTTAAAAAGTCGTGGTCAACTTGTGCATCGCGTGGGACTACTGATTTATGACAGTGATAGTTATAGTAGTATATCAAATATTGATATGGCTTACAGTAGCGAGAATCAAGACGGGGCAGATCTGGCTTGGATGCTACGTACCGAGGGTGGATCGGTTGACCCGACTTGCAACTGGCATATTATATACTCCAGCGATTGGTGCGAGTTGTCTAGCAAAGCAAAGCCAAGGTGCCCAGTGCAGTGTCTCGCTTATAAATAGTGTAGCAATGATGAGCAAGGATCCCGGACCTATAGCTCTTCATCTTGCATTTCCAACTTGCTCTGCCCTTTCTTTCTTGATCTTTGGTGAGAACCAATCCCCATGGCTCCAGCCTCAGCTTCACCTCTGAAGGCGCTCGCCGTCTTCAGCGTCGTCCTGCTGGTCGGCCTCAGCTTGAGCCAGCCGGCATCGGCAACGACCTGCGATGATGTCTGCACTGGCGGTGGACAGGCTGCATACTGTCTCCAGATGTGCAAGGGACACGTATGCCTTACCTGCAACGTACTAGCATCGTATCCGCTTGATTGCTCGCCGGACTGCGCTGGTGCTTGCACTGTAAACTGCGTTTAAATGACTGAAGGACGCATACATGCATGCATCTTCTGTGTCGTTTTCCATATTTTAGTTACGTTTCCCGTTTTATTTAGTTTTATTTCGTTCCAGCCACACATCCTTCATGCACGCAATCCGTATGTCACGTGTGTTAATTAATTGGTGGTAATAAAGCTCTCCATGGATCTGGACCACTGTAATATTGGCAGCATGTCCGGTTAGCAAGCTCGTACCTTGAAATTGATACTCCCTCTGTCCGAAAATACTTGTCATCAAAATAGATAAAAAGAGATGTATCTAAAACTAAAATACGTCTAGATACATCCCCTTTTATCCATTTTGATGACAAATATTTCCGGACGGAGGGAGTATATGAAGTTTGTTGCACCATTTCAGGATGTCATGTACTTATATGTTTGTTTCGCCGATATCTCTTTGTTTGCATTAATTTTGTCCCCCCACTAGTAGAAAAAGGCCCATTTGTCCCGGTTCCGGAACCGGGACTAAAGGGTCGGGACTAAAGCCCAATACCTTTAGTCCCGATTCGCCTACAAACAGGGACAGATGGGGCTCCACGTGGCCGCTGCGGCTTGCCCAGGCAGGAGGGCCTTTTGTCTCGGTTGGTAGCATCAATCGGAACCAAAGAGCATCCACGCTGGTTTTGGGGCTTTCCTAGAGTTAATTTAGGGGTTCCAGATATTGTGTTAGCTGTCCTCTCTTATCTCCGTGCTTGATTGACGCTACGTACTATACGTATAGAGAGGACTCTGACACGCTAGCTAGTAAGCAAATAAAGGAAACCGTTAAGTACACAAGATCGTCATGAACATATACAGAGAGAAGTGATCGACATCTCCTTCTCCGAGAGATTGGTCGAATAACAAGTTTTCGTATGTCTAACCGACGCTACTGGCTACATATATACAATATAAGATCTCTTACAATTCCCTAACAACTAATGTCAAATTCCACATGGTATTCTCCGGCTTTATTTATGACATGGTCAAGAAAGAATCCCGCCAATTCCTCTTGAATTGCTCATATGCGATCTTGTGGTAGGAGTTCATTCCGCATCTGCCACATCTAATTTGAAGTAGGGGATCAATACATATATATATGAATGAAACTCAACACAAATGATGGTAATAAAATAAAATTGTGAGTATTATTGCTTACGCACTTCATATTGTTTTTTAGAGTAGCCCCGCCTAGAGGTTGTCGCGTTGTAGATGAACTCGCAAACGTAGTATCCACAGTAATTATTTCCGGGTTCCTGCCACAAGCACTTTACGAGAAATAGAGGTCAATCAAACTGATAATCAAGCAATATAAATGGTATTGATGAAACTAGCTAGAATCAATGGGAGATGCGCAGAATTAGGTAGTAGTACTTACTTTCGGGTGTGTAAATCGTAGCTCCCTCGGCAGTTCCGGAGCTTCTGCGGTGAACTCTTTCCAAACCCTGCCAGACAAATAAAACAATTACTTGATATCAGGAAATGAACAAAGTTTCCGATATGGTGCGATAATGATCGATTGAACTTCTCGAGCATTTTAGTCATGGCCGCATACTCCTCGGGATCTTTTCCTCTCGAGTCTAAGACAGTTACTAGTCCCTGATCAAGCTTAGTATCTGGGAGAATAAAGTGGAAGCTGCACACGCATGCATAACTCATCAATTACATTACTATAACCTCGAGTAATAAGGGAAACTGAATATGCACAAGAAAGTAACACTCACTTGAAGTTGTAAGGAAAGAGTATTTTCTCTATGTTTTGATTTTGAAGCAACGATCGTAGCAAGTTGGCCTCGGTTTCTTTGGCATCATATTTAACCGTCCATTCATCTATGAGATTTGTGTTAATGAATACAATATCATAAATTTGTGCTTTTCTGCAATCGACGATCTTCAATCTTCATAATATAGTGAGGATAATTATATATACATGCAATGAAAGAGCTGAGCTATATATAGAGACTTAATTAGAGAAGTAGTACTTACAGACAGTAGCAAGTGACGGTTGTTTTATCGAGGGCCTTTTGATTGAAAAACTGAAAGAACTCCTCAAATGGAATAGATAACAGATCAATTCCAACGAGGTCGTGCTCCTCTTTAACTCTCAGCATCAAAGTATCCTTCCCAGACTCGCTGCAGGTGTCCATGTACCACTCATGGAATCTTCGCATCATCGTTGTTAGAGGAGGATGACCAGGTTTGACGAGAGGCTTCCCGTACCGGTATTTTAATTCGTCTACCTCCATTGTATCAAAATGTGCATCGTCGGGTAGGTAATCTGCAGTATTGGTACCGGGCACCATCCCCGGATGATTAGCGATGATATCGCTAGACACCTTGAGCGGGGGCCATGATTGGTTTGCTTGTTCGCCGAGCTGGTGAATTTTTCCCCACTTCTTTGTTCTGCTAACCTTCGATCACTGCAAGTACTTCCCGACCGCCCCGCTTCCATATATGTCCTTTCAATAATGCGCTCATAGTTGGTCTGCGGCGGAAATGGTGGTGCTCGCTTCAGGGCATCGATAGTACGATGAACTTTCACGGAATCTATCTTCTCCTCCGAAGGTGGATGTTTCATAGCTCTTTGCGTTTCAAAGAAGTCCTTCACATAGGCTTTACAGATCTCCGCGTTTTCCTCCACGGTTCTCTCGTATGGTAACTTCTCTAGAGGCTTGAGAGATGGACCGAATCTATATTGCTTCCAGCCTCTGGCTATACTGCTAGACGGTGAAGCAGTCGGAGCGGCGGCTGCTATCTTCTTTTGTTGCTTACGAGGCAGAGAAGGAGGTGGAGTGCTACGACGCGCCGGAGCAGCCGGAGCGGCGGCGGCTATCTTTCGCCGTTGCTGACGAGGCGGAAGAGGAGTGGGCTGCTCGGACGCGTCGGAGCAGGCGGAGAAGGAGGCGGAGTGCCGCCACGGGCCGGACCAGTCGGAGAAGGAGGCGGAGTGCCCTAATCACTTGCCATAGGAGAAGGAGGAGCAGGAGGCGGAGTGCCCTGACTCGCCGGAGGAGGAGGAGGAGGCGGAGGCGTCCAGTTCGGAAGCTTGATGTGCTCCTTCCGCCATAGACATGGAGTCTTCATAGCAAGACCCAGCTGAGTCTCCCCTTCACCGGTAGGGTTGTCAAGCTCGAGTAAAACCTCAAATCCCTTCGTTATTTTATCGACCATCACAGCAGCATAACCTTGTGGAATCGGAAGGCAGTGAAAAGTTGCGCCGGGTTCAGGAGGTGCAACAAAGCCGACAACCGCCTTGACTTTGAGGTTCTGCCATTGCGTCATAAGGTGGCAAGCTTGAGCCTTCGTTATAGCATCCACGGGGTAGCTAGGAGCCGTGAAGTCAGGCTGCTGAAGGAGATCGGTGGAAGCCACGCTGCTTCTCCACTAAGATGGCGGGGTAGCTTCCGGGGTAGCTCCGGCAGGTCGCTCGCTGTGAACTGCTTGTTCATCTAGCACTCGTACCCTTGCATTCAGCTTCTGCAGTTCGGTCTGCTCCACTTTCCTCCTCCTCTCCCGGGTTTTGTAACCGCCTGCGCCGGGAAACCCAACCTTCCAGGCAACGGAGCCTGCCGTGCCTCGTGTTCGTCCAGGGTGCTCAGGATTCCCGAGGGCCCGTGTAAGCTCGTCGTTATCTCTGTCGAGAACGAACGTCCCTTGCTGCGCTGCGGCGATATACTTTTGAAGATTCTTGACGGGTATTTCCAGTTGCTCTTCCAAACACCCTTCCCTGTTTCAGGGTCCAACATTCCCCCAACGCCGAAGAACCAAGTCCTTGAACGGTCTGGCCAGTGGAATGTCTCTGGTTCGACCCCTTTAGCAAGTAGGTCATTCTCAGCCTTGTCCCACAACGGCCGGGCACTACTAGGAAAAGGGCTATAGATGGGATGGGTACTAATGGCGCACCTGTCAGGTAGTGTGCCACTACTATATACTAATGGCGCACCATTCGTTGATGTGCCATTAGTGTGGAAGACACTAATTGCGCACCAGACACACGATGCGCCACTAGTAATAATTTTTTTTCTATTTTTCCATACATACTAATGGCGCATCCGAGCAAAGTGCGCCATTACTAGTTCTAACTAGTAATGGCGCCTTTGGACACAATGCGCCATTAGAATATATACTTTTTTGCAAAACTTCTAATGGTACCAGGTCGACCCCGCTCCACGGCCGCCGCCGACCGCACCCTCCATCGACCCCCGTCCCACCGCACCTCCCCGCTCCACTGCCGCCCGCCCAACCCCTGCCGCACCCTCCTGACTCCACCGCCGCCAGCGACCACCCGCACCCTCCCCACTCCACCGCTGACGTCCCACCGCACCCTCCCCGCTCCACCGGCCGCCGCCACCCCCGGCCCCAAGACCGTCCCCCACTCCACCTTGGCCAGCGACCACCGCACCCTCTCCCCGCACCCTCCCCGGCCCGCTCCACCGTCACAAATGAATGCAACTAAAATTGCAAAAAAAAAACAAATTTGATGAAATTTTTTCATATTCATAAATTTTTTCAAATAACAAATTTGATGATATTTTTTTCAAATAACAGATTCACCGTACGCCGCCACCGCCCACGCGCCCCCGCCGCCTCCCTCTCCCTTCCTTCGTCCGCGCAGCCGCAGCCGCCCACGCGCCCCCGCAGCAGCTGCCCCCGCCGCCCACGCGCCGCCTCACCCCGAGCCCCGCCTCCCCCGCGAGTGCCGCCTCCCTCGCCTCCCTCCCTAACCCTCGGAGCCGCCGGAGACTTGGAGCCTCGGCGCTGCCTCCACGTCCATCGGGAGAGGAGGCCCCGTCCACCAGGGACAGGAGGCCCATGACCTCCCGCCTCCCCAAGCTCGCCGTCTCCGCCCTCCGTCGTCTCCGCTCCGGCCACCACCTCGTGGTCAGGTAATCTTCTTCTCCTCTCTTCCTCCTCTCCTCCATCCCGGCCCCCTCCCCCTGACTGACTCGACTCCCCTGGCCTCCACGCGCAGTTCACCGTCCCGGATCTCCGACTGCATCGCCTCCCGCGGCGGCAACATCCACAGCGTCGACGTCTTCGCCCGCACGACGCCCCCGTACCCTTCCCCCGCTCCACCGCCGCAGACGACCAACCGCACCCTCCCCCGCTCCACCGGCCGCCGCCGCCGACCCCCGGCCCGCACCCTCCCCCACTCCACCGTCGCCGATGACCCACCGCACCCTCCACTCCACCTTTTTCATATTCATAAATATTTTCAAATAACAAATTTGAACATATTTTTAAAAAAAATTATTACTGTTTTTATAAAAAAATATTATTGTTATGATTTAAACAAGTTTGAAGATATTTAAACACAAATAAATATCAAACCGCATTTTAAATGCATAAAAATAAAAAATGGGGATCCTGGGAATCGAACCTAGGACCTCCTAGTGTTTGTGCTGCGTGCTGACTAGTCGGGCTAGTGGGTGGGTTCTGATCTAGACTGGGTTAGGTGGTATATAACCTGAGGGCTCGAAATGTAATAAAAAAAATATACTAATGGCGCACCGCTGCGGGATGCGCCATTAGAAATCTCCCCCCTAGCTAATTCCACCCTCTCCCTCGCCAGATCCCTTCGTCCCTCTCCCTTGCCAGATCGACCCCCGCCGCCGCCCGACCCCGCCGCCCCAGCGCCCCACCACTGCATCTCCCAGCGCGCCGCCTCACGCCCACCCTCACGCCTCCCCACCCCGCCCCGTCCTTCCGCCCGGTCGTGCGTCCCCGCCGCTCCTTCGCCGCCCGCTTGTGACATGTACGTCCCTCCTCCCTTCCCCTAGCTTCTCCTCCTCCTCTCACCGCTCGTGCCTTCTTCTGCTCAAAGGTCAAGAAGGCGACCCCTTCCTCCGGATCGCCGCCCACCGCCTCCTCGGCCGGGCGCTCGAGAAGGCCATGTCGGCGCCCGCCGCCCTCGCTGGGACTCCGCCCAGCGCCCAAGCTCAGGCCCGCCCCCACGCCCTACAAGGCACACCACCGGCCGACCAAGTCCCAGACGTCCCTGTCCCCGCCGCCGTCGGACTACGCGCCGCCCCCGCCGCCCAAGCCCAAGCCGGAGCCCAGGCTATCCAAGCTCGAGGTATCCCCCCTTTTCTTCTCTCTGAATTTTCAAAATTAACAAATCTTCACAAATCTTTAGATTTTGCTCTCTAAACTGTCCAAACTGTCCAAACTGTATTTAGTTTTTGCCCTAAACGAAATTTGACAGTGGAGCACTGTCCAAACTGTATTCACTGTCCAAACTGCATCTAAGAACCCATGGTTGTGCTTATTTCTGAAGATGGAACGAACTATGACCTCCTGATCACAGAAAAAAACTTGTGTAGCTGATAGCTTTCTTTTTGAAGACGGAATGAACTATGACCTGATGATCGCAGAAACATATTTTGCATCTGATAGATTTCCTCTCTCGTTGCCCCAGTGAGGACCATGATGATCATGGCATTGGAAAAACAAATGTTTCTGCCAAAAAAGAAGCTGTGTTGATCCTTGATAAACTGAAATATTATTTTCCTTTCATCTTGCAATTTTTTTGTTAGCTTGGCGCACGTGTACAATTTAATTGGTCACACTTCACCCTGAATTAATCATTTTGAGACAGAGGGAGTATGTTACAAGTGTAGTAACGAGGTCAGTCATGTAAACTGTTGTACCAGAATGATGAACGTTGCATCACAGATCTTTGGAGCAGACTAGTGCTCTTGGAATGCTAATCGCGCTTAGGCAAAATACTTAAGATTATTTCCCCCACAATGCATAGCAATTGTCTGCCAGCAGTCATGTGGCTTCACATTGCTGGCATCGGTTGTGTTGTGTCACATGGCCCAGATACAAGTGTCGCTTTGCTTTGAATGTGCCGATGAAGTAGTTATAGATAGGCTTTCTGCATTTTGTCACATTTGCTTCAAGTAGATAGGCTTTGCGCATTTCGTGTTGTGATAGGTATGTGGTGGCCGTTGTTCACTTGTTGGATGTACGCAATTCTGTTGGTCTCATGTGTCATGTGTAACGTTCCCTCTAGTGAATTGGGCAGTTGTATTGTACTAGTGTGTCTCTTCCCGCCAATATGAATGCTGTTGAATAAGAAAAATAAAAGTCTGGGAACCGATCTTGTGAATTTTACTGCCAATCTGATAATCTGAATGTTGCTGGATAAGAAACATACAAGTTTGGAACTTCTCTCTCTTGTGAGCTTCATCTTTTGCTTTGGATCAGATGGAATAACATGATTTGTCCCTCTATGCATGGTGTGCATATACTATTTGCCTATTTGGTAAAAAAACAGTTTAGTTGCCTATTTGGTATGCTTGTCATGTCACTTGTAGTACAAGCTTGTCATGTCACTTGTCATGGCATAGTAATGTTTTTTTTCCAGTATTATTTTGTGGTGGTGTGGGTAGCAAGGTGCGTGCTACTTGTGATCTTCTGAAATGTTGACCCATTGGGGACTTCATTACGCGGGGATAATGATTTTGCAGGTACCCCGAGAGGCCCTTGAGTTTGCCGGAATGTCGATTAACTTCCGTTCCGGCAAATTCGGGTACTCCATATGTCCTATTTTCAGCAAAGCTCATGCTGAAATTTTCTGTCAATTTTAGCATGACTTTGCTAAAAATAGGACATATGGGGTACTTGAGACTAATGCATGGGCCGGGGTATCTTAGTACTTAGTTAAGTAGGATCAACTGCCCCTTTATTCTTGCTGCATTAAACCATAGGTGGCAATAGAGCCAAGTGGTCTTTCCTTTTAAGGGTGGTACCTTTTGTTTTGCTAATGTGTACTAGGTGCTCCCATCTTCTGTGTCATTGTTACCCTAATTTATAGTCCAGTACAATTGGCCTTTCAGTATAGCCTGTTATCATGCATGTTTTATGATCTGTTGTAAGGGTACTAATTAGGCTCTTCTGCTGCTTATCAGAGAAGGGGGGAAGCAACCACCGCCGCTCTGCGACACCGCAGTACGAGTTGGATGCTTCCGAGTTCTTCAGTATCATACTTGGGACTTGATTATCATCCGGGGCCTTGGTATATAAAATGAGAGATCTCCCCTCACCCATCTCAATTTGATATCTGTTGTTTGCTACATCACTCATTGTCCCAAACTGCGAGAGGCTGCTGACAGTTTTATGAACATCTTTGGGTGAAGATCCGCCAAATAATGTGAAGCTGCGACAGGCGGCAGCGGGTTTCGCAGCAGTGGGATGTGGAGTTGTTGATCAAGGAGGGCCACATGTACTTGTCTCGTGGGTGGGAGAAGTTCTACCGTGCCTACGACCTGCGGCTGGGGTACTTCCTTCTCTTCAGGTACGACGACGAC
Source organism: Aegilops bicornis (assembly GCA_021605145.1). Taxonomy (NCBI): domain Eukaryota; kingdom Viridiplantae; phylum Streptophyta; class Magnoliopsida; order Poales; family Poaceae; genus Aegilops; species Aegilops bicornis. Next base: position 851,225,762 of record CM038675.1, on the reverse strand, counting down.
GCTACCATGCTCATCGTGAAGGTGTTCAACGCGACTATGTGTCGGATGCGCTAAGCTGACGATGATGATGCCGGTATGTTCTGCCTCTTCTTATTCCTCTACATTTGGCTTTGTCTCACATCGATTGTTAACGGTCATTGTTGCATTTGGACAGGTAATGGGAGCAGCAGCAGCGACACTGGCTACAGCCAAAGCAGCAGCGACTATGGCTGTAGCAAAAGCAACACCGATTCTGGCTTTAGCGAAAGCAGCAGCGATTCTGGCAGCAGCATAGACAACAAGAAGGATGATCCGGACTGGAGTGCGGGAGAAGAGGAGCAGAGTGGGGATGAGGAGCTGCAGGATGACGATGGGCATCAGGCTGAGGATGACCTAGCGCTGGTGGTGGCTGACCAAGGGCAAGAGATGGTGTTGGCTGACCATTGGCAGGATATGGTGGTGGTGGCTGACCATGGGCAAGAGATGGAGGTGGCTGAGGATGACCTAGCGATGGTCGTGCCCGTCCTGCCTGAAGGTAGCCTCGGGATGGTGGTGGTGCCTGACAATGACCACGCACCGGTTGTGGCGCCGGCGATCCCACAGCTGGGCGACATGACCACGCTAATTGTGGTAGAATACTACATCCCACTGCCTCCACTGCCTCCACCGCCTCGCCGCTCTTGGCGCATCAGGCTGAGGAAGGAGAAGAAGAACAATGAGAACTGAACTATGTCAGGTATGTCAGATCTCCAAAATGATATATATATATATATATATATATATATACTTAGTTACCTATGTTATCTCTAATATGCTTAGTTTCCTATAGGTTAGCTTCATTTTACCTAAGTTGGCTCTAATATGCTAACTTAGAGCTTATATGCTTAGTTTCCTATAGGTTAGCTCCAAAATAACTTATGTTAGCACAAAATGATCAAGTTTACATAATAAGCTTATAGTGTTCTTCTTATTCTTCTTCTTTTCCAAAATGACATAGGTTAGCTTCATTTTACCTAAGTTGGCTCCAAAATTCTTCTTATTCTTCTTCTAGTGTTCTTCTTCTTCTAGTATTCTTCTAGTCTTCTTCTTCTTCTTCTTCTAACTTCTTGTTTATCATTTTGCAGATTTGATTTAATTCATGGAAGCTTGCATGGATGGAGTGCTTCTTTTCCATTTGTGTTTTTATTTGTATCAATGTGAAACTTTTGTGAATTGATGGATAACGGTGTTGGATGAACAATGTGAAACTTTTGTAATATGTAATGATGGAACTACGATTGTTATATGAATGCTTGTTGTATATATATATATATATATATATATATATATATATATATATATATCTATATATATATGTTGGTTATGTATCAATGTTGGCTATGTATGTATATATGATGGAACTTGTGTGTTGGCTATGATTGTTATATGGATGCTTGTTGTATATATATATGTTGGCTATGGTTGTTATATGGAACTATGTGTTGGCTATGTATGTATATCTCATATGTGAAATGGTGACCTGAAATTAAGAAAAAACCAAAAAAAATTAAAAAAAATCTTATCTTATATTTACTAATTGGAGGCACCATACGAGACGCCACGTTAATCCTGGAGATTAGAAAATTTCATCCATTAGATTGACGAATTATCAATTAACAGCCATCAGATAAAATAATGCTCTCTCCACAAATTGTACATGAGCTGGACTCCTCTCTTGATGGCCGTAAGATAAAATAATGTTCAATCCATCGATTGTACGTGATATGGACTCCTCTCTTTCCTTTACGTAATAGAAACAAAGTAGAAACCAAGGGAATAGAACTCATATGGATGCTTTCCATATCTTGCCGTAATATAAAAAGGAAGAAACAAAAAAAAAGTCTGATCGTGAAATCTTCCTTCCAGTTGATTGGCCGGTGGAAGCTACAGAGAAGTCACTGCCTGTGTCCATGTGTCTCCATGCATGTCTGCAACAATTTATATTACTTAGCAGTCATGTATTCATATCTTAATCTTGGTCGGTTCCCCAGTGGCCACATGGATTGACGATGGCTACAAATACTCGATGGATAATCTCATGTTCTTCTATTTTTTTATGAATAGTGTACCCAGTAAGCATCATTTTCTGTCATGATCTACCTAATTTCTATTCCAGCCTCCCACCAACTACGTATGCCCAAAGATTTGAGGTTTGATCGAAATTTTGGTGTTCTTAGCAATCAACAATAGCGATTGTAAAGTTAGAATTCTTATTTAATGTCGATTATTCAAGAAGCAGACGTGTCGATGTTTCGGGTTATCAGAGGGAAAGAAGACCGAGATGTATGAATTTTTACGGCACCTAATAGTGATCTCCATGAAAATAGAAACACTAACTAGACATATACTTAAAAAACATGGAAACCTAAAGACGGTATGCGAAATAAGACTACACGGGGGTCGCCGACCCAAGGTATTCATGAGCGCTTTGTGCTGGGCGTGGTGGACTGGTCAGGAGGCTCATACAAGGAGACTGGCGAGATTGGCCTGCAACAGCCATTATGTATCTCCAAGAGCTTATTTTGTCTACATGTAGATGCAAGATGCATATTTCTTCAAGATACAATCAAAGGTAGGTTTGATATTACTCGACGTGTGCCTTAGCTATATATATAGTCCCCACTTTACCTCAAATAAAAATTCCATAATATAAAAAATAAAATAAAATTCCATGACACAAGTAGGATAAAGTTTAACTGAAGTATCTAAGAAATACAACAATATCAGTTTTTTTAGTTGTACACCAATATTTGTGGACTTAACATATCTGGCTTGAAAATCACATATTTTCTGACAGAACATAGTGCATGGATATGTTCATTATCACTAATAAAAAATGAATATTTGCATATTCTCTAGACAAACATTACACATTTATATTTTATGTAAATAGTAATGAATGGTTCAATCCTTAAAAATCATTAGACGTAAAAAAATTGTATAAAATGTTTATGGCCACATATATGCTCGATAACAAAAACAGGACCAAACTCTATATTTCCGTGGGAAAACAACAACACATCATACATTAACTAAATGTTGCATTTCCAACACTATAGTCCAGGAATATATACATGACCTTCTGAAAACTAATGTTTTACATATTTTATAAAAATTTGAGGTTCTTGGGCGGACACAGGATAAATATCACACTTTTGTGACACATAGACGGTCCAAAAAACGTATGGTGTCAACAATACAAATAAATGAGCTGGAGCTATTTAGGTCAATCATTTTCCCCGTAAGTAAATACAATGTTTAACATTAATCATTCAAAATATCAACATAAATATACCATATATTTTAATTAAAGATTTGCTAGCCCGTGCAGGTGCACGGGTTCGATGACTAGTATTTACTAATTGGAGGCACCTTTCAAGCCTTTATGTTAATCCACATCATCAAGATTAATATAACCATTAGATTTTAATTTTAATGGTCAAGATCTGTTAAAAGGTCATGCCTTTTAAAAAGCACTACGTACCCAAGGGGTCAAACCAACACATACAAAAAGTAGGATGCACGTCACGTAAAGAAAAGAGGTTCTCACCACGTACATAAAAAAAGATTGAGCCCACGTTTCCTAGAATAAAAGTCCTAAGCAACCACGTTACTTTCTAGAAAAAAATCAAGGCAGAAAAAGCATTTTCAAGGAGTTCTCACCACGTATGTAAAAATAAAATCTTGCAAAGAAAACGTACGTGCAATAAAAAATAAACGGACACGGCCGAGATGGAAAAATACACGTACAAATAAAAAAGATCACACGTCCTGATTCCCTTAAAAATAAAAATCACTTGCAGTCCTCATAGACAAAGAAAAACGAAGTAATGTAAGGTGTCCTCGAGCCTTGGCTAAAAAAACTGACCCTATGTCTGATTGGAAAATAATATTACATCCCACCATACAAATAGAAGAACTAGGCATGATAAACAAAATTGGGCACAAACGTACAAAAATTCTCCCTAATAGCCCTATGATAAACCACCACTACCAATTAGTAATATTCAGATATGTGAAATCGCCGGAAACCAAAATAAATTGCCATGCATAAAAAATGTGAATATAAACCTGTTAAAAAATATCAATTGAAGGAATATCATTGTTTTTTGTGTTAGGCGTTAGCAAGACAAACTATTGATTATTTCAAGTAGGATTATTCCACAATTGCATAGATTAAAGTTTCAATATTTAGGGGTAAACTACTTTTCAAGTATTACAGGATACTACTATCTAATTTGATTCTAAACAGATACATTCTCAACTCAGTATTAGGTTTTATTGAAAGCTAAGTAGGATCACTGCCTAATGCACTACCGAGAAATATAGATTATGTTACTGATATCTTATATTTACTAATTGGAAGCACCATACGAGACACCACGTTAATCCTAGAAAGTAAGAAATTTCATCCGTTCATTTAATATATAATTCGTTTGTAGCCACATGATGAAAAGGGAGAATTAATCTCCTTGGTCTCTCCCTTGTGCACTTGAAAAGAAAAAGAAAAATCTGTAGGAGACGTCCTCCCCTTGGTCTCCTTTCTTTTGTTCAAAAGAAAAATAAATTTGCAGTCATATCTTGGTGTTAGAGGTGAGGGCATGTAGAATAATTGTCATATTTAAGTTATTTATGGGTAAATGCAGTACAGTAGAGATTCCTTAATTAAGTAAGAAAATTGTAATTTAGTACTCCGTCTGTTCCTAAATATAAATCTTTTTGGAGATTTCAATAGTGACTACATATGGATGTATATAGAGGTAGTTTAGATAATAGATTCACTCACTTTTCTACGTATGCAGTGAATATTCAAATCTCTAAAAAGACTTATATTTAAAAATGGAGCGAGTAGTAGCCAAAAAACACATTGTTATTACTTTTCCCAATGAATAAGTTGGGATCAATGATCAAATTCCAAAAATGTGCCAGCAAAGTTTGAAAATCCTATAGATGGGCATCCAATAGATTATGGGAACTTTTAGAATAGATAAGGGCGAGCTTCTACAGATTTGCAGAACAGTTTATGAAATAAAAATATAACAAACTTCTAATTTTAATGTTGAAATATTCAAATATATGGATGGCCTCCAGAATGTCATGGTCGAAGTGAAATAAAAATTTGACCGGAAAAGAAAAACTTAGGGAATTACTGGAAAGACAACTAAGCCTTTAAAAAGTTTAAAAATACTATTCAAGAATCTCAATGCTTTTCTGAACATTTTAAAAGTTCAAGGAACATCTTGAACTGAGCCATGTCTCATAATGAGGTATGCAGCTCAGTGGGTTTTAATATGCTGTACAGAATGAAAATAAGTAGTGAATGAAATTTGTAAAAATATTGTACTTTTCTTTCTACAAGCTTTTCAGAAATTGCTAGCCCGTGCAGGAGCACGGGTTGATGACTAGTTGTTACTAATGGCGCACTACCATATGGTGCGCCATTAGTATAGCAGACACTAGTGGCGCACTGTGGGCAAAACTAATGGCGCACTGCACGGTGCGCCATTAGTATACCAGATACTAATGGCGCACCAGCGGTGCGCCATTAGTAAAAAATACTAGTGGCGTGATACTAATGGCGCACCAGTAGTGCGCCATTAGTAGGCAAAACCGGTGCGCCATTAGTAGGCCTTTTCCTAGTAGTGGGGCTTTGAGGTAGCCACCTGACCCCGTGCAATGGTGATGCTCCTTCTTTGCATCATTTATCTTGTTTGTCGCCGACATCTTCTTACTGTTCTCCGATGTCTTGTAGGCCATAAATGCGGGCCATTGACCTCTTATCTTCTCAAATTGGCCGGTGAATTCTTGAGTCTTCCCTTTGTCGACAAACGTTGATTTCAACTCATTCTTCCACCTCTTGAATAGATCTGCCATATTCCTAAGAGCATGAGCCTTGACCAATGGCTCTATAACTGGCTTCTCCGTATCCTCCTCTGGCGGTAGGGTGAAATTTGCCTTTAGGGCGGTCCAAAGATCATCTTTCTGCCTATCGTTGACATAAGACACTTGTGGGTCTTCGTTCTTAGGCTTATTCCATTGGTGGATGCTGGTTGGGATCATATCCCTAACAAGAACCCCGCACTGAGCAGAAAATGCTTCCTTGGTCCGACTGGGTTCAATCGGTTGGCCATCGCCTGCGATTGCTGTGATCATGAACCTTTCATCCTGGTGCAAACTTTTCTTCGGGCCTCGTCTCGTTACTGAAGTTTGGCTTGATCCGGAGGGCTAGAAAATAAGAAAGAAGAGAATTAATATGTGTACATACCAAAACAATTAATGCATCAATTATCTAGTCAGCACAGACTTAATTAATATATATACCTCGTCGGACTTGGCAACAGCTCCCTCCTCCGTTCCGTCAATTGAGCCGTCATCACGGTGGCTTTCTTCCACCGGCATTCGGTCGCCGGAGCCTACTTCACCCTCTCCTTCCAGACTGTCGTTATCGTTGAGATACACCAAGACATCACCCCCGCCGAGGATTATGTCCCCCAACAACTGTTCTGCTTGGAAGTCTCGGTGCTCCATAGTTTCTGCAAATATTACAACATGACAATTAATATACAAACATGACAGATGGATATATTAGTGGCAAATGGGTGGCCTCGACAATGCTTCTAGGGTTTGGGGTGGCTTCGGCAACGCTTCTATGGTTTGGGGTGGCCTCGACTATGCTTCTAGGGTTTGGGCCGGACCGCCACTCTCATGAATGTCCGACGTCCGGACCGACAAGGGATTTAACAAAATGACGCCATTTTGGATGTGCAGAAAATGGTCCCTATTTTTCTTGATCTCATCTACCCTTCTATATGTCACGTTGTCTAGTGTGAAAGGATTCAAGAAAACTATGGTTTCATCATTAGCCGGAAGTAACAGGCGCATGATGGAATGAAGCTCTCCAAAATTATTTTGGAACGGAGTCCTGATAGGATAATTCACTTTTTGGTACGAAGTTCAGCAAGAGAATTTCGAATATCGCTATTTGGATGGCCTTTGCTGAACTTCGTACCAAAAGGCGAATTATCCTATCAGGACTCCATTCCAATTTTTTTTTGAAGAGCTTCATACCATCATGCGCCTGTTACTTCCGGCCAATTATGAAACCATGGATTTCTTCAATACTTTGACACAAGAGAACGTGCACATATAGAATGGTAGATAAGATTAGGAAAAATATGGATCAACTTAATTATGCACATCCATAATGGGGGCATTCTTGATAAATCTCTTATAAATCTTGAGAGAGTTTGTCGGGTATGGGCGGGAGGGGGTAGGAGACCGACATCATTTTTTTCTAGGGTTTGGGTGTCCTCGAGACTTGGTCGAGCGAGAGGGGGGGGATGCTCCCGTGTTCTAAGTTATCAAGGAGGGGGTATATTGACCCCCCTCATGTCGAAGTTATCGGGGAGGGGGTATATCGACAACGACATACCCGATAAAAAATAAGAAGAGGAAGAAGAAGAAAAAAAGAGGAGAAGAAGAAAGGAATAGAGGAGAAGATCGAAGAAAAAAAAAGAAGAAAAAAAAGAGGAGAAGAAGAAGGAATAGAGGAGAAGAAGAAAAAATAGAATAATATATTCCATTTTTTATTATTCTATTTTTTCTTCTTCTCCTCTATCCCTTCTTCTTCTCCTCTTTTTTTTCTTCCTTTTCCTCTACTTTTTTTTCTCCTCTTCTTCTCCTTCTTCCTCTTCTTATTTTCCTTTTTCCTCTCCTATTCTTCTTATTCTTCTTCCTTATTCCTTATTCCTAGATAAAACTTTTCTAAAAATGTAACTTTTGCATATATAAATTTTTTTCTTCTTCTTCCTGCTTCCTTCTTCCTAGCTAGATATGTAATTGTTTTCTAAAAGTGTAATTGTGCATATATAAAACTTTTTTTTTCTTCTTCTTCCTTCTCTTCCTTCTTCCTAAATATATAAAACTTTTCTAAAAAAGAAACTAACATAAAATGCACTAAATCAGAGAACATACATAGATAAAACTTTTCTAAAAATCTAACTTTTGCATACATGAACATATATACACAGAGAACATAAATACATACATAATATACATTTTTATAAAATGCAAAAAACAAATCATCATATATATGAACAAAAAAATCTGGAAAAAAGGACATATATAATCATATATACACACATACATATAATCACACACACACACACACAGATATATATATATATATATATATATATATATAAATATATATATAATCTGAAAAAAACATCATATATATGTGAAAAAAATCAGGGAGGAGAGGACACAGAGGAAGGGGGCGCCGGCTGACCTGACCAAGGAGAGGTGCGGCGTGGTCGGGGCAGGGGCAGAGGCACGGCGTCGGTGTAGAGGACGGCGACGGTGAGGGCAGCGTGGTCAGGGCAGGGGCGACGACGGCGTGGTTGGGGCACGACGAGGGTGGCATCGTCAGGGCAGGGACGCCGACGGCGTGGTCGGGGCACGGCGAGGGCGTCGACAGCGAGGTCGAGCAGCCTGACGACGTCGACGGGGCAGTGGGCGGCGACGGCGTCGACGGGGCGAGCTAGGGAAGCCTGGCAGCGTCGTGGGGGTGGGGCAACTGCAGAGATGAAGTCTGAGAAATGCTAAGTGTTTGCTTATATAGCAAAGCCATTGGTCCCGGTTCGTGGCACAAACCGGGACCAATGCCCCCCTTTGGTCCTGGTTCGTGCCACCAACTGGGACCAAAGTTCTCTTTTCAGTAGCCCAAACGGCGGGAAGCAGAGACCTTTGGTCCTGGTTGGTGGCACGAACTGGGACCAATGCGACCCTTTGGTCCCGGTTCGTGCCACCAACCCGGACCAATAGCCTTGCACAGTGGCGTGGTGGTGGGAGTTTAGTCTCACCTCACTAGTTGAGAGCGCCCCGCACCTGTTTATAAGCTCCGCTGCCTCTTCCCTCTCGAACTCCTCTGAACTGCAGGCCTATGGGCCTAATCTGACACTGCTATGCCTGTGGGCCTGCTGGGCCTTCTGCGGGCCTGAATCCTGGCCCAACTAGCTGGGTTTCTAGTCGTATTCAGGCCGTGGTGGCCCAGTAGGTGGCATTTTTTCTTCTGTTTTTTTTCTTTTTTTTCTTTTTTTCTTTTAGTTTTCCAGTGATTCTTTTTGTTGTTAGGTCACAAAAACTATAGACTTTCTGTTCATGCCAGTAATTTTCAAATTTGAATAGTTTAAATTTGAATTCTTTTAAATTTGTGTGAATCACTAGTTTGTGAATAACTTTACTATAAAAATAGATTTTTGAGTGATTCTTTTTCCTGCTATTTAATATTATTGTGTTTTATCATTGTATTAAATTTGGTAATTTTTAGGTTATTTTCAATGTTTGTTTTAATCAAGAACAAATTTTGTAATTTTAGTTTGCTATTAAAGTTTCAAACAAAAAATTTCTTTATGAAAATTCTTTTTGCCATTAATGCTTTGAACAGAAAATACTTTGACAATTTTAGTTGCATAAATTTTATATAATTTTAGTTAATTTTTTTGGAGGTTTATAAAAGCTTCTTAGTTGATTCCTTTTGCTATCAGAGTTTTATAAAAGCACTACAAATGAACTTTGGAAAGGTTGAAAGTTGGCATGGTATCATCATTTCACCCACATAGCATGTGCTAAAAAGTTGAGAGGGTTACGACAAAAACTGGATGCACTTCGTGTACAAAATGGGCAATCTCTTTCGAAGTATCAGGGTTTCGAACGAAAACTCATCTATTACAAAGGGATTTCATTTTTTTAACTTGTTTGAACTCCAGACTTTTTGTGTGTTCAAAATGCACCATTCAAAGCCACCTGATCAATTTTCAACCCTTTCTAACTTCATTTGTTATTTTTCATGCATTTACTGATTTTTTGAGCTAAATGACCCTGAAATTGAAAAACGCTACAAATGAACTCTGAAAAGGTTGAAAGTTGGCATGGTATCATCATTTCAGCCACATAGCATGTGCTAAAAAGTTGAGAGGGTTACGGCAAAAACTGGATGCACTTCGTGTACAAAACGGACAATCTCTTTCGAAGTATCAGGGTTTCATACGGAAACTAAATGCATTACAAAAGGCATTTCATTCCTTCACATGTAACTGCAGTGATATTCTGGATCAAAGGCATCATCACAATAGTTGTGGAGAGAAAGTCTTCACTTTTTCATCGCTTGTGTCCTTTGCTTATTGCGCCGTAACCATGGATATTCTTCATCGCTTAACAGGATGCTTGGGTCAGCCTTGACTTTGAAGGGAGGAATTTCATGAAACTTTTCATAATCTTCAGACATGTCTGTCTTGCCCTCCAATCCCACGATGTTTCTTTTTCCTAAAAGAGCTATGTGGCACTTTGGCTCATCGTATGATGTATTCGCTTCCTCATCTTTTCTTTTTCTCGGTTTGGTAGACATGTCCTTCACATAGAAAACCTGCGTCACATCATTGGCTAGGACGAATGGTTCGGCTGTGTAACCAAGATTGTTCAGATCCACTATTGTCATTCCGTACTATGGGTCTACCTGTACCCCGCCTCCTGACATATTGACCCATTTGCACTTAAACAAAGGGACCTTAAAATCATGTCCATAGTCAGGTTCCCATATTTCCCTTCTTGGTTGCTGCATCAAAGCGGATACCGCTGATTTGATTGGTGCTCTTTTGATCTTGGGCGATCATGTAAAGTGTAATACCATTTATCTCGTATCCTTTGTAAGTCAATACAGTCAAAGATGGTCCCCTGGACAATGAGTACAACACATCAGAAACAGTGTTGTCACCTCTGAGACGTGTTTCCAACCAACTGCCGAAAGACCTGATATGTTCACATGTAATCCAGTCGTCACACTGCTCCAGGTGTTTGGAGTGCAGAATGTTCTTGTGTTCATCGACATACGGGGTCACCAAGGTAGAGTTTTGAAGAACTGTGTAGTGTGTTTGAGACCAAGAATGCCCGTCCCTACATATTATTGAGTCCCCACCTAGCGTGCCTTTTCCAGTCAGTCTCCCCTCATACCGCGACTAAGGGAGAGAAATCTTCTTAAGGCTAGAAATGAAGTCAACACAAAACCCAATGACATCCTCTGTTTGATGGCCCATGGAGATGCTTCCTTCTGGCCTAGCGCGATTACAGACATATTTCTTTAGGATTCCCATGAACCTCTCAAAGGGGAACAGAAGGAAATTTGTCACTCCGTGTTTTTGGAGAGGTATCTATGGGCCCTCTCGGTAATGCTCATCACTATAAGCCTTGCAAGCAATGTGACTAGTGAGTTAGTTGCAAGATACTAATGAGTTAGTTGGGTTGGCATAGATCAAGATTAGGATTTGTCACTCCGTGTTTCCGGAGAGATATCTCTGGGCCCTCTCGGTAATGCTCATCAATATAAGCCTTCCGAGCAATGTGACAAATGAGTTAGTTGCGGGATGACATATTATGGAACGAGTAAAGAGACTTGCCGGTAACGATATTGAACTAGGTATGATGATACCGACGATCGAATCTCGGGCAAGTAACATACCGACGACAAAGGGAACAACGTATGTTGTTATGCGGTTTGACCGATAAAGATCTTCATAGAATATGTAGGAGCAAATATGAACATCTAGGTTCCGCTATTGGTTATTGACCGGAGACGTGTCTGGGTCATGTCTACATAGTTCTCGAACCCGTAGGGTCCGCACGCTTAATGTTTGATGACAATTTGTATTATGAGTTATGTGATTTGATGACCGAAGTTTGTTCAGAGTCCTGGATGAGATCACGGACATGACGAGGAGTCTCGAAATGATCGAGAGGTAAAGATTCATATATTGGAAGGTTGCATTTGAACATCGGAATGGTTCCGAGTGATTCGGTCATTTTTCCGGAGTACCGGAAGGTTACCGGAACCCCCGGGGAAAGATATGGGCCTTATGGGCCATAGGAGGGAGGCTAACCAGCCCACAAGGGGCTGGTGCGCACCCCACAAGGGAGGAGGCCAAATTGGACTTGGAAAGGGGGCGCCACCCCCCTTTCATTGTCCTACTCCCTATCCTTCCCCTTTTCCCCTTCCGGTAGAAGGAAAAAAGGGTGGGGCCGAATCCTACTAGGACTGGAGTCCTAGTAGGACTCCCCTATCCCTGGCGCGCCCCTTGTTGGCCAGCCTCCTCCTCCTCCTATCCTTTATATATGGGGGCAGGGGGGCACCCCAAAGACAACAGACAACACAAGTTGATCTTTTAGCCGTGTGCGGTGCCCCCCTCCACAGTTACACACCTCGGTCATATCGTCATAGTGCTTAGGCAAAGCCCTGCGCCGGTAACTTCATCATCACCGTCTCCACGCAATCGTGTTGACGAAACTCTTCCTCGGCCTCAACTGGATCAAGAGTACGAGCGGCGTCATCGAGCTGAACGTGTGCTAAACGCGGAGGTGCCGTACGTTCGGTACTTGATTGGTTGGATCGCGAAGAAGTTCGACTACATCAACCGCGTTATTGAAACGCTTCCGCTTTCGGTCTACGAGGGTACATGGACACACTCTCCCCTCTCGTTGCTATGCATCCCTAGATAGATCTTGTGTGATCGTAGGAAAATTTTGAAATTACCGCGTTCCCTACAGTGGCATCAGAACCAGGTTTATGTATAGATGTTATATGCATGAGTAGAACACAAAGAGTTGTGGGCGATAATAGTCATACTTCTTACCAGCATGTCATACTTTGATTCGGCGGTATTGTTGGATGAAGGGGCTCAGACCGACATTACGCGTATGCTTACGCGAGACTGGTTCTACCGACGTGCTTTGCACACAGGTGGCTAATGAGTGTCTGTTTCTCCAACTTTAGTTGAATCGAGTGTGGCTACGCCCGGTCCTTGTTGAAGGTTAAAACAAGACACTTGACGAAAAATCGTTGTGGTTTTGATGCGTAGGTAAGAACGGTTCTTGCTAAGCCCGTAGCAGCCACGTAAAACTTGCAACAACAAAGTAGAGGACGTCTAACTTGTTTTTGCAGGGCATGTTGTGATGTGATATGGTCAAGACGTGATGAGATACAATTTGTTGTATGAGATGATCATGTTTTGTTAAAGTTATCGGCAACTGGCAGGAGCCTTATGGTTGTCTCTTTATTGCATAAGATGCAAGTGCCATATAATTCCTTTACTTTATCGCTATGCGATAGCAATAGTTGGTGAGACGACCATGTGATGACACATTGATAGAGATCAAGATGATGGAGATCATGGTGTCATGCTGGTGACGATGGAGATCATGATGGTACTTTGGAGATGGAGATTAAAGGCACAAGATGATGATGGCCATATCATGTCACATATTTTGATTACATGTGATGTTTATATTTTATGCTTCTTATTTTGCTTAGTACGGCAGTAGCATTATAAGATGATCCCTTACTAAATTTCAAGGTATAAGTGTTCTCCCTCAGTACGCACCGTTATGCGAGTTCTTCGTCTTTGAGACACCACGTGATGATCGGGTGTGATAGGCTCTACGTTCACATACAACGGGTGCAAGCCAGTTTTGCACACGCAGAATACTCAGGTTACACTTGACGAGCCTAGCATATGCAGATATGGCCTCGGAACACTGGAGATCGAAAGGTCGAGCATGAATCATACAGTAGATATGATCAACATAGTGATGTACACCATTGAAAACTACTCCATCTCACGTGATGATCGGACATGGTTTAGTTGATTTGGATCACGTGATCATTTAGATGACTAGAGGGATGTCTATCTAAGTGGTAGTTCTTAAGTAATATGATTAATTGAACTTTAATTTATCATGAACTTAGTCCTTAGTATTTTAAAAATTATGTTGTAGATCAATAGCTCGCGTTGTAGCTTCCCTATGTTTTTTATATGTTCCTAGAGAAAACTAAGTTGAAAGATGATAGCAGCAATGATGCGGACTGGGTTCGTGATCTGAGGTTTATCCTCATTGCTGCACAGAAGAATTATGTCCTTGATGCACCACTAGGTGACAGACCTATTGCAGGAGCAGATGCAGACGTTATGAACGTTTGGCTACCTCAATATGACTACTTGATAGTTTAGTGCACCATGCTTTACGGCTTAGAATCGGGACTTCAAAGACATTTTGAACATCATGGAGTATATGAGATGTTCCAAGAGTTGAAGTTAATATTTCAAGCAAATACCCGAGTTGAGAAATATGAAGTCTCCAACAAGTTCTATAGCTGCAAGATGGAGGAGAATTGCTCAGCTAGTGAGCGTGTGCTCAGAATGTCTGGGTACTACAATCACTTGAATCAAGTGGAGTTAATCTTCCAGATAAGATAGTGATTGTCATAGTTCTCTAGTCACCATCACCAAGTTACTGGAACTTCTTGATGTACTATAGTATGCAAGGGATAAAAAAAATGATTCCTGAGCTCTTCGTGATGCTGAAATCAACGAAGGCAGAAATCAAGAAAGAGCATCAAGTGTTGATGATTAAACAAGATCAATAGTTTCAAGAAAAGGGCAAATGGAAAGAAAGGGAACTTCAAGAAGAATGGCAAGACAGTTGTCACTCCCGTGATGAAGCCCAAAGCTGGACCTAAACCTGAATCTGAGTGCTCCTACTGCAAAGGAAATGGTCACTGGAAACGGAACTACCCCAAATATTTGGTAGATAAGAAGGATGGCAAAGTGAACAAAGTTATATTTGATATACAGGTTATTGATGTGTACCTTACTAGTGTTTATAGTAGCCCCTGGGTATTTGGTACTTGTTCGGGTTCTAAGATTACTAACTAGAAACAGGAGTTACAAAATAAACAGAGACTAGTTGAGGGTGAAGTGATGATGTGTGTTGGAAGTGGTTCCAAGATTGATATGATCATCACCGCACACTCCCTATACTTTCAAGATTAGTGTTGAACCTAAATAAATGTTATTTGGTGTTTGCATTGAGCATAAATATGATTAGATCATGTTTATTGCGATACGATTATTCATCTAAGAAAGAGAATAAATTGTTATTCTGTTTACATGAATAAAACCTTCTATGGTCATACACCCAATGTTGATGGTTTATTGAATCTTGATCGTAGTGATACACATATTCATAATATTGATACCAAAAGATGCAAAGTTTATAATGATAGTGCAACATATTTGTGGCACTACAGTTTGGGTCATTTCAATGTAAAGTGCATGAAGAAACTCCATAAAGATGGACTTTTGGAATCACTTGATTATGAATCATTTGATGCTTATGAACCGTGCCTTATGGGAAAGATGACTAAAACTCCGTTCTCCAGAACAATGGAATGAGCTAGTGACTTATTGGAAATAATACATACCGATGTATGCGGTCCAATGAGTGTTGATGCTCGTGGCGGCTATCGTTATTTTTTGTCCTTCACAGATGATTTGAGCAGATATGGGTATTATCTACTTAATGAAACACAAGTCTGAAACATTTGAAGAGTTCATAGAATTTCAGAGTGAAGTGGAGAATCATCGTAACAAGAAAATAAAGTTTCTACGATCTGATCGTAGAGGAGAATATTTGAGTTACGAGTTTGGCCTTCATTTAAAACAATGTGGAATAGTTTCACAACTCATGCCACATGGAACACCACAGCGTAATGGTGTGTCTGAACGTCGTAACCGCACTTTATTGGATATGGTGCGATCTATGATGTCTCTTACAAGGTTACCACTATCGTTTTGGGGTTATGCATTAGAGACAGCTGCATTCACTTTAAATAGGGCACCATCAAAATCCGTTGAGACGACGTCTTATGAATTGTGGTTTGGCAAGAAACCAAAGTTGTCGTTTCTTAAAGTTTGGGGTTGCGATGCTTATGAGAAAAAGCTTCAACCTGATAAGCTCGAACCCAAATCAAAGAATTGCGTCTTCATAGGATACCCAAAGGAAACTGTTGGGTACACCTTCTATCACAGATCCGAAGGCAAGATCGTCGCTATGAAAGGATCGTTTCTAGAGAAGGAGTTTCTCTCGAAAGAAGTGAGTGGGAGGAAAGTAGAACTTGATTAGGTAATTGTACCTTCTCCTGAACTGGAAAGTAGTTCATCACATAAATCAGTTCCAGTGATTCCTACACCAATTAGTGAGGAAGCTAATGATGACGATCATGAAACTTCAGATCAAGTTACTACAGAACCTTGTAGGTCTTCCAGAGTATGGTCCGCACCAGAATGGTATGGTAATCCTATTCTAGAAGTCATGTTACTAGACCATGATGAACCTACGAACTATGAGGAAGCAATGATGAGCCCAGATTCTGCCAAATGGCTTGAGGCCATGAAATCTGAGATGGATCCATGTATGAGAACAAAGTATGGACTTTGGTGGACTTACCCGATGATCGACAAGTCATAGAATGTAAATGGATCTTCAAGAGGAAGATGGACGCTGATAGTAGTGTTACTATTTACAAAGCTCGACTTGTCGCAAAAGGTTTTCGACAAGTTCAGGGTGTTGACTACAACGAGATTTTCTCAACTGTAGCGATGCTTAAATTCGCCGAATCATGTTATCAATTGCCATATTTTATGAAATCTGGCAAATGGATATAAAAATTGCATTCCTTAAATGGATATTTCCTAAAGAAGTGTTGTATATGATGCAACCAGAAGGTTTTGTCGATTCAAAGGGTGCTAACAAAGTGTGCAAGCTCCAGCGATCCATTTATGGACTGGTGCAAGCCTCTCGGAGTTGGAGTAAACGCTTTGATAGTGTGATCAAATCATATGGTTTTATACAGACTTCTGGAGAAGCCTGTATTTACAAGAAAGTGAGTGGGAGCCCTGTATTTGAATAAGAGTTTTTCATTGAAAGACCTCTGTGAAGCTGCTTACAAATTGGGCATCAAGATCTATAGATATAGATCAAGACGCTTGATAAGATTTTTCAATGAGTAAATACCTTGACAAATTTTTGAAAGAGTTCAAAATGGATCATTCAAAGAAGGAATTCTAGAAGAAGAAGTAAAGTTGAGTAAGACTCAAAGCCCGACCACGGCAGAAGATAGAAAGAGAATGAAAGTCATTCCCTATGCCACAGTCATAGAATTTATAAAGTATGTTGTGCTATGTACCCAAGTACCAGACCTATTGTGTACCTTGCCATGAGTTTGGCAAGGGGGTACAATACTAATCTAAGAGTAGATCACTAGACAACGGTCAAAATTATCCTTAGTGAGGACTAAAGAAATGTTTCTCAGTGATGGGGGTGATAAAGAGTTCGTTGTAAAGAGTTACGTCGATGCAAGCTTTTACACCGATGCAGATGACTCTAAGTCTCAATCTGGATACATATTGGAAGTGGGAGCAATTAGCTAGAGTAGCTCCATGCAGAGCATTGTAGACATAGAATATTTGCAAAATACATACAACTCTGATTGTGACAGACCCGTTGACTAAACTTCTCTCACGAGAAAAACATGATCACACCTTAGTACTCTTTGGGTGCTAATCATATGGCGATGTGAACTATGGGTGTTAATCACATACAGATGTGAACTATTGGTGTTAAATCACATGGCGATGTGAACTAGATTATTGACTCTAGTGCAAGTGGGAGACTGAAGGAAATTTTCCCTAGAGGCAATAATAAAGTTATTATTTATTTCCTTATTTCATGATAAATGTTTATTACTCATGCTAGAATTGTATTAACCGAAAACTTAGTACATTGTGAATACATAGACAAAACATAGTGTCCCTAGTATGCTTCTACTTGACTAGCTCGTTAATCAAAGATGGTTATGTTTCCTAACCATAGACATGTGTTGTCATTTGATTAACGGGATCACATCATTAGGAGAATGATGTGATGGACAAGACCCATTCGTTAGCTTAACATCATGATCATTACAGTTTCATTGCTACTCCTTTCCTCATGACTTATACATGTTCCTCAGACTATAAGATTATGCAACTCCCGAATACCGGAGGAACACTTTGTGTGCTACCAAACGTCACAATGTAAAAGGGTGATTATAAAGGTGCTCTACAGGTGTCTCCGAAGGTGTTTGTTGGGTTGGCTGATACGTCTCCGTTGTATCTACTTTTCCAAACACCTTTGCCCTTGTTTTCGACTCTAACTTGCATGATTTGAATGAAACTAACCCAGACTGACGTTGTTTTCAGCAGAACTGCCATGGTGTTATTTTTTCACAGAAACAAAAGTTCTCGGAATGACCTAAAAATCCTCGGAGATTACTTTTGGAAAATATAAAAAATACTGGCGAAAGAATCAAAGCCAGGGGGCCCACACCCTGTCCACGAGGGTGGGGGGCGCGCCCCCTCCCCTGGACGCGCCCTCCTGCCTCGTGGGCCCACTGGATGTCCACTGACCTCAACTCCAACTCCATATATTTGATTTCACGGAGAAAAAAAATCAGAGAGAAAGTTTCATCATGTTTTACTATACGGAGCCGCCGCCAAGCCCTAATCTCTCTCGGGAGGGCTGATCCGGAGTCTGTTCAGGGCTCCGGAGAGGGGGATTCGTCGCCGTCGTCATCATCAACCATCCTCCATCACCAATTTCATGATGCTCACCGCCGTGCGTGAGTAATTCCATCGTAGGCTTGCTGGACGGTGATGGGTTGGATGAGATTTACCATGTAATCAAGTTAGTTTTGTTAGGGTTTGATCCCTAGTATCCACTATGTTCTGAGATTGATGTTGCTATGACTTTGCCATGCTTAATGCTTGTCACTATGGCCTGAGTGCCATGATTTCAGATCTGAACCTATTATGTTTTCATGAATATATGTGAGTTCTTGATCCTATCTTGCAAGTCTATAGTCACCTATTATGTGTTATGATCCATTAACACCGACGTGACAATAATCGGGATACTTACTGGTGATGACTGTAGTTTGAGGAGTTCATGTATTCACTAAGTGTTAATGCTTTGGTCCAGTAATCTATTAAAAGGAGGCCTTAATATCCCTTAGTTTCCAATAGGACCCCGCTACCACGGGAGGGTAGGAAAAAAGATGTCATGCAAGTTCTTTTCCATAAGCATGTATGACTATATTCGGAATACATGCCTACATTACATTGATGAACTGGAGCTAGTTCTGTGTCACCCTATGTTATAACTATTACATGAGGAATCGCATCCGACATAATTATCCATCACCGATCCAATGCCTACGAGCTTTTCACCTATTGATCGTTGCTTAGTTACTTTACCGTTGCCACTGTTACAATTACTACAAAACTGCTACTGTTACTTTTGCTACTGTTACTGTTACTTCCATACTACTTTTGCTACTGTTACTGTTACAATTACTAAATACTTTGCTACAGATACTAAGTTATCCAGGTGTGATTGAATTGATAACTCAACTGCTAATACTTGAGAATATTCTTTGGCTCCCCTTGTGTCAAATCAATAAATTTGGGTTGAATACTCTACCCTCGAAAACTGTTGCGATCCCCTATACTTGTGGGTTATCAAGACTATTTTCTGGCGCCGTTGCCGGGGAGCATAACTCTATTCTTTGAGTCACTTGGGATTTATATCTGCTGGTCACTACGAGGAAGTTGAAAGACAAAAGAACTAGGATTTATCCCTCAACTACGAGGGGAGGTAAGGAACTGCCATCTAGCTCTGCACTTTATTCTCCTTCTGTTATGAGTAAACTTGCGACACCTAAACTTGTTTCTGCTATTAATTCTGATATGTCGCATGTCATTGATGATGCCACTTCTGCTACACTTGATACTTATGATGAAACTACTTCTATGCTTGATACTACTGTGCCATTAGGTGAATTTCTTGATGAACAACTTGCTAGGGCTAGAGAGAATGAAATTATTGAAACTGATAATATTGATGAAAGTGATGATGAAGATTCTCCCCCTAGATATGAATTGCCTTTTGTGCCTGAGGATTATGTTATGGATGAAGAATCTGCTAGAGATTTTCTTGCTTGCAATGATAGATCTGATCTTAAGAAATTATTAGGTAAGTTGAAACAAAAGTCTCTGAATGCTAGAATGAAATATGACCCTGCTTTTGCTACTTCACCTATCTGTGTTACTGATAAGGATTATGATTTCTCTGTCGATCCTGAGATAATTACTTTGGTTGAATCTGATCCTTTTTATGGGAATGAATCTGAAACTGTTGTGGCACATCTTACTAAATTGAATGATATAGCCACCCAATTCACTAATGATGACAAATCTCGCTACTACTATATCCTTAAGATTTTCCCGTTCTCATTAAAGGGTGATGCTAAAACTTGGTTTAATTCTCTTGATTCTGGTTGTGTGCGTAGTCCCCAGGATATGATTTATTACTTCTTTGCTAAATATTTCCCCGCTCATAAGAAACAAGCTGCCTTGAGGGAAATATATAATTTTGTGCAAATTGAAGAAGAGAGTCTCCCACAAGCTTGGGGGAGGCTTCTACGATTACTCAATGCTTTGCCTGATCATCCTCTTAAGAAAAATGAAATACTTGATATCTCTTATAATGGACTAACCGATTCTTCCAAAGACCACCTGGATAGTTGTGCTGGTTGTGTTTTCAGGGAAAGAATAGTTGATCAAGCTGAATTGCTATTGAATAATATGTTGACTAATGAAAACAATTGGACACTTCCTGAACCAACTCCTAACCCAACTCCGAAGAAAAGAGGTGTTCTATTTCTCAGTCCTGAAGATATGAAAGAGGCAAAGAAATCTATGAAAGAGAAATGTATTAAAGCTGAACATGTTAAGAATTTGCCTCCTGTTGAAGAAATACATGCCCTTAATATACTACCTACCAAAGAAATACATGGTCTTGAGAACCCGACACAGGTAGTAAAGGTAAATTCTCTCTATAGATATGATAAAGTTGAAACCCCATCTACTAAGTTTGCTAGCCAATGCTTGGATGAATTTGATGACTTTATGGCTAAACAAGAAAACTTCAATGCTTATGTTGGTAGACAATTGAAACAAAATGCTTATATGATTGGACACTTGAGTGATTATATGTCCAGAGTTAAGGGTGAACTTAAACTCATTAGTAAACATGCTTCTATGGTTACCACTCAAGTAGAACAAGTGCTTAAGGCTCAGAATGATTTGCTCAATGAATTAAATAATAATAAACATGACTTTGCTGTTAGAGTAGCAACTAGAACAGGTAAAATGACTCAGGAACCTTTGTATCCTGAGGGCCACCCTAAAAGAATTGAGCAAGATTCTCAGAGAAATAATGTAGATGCACCTAGTCCTCCTAAAAAGAAGAAAAAGAAAAAATGATAGGACTTTGCATGCTTCTAGTGAACCTGTTGTTGACACACCTGAGAATCCCAATGATATTTCTATTTTTGATGCTGAGACAGAATCTGGTGATGAACATGAACCTAGTAATAATGCTAATGATAATGTTCGTGCTAATGCTCAACCTAGCAATAACAATGATGTAGAGATTGAACCTGCTGTTGATCTTGATAACCCATAATCAAAGAATCAACGTTATGGTAAAAGAGACTTCGTTGCTAGGAAGCACGGTAAAGAAAGAGAACCATGGGTTCAGAAACCCATTCCTTTTCCTCCTAAACCATCCAAGAAAAACGATGATGAGGATTTTGAGCGCTTTGGTGAAATGATTAGACCTATCTTTTTGCGTATGCGTTTGACTAATATGCTTAAAGTGAATCCTTATGCTAAGTACATGAAAGATATGATTACAAATAAAAGAAAGATACCGGAAGCTGAAATTTCCACCATGCTTGCTAATTATACTTTGAAGGGTGGAATACCTAAGAAACTTGGAGATCCAGGAGTACCAACTATACCATGCTCCATTAAAAGGAACTATGTTAAAACTTCTTTATGTGATCTTGGAGCTGGTGTTAGTGTTATGCCTCTCTCTTTATGTCGTAGACTTGAATTGAATAAGTTGACACCTACTGAAATATCTTTGCAAATGGCCAATAAATCGACCGCTATACCTGTCGGTATTTGTGAGGATGTGCCTGTTGTGGTTGCAAACGTTACTATCTTAACTGACTTTGTTATTCTTTATATTCCCGAGGACGATAGTATGTCGATTATCCTTGGTAAACCCTTTTTGAATACCACAGGGGCTGTTATTGATTGCAACAAAGGTAATGTCACTTTTCATGTTAATGGTAATGAGCATACGGTACACTTTCCGAGGAAACAACCTCAAGTTCACAGTATCAACTCTATTGGAAAAATTCCATCGATTATTATTGGAGGTTTTGAATTTCCTCTTCCTACTGTCAAGAGAAATATGATATTCTTATTATTGGGGATGTACATATCCCCGTTGAGGTAACCTAGTGTCACTTCGAAATTTCTCCGGTTTCATGCGATTCGGAATGAGTTTGTTAATAAGATTTGATCAACCTTGTTAGTGGATTCCTTTTGATGAGCATGAGATGGATGAAATTAAAAGGCACAACTCTCTGTACCCTCCTTTTACTTTCTGTTATTTAGATTAAATAAAGTAAAAATAGTATTTTCTGTCTGTTTTTTGAATTATCCATGCAATAAAAAATACCCTGAAAATAAAAGTTCTCCAAATGCCCTGAAAATTAAATACAATTTTTTCTGGAATATTTGAGAATATCTGGCACTGAGAACACAGCAGGGGGAGCAAGCACCTGGACACAAGGGTCTAGAGCGCCCCCCGGGGCGCGCCCCTGCCTCGTGGGCCCCTAGTGGCCCCCTCCACTGATTCCTGCATCCATGCTCTTCTTCTTCCTCCCAAAAAAATCACCAACCAGCTCAACCACGAGTTCTAGCTCATCTTGCTGCCGTTTTTGATCTCCTTTCTCAAAGCTCCATTCACAAAACTGCTTTGGGGGATTGTTCTTTGGTATGTGATTCCTCCAATGGTCCAATTAGTTTTTGTTCTAGTGCTTTATTCATTGCAAATTTTTTCTGCTAAGGTGACCTTGTTCTTGAGCTTGCATGTATAATTTATTTGGTCCCAAGTAGTTCAAATGCATGATATAGTCTCTAGGCACTTGTGGGAGTAGTTGCTATCAAATTTTTTGAGTTTGGTTCACTTTTATTTTGAGTTACTAAAATTTTCAGAAATTTTCAGAAAATGATGAAGAGATTTTTGAGGGGCTCTTCTAGCCAAAGCTCGAAGGATAAACAAAGTAAGGAGAATAAAAAGCCCAAGTATAATCTCCCTCACATCACGGAAGTTCGGCCGTGTGAATGGCCTTGTGAGGAGTTCTTAAGAGCAGCTGGGATTCAAGATGATTTTTATTCTTTGGCTGATAACGCGGGCCTCACCGACTTCCTCCACGACCAGCTCGAACAATATCTCTTACTCACTAATACATTCGTGCAAAACTTTTACTTTCATTCTAAGAAATCACCACCTTCAGTGGAGTTTCATTTATATGATGAGGTTAGGGAGATGTCACTATGTGAGTTTTGTGCGGTTTGCAAGATACCCTTGGGGGTAGCATAGAGGAAGCACATCGTAGAGATGTGGATGGATTTATTGATATGATTACTATAGGGGAAACGAGGAAGGCTTCCGATGCAAGAATTACTAGCATACACTTTCCTGTTCTACATTACTTTGCAATATTTGCTAGTAGATGCTTCATTGGCCGCGGGAACTATGGAAACCTTAGTGTTCCTGATATTGTTACTTTGTGCCATGCCTTATTTCGTGATAACACTGTTAGTTTAGGCGCTATTGTTGCTAAACGATTAAGTCTGAACCGTACAAAGGGCCCCATCTTTGAAGGTATCTATGCTTCACGCCTTACTAAACACTTCAGGATACCTATTAGGCATTATGAGAAAGAGGAAAAGCCGCTGCCCCCTACTTTTCTAGATTATAAGAGTATGGTAGTGCATGAGTTTATTGTTAAAAATGATGAGAAGATGCTTAAGTATAATTTGAGATTTCATAAAACTCAAAGTGAGACTATTATCTTGCCTACACCGTCTTTGTTTGACTTATCTTCAGGCACATTTCTCGTCTTGCCGGAGGCCGTTTACGCGTACCAGGGCCAGACATCAGCTCCAGAGCCTGAGCCGAAATCACCACTTGACCCTTACCGACCGTCCTTTTATCAGTGGGATCCAGAGGAGATCGCCAGCTAGTGGCACTGAGATGACACTCAGTACACCGGAGAGAGTAGCTCTGATCTGTGGGCATAGAGCAGCTTATGCCAAAAGCCTAAGATTGGGGGAGTACGTATTTCTCACCGACATTACATTCATGTTCACACACCCATCTTAGTTGTCGGTGCTCATACTTTTTAATTGTACTATCCATGCTAGTTTATTCCCTTCTCTTGCTTTCTTCTTGTGTGTTTGAATAACCTTAAGAAAACCAAAAAAATTAGTTAGTTTATTTTCCATGCTTGTAGTAGTAATTAAAAGAAAACCCAAGAAGATTTCTCGTTCTTCTTTTGCTTGTTGGGAGCTTTCCAGTATAAATAGTTTTGTTTCTTTTCTTCCTTTGGGTGTTGAGAGGAGAAGACTATTATAAAAATGTTGAGTGGCTCTTATATGCATTATTGATGATTTAACCAAGAGCCCATATTACCTTGTCCTCTCCTTTGAATTGAATGCTTGCAGATTCCAGCTTAGTCCAATGCACATGCACTACTATTATAATCTACACTGTTTGGTCGTGCAAGTGAAAGGCAATAATGACGATATATGATGGACTGATTGAGATGAGAGAAGCTGGTATGAACTCGACCTATCTTGGTTTTGTAAATGTGATTAGTTCATCACACCTGATTCAGCCTATTATGAATAAACATGTTTGCAATGACAATTAGAGATTATAGTTGCTTATGCCATGCTTAATTAGCTAGGCGTTTATAATGGTTTACCTTGCGTGCCAACATGCTATTAAAATGGTTATGATGTGGTATGATAGGATTGTATCCTCCTTTGAATGATTCGAGTGACTTGACTTGGCACATGTTCACACATCCAGTTGAAACAAAATCAACATAGCCTTCACGATATTTATGCTCATGGTGGATTATATCCTACACATGCTTGCACTCAGTGTTGATTAATTTTAATGCATGTTCATGACTGTTGTCGCTCTCTAATTGGTCGCTTCCCAGTCTCTTTCTAGCCTTCACTTGTACTAAGTGGGAATACTGCTTGTGCATCCAAACTCCATAAACCCCAAAGTTATTCCATATGAGTCCACCATACCTTCCTATATGCGGTATTTACCTGCCGTTCCAAGTAAATTTGTATGTGCAAAACTCCAAACCTTGATATGAAATTCTTTTTTGTATGCTCGAACAACTCATGTATCAACTAGGGTTGTCCGTATCTTCCATGCTAGGCGGATTATTCTCAAGAGGAGTGGACTACGCTCCTCATTCACGAGAAAATGGCTGGTCACCGGGATGCCCAGTCCCATGCTTAAATCAAATCAAAATAATTGCAAACAAAACTGCCCCAGGATTGTTGTTAGTTGGAGGCACCCGTTGTGTCGGGCAAGCCATGGAATTATGATTGTTGGTGGTGGGGGAGTATAAACTTTACCTTTCTATTTGGGAACCGCCTATAATGTGTGTAGCATGGAAGATATCGAGATCTCTCAGTTGTTATGTTGACAATGAAAGTATGCCACCCAAAATATTATTTATCTCCATTTCAAAATCGAGCTCTGACACCTCTACAAATCTTCTGCGAAGGGCGTATCTATTTACTTTTATGTTGAGCCATCACCCTCTTATTAAAAAGCACCAGTTGGAGAGCACCGCTGTCATTTGCATACATTACTATTAATTTATATTTGGTATGAATATGACTGGATCTCTTTTACCATGAATTAGAATGTTTAGTCAGTCCTTGATCTTCAAAGGTGCTCTACATTTATGTTTTGCGGTTTCAGAAAGGGCTAGTGAGATACCATCTTGTTATATCATATTATGATTATTTTGAGAAAGTGTTGTCATCCGAGTTTTATTATTATTGCTCGCTAGTTGATTATGCCATTGATATGAGTAAACATGAGACCTAAGTGTTATTGTGAATATGGTTAGTTCATAATCTTTGCTGAAAACTTGAATGTCGGCTTTACATATATGCAACAACAAGAGCAAACAGAGTTTGTAAAAGTTTTTCTTTATCACTTTCAGTTTATCAGCTGAATTGCTTGAGGACAAGCAAAGGCTTAAGCTTGGGGGTGTTGATACGTCTCCGTCGTATCTACTTGTCCAAACACTCTTGCCCTTGTTTTGGACTCTAACTTGCATGATTTGAATGGAACTAACCCGGACTGGCGCTATTTTCAGCAGAACTACCATGGTGTTATTTTGTGCAGAAATAAAAGTTCTCGGAATGACCTGAAAATCCACGGAGCAACCTTTTGTATTTAATAAAAAATATTGGTGAAAGAATCAACTTCAGGGGGCCCACACCCTGTCCACGAGGGTGGGGGCGCCCCCTAGGGCTCGCCCCTGCCTCCTGGGCCCCCTGAAGCTCCACCGACCTCAACTCCAACTCCATATATTCACGTTCGGGGAGAAAAAAAATCAGAGAGAAGGATTCATCGCGTTTTACGATCTGGAGCCGCCCATGAAGCCCTAAACTCTCTCGGGAGGCTGATCTGGAGTCCGTTCGGGGCTCCGGAGAGGGAATCCGTCACCGTCGTCAATATCAACCATCCTCCATCACCAATTTCATGATGCTCACCGCTGCGTGAGTAATTCCATCGTGAGGCTTGCTGGACGGTGATGGGTTGGATGAGATTTACCATGTAATCGAGTTAGTTTTGTTAGGGTTTGATCCCTAGTATCCACAATGTTCTGAGATTGATGTTGTTATGACTTTGCTATGCTTAATGCTTGTCCTAGGGCCCGAGTGCCATGATTTCAGATCGGAACCTATTATGTTTTCATGAATATATGTGAGTTCTTGATCCTCTCTTGCAAGTCTATAGTCACCTATTATGTGTTATGATCCGTTAATCCCGAAGTGATAATAATCAGGATACTTACCGGTGATTGCCGTAGTTTGAGGAGTTCATGTATTCACTAAGTGTTAATGCTTTGGTCCGGTACTCTATTAAAAGGAGGCCTTAATATCCCTTAGTTTCCAATAGGATCCCACTGCCACGGGAGGGTAGGACAAAAGATGTCATGCAAGTTCTTTTCCATAAGCACGTATGACTATATTCGGAATACATGACTACATTACATTAATGAACTGGAGCTAGTTCTGTGTCACCCTATGTTATAACTATTACATGAGGAATCGCAACCGACATAATTATCCATCTCCGATCCAATGCCTACAAGCTTTTCACCTATTGATCGTTGCTTAGTTACTTTACCATTGCCACTGTTACAATTACTACAAAACTGCTACTGTTACTTTTGCAACTGTTACCGTTACTTCCATACTACTTTGCTACTAAATACTTTGCTGCAGATACTAAGTTATCCAGGTGTGGTTGAATTGACAACTCAACAGCTAATACTTGAGAATATTGTTTGGCTCCCCTTGTGTCAAATCAATAAATTTGGGTTGAATACTCTACCCTCGAAAACTCTTGCGACCCCCTATACTTGTGGGTTACCATTGGTATAGATCAAGATTAGGATTTGTCACTCCGTGTTTTCGGAGAGGTATCCCTGGGCCCTCTCGGTAATGCTCATCACTATAAGCCTTGCAAGCAATGTGACTAATGAGTTAGTTGCGGGATGAAGTATTACAGAACAAGTAAGAGACTTGCCGGTAACGAGATTGAACTAGGTATGATGATACCGACGATCGAATCTCGGGCAAGTAACATACCGACGACAAAGGGAACAACGTATGTTGTTATGCGGTTTGACCGATAAAGATCCTCATAGAATATGTAGGAGCCAATATGAGCATCCAGGTTCCACTATTGGTTATTGACCGGAGATGTGTCTCGGTCATGTCTACGTAGTTCTCGAACCCGTAGGGTCCGCACGATTAACGTTTGACGACGATTTGTATTATGAGTTATGTGATTTGATGACCGAAGTTTGTTCAGAGTCCCGGATGAGATCACTGACATGACGAGGAGTCTCGAAATGGTCGAGAGGTAAAGATTCATATATTGGAAGGTTGCATTCGAACATCCGAATGGTTTCGAGTGATTCGGGCATTTTTTCGGAGTACCGGGAGGTCACGGAACCCCCCGGGGAAAGATATGGGCCTTATGGGCCATATGAGGGAGGCTAACCTGCCCACAAGGTGCTGGTGCGCCCCCCACAAGGGAGGAGGCCTAATTGGACTTGGGAAGGGGGCGCCACCCCCTTTCCTTGTCCTACTCCCTCTCCTTCCCCTTTTCCCCCTCCGGTAGAAGGAAAAAAGGGTGGGGCCGAATCCTACTAGGACTGGAGTCCTAGTAGGACTCCCCTCTCCCTGGCGCGCCCCTTGTTGGCCGGCCTCCTCCTCCTCCCCTCCTTTATATACGGGGGCAAGGGGGCACCCCAAAGACAACAGACAACACAAGTTGATCTTTTAGCCGTGTGCGGTGCCCCCCTCCACAGTTACACACCTCGGTCATATCGTCGTAGTGCTTAGGCGAAGCCCTGCGCCGGTAACTTCATCATCACCGTCGCCACGCCGTCGTGCTGACGAAACTCTCCCTCGGCCTCAACTGGATCAAGAGTACGAGGGATGTCATCGAGCTGAACGTGTGCTGAACGTGGAGGTGCCGTACGTTCGGTACTTGATCGGTTGGATCGTGAAGAAGTTCGACTACATAAACCGCGTTATTGAAATGCTTCCACTTTCGGTCTACGAGGGTACGTGGACACACTCTCCCCTCTCGTTGCTATGAATCCCTAGATAGATCTTGCGTGATCGTAGGAAATTTTTTGAAATTATCGCGTTCCCTACAGGAACATATTGTGTAGAAATAAAGGTCCTAGAATGACAATCTCGTCGACTAGATGAACTAGGACGTGCGTCATGATATTGAAGAAGGATGGTGGGTACACCAGCTCGAAACTGACAAGATATTGTGCCACATCACTCCTTAGCCTTGGTAGGATTTCTGGATCGATCACTGATACGTCTCCAACGTATCTATAATTTTTGATTGTTCCATGCTATTATATTATCTATTTTAGATGTTTATGGGCTTTATTTTACACATTATTATCATTTTTGGGAGGCCCAGCCCGTATTGCTGTTTTTTTGCCTATTTCAGTATTTCGAAGAAAAGGGATATCAAACGGAGTCCAAACGGAATGAAACCTTCGGGAGCGTGATTTTTGGAACGAAAATGATCCATAGGACTTGGAGTGCAAGTCAAGAAGCAGCTGAGGCGGCCACGAGAGGGTAGGGCACCCCCCTATAAGGAACGCCCCTGTCTCGTGGGCCCCTCGGGCGGCCACCGACGTATTTCTTCCTCCTATATAAGCCTACATACACCGAAAACATCCAGGGAGCAACCAAAGAAATATTTCCGCCACCGTAACCATCTGTATCCGCGAGATCCCATCTTGGAGCCATCGCTGACGTTCTGCCGGAGGGGGAATCCACCATGGAGGCCTTCTACATCAACACCATAGCCCTTCCGATGAGTTGTGAGTAGTTTACCATAGACCTTCGGGTCCATAGTTATTAGCTAGATGGATTCTTCTCTCTTTTTGGATCTCAATACAATGTTCTCCCCCTCTCTTGTGGAGATCTATTCGATGTAATCTCTTTTTGCGGTGTGTTTGTCGAGATCCGATGAGTTGTGGGTTTATGATCAAGTTTATCTATGGATAATAATTGAATCTTCTCTGAATTCTTTTATATGATTGAGTTATCTTTGCAAGTCTCTTCGAATTATCGGTTTGGTTTGGCCTACTAGATTGATCTTTCTTGCCATGGGAGAAGTGCTTAGCTTTGGGTTCAATCTTGCGGTGTTCTTACCCAGTGACAAAAAGGGTTGCAAGACACGTATTGTATTGTTGCCATCGAGGATAAAAATATGGGGTTTATATCATATTGCTTGAGATTATCCCTCTACATCATGTCATCTTGCTTAATGCGTTACTTTGTTCTTATGAACTTAATACTCTAGATGCATGCTGGATAGCGGTCGATGTGTGGAGTAATAGTAGTAGATGCAGGCAGGAGTCTACTTGTTGCGAACGTGATGCCTATATTCGCTTTTCTATCAATTGCTCGACAGTAATTTGTTCACCCACCGTAATACTTATGCTATATTGAGAGAAACCACTAGTGAAACCTATGGCCCCCGGGTCTATCTCTTATCATATTTTCTTCCAATCTACTTTTATTTGCATCTTTATTTTCTGCATCTATATTATAAAATACCAAAAATATATTTATATTATCATATCATCTCTATTAGATCTCACTTTCGCAAGTGGCCGTGAAGGGATTGAGAACCCCTTTATTGCGTTGGTTGCGAGTTCTTTGTTTGTTTGTGTAGGTTCGTGGGACTTGTTGAGGAGCCTCCTACTGGATTGATACCTTGGTTCTCAAAAACTGAGGGAAATACTTACGCTACCGTGCTGCATCACCCTTTCCTCTTCAAGGAAAACCAACGCAAGCTCAAGACGTAGCAATCACCTTCTGAGAGATTGCATTGAGGAATGCACATAGCTTCACAATGGCTAATCGAACGTTTTCAAGTAGAAGCCCCCTCAATGCAACCAGAAGCAGTTGCATCATAATCACGTGGTTGTCAGGAGACTTTAGGTTCTGGAACTTTTTCTCTGGCATATTTATTATTCCCTTTATATTTGACGAGAAGCCAGACGGGACCTTCATACTAAGCAGGCATTCAAAGAAGATTTCCTTCTCTTTTTTGGTAAGAGCGTAGCTGGTAGGACCTTCATACTGCTTTGGAGGCATGACGTCTTTTTCATGCAAACGTTGCAGGTCCTCCCGTGCCTCTGGTGTATCTTTTGTCTTCCCATACACGCCCAAGAAGCCTAGCAGGTTCACGCAAAGGTTCTTCGTCGCATGCATCACGTCGATTGAAGAGTGGATCTCTAGGTCCTTCCAGTAGGGTAGGTCCCAAAATATAGATTTCTTCTTACACATGGGTGCGCGTCCCTCAGCTTCATTCGGAACAGATAATCCACCGGGACTCTTTCCAAAGATTACTTGTAAATCATTGACCATAGCAAGTACGTGATCACCGTTACGCACGATGGGATTCTTCTGGTGATCTTCCTCGCCTTTGAAATGCTTGCCTTTCTTTCGACATTAATGGTTGGTCGGAAGAAATCGACGATGCCCCAGGTACACATGCTTCCTACATTTGTCTAGGTATATACTATCGGTGTCAGCTAAACAGTGCGTGCATGCATGGTATCCCTTGTTTGTCTGTCCTGAAAGGTTACTGAGAGTAGGCCAATCATTGATGCTTACAAACAGCAACGCATGCAGGTCAAATTCCTCCTGTCTATGCTCATCCCACACACGTACACCGTTTCCATTCCATAGCTGGAAAAGTTCTTCAACTAATGGACTTAGGTACACATCAATGTCGTTGCCGGTTTGCTTATGGCCTTGGATGATAACTGCCATCATAATGAATTTCCGCTTCATGCACAACCAAGGAGGAAGGTTATAGATACAGAGAGTCACTGGCCAGGTGATGTGATTGCTGCTCTGCTCCCCGAAAGGATTAATGTCATCCGTGCTTAACCCAAACCATACATTCCTTGGGTCACCTGCAAACTCAGCCCGGTAATTTCTCTCGATTTTTCTCCACTACGACCCATCAGCGGGTGCTCTCAACTTATTGCTCTCTAGAGCATCTAATTAAACCATACATTGAAACTATGTAAAACATTTCATTGCAACAACAAATGCGATCATAATCGCAACCAAGGTAATAATTGATCCAACGGCATAATGATAACAAGCCTCGGTATGAATGGCATATTTTCTAATCTTTCTAATCTTCAAGCGCATTGCATCCATCTTGATCTTGTGATCAACATGCAACTCCAATATCATATTCTCCTCCTCATTTTTTTTGTTTTTTCCTTCAAGTAATTGTTTTCTTCTTCAACTAAATTTAACCTCTCGACAATAGGGTCGGTTGGAATTTCTGGTTCACATACCTCCTAGATAAATAAAATTTATGTCACGTTGGTCGGCATAATTGTCATAAACAACAAATGAACCAAATAGTTATAAAAGATAATATATAGCACATCTGAATCATAGACAGGACGAGGGCCGATGGTGGCGGATACCAAAACCATCGCACTATATAATAACAAACAATAATAAAAGTAAGAAAATTAGACAAGTATCTATCTAATCATACAAGTAAGAATTTTTTTTCTTTTAGAAAGAAGATAAGAACAAGAGGCTCACCACGGTGGTGCCGGCAACAAGATCGGCGCGGGCAATCGAGGGCGGTGAAGACGGCGACGGGACGTGACGGACCGCTAAACCTAGACAAATCTTGAGGAAAATAAAGCTGGGAGGTCGAGCTTGGAGAGGAGAAAGCTTAAGTAGCGTGGCTCGGGCATTTCATCAAACACCTCATGTGCATAGGAGGTGAGCTAGAGCATCACAAAGCTCTCCTCTCGCCGGCCAAAAAAACAGAGCAGTGGAGTGCTCTGCTCGCGGGTGAGGGGTATATATAGCCACCTCATTGGTCCCGGTTCGTGGCTAGAACCGGGACCAAAGGGTGGCCTTTGGTCCCGGTTCCAGCCACGAATCGAGACCAATGGATGTGGGCCAGGAGCGAGGCCCATCGGTCCCAGTTTGTGGCTGGAACCGGGACAGAAGGGTCCGGATGAACCGGGACCAATGCCCCACGAGGCCCGGCCGGCCCCCTGGGCTCACGAACCGGGACGTATGCCCCCATGGGTCCTGGTTCATGACTGAACCGAGACTAATGGGCTGGCCAGGCCTGGACCAAAGCCCTGTTTTCTACTAGTGCCCCCACCCACGTTTTACTTCAAACTGTGTGCATATTGCCGGATATTTTCTTCACTCATGTACTTGAGTTAAACGTTGCAAATTTTCAGTGAACACACAGAGCGGGGGGTTGCATTTCTGGCTATCAAATTTGGGTATGTGAAGAAACTTTAGGTACTTTTTAGGAGTAAATTTAGTTTTTTTAGATGAATCCGCTTGCTTTATTGCTTTAGAATGTTCAAAAGGTACATGAGTTACATTATGGGGCTGAAGCCAAACATGGCGACCAGCATCTAACAATAAAGCATAACGGGATAGATTTTGAGCGTCCGAATTGGAGCCCCGACCTTCGTAAGCGAAGAAAGCTTCAGTGAAGTGTTCCCTCCTCACAATTATCTCTTTGATAACAGTAGCATTACTCCCTCCTGATTGCTTTGATGATGACCGAAAGAAAATATGATGAAAATTTGAGGGGTAACTTTAGTTTTTGGTGCTCCCTGCTCATTACAGGATCTACAAACTGATTTGACAAATACGATCCCTCAAAGCCTGAAGACGCGACCGGGCGCTTTCGCGCACAGTGACTGATCACGTCTCTAATTAGCTACTCTGCATGTGAGTCTCTCATATTTCATCCCCTAGATCCATACAAAGCATTCAAAATAAATCATACATTCTACATACTACGTACTACCCTAGCTAAGCTTCGTCGACGGAGATGTCCATGACGTCGGTGTCGGACACGTAAGAGGGCTACGGCTCATCCTCCTCCTCCTCCTCCTCAACCTCCTCCTCCTCCGGATCCACTGCATCCAGAGATAGCACAGGTGCTATCCGGGCTTCACGTCTTGCCTGTGTCTGCTCAAGGAGCTACAACCGCTATTCTGACGTTAGAAATGGGTAGCCCCTTACCCGGCTACGTGGGGGCATGGCTACTACTGATGGCGGGCGGGGAGTGGAAAGTGCCGCAGCGGTAGAAAGGTAGAGAAAAATGGGGAGGGGTAGGATTTCAGTGCCGGTGGTCGGCTTAAATAGTCGGGCTAGGCACTATGCGGCCCGCCAGAGCGGCGCCACGCGGCGACATCTGTCCGACGGAGGAGACGGGTTTCGGACCGCCAGGTTTCCGCGCGATTTCGCCTGCGACCCTGACGTCAGTCCGACGTGGCGGATGTGCTCGGACGCCCCGTATCCGCCCCATGTTCGGGCTGGATATGAGGGGTGCCGGTTAGCCCGGACGTTTGAGGTGTCTGTCTGGACCAAATTTTCATGATCAGTCAGTGACTAGGTCATCCACCCAAAGGTTTGAAGTGAGTTTGCGGCGTCTGGCTGTAGATGCTCTTAGAAAAGGCCGGCTGCTTTCTGTAGGCTGCACTAGGCAGCTGCAAAATCATTCGGCTGATCTCAGGCGACAAGCCCATTATAGCCCATGCGTTGCAACGGGAACATACAACTCTCGCTCCATACCTCGTTCGGGTCCTCAATGTAACCATGTCGATGCTCTGCATCTTCTTGGGCTAGGCATAGTGTTAAAGCTTGATAATCCTTCTTGACTGTTCTTGTGGTATTCAATAGTTTAACTGTTGTGATACACTACTAAATATTTGTGAGCATTCTGAGGGGTGGCTCCCAATTGGCAAGTCCAGCTGGCATGCCATATCAACGGTTTTTTCCTACCTATTTTCTCCCTGCTGAACCGGTCCTCACAGCTTCTCCCGATCTCGGGATCGATGGGGGTTGCTTGTGTCGTGCTACGTCTTGAGCTTGCGTTGGTTTTCCTTGAAGAGGAAAGGGTGATGCAGCACGATAGCATAAGTATTTCCCTCAGTTTTTGAGAACCAAGGTATCAATCAAGTAGGAGGCTCCTCAACAAGTCCCACGAACCTACACAAACAAACAAAGAACTCGTAACCAACGCAATAAAGGGGTTGTCAATCCCTTCACGGTCACTTGCGAAAGTGAGATCTAATAGAGATGATATGATAAGATAAATATATTTTTGGTATTTCATAATATAGATGCAGAAAATAAAGATGCAAATAAAAGTAGATTGGAAGCAAATCCTATATACTTAAGAAGTTCACCCCCACTACTTGATTTATCTCAACATGCAGCATAGAGACGTCAGCATCCAATCATATCCTGCCATGTCACATCTCATGCAATCCCACTCAAGCCCACCTCTTCAATTCTAACCCAATATTTTCCATGAAAAAAAAACATAAGCGTTTAGGATTTCCCACTGCCCACGCCATATATCTCCCTGATTCAGCCCAAACACATCGCCTCCTTTCCCCTCTGTACATCCTGCGCACCGGCCATGATCGCGTCCCATGCCTCCCGTGGTGGCCGTTCGGCTTGCTGAACATGCTCCCGTCTCATGCTCCTTGGGCAGGACTGCTATCCCGACTCCCCTCTTCGTTTAGCGTAGCGACCAGGCTCCCGTCTGACACCCCTCCAGCAGGACTGACGGCCGATCTCCGCTCTGTGTTCGTCGCGATGGCGGAGATCTCATCTTACGGCCGTTTGGCAGGACAGCCGGCCCGGATACCCTCTGCAATTCTCCAGGGTTCCACTTCTCGTCGTCGTCTCTCCGGCTCAGGTATGATCACTGGTCCGATTCTCCTCCGATGAGTCTCCTGGTCGACCGTGACTACCGGTCCTCCTCCGATGGCTCTTCGAGATTTTTTCTGGATGTTCACTCCTCCGGCTCTGGCCACCGGTCTCCCATCTCCGACGAATATACCGGTCCGGAAAAACCACTGACGCACCTCGGCCAATTTGCCTTTCGTCGTCCCCTACCGTCTTCATTCCGACAAGAGTAGATGGAGGGGATCAGGTGGAGTTCCTTTTCTCAATTGTTTCTCTCCACGTGTGGTCGTCCATGTCACCCTCAACCTCCAATCTGTCATTCATAGTTCGCCTCTCGTGATGGGCTCCCTGCTAGAGATGCATCTTGTAGTCCAAGGCCCTAATAGAATATCTTTTTTACAGGAAACCATCTCTCTATCTAGGGCTGATGTCCAGTCAGATTCCACTGATGATTGCCAAGGTACCCATCTATCGATTCATGCATCAACTCCCAAGGCTCTGCACCACATGCAGGCATCAACTGATTACATATAACCGAACCCATATTATTTTAATTTTATTTGTGCTTGAACCACATGAAGCTGTCGATGACAAGCCGACAAGAAGTTGTAGTACGGAAAACATCTAGATACATGGGTATGGTACTGCCATCACTCAGATTATGGAGAACAATACTTGATACAGGTTGAGTTTCTCATGAACGAATTTTTGCCGGCTTATACCAGTTTAAGCACCATCGATACACACCTATCCATCCAGATGGGGAATGGTCGGTTCTGTTTTCATGTAAGCATTTTCCCTGCTGTGCTATTTCCTAAATGACTTTGAACTTCCGTGAAATTGGTGATATTATTGCAGTTGGCCTCCATTGAAGATCCGGGATATTTTTAGGTGCAAACAAATAGCCAAACATAGCTCACAAAATGATACTTGCTTGTGGGCATGTGACTTGGGAACAATACATGCTATGAACTGACTTACTAATTCCGCGCGGGTGTGTCTATGCCTGTGGTTAGTTCTATATTTTCATATTCAGATTGACATTACTTAAGAAAAAGCGAAAATGCTTATGAGTGTGAGTTATATAGTACATTATATTAATTTCCTAATATTAGTTCTTCATATTTTCAATAACAAACCGTTGAAACTGATGTAGCTGAGTACTTAAGATCTATGATTATGGTCATTTAATCTTTAGCTACCGTTAGCTATGTTTGGCTATTCGATGGATGTAGAAAAACAAGACACATGGTGATTTTATCCAAGTTATCCCATGAGGGCCTATGCACTGAGCCAGCCAAGGTTTTCACATA
This sequence comes from Aegilops bicornis, assembly GCA_021605145.1. Taxonomy (NCBI): domain Eukaryota; kingdom Viridiplantae; phylum Streptophyta; class Magnoliopsida; order Poales; family Poaceae; genus Aegilops; species Aegilops bicornis. The sequence continues at coordinate 851,188,978 of CM038675.1, read as the reverse complement.
GTTTCATTGGGTGCAAAGTTTGAACTATTGCTGCTAATGGTTTGGCATAACCAATCTTCTATATGGTCTCATAAAAAATCCAATAGGAAAATTATGTGCATGCAAGTCTGATAGAATCTACACATATGGATCGAATTGATTCCTCTTTGTGCATGTTTCCATATATAGTTGTTATTACCACGGGAATATATCATTTTTGGTAGATCTGAATTCAAATTTAATGTGCTGACGGACATCAAAGAACCATTGGTAAAAAACACGAGGTAGTACTAGAATTTTCTCAGTTTACCTATGAATATTTCTTAGACAGAATGAAGTGCACAAAGGATTTACTTCACATGTTGTCCTAAACGTGCTTAACACACAAGAATACTCAACTTCCCCTTTAGTTTATTTGTATATGCGAGATTATTATTTCAACAATGCCTACCTTTCAACTTTTGTCTTTATATTGTCATGTAAAATATTCCTATATATTTCAGATTTTCAACCTGTTATATTTTTTCCTATCCATATATTGTTTTACCAGTTGCCTCCATATTTTCCTTGCCAATTTTCAGTTCTTTGATAGTCTATATCTTTTATAGAATGTTATCAAAGATATACAATATGTTATTAATCCAAACTCTGATTCATACAATCAAATTACATTGAAATATGTTACAACCGGTTCCCGCAACAACGTGCGGGGTATCATCTAGTATGATAAGAGATACACCCCGGGGCCATAGGTTTCACTAGTGGCTTCTCTCAAGATAGCATAAGTATTACGATGGGTGAACAAATTACTGTCGAGCAATTGATAGAAAAGTGAATAATTATGAGATTATCTAGGCATGATCATGTATATAGGCATCACGTCCGCAACAAGTAGACCGACTCCTGCCTGCATCTGCTAATATTACTACACACATCGACCGCTATCCAGCATGCATCTAGAGTATTAAGTTCATAAGAACAGAGTAACGCATTAAGCAAGACGACATGAAGTAGAGAGATAAACTCAAGCAATATGATATAAACCCCATCTTTTTATCCTCGATGGCAACAATACAATACGTGTCTTGCAACCCTTTACATCCTGGGTAAGAACACCGCAAGATTGAACCCAAAGCTAAGCACTTCTCCCATGGCAAGAAAGATCAATCTAGTAGGCCAAACCAAATGATAATTCGAAGAAACTTGCAAAGATAACTCAATCATATAAAAGAATTCAGAGAAGATTCAATTATTATCCATAGATAAACTTGATCATAAACCCAGAATTCATCGGATCTTGACAAACACACTGCAAAAAGAGGTTACATCGAATAGATCTCCACAAGAGAGGGGGAGAACATTGTATTGAGATCCAAAAAGAGAGAAGAAGCCATCTAGCTAATAACTATGGACCCGAAGGTCTGTGGTAAACTACTCACAACTCATCGGAAGGGCTATGGTGTTGATGTAGAAGCCCTCTGTGGTGGATTCCCCCTCCGGCAGAACGCCGGCGATGGCTCCAAGATGGGATCTCACGGATACATATGGTTACGTTGGTGGAAATATTTCTTTGGTTGCTCCCTGGATGTTTTCGGGGTATGTAGGCTTATATAGGAGGAAGAAGTACGTCGGTGGCCGCCCGAGGGGCCCACGAGACAGGGGGCGCCCTGTTGGGGGGCGGGGCGCCCTAACTCTCGTGGCCGCTTCTTGACTTACACTCTAAGTCCTCTGGATCACGTTCGTTCCAAAAATCATGGCCCGAAGGTTTCATTCCGTTTGGACTCCGTTTGATATTCCTTTTCTTTGAAATAATGAAATAGGCAAAAAAAAAAAAACAGCAATACGGGCTGGGCCTCCGGTTAGTAGGTTAGTCCCAAAAATGATAATAATGTGTAAAATAAAGCCCATAAACATCCAAAACAGGTAATATAATAGCATGGAACAATAAAAATTATAGATACGTTGAAGACGTATCATGTCGCGTCTAGCGCATCACGTTCGTGTCGGCCACACGCCATGCTCGCCTCACCTCTAGTCGCTTCTCGCTTGTGTTCTTCGCTCCAGTTGATTGCATCGCCCGTCCAGGCTTCCGACCGCACACACCCATCAGGCTTGCTCGAACCCTAGGGTCAGGGATTGTCAAGCAGCAGTTGCCATCTGCTTTGTGCAAGAAAAATAAAAGTGAAACTCCAATAAGGGAAACAAACATGTTTCAACATGCTTCATAAGATGCAGAGATCCAAAATTACTTCACAATAAGCAAGTAGAAACAAATTCCATCACCTTTCTACAGATACAATAATAAAGGCATGCACCCCACTGGCCCCGCGCTCGACGGCAGTGGGCGGCGGGTCTCCGTCTACTTTTACTGGGCCGTCCGTTGGAGGTGGGGCAGGTGGCCCTACCACCAACGGGGCAACAAGAGAGGCGGTCATCGCTTTTGGTGCCATACAGGATCCTGTGGCTGAGGGCAGACGGATGAGCTGTCGCCTTCAGGACAAGGCGGATGTTGATGATATACAACTGAGGTGCACCATGCGGGCGGCCAAGCTTCGTGACATGGAGGTCCTGGTATGTCAGTCAATATTTCCAATTCTATTTTGCATTTTTCTAGTGATGAGATCATCCACAATGCAAATGAGTTAGGAGTTTCACTGAAATCTGTTAATGACATTCTCGACCTATAAGCGGATCGTGCCTTAGAGTTGATCCGTAATTTAGCTGCGGTTAAACCTTTGAACGATTCTGATATTGATGCTTTGGGAGTCAGGGTGCTCGATTCATTGTGTGCGGATCTTGCCCTTCACTCAATGAGACTGAGGAGGATGATGGCTTGTTACCGGTGGAGGAGAGTGCTCCGGTAGAGGAACATGAGGTTAGGGCCGCGGAGCTCGGTTGTGAGGACTGGGTGGAGGAGGATGACAAGCCTAAGCGAAAGTGGAGGCGTATGATTTATCCAACATCCGCGGTGCATAGGAGTGCTAGGGTCCATACTGCCAAAAAATTCCATGATGAACTATGAGAGGCATCTTCTGGAATAGCAGAGGTCTGTTGGCCTTGGCTAAACGAAGGTTTCTTGCGGATGCTTCCATTGAGCATAAACTGGATTTTATTGCCCTTTCCGAGACGGGAAGGGACAATTTCTCTCCTCAGTTTCTGAACACTTGGTCTGGCGGTGTCGATTTTGATTGGCACTGCCTTCCTCCAAGAGGTAGACCAGGGGGGATCCTTCTTGGGGTGAAGTGTAAGACGCTGGAAGTCCGAACTGTAGTTATGGGTGACTTTGCCGTCAAATTTCGGGTAAGATCCAAAGTCGATGGCTTTAATTGGGCACTGGTTGCGGTGTATGGGGCCGCGCAGCCGGAACTAAAACCATACTTTTTGGCGGATCTTGTCTGGATTTGCGGATCTAAACAGCTCCCAATTTTGGTTGGAGGAGATTTCAACATTATTAGAAGGAGTGATGAAAAGAACAATGATAATTTTGACGCTAGGTGGTCGTTTATGTTTAATACCATCATCGAAAGCTTGGATCTTAGAGAGATAGAGCTTTCAGGTCGAAAATTCATGTGGGCTAATACTTTGCAAAACCCGACGTATGAGAAGCTAGATAGAGTCCTAGCAAGCGTTGAGTGGGAATAAATTCCCCTTGGTTACAGTCCACACATTATCTCGCGGTATCTAAGACCGCACACCTCTGCTAGTGGATTCTGGGGAGGCAACGCATGTGGGTAACAAAAATTCTTTCTCTTTTGAACTTGCGTGGTTTGAAAGAGAAGGGTTCCTGGATCTGATAGCCAGAGAATGGGCAAAAGATGCAGGAGGAAGTTCTCCTATTGAGAGATGGCAGAATAAGATTAGGAACTTGAGAAGTTTCTTGCGAGGTTGGGCTAAACATCTTAGTGGGATTTATAAGATTGAAAAGGAGAGACTCCTTACACTTATTCAGTCCTTAGATGTGAAAGCCGAGTCCACAATTTTGCATTCCTCAGAGCTTCATGCTAAAGTTGATGCGGAGATGAGATTGAAAGAGCTGTTGAAGGAAGAGGAGCTGAAATGGGCGTTGTGAGCTAAGGTTCATAAAGTTGTCCAAGGGGACGCCAATACTCAATTCTTCCATATGATTGCCAATGCCAAGCATAGGAAGAAAAGAATCTTTCAGCTTGAGCAAGACGAGGGAACGATCATAGGACAAGAGAACCTAAAAATTTACATTACCAATTATTACAAGCAGCTTTTTGGGCCTCCAGAGAGTAACTGTGTGTCCTTGGATGAGTCGAGAATTGAGGATGTTCCCAGCTAGCTGCCAATGAGAATGAGGTATTGATTGCACCATTCTCAGAGAAAGAGGTGTTTGATGCGATTGCACAGATGAAGAACAATAAAGCTCCGGGGCCGGATGGATTTCCCGCGGAGTTTTATAAGAGGTGTTGGAATATTATTAAAGGGGATCTGTTACCGATGTTCCACGATCTGTTCTCAGGACAGCTTCAGTTGTTTCATTCGAATTTTGGAACAATAACATTACTCCCAAAGAAAACAGAGGATGTGAGAATTGAGCAGTTGAGGCCTATTTGTCTTCTTAATGTTAGTTTCAAAATTTTTACCAAGGTTGGGACTAATAGACTCACACAGATTGCGCATTCTATGGTGTAGCTGACCCAAACTGCTTTCATGCTAGACAGAAACATCCTAGAAGGGGTTGTAGTCCTGCATGAGACGCTCCATGAACTCCATACGAAAAAACTAGATGGGGTTGTTTTCAAAGTGGATTTCGAAAAAGGTGTATGATAAAGTTAAATGGCCGTTTCTACAACAGGCTTTGCACATGAAAGGTTTCGAGCCGGCTTGGGGAAACTAGATTGAATCTCTTACGCAAAAAGGGAGTGTTGGAATCAAAGTGAATGATGACATATGTCACTATTTCCACACACATAAAGGCCTGAGACAAGGAGATCTGATGTCACCGATTCTGTTCAACATCGTAGCTGACATGTTGACCATTCTAATAGGTAGGGCAAAGGATGCTGGCCAAATAGGTAGCCTCGTACCTCATATAGTTGATGGAGGGGTGTCTATTCTACAGTACGCGGATGATACTATCCTTTTCATAGAGCATGACTTGGCAAAAGCGCGAAACATGAAGCTGGTGTTATGATTATTCGAACAATTGACGGGATTAGATTAACTTTCACAAAAGTGAATTGTTCTGCTTTGGAATAGCCAAAGAAGAACAAGAGGCCTATAAGCAATTGTTTGGGTGTGAAATTGGGAGTTTACCTTTTACGTATTTGGGTATACCAATTCACCATCGTAAGCTAACAAATAGAGAGTGGAAGTGTATCGAGGATCGATTCGAGAAGAAACTAAGTTGTTGGAAGGGCAAGCTGATGTTGTATGGGGGCCGGTTAATTCTTATTAATTCGGTTCTCATGAGCATGCCTATGTTTCTTTTGTCGTTTTTTGAGATACCAGTTGGAGTTAGGAAAAGACTGGATTTCTATCGATCCTGGTTCTTCTGGCAGAGTGATGATTCAAAAAGGAAGTATCGACTCTCTAAATGGGATATTATTTGCCGACCAAAAGACCAAGGGGGTCTTGGGATCGAAAATCTTGAGGTGAGAAACCGATGTCTTATCAGCAAGTGGGTGTACAAGTTATCTGTAGAGTCGGAAGCCACGTGAGCGCAGATTCTGCGTAACAAGTACCTCCAGTCCAAAACTTTGTCACAGGTGACAGTGAGGCCGACGGACTCACCTTTCTGGAAAGGGCTGATGAGAGTAAAATCAGTCTTTTTCAACAGAACAAAGTCTATTATCGGAAACAGTACCACCACGAGATTCTGGGAGGATACATGGCTAGGGGAAACACCTCTCGCGCTACAATATCCGTCTCTTTATAACATCGTGCAACGGAGAGACGCTTTGGTTGCAACCGTACTTAGGTCAGCTCCCCTCAATATCCAATTTAGGAGAACACTAGCCGTAGCGCGTTGGAATCCTGACTCCATCTGGTGAGAAGACTTATGGATGTGCAGCTTGCTCAACGGCCATATTCGTTGGGCTGGAAATTAACCAGCAATGGAGAGTTCAAGGTTAACTCAATGTACTTAGATGTCATAAATTCTAGCTCTATTCCCTATTCCAAACATGTTTGGAATGTCAAAGTCCCTCTGAGAGTTAAAGTGTTTATGTGGTTTGTACATAAACAAGTTATTTTAACCAAGTATAATTTGAGAAAGCGCAATTGGACCGGCTCTAAGAGATGTAGTTTTTGTGATCAAGACGAGACTATCAAACACCTCTTTCTGGATTGTCCTATGGCGAAGGTTCTTTGGCGGACTGTTCACATTGCTTTTAATATTACTCCTCCGAATAATATCAACACGTTATTTGGGAAGTGGCTGGATGGGATAGAGACCCAAATAGCTAAACACATTCGTGTAGGAGTATGTGCTCTACTTTGGGCAGTCTGGAACTGTAGGAATGATTTGGTTTTTAACAGAACAATAAATACTCATTTTTTACAGGTCATCTTCGGAGCTACTACGTTGATCCGTATGTGGTCGCTACTCACTCAGACGGAGGCCAGGGAGCATTTGGTTACTTGATCTGCCCGATGGGAGATGGTAGCTCGGGCTATAGTCAGCCGGTTTGGATGGCGGTCATGTAATAGGATAGGCAATTAGTTTTCCTATCTTTATTTTTCATGCCGGCTGTGGCTTTTATTTTTTGCTCTTTGTGAGCCGTTTGGGGACTAGTTTGTAACGGAGTTCTTGACCTTTGTTGGACCTATTTGCTTTTAATAAATGTGGCCGTATGCATCTTTCTGATGCAGAGGCCGGGGATGCGCCCCTTTTCAAAAAAAAAAACTAACTCTCCACCCGTCAACATATTTGCTACCCAGGTATTCAGATATGTAGGTACATCAGAGTTAGTAAAGTAGTATATTTACACCGCTTTTAGTCTTCTTCACAAAATCATGCGTACTTAAGGCCGTACATCATAATATTGAAGAAAAAATACACCATTCCAAATTATACCAGTAACAATTTATCCTACTCCCTCCTTCCATCTATATAGGACCTAATCCGTTTTTCGAAACTAACTTTGACCAAATGTTAGAGCAATAATATATGACATGCAATTTACACAAAGCATACCGTCAAATTTGTATGTGAAAGGAGCTTTCAAAGATATAATTTTCACATTTTACATCTCATGTACTATTAATCTCGTCAATAGTCAAAGGCGGTACTGAAAAATGCATTAGGTCCTATATAGATGGAAGGAGGGAGTATAATTTATTCAATGGTAACATGCCACGCTGATCAAGTACAGGCATCTCATTAGAGTACTTCTTCAAAGCGGAAACTAGTAGCCTAAACCCATCTAATATGCATCCCAGACTTGGAGAAAATCTAGCCACAAAAAACCTAACCACCATGGGTGAGGAACAGAGAATGCAGCCATCCATAGGAGGGTAGAAGATTGTCGTACCGACTGCCGCCCACTTCGATGATTGCCACCAGCCATGCGTCTTGCAAACTAGTCGTCTCCTACGTCGTCCTACCCCCTCCTAATGAAGGAGGCAGTGTTTGGGGCAAAGATCGTGCATGCAATAGGAAGGAATGCGAGCGACGCATGCCATGAATATTGGAGGCCAGTGTGGCGCGGGCCGACTTGGGCACTGTGTGTTGGACGCGGGCAAACTGCTCTGGTGCGATCATATCGGGACGGCCCGGTCGGGGGACGCTGTGAGCACCAGTTCAGCAGGAAGAAAATTAGGCAGAAAAAAAACCAAAGTAATTAAATCAGGATCGATAGAGAGATCATAATCCTTATCAGTAACACAGATAGGTGTAGAAGCAAAAGCAGGATCATATTTCTTTTTATCCATTTTGATGACAAATATTTTCGGACGGAGGGAGTACTAGCATCGTATCCGCTTGATTGCTTGAAGGATTGCTCTGATGCTTGCACCGTAAACTGCGTTTAAGTGACTGAAGGACGCATACATGCATGCATCTTCTGTGTCGTTTTCCATATTTTAGTTTCATTTCCCGTTTTGTTTAGTTTTACTTCGTTCCAGCCACACATCCTTCATGCACGCAGTTCGTATGTCACGCTTGGTAATTAATTGGTGGTAATAAAGCTCTCCATGGATTTGGACCACTGTAATATTGGCAGCATGTCCGGTTAGCAATCTCATACCTTAAAATTGATATATGGAGTTTGTTGCACCATCTTAGGATGTCATGTACTCATATGTTTGTTTCGTTGATATCTCTTTGTTTGCATTAATTTTGTCCCCCCACTAGTCGAAAAAGGCCCATTTGTTCCGGTTCCGGAACCGGGACTAAAGGGTCGGGACTAAAGCCTAATACCTTTAGTCCCGATGCGCCTACAAACCGGGACAGGTGCGGCTCCACGTGGCCGCTGCGGCTTGCCTAGGCTGGAGGGCCTTTTGTCTCGGTTGGTAGAATCAACCGGGACCAAAGAGCATCCACGCGTCAACAGTTCAGGGGCTGGGGTTTTTTTTGAAGGGGGGGGGGGGGGGTGGTTGGGGGTTTTGGGGCCTTCGTAGAGTTAATTTAGGGGTTTTAGATATTGTGTTAGCTAGCTAATAAAGAGAAGTGTTCTCTCTTATCTCCGTGCTTGGTCGACGCTACATATTATACGTATAGAGAGGACTCGACACGCTAGCTAGTAAGCAAATGAAGGAAACCGTTAAGTACACAAGATCGTCATGAACATATACAGAGAGCAGTGATCGACCTCTCCTTCTGCGAGAGATTGGTCGAACAACAAGTTTTTGTATATCTATCCGACGCTAATGGCTACATATATACAGTATAAGATCTCTTACAATTCCCTAACATCTAATGTCAAATTCCACATGGTATTCTTGGCTTTATTTATGACGTGGTCAAGAAAGAATCCCGCCAATTCCACTTGAATTGCTGGTATGCGATCTTGTGGTAGGAGTTCATTCCGCATCTGCCACATCTAATTTGAAGAAGGGGGTCAATACATATATATATGAATGAAACTCAACACAAATGATGGTAATTAAATATAACTGTGAGTATTATTGCTCACGCACTTCATATTGTTATTTAGAGTAGCCCCGCTTAGAGGTCGTCGCGTTGTAGATGAACTCACAAACGTAGTATCCACAGTAATTATTCCCCGATTCCTGCCACAAGCACTTTACGAGAAATAGAGGTCAATCAAACTGATAATCAAGCAATATAAATGGTATTTATGAAACTAGCTAGAATCAATGGGAGATGCGCAGAATTTGCTAGAAGTACTTACTTTTAGGTGTGTAAATCGTAGCTCCCTCGGCAGTCCCGGAGATTCTGCGGTGAACTCTTTCCAAACCCTGCCAGACAAAGAAAACAATTACTTGATATCAGGAAATGAACAAAGTTGCCGATATGGTGCGATAATGATCGATTGAACTTCTCGAGCATTTTAGTCATGGCCGCATACTCCTCTGGATCTTTTCCTCTCGAGTCTAAGACATTTACTAGTCCCTGCTCAAGCTTAGTTTCTAGGAGAATAAAGTGGAAGCTGCGCACTCATGCATAACTCATCAATTACATTACTATAACCTCGAGTAATAAGGGAAACCGAATATGCACAAGAAAGTAACACTCACTTGAAGTTGTAAGGAAAGAGTATTTTCTCTTTGTTTTGATATTGAAGCAACGATCGTAGCAAGTTGGCCTCGGTTTCTTTGGCATCATATTTAACCGTCCATTCATCTATGAGATTTGTGTTAATGAATCCAATATCATAGATTTGTGCTTTTCTGCATTCGATGATCTTCAATCTGCATAATATAGTGAGGATAATTATATATACATGCAATGAAAGATCTGAGCTATATATAGAGACTTAATTAGAGAAATAGTACTTACAGACAGTAGCAAGCGACGATTTTTTTATCGAGGGCCTTTTGATTGAAAAACTGGAAGAACTCCTCAAATGGAACAAAAAACTGATCAATTCCAACGAGGTCGTGCTCCTCTTTAACTCTCTGCGTCAAAGTATCCTTCCCAGACACGCTGCAGGTGTCCATGTACCACTGATGGAATCTTCGCATCATCGTTGTTACAAGAGGATGACTAGGTTTGACGAGAGGCTTCCCGTACCGGTATTTGAATTCGTCCACCTCCATTGTATCAAACTGTGCATCATCGGGCAGGTAATCTGCAGGATTGGTACCGGGAACCATCACTGGATGATTAGAGACGATATCGCTAGACACCTTGAGCGGGGGCACGATTGGTTCGCTTGTTCGCCGAGATGGGGAATTTTTTCCCCACTTCTTTGCTCTGCTAACCTTCGATCACTGCAAGTACTTCCTGACCGCTCCGCTTCCATATATGTCCTTTCAATAATGCGCTCATAGTTGGTTTGCGGCGGAGATGGTGGTGGTCGCTTCAGGGCATCGATAGTGCGATGAACTTTCACGGAATCTATCTTCTCCTCTGGAGGTGGATGGTTCATAGCTCTTTGCGTTTCAAAGAAGTCCTTCACATAGGCTTCATAGATCTCCGCGTTTTCCTCCACGGTCCTCTTGTATGGTAACTTCTCTAGAGGCTTGAGAGATGGATCGAATCTGTATTGCCTCCCGCCTCTGGCTGTACTGCTAGACGCCGGAGCAGCCGGAGCTGCGACGGCTGTCTTCCGCCATTGCTGACGAGGAGGAAGAGGAGCGGGCTGCTCGAACGCACCGGAGCAGGCGGAGAAGGAGGCGGAGTGCCCTGATCACTCGCCAGAGGAGGAGGAGGAGGAGGAGGCGGAGGCGGAGTGCCCTGACTCGCTGGAGGAGGAGGAGGAGGCGGTGGCGTCCAGTTCGGAAGCTTGATGTGCTCCTTCCGCCATAGACATGGAGTCTTCAGAGCAAGAGCCAGCGGAGTCTCCCCGTCACCGGTAGGGTTGTCAAGCTCGAGCTCCTCAAATCCGTTCATTATTTAATCGACCATCACAACAACATAGCCTTGTGGAATCGGAAGTGTCGGGGAAGCTGATCGTGACCCACGGACACCTATGGGACCGGGTCCCTTGTGGTTCGGAGGGGAGCGGAGATTGTACAAAGAGCTGATCGAGGCGATGCACACGAGCAGATTTACCCAGCTTCAGAGCTCTCCGGAGAGATAAAACTCCTACTGCTGCTTGTCTGATTATTTTGGGTTCTTGCTAGGGAGCAATGAGAGCTACAAAATCTAGCCTGAGTGAGTGTGGTCTCGAGAGAGTCGAACGGAGCCGAACCCTTTCTACGTTGCACTTGGGCCTCCTTTTATAGGCTCAAGGGGTCACCGACAGGTGGCAACGTAGATGAGGGTACAAATGGAAAAACAGTAGTTGGTACACCGCTTTGTACAGTGTACAGTGGTCTATACCTAACTCTGAAGGCAAGGGACAAGAGTAATAAATGTCCGTCCCTATCGCCTGAACAGTGCAATAGGGACCATCAAGTGCGCCTCCGTTTGCCACGATGCTGGCTTGTCAGCGCCGCTTATCGCTGCTCTCCGCTGGCTGCACAGCTCCTTGACACGCGTGCCTGGAGTAGCCCCGCGGCGACACATTGGCGGATGAGCTGGAGCGGAGATGAAGAGAGTTGCTTGCCGCGGCAAGCGCCTTGCCGCGGCCGAATCCTTGTCACGCTTGGGAGCTTGTCGCTCACCAAGCCTTCCCGGCAAGCTCCTCTTGCCGGGGTCTTGTTTCCTTCATGCCTTGAGTGGCCTTCCCGGCAAGCTCCTCTTGTCGGGGTCTTGAATACTTTGTTCTTGAATGGCTCCAAGGGAACCACGGAGGATCTTGGCGGCCACTAGGCAAGCCTTGCCGCGGGGCGCTGCGACTGCCCGTGCACGAGTTCGGGATACTAGGGTCCCCCTACTCTAGTACACCGACAGGAGCCCCCGGGCCTGGGCCATACACGGTGCCGAGCGCTGTTGGCCAGGCCCAAAACAGTGCACGGGCACGCGCGCGGCCTAGATCGTGCCGTTACTCGCTCCGGACCCACCACGTCCCCCACGAACGGCACGCACCGGACGTGGCATCGTGGGAGAGATCGTGGGGGCTTTCTTTAATGGAAAAAGCGGAACGTCCGCCCCCTCTCCCTCCTTATAAACAGAGGAATCAGGGGCAGGACGCCCACTTGCCATTGCTGTCACATCAAAAACCACCGCCGCTCCCCCCCTCTTCTGAAGTCCAAAGAGAGCGACGCTCCGCCCCCTCCATTGCCACCGGTGCCACCAACGCCGTCGACCTCCTCCACCACCTCCCCCCATGGCTCCGAAAGCCGACAAGGGGAAAGGCGTGAAATCGGCTGAGGCGCAGCCGCGCTTTCATGGCGCTGGAAGGAGCGGGCCCTCTTCGACCCTCGCTCGGCGAAGGAGCTGCGAGAGCTGTACTATCTCTTCTGGTCGACGGAGACGCGGGCGCACCCGCGCACGAGGGTGATCTCCACCGCCACATCCGAGAAGGTTTGCGTCGGGTACCCTTTCTTCGCTTTTCTTCACTGCGGGCTCTGCCCGCCTTTTCCAATTCTTTGCGACGTCATGAACACATATGGCCTCCGCCTCCTTGATTTCACCCCCAACGCCGTCCTCACCATGGCAGTTTTCGCACACCTCTGCGAGAACTTTGTCGGGGTCCACCCAAATGTAGCACTTTTTCGCCATTACTTCATGCCCCGCGTAGAGAGAGGAGAGCCGCTTGCCGGAGGAATTGCATGGGTCTCTAGGATCGGCAAGAAGGAAGCATATCTTGACGGAGAGCTGCGCAACAAGTGGGAGGAGTGGAGAGCCGATTGGTGTTGGATCATAGAGGAGGACCCGCAGCCTTTCACTGCCCTGCGCCAAACTCCCATAGTGCGCGCCAACGATTGGAGCAACTTGGCGCCGGAGGACGACAAGTTGAAGATTGCCGTGACCCGGATCCTGCGTCTCAGGCATGTCGGGCTTACCGTAGGAGCTGTTGGCGCGGATTTCCTTCGCCGCCGCATTGCGCCTTTGCAGGAGAGGGGAAGGCCTGCTTGGGAATTCCAAAACGCGGCGGACATCATGAGGCTGCGCCCGGGCCTCAACTGGAACTTTACTGTCTTGGAGCTGGATGGCATGCTGCGGGAGCTGTTCAAGCCTGATGCAGATCACCCCGAGTGGTTCATGTTGCCGAGGGGAGTCGTGCCCTTGTGCAACAACTCGTCGCTTGACCGCATCCGCGCCATGATGCCGTTGTGCGATTCCCATGGAATCGTTCCAAATTGGCAGGAGCCCGCCGACGACATCGTGCAGCAGTTCTTCGACAACTTGGGAGAAGTGCCGATCCGTGCCGACGAGCAGAAATGGCTCACCCGCGACACCACCGAGCAAGAGATGGCGCGCATCGCCACAAGGTTGGAGGAGGCGGCAGAAGCTGCTGCCGCCGGTGTGTTTGGGTTCACCGTCGAGGAGGCGGAGGTAGCTGAGGCGGCAAGCCTTGCCGACCGCGAAGAGCTTGCCGGCACGGAGGAGCAGGCTGAGCCCGACGCTGAGCCGAACGAGCCTGCCGTAGGCGCCTCCCCTCCACCTTCAGATGACTTGCAGCGGGAGGAGCCCGCGGCCCCGCCAAGAAGGCGCCTCCGCAAGACCGGGGAAGTGGCGGGGCGGCAGACGGGCCAACAGCCGTCTCGCCGCGCGACGCGCTCCACCGCGACAAGCTCTGTTGCCGCGGGAGCGCCTCACGCTGCCACAGCAACCGGAGCGGGGCCTTCTGGGACCACGGCTCCCGCACCCGCCAAGCGTCCAAGGGAGCCCACCCTTCCAGCTCGTCGCACCGGAGGTGGAGCGGAATTTGACTTCTCCGCTCTCAGCTCCGAGGAGGAGGAAGAAGAGTAAGATCTTGCCGCCGTACTTGTAATTCTTCAATTTGCTGCTTTGTCTTGTATCTAACTTGCTTCATTCTGAACCTTTTCCTTCTTCAGGACGTTGGCTCAAAGGGCGTCGAAGAGAGCCAAGACGCCGGTGGTAGTCATCGAAGACGATCCCCCCGTGGCAACAGGAGGAGCGCCTGAGACTTCCTTGCCGGACCCGGCAGCCCTTCCTCTGAGCAGCCCCCAGCACAGCCCCCAGGGTAAGTATTTGATCCACTTGTTACTGTAGGGCGTGCATGGGTGTTTCTTCTATGCTGATATCTGACTTTTTGAATTGTGTAGGAGCAGAGCAGCCTCATCAGGAGGCCCCGGAAGTCACTCCTGAAGTTCTGTCTGCTTCAACTATGCCGCCAAGGGAGAACTCTCCGCCAAGGGAGCGCTCTCCGGCAAGGGAGGCCTCTCCGACAAGGGGCGGCGCCGACGACCCTCCAGTGGTGGAGACCGCGGCTACAAATCCCATTGCAGGTAATCTTCTTGCTTGAAAATTTCCCTTGGGTCTTTTTCTTCTGTTCTTCTTTTCGAACGTCTGTTTGACTGTTCTTTCTTTTTGCCGGAGAGCCGATGGAGATTGAGGTTGCCGGCGAGGAGGACGCTCGCGGCAACAATGACGACGCCGCCAACATGGAGGAGGAGGCTGGCGCCGATGGGTCCGCCGGCGAGGAGGCCGCCAAGGGTGCTGGCACAGAGGCTGGGGAGGGGTCTGGTGATTGTACTGACGGCCCTGAGGCCGCAGGAGCGCCAGGCGCTACGCCGACCGCCGATCCCTCCGCCACCGATGCAGCACCAGGATCTGAAGAGCCCCAGCCCGGCGCCTATCTGAAGGCCGGCGACGGTGTCTTCATCAAGCTTCCATGGGCATCAAGCTCCAGGGCGCCGGTCGAGGGAGAGACCTTCGACGAGGAGCTGCTCGCCTCCGCTGGGCTGTCGCTAGTTGACGCGCGCCAAGCAGCAGCGATGGCGAAGTTCGAGGAGGAGCAGCTGCTGAAGAAGTTGCCGCTCTACCGCGCCTCGACAAGCTAAGCTGGAGTCGAGGAAGCACTTGTCGCGAGGGCAGGAGCCGACATGGAGAAGCGCCAGAAAGAGCTCCGCGCGCCAACAAGGAAACTCTCCGGACGAAAGGTGGCGCTGGAGCAGCTTGCTGAGGAGCGCACGGGCTTCATCTTGGAGAAGGCCGAGGTCGAGGAGCAGCAAAGGCTTGCCGGCGAAAAGCTCTCTGCAGAAGAAGGTGAGCTGGCGCAGCGGAAGATCAACCTCGACAGCTACGAGGAAGATCTTGCCGCACGCGAGCAATCAATTGGCGGAGCACTCAAGGAGGCAAAGGACGCTGCCGCGGCCGCCGAGGCTGCCAAGAAGGAATTAGAGACGAGGGTGACCCAGCTGGAGGCCACCCTCTAGAAGAGCGGCGAGGAGGTCACCGCGCTGAAGCATGAGCGTGAGAAGGATGCCTACACTCTTGGCGAGTTGCAGGGCCATCTTGCTGAGAAGATCAAGGAGATCGACGCCGCCAAGGACTCCAAGGCGGATTTGGAGCTGAAACTGACCACCTTGACGGAGACGCTGGACGGCGCCAAGGAGCGAGAAGCGGGCCTATTGGAGAAGATCAAGGCCAACGAGGAGCTGTTGGCGACTGCCACGAACGCCCATGCCACCTTCAAGGAGAACATGATGATCTGGACTGAGGGTCTTGTGGATACCGCCGCCGCCATCCACAATGAGCTGATGGAGCTGGGGATGGTGGACCTCGGGTACTCCACCGACGAGCGCCTTCAACCCAGCGCCAAGCTTCATTTGTTCTTCAAAGGCGTGTTGACGGGTCTCCAGCGGCTCCGGGAGGAGATCCCAAAGCAGTTGGCCGACGAGTCGCGCCAAATCTGCGCCGGGGCTCTCCAGAAAGTGCTGATGAAGGTGGCCTTCCGCAATCCTGGCGTCAGCTTTGCCAACGTCCTCAAGTCCCTGCCGCCGACTGCTGACGTTGAAGCACTCAAGGCCCTTGTCGCACCCATCGTGGACAGGGTGAGCGGAGTCAAGAGGGTCGATGGCGACCACGTGGACTAGGCCGCCAAGTCTATCTTTCCTTTGTCGCTGCAGACTATGTTTAGAACAATTCATTCGATCTGCGACAAGTCATTTTGTAATATACTCTATCTTAGGCAATCGAATGCAATGTTATTTCCTTTACTCGATTCCTTCCTTTGTACGTTTGTGCCCTACGCTTTTAGGGAACTTGTCGGCGCGGGCACCCTTGCCGCGAGCGCTGAGTGCGGGACGTCAGCAGCCTGCTGGCGATGCCGCCTCCGACAAGCAACCTTGTCGCAACTAGTTGCAGCTCACTTAAGTTGTTGAGCGGACTCGAAACAAAGTAAGGGCGCAAACTAGCTACGAGTTGGTTCCTCCGCGCACAGGTTTTCCATACAAAGTACTATCGTTCGAGGAAGATAACTTGAAAATTTAAAAACTGATTGCTCAAACTTTGGCAACTTAGCTTTTCTGTCGTTTGCTTCCCGGCAAGGCAATACTTCCTCGAGCGACGCTTGGCGGACCACACCATTATCTTCTCCTCCCCCCCGGTTAACTTGTGGGTGGATGAACCTTCTTTTCTTTAGAGAAGAAAGAAGAGAAAATAAAGTTATGGAGCCTAGTGGCTCGTTATTGCTTACCGGGTATTGATGCTGCACAAAATGTCAGATAATACATGCAAATAGGTTATGAAAGAATGAAATTGACAAGTTGCGCGCAACACATGAGCTTTACTGATGCACGGGGTCTGCGCCCGGCTTTGTACAAAGGATTACATGCAACAGCGGCAAGACTTGTACAAAAGGGTGGTTGCCGGAACGGGTTCCGACAACCGCGCCCTATGGGTAAAACTGATGAAGATGCTCTATGTTCGAGAGTTGCTCACCGGAATGCCATCTTCGGTCTCAAGGCGGACAGCGCCGGGCCTAGTGACTCGTTTGACCCGATAAGGGCCTTCCCACTTCGGCGTCAACTTGTTGGAATTCTTGGCGGATTGTACGCGCCGAAGAACAAGGTCACCTTCCTCGAAGCTTCTGGCACTAACTTTGCGGCTATGGTAGCGACGCAAAGCTTGCTGGTAACGAGCAGCTCGTACAGCGGCCTGAAGACGATCCTCCTCAAGGAGCAGTGCGTCATCTTGTCGCAGCTGCTCTTGCTCTAGCTCATCATAAGCGAGCACTCGAGGTGACCCGTATACGAGTTCCGTGGGGAGAACTGCCTCTGCTCCATAGACTAGAGCGAAAGGTGTTTGGCCAGTGGCTCGATTTGGTGTCGTCCTGATCAACCAAAGAACCACCGGCAGCTCCTCAATCCAGTTTCTTCCGCACTTGCGCAGCCTGTCGAACGTTCTAGTCTTGAGTCCCCGCAGCACTTCAGCATTTGCCCTCTCTGCTTGACCGTTGCTCCTTGGATGAGCAATAGAAGCAAAGCAGACCTTGGCGCCAAGATCTTGGACGTACTGCATGAAGGTGCGGCTCGTGAATTGTGTGCCGTTGTCGGTGATGATCCGTTAGGGAATCCCAAAGCGGCAAACAATTGACTGAAAAACTTGATCTTGTGCTGTCACCTTCCTCACTGGTTCCACTTCCGGCCACTTTGTGAACTTGTCGATTGCGACATACAAGTACTCAAAGCCCCCGACAGCTCGGGGGAAGGGGCCGAGGATGTCGAGCCCCCAGACGAAAATGGCCAGGATAAAGGGATTGTCTGGAGAGCTTGAGCTGGCTTATGTATCTGTTTGGAATGGAACCGCACGCTTCACACTTGGTCACTTGTGCGGTTGCATCTGGAGGGCTTCGGCGGAAGAAACCTTGCGTAAAGCTTTGCCGGCAAGTGCTCTTGTGCCAATGTGGTGACCACATATGCCTCCATGTATCTCTCGCCAACAGCTTACATCCATCTTCCCGGCAAATACACTTCAATTTCACACCGTTGAGTCTTCTTCTGTACAGGATGTTGTCAACAAACTGGTACATACTTGACTGCCGGCTACTTTTTCCGCTTCTTCTTGCTCTTCGGGAAGTTCTCCTGTCTGAAGGAAATGGACGATCTGCTGTGCCCATGCTGGAGCTTGCGGCTCTACAACAAGGACTAAAGGCACATCTGCCGCTGCGGGAACATCAGCTTCTACGGCAAGAACATGCGGCTTAGCCGGAGCTTGATGACCCCCGGCAAGCTTGCCGGAGCAAAACTTGTCGGGAGCGTCTGCTTCAACGAAACAAACCCTGGGGTTTGTCGGAGCAGACTGCTCCTCAGCGATATTTGCATTGATTTTGGGGACCTTCTTGGCGGCGGCTTCAGGGAGCTCTGCCGGAAAGTAGTCACCAGAAACCAACTTCCTCTTCTTGTTCTGCCCAGTTGATGGTGTTACGATTGGTTGAGTCAGCTTGAGCACAAAAATCCCTGGATCCACAGGTAACTTGAGTGCAGCACACTTTGACAGGCCATCAGCAACATCATTCTGAGCTCTTGGAACATGTTCCATTTGCAGGCCTTCAAAGTGCTCTTCTAGCTTTCTCACTTCATCAACATAGGCTTCCATCAACGGGCTCTGATAATCTTTGTTTACTTGGCGATGACAAGTTGCGAGTCCCCCCTGACAATGAGCTTCTTGATCCCAAGGTCTACCGCGATCCTGAGACCGGCAAGCAAACCTTCATACTCTGCAGTATTGTTTGTTGCTTGCTCCTTGGGAAAGTGCATTTGGACTATGTACTTGAGGTGCTCTCTGGTGGGTGCGATAAGCAGCACGCCGGCATCGGCGCCTTGCAGTGAGAAGGCACCATCAAAGTACATCAGCCACTCTTTACTTGCTTCCTTGACGCGGATGCTCGTCTCTGGAATTTCTTCATCTTGCGTTGGCGTCCATTCTGCTATGAATTCTGCCAATGCTCTGCTTTGGATAGTTGAAGTGCTTTCAAACTTGAGGCCAAAGCTTGACAGTTCCAGTGCCCACTCGACAATCCTGCCTGTTGCTTCTGGGTTTTGCAATATCCTCTTCAGCGGAAAGCGAGTGACAACTGTTATCTCATGTGCTTGGAAGTAATGGCGCAGCTTTCTCGAGGCCATGAGGAGGCCGAAAAGCAGTTTCTGCACACCAGAGTACCTTGACCTAGCCCCCTGCAGAAGGGAACTGACAAAGTAGACTGGGCGCTGCACCATCCTTTTCTGAATCTTCTCGCAATCCTGCGCAGATCCGTCCTTGTCGGGACCAGAGCTTGACGGCGAAGCCCCCTGCTTGTCGCTGGATGCACCTGCCTCGGTTGCCGGCTCATCATCCGCCTCCCTCTCCGCTACTAACGCAGCACTAACCACTTGATTGGTTGCCGCTATATATAGCAGCAACTTCTCTTGTGGCTTAGGTGCGACAAGTATTGGAGTGGAGGACAGGTACCTCTTCAAGTCCTGCAGCGCAGCCTACGCCGAGTCCATTTCATTGGACCTGCCTTTTTCAAGATCTTGAAAAATGGCAGGTATGCTTCAGCAGACTTAGAGATAAACCTGCTGAGAGCAGCCACGCAACCGGCAAGTCTTCGTACATCCTTGACGCGCTTCGGTGCTTCAATCTGCTCAATGGCTTTTATCTTGTCAGGATTGGCTTCAATCCCCCGCTGAGACACAAAGAACCCGAGAAGCTTGCCGGAAGGGACTCCAAACACGCACTTCTCGGGGTTGAGTTTGAGGTTGATCTTGCGCAGATTTGCAAAGGTCTCATCCAAATCTTGAACCAGAGTTGCTTTGTCCTTGCTTTTGACCACTATGTCATCCATGTAGGCTTCTACATTTCTGTGCATTTGGGGCTCAAAAGCGTCGTGGACCACTCTTGCAAATGTTGAACCAGCATTCTTCAAACCGAAAGGCATCCGTATGAAACAGTAAGTGCCACATGGTGTAATGAATGCGGTTTTCTCTTCATCCTCTTCTGCCATGAAGATCTGATTATATCCTGAATATGCATCAAGAAATGAAAGAAAATCACATCCAGCCGTGGAGTCAACAATCTGGTCGATATGCGGCAAGGGAAATGGGTCTTTGGGACAAGCTTTATTAACATCCGTGAAGTCAATACCAAGTCTCCATTTCCCATTAGCCTGGCGTACAACTACCGGATTGGCCAACCAGGTGGGATGGAGCACTCCTCTGACAAGGCCTGCTGCTTCCAACTTCTTGATCTCTTCTGCAATGAACTCTTGGCGCTCCAGCTGCTTCACGACTTTTTTGCTTGACGGGCCACGCGTTAGGACAGACAGCTAGGTGGTGCTCAATTACTTTCCTGGGAACACCGGGGATGTCAGATGGTTGCCATGCAAACACATCGACATTCGCCCGCAGGAAAGCAACGAGCTCGCCTTCCTATTTAGGGTCTAGAGTGTCACTGATGGTGAAGGTACTACCAGTGCCATCCTCCTTGGCGGACACCTTCTTGGTCTTCGGCGGAGCTGCCATCATCTTCTTGCACTTGCCGGTGGAGCTCGATGGTGCGTCCTCGACGGTAGCGCAGCACTCCGAAGAGGTGCGCTTGCCGGAGTGGGCATTAGAGCTCTTGCCGGACTTGGTGGTCTTCTTCTTCCCCCCGGGAGCTTCAGCGGCAAGTGGTTTGCTATCTGTCGCAGCTGCTGCATCCCAGTAAATTTTGTCGGCGCAGATAAGCGCATCCTTCTTGTCGCCATGGACAGAAATGAAGCTTATCAGGCCGGGCATCTTGAGCAGATTGTATGCATAATGAGAGGCGGCCATGAACTTGGCGAGTGCTGGACGGCCAAGTATGCCATTGTAGGGAATGGGAAATCGGCAACGTCAAATGTGACCCTCTCAGTTCTGAAGTTTAGCTCGCTGCCAAATGTTACCGACAGCGTGATCTTCCCTTTCGGCTTGCTCCTTCCTGGGTTGATCCCTTGGAACGTACCAGTCTCTTCGAGCTCGCTGTCAGTGATTTGAAGCTTCTGGAGCACTGCAGAGGAGATCAGGTTCAGGCCGCCCCGCCACAACCAACATCTTGGTGACCTTGAGGTTGCGGATAGTTGGTGAGACCAACATCGGCAAGCACCCGACCGCAGATTATGCGATCAGGGTGGTCCTCGATGTCAAAGACAATGGGCGTCTGGACCACTTGAGGCCTGCGTGACTCCATGGATGGTTCTGCTGCATTAACCTCTCGCATCCACTGCTTGAGTTGGCGGTGCGAGGTATGCAGAGAAGCACCACCGTCAACACAGAGAACCTCCGTTGCCTTCTGAAACTCCTGCTCATCAGATTCATCATCCTCCATATCTTCATCATCATCTTCGTCTTCGTCCTTGTCACGGCTGCGGGGAGGTCTGTCTCCTTGCCGCTGCTTTGCTTTGCCGCGGCGCCCTCCCCGGCCGGGTCTCTTCTTGCTAGCTGCCCCTGCACCTTCCTGGGCCTTCTCCTTGTCTCGCCGCTCGTACTCTGCCTTCTGCAGTTCAACAAGCTGCTCGACTTTCTTGCAGCTCTGGAGGTCGTGGCCCTTGGTGCGGTGAATCTTGCAGTACTGCTTGTTGGAGCTGTCCTGCTTGTCGGCGGCCGCCACAGCTTGGCGGTCGGTGTCAGCGGCAACCTCCTTGCCGGAGCCACCAGCCTTAGCCTTGCCGGCGCCACCTCCGTTGCCGGACTGCTCGACAACTAGTATTTCTTTGTTCTTCTTCTTTCTGTTATTCCGCCGCCGGCTCTTCCTTGCCGGGGCGGTCTCCTCACTGTCAGATCCTGCTTCAATATTCTGTCCAGGGAGCCTCCTCCCTTCTTCAGCACGTGCACACTTGTCGGCCAGGGCATAGAGCTCGCTAACGTCCTTTACTTTGCACATCGCCATCTCCTCCCTCATCCTGCGGTTCCGCACGTTCTGATGGAACGCGCTGATCACCGCGGCAGGGTGGACATCTGGGATGTTGTAGTGCACACGACTGAATCTCTGGATGAACTTGCGCAGGGACTCTCCTTCCTTCTGGGCAAGCAGGTGAAGGTCACTCTCCTGGCCATGAGGCTTGTGGCCGCCTGTGAAGGCGCCAACAAACTGATGGCACAGATCTGCCCAAGAGGATATGGAACTGTCCGGCAAGTGCATGAGCCAAGATCTGACGTTGGGCTTCAGTACCAGCGGGAAGTAGTTGGCGAGGATCTTGTCGTCTCGTCCCCCTGCAGCTTGCACTGCAATGGTGTAGATGCTGAGGAACTCCGATGGGTGTGTCCTGCCATCATACTTCTCTGGCACATCTGGCTTGAAGTTTTTCTTGTCGGGCCACTGGACTTGCTGCAGCTCACGAGTGAATGCAGGGCAACCTAACGCGTACGGCAAGTCGCCTGGTTCCCCTGGCGCATGCATACCGACAGTGGGCCCAGCGCGCTGGTCGGATTGACGCCGCGCTTCTCTTCGGCGCTCGATGCGGGTTCGAGCGTCTTCTTCTTGTCGTTCCTTAAGAACTTGGCGCTGATCACGGCGAGCTCGTGGATCCGATGACGCGGTGGAGTCGCTGTCGAGGTGAATCCGAGGAGCTGGTGATTTTGGCCTTCGGGAAGGGGAGTGCATGGTGGTTGCACCCCCACAGGTCTCGTCGCCTCCGGCTCGTGCCTTGTCGCTGTGCCGCAGCTGCGACGTGTTTGGTTGCCGCGGGACGTCGCCGTTGGCAAAGCCGATGAGACTCTGGATGGTGGCCCTCCATTCGTCGACCTTGTCGGCCGTTGGAGGGTAATCTAGAAGCAATTGAGCTCTCGCCAAGGCTTCTGCTGGAGTGGTGGGTGGCAATGGCGTACAGAGCGAGGAAAGGGATGTGCTCGGACTCCTAGCCAAGTTAGGAGGAGCAGCATCCCGTCCAAGCGATCGTACTCCGCTCGTACCAGCATGCTGGCGTGCATGCGGGTCTCGAGGGCCTCGGGATCCTCCAGCTTGGCCTTGATCCAACGAGCGTATGGTGCTACGAGCATCATGACGCTGTCGGTCCCGCGCCTCCTGAGACGGACGCGGTAGGTTTTCGGATGCCGAAGCTTACGCCGCCTTGTCCTTGGACCTGACAGCGTCGTGGGCTCTCTCGATGACGCCCGTTCCTCCGCCAGCGTCTTCCCCACCACTCGTCAGCTCCGGTGGTGGCGGGTTCGACGCGGACGGCTCTGCTGCTGCCGAAGACTTCTTCTTCGGTGTCATTGTCGATGAAGATGTTGAAGATGATGAAGATGCCGCTCGTGTGAACGCCGGAGCAGGTTCACACAGCCTCGACGCCCCCTACCTGGCGCGCCAAAGATGTCGGGGAAGCTGATCGTGACCCACGGACACCTATGGGACCGGGTCCCTTGTGGTTCGGAGGGGGGCGGAGATTGTACAAAGAGCTGATCGAGGCGATGCACACGAGCAGATTTACCCAGCTTCGGAGCTCTCCGGAGAGATAAAACTCCTACTACTGCTTGTCTGATTATTTTGGGTTCTTGCTAGGGAGCAATGAGAGCTACAAAACCTAGCCTGAGTGAGTGTGGTCTCGAGAGAGTCGAACGGAGCCGAACCCTTTCTACGTTGCACTTGGGCCTCCTTTTATAGGCTCAAGGGGTCACCGACAGGTGGCAACGTAGATGAGGGTACAAATGGAAAAACAGTAGTTGGTACACCGCTTTGTACAGTGTACAGTGGTCTATACCTAACTCTGACGGCAAGGGACAAGAGTAATAAATGTCCGTCCCTATCGCCTGAACAGTGCAATAGGGACCGTCAAGTGCGCCTCCGTTTGCCACGATGGTGGCTTGTCAGCGCCGCTTATCGCTGCTCCCCGCTGGCTGCACAGCTCCTTGACACGCGTGCCTGGAGTAGCCCCACGGCGACACGTTGGCGGATGAGCTGGAGCGGAGATGAAGAGAGTTGCTTGCCGCGGCAAGCGCCTTGCCGCGGCTGAATCCTTGTCGCGCTTGGGAGCTTGTCGCTCACCAAGCCTTCCCGGCAAGCTCCTCTTGCCGGGGTCTTGTTTCCTTCGTGCCTTGAGTGGCCTTCCCGGCAAGCTCCTCTTGCCGGGGTCTTGTTTCCTTCGTGCCTTGAGTGGCCTTCCCGGCAAGCTCCTCTTGCCGGGGTCTTGAATACTTTGTTCTTGAATGGCTCCAAGGGAACCACGGAGGATCTTGGCGGCCACTAGGCAAGCCTTGCCGTTGGCGCCATGATCGCCTGATGCACGAGTTCGGGATACTAGGGTCCCCCTACTCTAGTACACCGACAGGAAGGCAGTAAAAAGTTCGCCGACTTCAGGATGTGCAACAGAGCCAACAACCGCCTTGACTTTGAGGTTCTGTCATTGCGTCATAAGGTGGCAATCTTGAGCCTCTGTGATAGCATCCACGGGGTAGCTAGGAGCCGTTAAGTCAGGCTGCTGAAGGAGCTCGGTGGAAGCCACGCTGCTTCTCTGCTGAGATGGCGGGGTAGCTTCTGGGGTAGCTCCGGTAGGTCGCTGGCTATGAACTGCTTGTTCCTCTAGCGCTCGTACCCTTGCATTCAGCTTCTGCAGTTCGGTCTGCTCCACTTTCCTCCTCCTCTCACGGGTTTTGTAACTGCCTGCGCCGGGAAACCCAACCTTCCACGCAACGGAGTCTGCCGTGCCTCGTGTTTGTCCAGGGTGTTTAGGATTCCCGAGGGCCTGTGTGAGCTCGTCGTCCTCTCTATCGGGAATGAACGTCCCTTATTCCGCTGCAGCGATATACTTCTGAAGATTCTTGATGGGTATTTCTAGTTGCTCGTCCGTCCAAACGCACTTCCCTGTTTCAGGATCCAACGTTCCCCCAACCCCGAAGAACCAAGTCCTTGAACGGTCTGGCCAGTGGAATGTCGCTGGTTTGACCCCTTGATATGTCTCCGTCGTATCTACTTTTCCAAACACCTTGGCCCTTGTTTTGGACTCTAACTTGCATTATTTGAATGAAACTAACTCGGACTGACGCTGTTTTCAGTAGAACTGCCATGGTGTTATTTTTGTGCAAAAACAAAAGTTCTCAGAATGACCTGAAAATCCACGGAGATTACTTTTGGAAAATATAAAATATACTAGCGAAAAAATCAAGGCCAGGGGGCCCACACCCTGTCCACGAGGGTGGGGGCGCGCCCCCTCCCCCTCGGCGCGCCCCCTGCCTCGTGGGCCCCCTGGATGTCCACCGACCTCAACTCCAACTCCATATATTTTCTTTCGCGGAGAAAAAAATCAGAGAGAAATTTTCATCGAGTTTTACGATACGGAGCCGCTGCCAAGCCCTAATCTCTCTCGGGAGGGCTGATCTGGAGTCCGTTCAGGGCTCCGGAGAGGGGGATTCGTCACCGTCGTCATCATCAACCATCCTCCATCACCAATTTCATGATGATCACCGCCGTGTGTGAGTAATTCCATCATAGGCTTGCTGGACGGTGATGGGTTGGATGAGATTTACCATGTAATCAAGTTAGTTTTGTTAGGGTTTGATCCCTAGTATCCACTATGTTCTGAGATTGATGTTGCTTTCACTTTGCTATGCTTAATGCTTGTCACTAGGGCCCGAGTGAAATGATTTCAGATCTGAACCTATTATGTTTTCATGAATATATGTGAGTTCTTGATCCTATCTTGCAAGTCTGTACTCACCTATTATGTGTTATGATCCAACAACCCCGAAGTGACAACAATCGGGATACTTCTCGGTGATGACCGTAGTTTGAGGAGTTCATGTATTCACTATGTGTTAATGCTTTGGTCCAGTACTCTATTAAAAATAGGCCTTAATATCCCTTAGTTTCCACTAGGACCCCACTGCCACGGGAGGGTAGGACAAAAGATGGCATGCAAGTTCTTTTCCATAAGCATGTATGACTATATTCGGAATACATGCCTACATTACATTGATGAACTGGAGCTAGTTCTGTGTCACCCTATGTTATTACTATTACATGAGGAATCATATCCAACATAATTATCCATCACTGATCCAATGCTTACGAGCTTTTCATATATTGTGCTTTGCTTATTTACTTTACCGTCATGCGCCTGTTACTTCATACCAAAAGGCGAATTATCCTATCAGAACTCCGTTCCAAAACAATTTTGGAGAGCTTCATACCATCATGCGCCTGTTACTTCCGGCCAATTATGAAAGCATGGATTTCTTCAATACTTTGACACAAGAGAACGTGCACATATAGAATGGTAGATGATATCAGGAAAAATATGGATCAACTTAATTATGCACATCCATAATGGGGGCATTCTTGATAAATCTCTTATAAATTTCGAGAGAGTTTGTCGGGTAGGGGCGGGAGGGGGTAGGAGACCAACATTGTTTTTTTCTAGGGTTTGGGTGTCCTCGAGAGTTGGTCGAGCGAGAGGGGGGGGGGGGTGCTCCCGTGGTCTAAGTTATCAGGGAGGGGGTATATCGACCCCCCCTCATGTCGAGGTTATCAGGGAGGGGGTATATCGACAATGACATACCCGATAAAAAATAAGAAGAGGAAGAAGAAAAAAAAGAGGAGAAGAAGAAAGGAATAGAGGAGAAGTTTGAAGAAAAAAAGATGAAAAAAAAGAGGAGAAGAAGAAAAAAATATGTGTTATTTTTTCTTTTAATAATTTAAGAGCATCTCCCGCCTTTTACCTAATTTTGTTAGCAAGGTTATGGATCCTTTTATACAAATTTTTAATATGTTCTGATGACCCACAAGTATAGGGTATCTATCGTAGTCCTTTCGATAAGTAAGAGTGTCGAACCCAACGAGGAGTAGAAGGAAATGACAAGCGGTTTTCAGTAAGGTATTTTCTGCCAGCACTGAAATTGTATGTAACAGATAGTTTTGTGATAAGATAATTTGTAACGGGTAACAAGTAATGAAAGTAAATAAGGTGCAGCAAGGTGGCCCAGTCCTTTTTGTAGCAAACGACAAGCCTGGACAATTTCTTATAATGAGAAAAGCGCTCCCGAGGACACATGGGAATTATCGTCAAGCTAGTTTCATCACGCTCATATGATTCGCGTTCGGTACTTTGATAATTTGATATGTGGGTGGAACGGTGCTTGGGCACTGCCCTTACTTGGACAAGCATCCCACTTATAATTAACCCCTATTGCAAGCATCCACAACTACAAAAGAAGTATTAAGGTAAACCTAACCATAGCATGAAACATATGGATCCAAATCAGCCCTTTACGAAGCAACGCATAAACTAGGGTTTAAGCTTCTGTCACTCTAGCAACCCATCATCTACTTATTACTTCCCAATGCCTTCCTCTAGGCCCACATAATGGTGAAGTGTCATGTAGTCGACGTTCACATAACACCACTAGTGGAGAGACAACATACATCTCATCAAAATATCGAACAAATACCAAATTCACATGACTACTAATAGCAAGACTTCACCCATGTCCTCAGGAACAAACAGAACTACTCACAAAGCATATTCATGTTCATAATCAGAGGGGTATTAATATGCATAAAGGATCTGAACATATGATCTTCCACCAAGTAAACCAATTAGCATCAACTACAAGGAGTAATCAACACTACTAGCAACCCACAGGTACCAATTTGTGGTTTTGATACAAGATTGGATACAAGAGATGAACTAGGGTTTGGAGAACAGATGTTGCTGGTGAAGATGTTGATGAAGGTTGACCCCCTCCCGATGAGAGGATCGTTGGTGATGATGATGGTGATGATTTCCCCCTCCCGGAGGGAAGTTTCCCCGGCAGAACAGCTCTGCCGCAGCCCTAGATTGGTTCCGCTAAGGTTCCACCTCGTGGCGGCAGAGTTTCGCCTCGTGAGCTTCCTTATGATTTTTTCTAGGACAAAAGACCTCATATAGAAGAAGATGGGCACCGGAGGGCCACCAGGGGGCCCAGAAGACATGGGGCGCCGCGTTGGGGGGGGGGGGGTGCGCCCCCACCCTCCTGGCTAGGGTGTGGGTCCCCTCAGGTACTTTCTTTGCTCATAAATTCTTATTAAATCCAAAAATGATTTTCTGGAGCTGTGCAGAATAGCTTTTCAATATTTGCTCTTTTTCCAGCTGCCGGCATTCCCTCTCTTCATGGTAAACCTTGTAAAATAAGAGAGAATAGCCATAAGTATTGTGACATAACGTGTAATAATAGCCCATAATGCAATACATATTGATATAAAATCATGATGCAAAATGGACGTATCAACTCCCCCAAGCTTAGACCTCGCTTGTCCTCAAGCGGAAGCCGAAATCGAAAAATATGTCCACATGTTTAGAGATAGAGGTGTCGATAAAAATAAAATACGGACATGAGGGCATCATGATCATTCTTATAACAGAAACATATATAGATTTTGTCATATGATTTTTTATGCTCAAGTAACAATCTATTCACATTGTCAAATATGGAACATAAACTTCAACTTCATTGGGAACTAACAAACTATAATCTCAGTCATTGAAGCAATTGCAATTTATCATAACGTCAGAAAGAGTCAAGAATAGAGCTTTTCAGCAAGTCCACATACTCAACTATCATATAGTCTTCTACAATTGCTAACACTCACGCAATAATTATGTTTATGGAGTTTTAATCGGACACTGAGAAAGATAGGGGCTTATAATGTTGCCTCCCAATGTTTTACCTCAAGGGTAATGTCAACAATAATAGTTCATGCTAACGAACATCCAATTGGATATAAGTATCAGGATCTTTCCAACACGAGGTGCTTGCCAAAGGATAAAATGAAAAAGGGAAAGGTGAGGATCACCTTGACTCTTGCATAAAGTAAAATACATAAAGTAAAAGATAGGCCCTTCGCGGAGGGAAGCAGAGGTTGTCATGCGCTTTTAGGGTTGGATACAGAAAATCTTAATACGAAAGAATGTCACTTTATATTGCCACTTGTATATGGACCTTTATTATGCAGTCCGTCGCTTTTATTGCTTCCATAACAAGATCGTATAAAGTTTATTTGCTCCGCACTAATAAGTCATGCATATTTAGAGGGAAATTCTTATTGCCTGCACCGATGAAAACTTACTTGAAGGATCTTACTCAATCCATAGGTAGATATGGTGTACTCTCATGGCAAAACTGGGTTTAAGGATATTTGGAACACAAGTAGTATCTCTACTTGGTGCTAGGAATTTGTCTAGCATGAGGGGGAAAGGCAAGCTCAACATGTTAGGAAGATCCATGACAATATACTTTAACTGGGATGTGAGAAAACATAAACCATTACGTTGTATTCCTTGTCCAACGTCAACTCTTTAGCATGTCATACTTTAATGAGGGCTCACAATCATAAAAGATGTCCAAGATAGTGTATTTATATGTGAAAATCTCTCTTTCCTTATTATTTCCTATTAATTGCAACGATGACCAAAACTATGCTTGTCAACTCTGAACAACTTTTAAGCCTCATACTTTCTATGTGTGAAGTCATCACTATCCACAAGATCAATATGAACTCTTTTATTCTTTTTATATTCTTTCTATTTTTCTCAAGATCATAACAAGATAGCAAAGCCCTTTGACTCAACACTAATTTTTATTATAGATAACTCACGGACTCGATTACATAGGGATCACAAAGCAAAACTCAAAACTAATTCATATCAAAACTTCAATCTACTAGATGAAGATATTACTAAAGGATCGAACTAAGTAAAACGGTAAAGATAGGAGTGTGATGGTGATACGATACCGGGGCACCTCCCCCAAGCTTGGCAGTTGCCAAGGGGAGTGCCCATACCCATGTGATTATGTCTTCGTCGGTGGTGAAGTAGGAGTTGTCGATGATGTAGGCTTGTTTCTCAGCTTACGCTTGAGAATGGAATTTTGCTCCCTTAAATCATCGATCTCCCGCTCGAGGCTTAATATTCTTTTGCATAATTCTTGTTTGTTTTCCTGCAAGACACTAAAAGGGATAAACTCGATCTTGGGCTTCTTTGCTCTATCAGGAAGGCTTGACTTCTTAAACTCCACGTGCATATCCCCCGGTTGAGGTGATGGGACTTCGTCTTCATCTGAGCTTGTCTCCTCCTTTCCCTTAGGCTCATAGTCTTCTTCTTCCTCAGTGGTCCAGCCACAATGGTCCAAGTCCCCGTAGACTTTAGGTCTGCAAGGTAATCAGCCACATAGCTTTCTCCCACTGAATCCTGAGATAACATGTTGCTCAAATTTGTGGCAGAAACAACTCGAAACGAAAACAGAAGATTTTTGCGTGATACGGTGGTCAAAACTTTCGGGAGATTATATAATGAATTTTTACCGACCAAAATACGTAATGTGCAAGAAAACGGAGTCCGGGGGACACACGAGGTGTCCACCAGACGGGCGCCAGAGGAGGGAGGCGCCAAGAGGGGGGCGCCCTCCACCCTCATGGAGGCCTCGTGTCCCTCTCGGACTACTTCTTTCTTCCCAAAATTCTTAAATATTCCAAAACAGAGAAAAAATGCCATTAGAATTGTTTTGGAGGCTGTTTACTTACCGTACCACATACCTATTCCTTTTCGGAGTCTGAAACATTCTCGAAAGTGTCCCTTATGTATTCCTCCGCGGTTACGGTTTCAACATTATTAGTTTCAACATTAATAGGGTTACCTGAGATATAATGTTTGATTCTTTGACCGTTCACCACCCTCGGACTTGTGCCTTCGAAGTTGTTGATTTTTATGGCACCGGAACGATAGACCTCCTCGATAACGTAAGGGCCTTCCCACTTAGAGAGAAGTTTTCCTGCAAAAAATCTTAAACGAGAGTTGAATCGTAACACATAATCACCTATGTTAAATTCTCACTATTGTATCCTTTTTTCATGCCATCTTTTAACTTTTTTCTCTAAACAACTTGGCATTCTCATATGCTTGGGTTCTCCATTCATCAAGTGAGCTAATGTCAAATAACCTCTTCTACCAGCAAGTTTGAAATCATAGTTGAGCTCTTCAATGGCCCAATATGCCTTATGTTCAAGTTCAAGAGGTAAGTGACATGTTTTTCCGTAAACCATCTTATACGGAGACATACCCATAAGATTTTTATATGCAGTTCTATAAGCCCATAATGCATCATCAAGTTTCTTGGACCAATTCTTTCTAGATCTATTAACAATCTTTTGCAAAATTAATTTGAGCTCTCTATTGCTCAACTCTACTTGACCACTAGACTGTGGGTGATAAGGAGATGCAATTCTATGATTAACATCATACTTTGCAAGCATTTTACGGAGAGCACCATGAATAAAATGTGAACCACCATCAGTCATGAGATATCTAGGGACTCCAAACCTCGGAAAAATAACTTTTTTAAGCATCTTAATAGAGGTGTTATGATCAGCACTAGTAGTTGGAATAGCTTCTACCCACTTAGTAACGTAATCAACACCAACTAAAATATTTTTTTGTCCATTAGATGCAGGAAAATGTCCCATATAATCAAAGCCCCAAACATCAAATGGTTCAATAACAAGAGAATAACTCATAGGCATTTCTTGATGTATACTAATATTACCAATTCTTTGACATTCATCACACGACAAGACAAACTTACGGGCATCTTTGAAGAGAGTAGGCCAATAAAAACCGGATTGCAATACCTTATGTGCAGTTCTGTCTCCAGCATGGTGTCCTCCATATAGTTCGGAGTGACACTTGCATAGGATCTGTTCCTGTTCATGCTCAGGTACACAACGTCTAATAACACCATCTACTCCTTCTTTATAAAGGTGTGGGTCATCCCAGAAGTAATGACTTAAATCATAAACGAACTTTTTCTTTTGTTGGTATGTGAAACTAGGTGGTATAAATTTAGCAACAATGTAATTAGCATAATTAGCATACCATGGAGCAGTACGAGAAGCATTAATGACTGCTAATTGTTCATCAGGAAAGCTATCATCAATAGGTAGTGGGTCATCAAGAACATTCTCTAGCCTAGACAAGTTGTCTGCAATGGGGTTCTCAGCTCCCTTTCTATCGATAATATGCAAATCAAATTCTTGAAGCAAGAGAACCCATCTAATAATTATAGGTTTAGCATCTTTCTTTTCCATAAGACATTTAATAGCAGCATGATCAGTGTGAATAGTAACTTTAGAATCAACAATGTAAGGTCTGAACTTATCACAAGCAAATACAACTGCTATGAATTCTTTTTTAGTAGTAGCATAATTTCTCTGGGAAGTATCAAGAGTCTTGCTAGCATATTGAATAACATTTAATTTCTTATCGACTCTCTGCCCTAGAACAACACCTACAGCATAATCACTAGCATCACACATAATTTCAAGGGTAAATTCCAATCAGGTGGCTGAACAATAGGTGCAGTGATCAAAGCTTTCTTAAGTACATCAAATGCTTCTACACAATCATCATCAAAGAAAAAAGGAGAGATTTTAGAGAAGTCCTTAATGAACCTCCTATAAAAACCGGCATGACCAAGGAAACTTCTTATACCTTTAATGTCCTTGGGACATGGCATATTTTCAATAGCATCAACTTTAGCTTTGTCAACTTCAATACCTCTTTCAGAAATTTTATGCCCCAAGACAATGCCTTCATTAACCATAAAGAGACACTTTTCCCAATTCAGGACGAGACTAGTGTGTTCACATCTCTGCAAAACTCAATCAAGGTTGCTCAAGCAATCATAAAAAGAGGATCCATAGACTGAGAAGTAATCCATGAATACCTCACAAATCTTTTCACAAAAGTCAGAGAATATAGCCATCATGCATCTTTGAAAGGTAGCAGGTGCATTACATAAACCAAAAGGCATACGTCTATAAGCAAAACTACCGAAAGGGCAAGTAAAAGTAGTTCTTGATTGATCTTCCGCTGACACAGGTATTTGAGAGAAACCAGAATAACCATCTAGAAAATAGAAATGTGTATGTTTGGATAGTCTTTCTAGCATTTGATCAATAAAAGTTAAAGGGTAATGATCTTTCTTAGTAGCTTTATTTAATTTACGGAAATCAATTACCATCCTATAACCTGTAATAATTCTTTGCGGAATCAATTGATCTTTATCATTAGGAACAACAGTAATACCTCCCTTCTTAGGGGCACAATGGACAGGTCTTACCCATTCACTATCAGCAATGGGATAAATTATACCTGCCTCAAGGAGCTTTAGTATCTCCTTTCTTACCACTTCTTTCATCTTAGGATTTAAGCGTCATTGAGGATCTCTGACTGGTTTGGCATCTTTTTCCATTTTAATTTTGTGTTGGCATAGAGTGGGACAGATGCCCTTAAGATCATCCAGAGTATATCCAATAGAAGCCCAGTGCTTCTTCAGAGTTTTCAATAATCTTTCCTCTTCGTGCTCTGAAAGGTTACTACTAATAATAACAGGATATATCTTCTTTTCATCAAGATAAGCATATTTAAGATTATCAGGTAATGGTTTAAGCTCAAACACGGGATCACCCTTGGGTGGAGGAGGATCCCCTAGGATTTCAACAGGTAAGTTGTGTTTCAAGATAGGAACCTGCTGCAGGAATACATCATCTATTTCCCTTCTTTCATTCATAAACATATCATTTTCATGGTCTAGCAAATATTGTTCTAACTGATCAGTAGGAGGTACGACAATAGAAGCAAGACCAATTATTTCATCTTTACTAGGTAATTCTTTATCACGGGGTTGTCTACTAAATTTAGCAAAATTAAACTCATGAGACATATCACCCAAGCCAATTGTAACAATATCCTTTTCACAATCAATCCTAGCATTAACAGTATTCAAGAAGGGTCTGCCAAATATAATGGGACAAAAGTCATCTTGTGGGGAACCAAGAACAAGAAAATCAGCAGGATATTTGACTTTCCCACACAAGACTTCAACATCTCTAACGACCCCAACTGGTGAAATAGTATCCCTATTGGCAAGCTTAATAGTAACATCAATACCTTCTATTTCAGTGGGTGCAATATCATGCATAATTTCTTTATATAAAGAATGGGGTATTGCACTAGCACTAGCACCCGTATCACATAAGCCATGATAACAATGATCTCCTATTTTAACAGAAATAACAGGCATGCCTACAACAGGTCTATGTATCTTAGCATCGGGTTTAGCAATGTTAGCAGCTTCACCACAGTAACAAATAACATGCCCATCTATGTCATCATCCAAGAGATCCTTAACCATAGCAATACTAGGTTCAACTTTAATTTGCTCAGGAGATGTATATGTTCTAGTATTACTCTTACGAACGACAGTTGAAGCTTTAGCATGATCCTTTATTCTAACAGGAAAATGTGGTTTTTCAACATAAGTAGTAAGAACAATGGATCATTATAAGTAATAGTCTTTTCTTCAACTGTAATAGGTGCAACTACTTTTACTTCAATGGGAGGATTATATTTAAACCACTTCTCCTAGGGAGATCAACATGAGCAGCAAATGATTCGCAGAAAGAAGCTACTATCTTAGAGTCAAGTCCATATTTAGCGCTAAATCCACGAAAAGCATCGATATCCATAAAAGATTTAACACAATCAAACTTAGGTGTTGTACCTGACTCCTTATTATCGTCGGAGCCCCAATCTTCAGAGTTGCGTTTAATTCTTTCCAATAAGTCCCACTTGAATTCAGTAGTCTTCAGCATATAAGAACCAACACATGAGGTATTGAGCATGGTGCGATCATTGAGAGAAAGCCGAGCTTAATTTTTTTAAATAATCATTTCTCTTGAGAGCTCATGATTGGGGCATGAATATAACATTGACATAAGCCTCCCCCAAGCTTGAGCGATGCTTTCTCCTTCGCAAGGCCAGAAATTATATATGTAATTACGATCACGGTGAACAAGGTGCATAGGATAGAACTTCTGGTGAAATTCCAACTTCAATCGTTTATAATTCCAAGATCCCGTATCATAACATAGCCTATACCATGTCAATGCATCTCCCTTCAAAGATAAAGGGAAGACCTTCCTATTCACAACATCATCGGGAATACCTGCAAGCTTAAATAATCCACAAACTTCATCCACAAAGATAAGGTGTAAATCGGGATGCAATGTTCCATCTCCTGCAAAGGGATTAGCTGGCAGTTTCTCTATCATACCCAAAGGAATTTCAAAGTAAACATTTTCAGTAGGTTCAGTAGGTTGAGGAGCAACTCTTTGCTCTACTGGTCGGGGCGAAGATGCCCCGGACAAGCCCCTCAAACGATTAGTTTCCATAGTAACAAGTGACAGAAAATTTCAGCACACTATATGAATGTTTCCTTACCAAGTTCCACTCACCAAAGGCGCTTCACTCCCCGGCAACGGCGCCAGAAAAGAGTCTTGATTACCCACAAGTATAGGGGATTTATCATAGTCCTTTCGATAAGTAAGAGTGTCGAACCCAACGAGGAGCAGAAGGAAATGACAAGCGGTTTTCAGTAAGGTACTCTCTGCAAGCACTGAAATTGTAGGTAACAGATAGTTTTGTGATAAGATAATTTGTAACGGTAACAAGCTATGAAAGTAAATAAAGTGCAGCAAGGCGGCCCAATCCTTTTTGTAGCAAAGGACAAGCCTGGACAAATTCTTATAATGAGAAAAGCGCTCTCGAGGACTCATGGGAATTATCGTCAAGCTAGTTTCATCACACTCGTATGATTCGCGTTCGTTACTTTGATAATTTGATATGTGGGTGGACCGGTGCTTGGGTACTGTCCTTTCTTAGACAAGCATCCCACTTATGATTAACTCCTATTGCAAGCATCCGCAACTACAAAAGAAATATTAAGGTAAACCTAACCATAGAATGAAACATATGGATCCAAATCAGCCCCTTGCGAAGCAACGCATAAACTAGGGTTTAAGCTTCTGTCACTCTAGCAACCCATCATCGACTTATTACTTCCCAATGCCTTCCTCTAGGCCCAAATAATGGTGAAGTGTCATGTAGTCGACGTTCACATAACACCACTAGAGGAGAGACAACATACATCTCATCAAAATATCGAACGAATACCAAATTCACATGACTACTAAGAGCAAGACTTCACCCATGTCCTCAGGAACAAACGTAACTACTCACAAAGCATATTCATGCTCATAATCAGAGGGGTATTAATACGCATAAAGGATCTGAACATATGATCTTCCACCAAGTAAACCAATTAGCACCAACTACAAGGAGTAATCAACACTACTAGCAACCCACAGGTACGACTTTGTGGTTTTGGATACAAGATTGGATACAAGAGATGAACTAGGATTTGAAAGAAAATGGTGCTGGTGAAGATGTTGATGGATATTGACCCCCTCCCGATAAGAGGATCGTTGGTGATGATTTCCCCCTCCCGGAGGGAAGTTCCTCTGGCAGAACAGCTCTGCCGGAGCCCTAGATTGGTTCCGCCAAGGTTCCGCCTCGTGGCGGCGGAGTTTCGCTCGTGAGCTTCCTTATGATTTTTTCCAGAACGAAAGACCTCATATAGCAGAAGATGGGCACTGGAGGGCCACGAGGGGTCCCAGGAGACAGGGGCGCGCCCAGTATGGGGGGGCGCCCCCCAGCCTCCTGGCCAGGGTGTGGGCCCCCTCAGGTACTTTCTTTGCTCATAAATTCTTATTAAATCCAAAAATGACTTTCATGGAGTTGCGGGACTTTTGGAGCTGTGCAGAATTGGTTTCCAATATTTTCTCCTTTTCCAGCCAGAATCCCAGTTGCCAGCATTCCCCCTCTCATGGCAAACCTTGTAAAATAAGAGAGAATAGCCATAAGTATTGTGACATAACGTGTAATAACAACCCATAATGCAATAAATATTGATATAAAAGCATGATGCAAAATGGACATATCATGTTCTTTGCTGAGTATTTTCTTTTCAATAACATTTACCCTTTGCAAAACATGCTCAAGAGTTAAAATCATTTCATTGATAATGATAGGTGGTGATGCCACTAAATTTCGCATATCATTAAAAGCATCCAAAGTGGGGCACATCAAGAAATTCCCTCCAGTGATAGTATCAAGAATAGATCTATACCAAGTAGTAATGCCCAGATAAAAATAGCGAAGAAGGGTAGTAGTGGATTGCTTACAGTTATATCTATTATTAGCATTGCAAATTCTATACCAAGCATCCTTTAAATTCTCCCTCCCCTTTTCTTAAAATTCAAAACTTCATTCTCGTGAGTTGATATGTCTCCAACGTATCTATAATTTTTTATTGTTCCATGCTACTCCCTTCGTTTCTTTATATAAGGTGTATTTGTTTTTGGATAAAATTCCAGAATGTAAGGTGCATTTCTTCTAATTCCTCATAATTCCCTTGTTAGCCCTCCAGAAAAAAGGAAAGTATCTGTCTCCCGATTGCCTATATCTCTCCTTGTAGAAAAATAAGGAAAGTATCTCTTTATCGATTGCATGTATCTGTTACTTTCCTTGGCTAACTGATTTACTTGCCACTAATCAAAAGAAGTGTCAAGGTTAATTTCGTCCTAACTAGTCTATAATTATGTGCCTTGGTCACCGTGCCAAAAATAATACACCTTACATAAAGGAATGGAGGGAGTATTATATTATCTATTTTGGATGTTTAATATGCATTTATATGCTATTTTATATTATTTTTGGGACTAACCTATTAACCTAGAGCCTAGCGCCAGTTTATAATTTTTGCCAGTTTTAGAGTTTCGGAGAAGAGGAATACCAAACAGAGTCCAAATGGAATAAAACTTTCGCAATGATATTTCTTGGACCAGAAGCAAACCAGGAGACTTGGAGATGAAGTCGGAGACGCAACGAGGCAGCCGCAAGGGTCGAGGGCGCGCCTAGGGGGTATGGTGCGCCCCGTACCTTGTGGACCCCTCGGAGCTCTCCTGACCTAATTCTTTCACCCATATATACTCTTGTACCCCAAAACCATCAGGGGGAGTCACGAAAACACTTTTCCACCGTCGTAACCTTCTATACCCGTGAGATCCCACCTAGGGGCCTTTTTCGGCGTCCTGCCGGAGGGGGATTCGATCACGGAGTACTTGTATATCAACACCATTGCCCTTCCGATGAAGCGTGAGTAGTTTACCATAGACCTACGGGTCCATAGCTAGTAGCTAGATGGCTTCTTCTCTCTCTTTGATTCTTGATACCATGTTCTCCTCGATGTTCGTGGAGATCTATTCGATGTAATATTAATTTGCAGTGTGTTTGCTGAGATCCTATGAATTATGGATTTATGATCAGATTATCAATGAATATTATTTGACTGTTCTCTGAATTCTTATATAAATGATTTGATATCTTTGCAAGTCTCTTCGAATTATCGGTTTAGTTTGGCCTACTAGATTGGTTTTTCTTGCAATGGGAGAAGTGTTTAGCTTTCGGTTCAATCTTGCGGTGTCCTTTCCTAGTGATAGTAGGGGCAGCAACACACGTATCGTATTGTTGCCATTGAGGATAAAAAGATGGGGTTTTCATCATATTGCTTGAGTTAATTCCTCTACATCATGTCATCTTACTTAATGTGTTACTATATTCTTTATGAACTTAACACTCTAGATGCAGGCAGGAGTCGGTCAATGCGTGGAGTAATAGTAGTAGATGCAGAATCGTTTCGGTCTACTTGACACGGATGTGATTTCTATGTTCATGATCATTGCCTTAGATATCGTCATAATTATGCGCTCTTCTATCAATTGCTCGGCAATAATTTGTTCACACACCGTATTATTTTCTATCTTGAGAGAAGCCACTAGTGAAACCTATGGCCCTCGGGTCTCTTTTCCATCATATTAAGTCTCTTTTCCATCATACTAGTTTCTGATCTACTATTTTGCAATATTTTACTTTCCGATCTATAAACCAAAAATACCAAAAATATTTACTTTACCATTTATCTATCTCTATCAGATCTCACATTTGCATGTAACCGTGAAGGGATTGACAACCCCTTTATCGCATTGAGTCCAAGATTGTTGATTGTTTTTGCAGGTATTCGGTGACGTGTGCGTTGCCTCCTACTGGATTGATGTCTTGGTTCTCAAACTGAGGAAAATACTTACTCTACTTTATTGCATCACCCTTTCCTCTTCAAGGGAAAAACAAACGCAAGCTCAAGAAGTAGCAGGAAGAATTTCTGGCGCCGTTGTCGGGGAGATTTAAGCCAAGTGAGGTCAAGATTTATCTCCTGTCAACTTGCCAATTTAGGGCGCCGTTGCCGGGGAGATCTACGCCAAGTCAAGACATACCAAGTGCCCATCAGAAACTCTCATATCTTGCATTACATTATTCGACATTCGCCTCTTATTTTCCTCTCCCCCCACCACTAAAACGATTTTCTAAAAGATTTGCCTTTTTATTCGCCTTCCTTCCGTTTGATCTTTGGTTTGCTTGTGTTACCATGTGCCTTCTTTTTGCTTGCATCTTCGCTTTCTAAAAAATTTATGGATCCTCATCCACTTGCTAATCTTTTTAAGAGATCCAATTGTGATGAACCAATTTCTATTGATTTGAGTGCAGTAGATTATCTTTATGAGGTTTTGCTTGAAATTCGTGAATCTGAAAATTGTGATGAAGTGCTTTATGAAGTGATTCACGATAGATCTTTGAATGAAAAGCATGATTGCAATGATGTTATTATAAATTCTATTGAAGTCAGTTGTGTTAATAATATGCAAAACTCTAGGCTTGGGGATGCTAGTTTTTCTATGTCTACTATTTCTTGCAATGATCATGATTGGGGTGATTCTTCTTATGATCTCAAAAATTTATTTAAGCCCAGTGATGAATATGAGATTGATAATAATGTTTGCGATAATATTTAAAGTGGGTTTAGAAGAGTGTCAACTTTAGATCCCACATCTTTGGAGAATGTTCAATCTTATGAAATTTTTGAGAAAAGTAGGTTTGGGGAGGTCATGACTTTAGTTAATGTTAATCCCACTATTTTGGAAGAGTGTCAACTTCGCATGCATGTGGATCATGTTGATAATATGTTATGTGATAGCTATATCATTGAATTTGCTTATGATCCTACATGTAATTATTATGAGAGAGGAAAATATGGTTGTAGAAATTCTCATGTTACTAAATTTCCTCTCGTTATGTTGAGACTGCTACTATTTTTTTCTTCTTCCTTGCATATGCTAGATCTTGCTTGTCTCGCTAATTTGTTTTCCTATAAAATGCCTATGCATAGGAAGTATGTTAGACTTATATGTGTTTTTCACATGCTACATGATGCTCTCCTTGTGTTTCAATTGCTATCTGTCATGTGAGCATCAATGAAATTATCATTGCCTAGCTAAGGGCGTTAAATGATAGCGCTTGTTGGGAGGCAACCAATTTATTTTTTTCCTTGATTTTTGTTCTTGTTTAGTAATAAATAATTCATCTAACCTCTGGTTAGATGTGGTTTTATGTTTTAATTAGTGTTTGTGCCAAGTTAAACCTTTAGGATAGCTTACAGTGATAGTTGTTTTGATCCTGCTGAAAAACAAAAACTTTTGCGCCCAGTAAATAATTTCCAGAATTTTATTGAAACGTGCTTTTGATTGGATTCTTTTTGCTCCGGATTGGTGCACAAATTGCTCAGGTTGCCCTACTTTTTCAAAAAAATTGGAGTTACAGAAGTATTCTAGAGTTATAGATTGCTACAGACTGTTCTGTTTTTGACATATTCTGTTTTCTATGTGTTATTTGCTTATTTTGATGAATCTATAGGTAGTATCGGGGGTATGAACCATGAAAAATTTGGAATACAGTAGATATTACACCAATATAAATAAAGAATGATTTTGCAACAGTACCTTAAAGTGGTGACTTATTTTCTTATACTAACGGAGCTCATGAGATTTTCTGTTGAGTTTTGTGTTGTGAAGTTTTTTAAGTTTTGGGTAAGGATTTGATGGAGTATGGAATAAGGAGTGGCAAGAGGCTGAGCTATGCCTAAGGCACCCCAAGGTAATATTCAAGGACAACCAAAATCCTAAGCTTGGGGATGCCCCGGAAAGCATCCCCTCTTTCGTCTTCGTCTATCGGTAACTTCACTTGAGGCTATATTTTTATTCACCACATGATATGTGTTTTGCTTAGAGCGTCTTGTATGATTTGAGTCTTTGCTTTTTAGTTTGCCACAATCATCCTTGTTGTGCAAAACACTTTCTGAAAACATCACCGACATACTGCGTGTTTAGGTCACCAGTCAACTCATAATGTCTGGATACAATTGCTGTCTTCACCAGTGAATGACAAGGAAAGTTTTGGTGGAGGTTGGGCGAGGGTGTAGAGGAGAATATATGGGTTATGTTGCAAGATCAGACTCCCCCGATAGGGACGTCTCCCGCTTATAGCGTCATCCGATGACCCTCATGTATGCATATTGATATACCTGTATGCAAGGAACCTCTTCCTCGCATATCCCAGCCGCACACCACCTCCTAACTGTAGATTCATATGCATTCTTAATTATCCTCGGATAGTGCATGGTGTACCTTTTGAGCTACAAAGAGGGGGCCATCGCCTTCCTATGGATCCCATGATCTAGGATCCATCGGCCAATATTCCCAGACTCCCTAGCGAGAAAAGGCCCCTCTTCCTCTGTTTATCCCTCCAATGACGGGAGGAGGCAGAGACCCTAGGACTTTTTTCGGTGGTGATAGGTTTAGGAAAAAAAAAGGTTTTTCTCACGCGAAGGCACAACCGTGCCTCTCGCGGAAGCAAAACCATGACACTTGTGGAAGGAAAAAAAACAGAAACGTGTTTTTTTCGTCTCCGAGAGGCATGACCGTGACTCTCGCGAAAGCACAACCGTGCCTCTCGCGGAAGCAAAACCATGACTCTTGCGGAAGAAAAAAAAACAGAAAACACATTTTTTTTGTCCATTTCCGAGATGCACGGCCGTGACTCTCGCGAAATCAAAACCGTGCCTCTCGTAAAAGCAAAACCGTAACTCTCACGAAAGGAAAAAAATAAGAAGACGGATTTTTCACGCAAATTTTTAAGAAAGACCGGTGAAATACCGAAACGTCGAAAAACCAGAAAAAAAACAGTTTAAAAATCGGAAATTGCATGTGAAAAAAAAATCCGAAGAAAATGCCTAGAGCGCGACACATGGCGGGCGGCTGAGAGTGCGTCAAATGAGGCTTATCGTTGTGAGGCTCCAGAGATGAGACAAGAACATCGACGCGCAGCGGCGGCCACGATCGATCAACAATCAGTCGATCTGTCCTAGGCTCGGCGGCTCGGCCAGGCGGCCGTCACGCGCCTACGCGCAGCAGCGGCACGCGTACGCGTCTTGATTACAAAATGCCATATGTTTATATTATTTAATCAAGAAACACTATAAGCACCACACGGTTTATTGTTTTATAGACCAACTGAAAACTCAGGCCACATGTATCACATCTCAATGTAATGACGGACTAGTCTTTGCTACGGGACACTTGACACAATAGCAGGCACCTCCACGACACAGGCCGCCCCTATATGACTCCAGGAGACATTCTGCTGCGCAAAAAACGAGGAAGCACGGCCAAGCGTTTATCTTCACTTGAACACAGCCTCGTGGAGGCGGCTGGGTCAATGGAGTCCGAAGATGAGGCAAATGACCAGTCAATGGAAGTGGAGTTGGATTACACTTTGGAGATGTTCGGGGAGAAGGAGCCAGATGGCTGCTCTGATCAGGAGGAGGCGCCACGAGACCACCACCACCTGCATCCAAATGCTGTTCTCCTTTGATTGGGCCTGTTGTTCAAACTAAATACAACATTAACAAGGCAGTTACAGAAAAAATTGGAGGATAAAACGATCAAACTCCCGTTTAATTCTTGTTCTATAGGCATCGTCATACGTATTTGGTAACCCAATCAGTGTTGACTGCATAGTGTATATATTAACCGTATCAAGATGAAGCACAAAATATGCGATAAACGGATGATTCAATTTCACATACCTGAAAAGGCGAGCAAAACAACGAGAAGAAGAATCAACATGGTGGTCCTTCTCACAATGATGTGCAGACCGAAGGCTGAAGAGTGGAGTTCATGAAACACCCTACATTTATAGATTCTTTGACCGTATCATTTTTCAGATCTTCGCGGTACTCTCAGTATGACTGGTCTACATTTATAGATTCTCTATAGACGTTCTGAGGTGATCTTACGCTATATCATATGCATTAAACATATGTTTTTTATATATAGCTCCTAAAATGCATTGCATCTTATTGCTGTATTTAGAAGATCTCTCATTTAATGTGTGTTGTGAGAGAAAGGTTGACTTGTCTTGGTTTTGGTGCTCATAAACTTTGAATTTAATCACTAATTTTTGACTGAACTTTTTGCTGATAATTAATTTTC
This sequence comes from Aegilops bicornis, assembly GCA_021605145.1. Taxonomy (NCBI): domain Eukaryota; kingdom Viridiplantae; phylum Streptophyta; class Magnoliopsida; order Poales; family Poaceae; genus Aegilops; species Aegilops bicornis. The sequence goes on along the minus strand of CM038675.1, from coordinate 851,145,807 downwards.
CACACTGAATGGATTTTAGTTATTAGTAGTTTTCTAGCAACATGTCTAGATTTTCCATTATAAAAAGATGGACGTCAGGCATTTATTCAAAGGCATTATTTCGTAAAACATGAGAGCCGCCTAAGCCCACATAATACACGATCGGCAAAGTTTATACCTTTAGGGTATCTTTATGCTTAATTTATTTCGTTCAATAGAGTAGAGGGAAAAAACTGAACCCATTCAACAATCTCAAAACATCTACGTAAGGAAAAAATGTGAAAAATGAACCAACTATATATTATTCAACCCCAATTGAAAAAAAAAACTTCCGGAGCATACTTATCACTGTGTTCAACCTCACATTCAAACCCGTTCTGACAACTCAACATGGAGGTCAACCTTGATTTAACTCGCAATGTTATAGCCTTTTCTTATAACAAAAGGCAATGTTTTGCAGATAATGAAAAGATTACCATTAATAAAATCCCAAATGAACGACAACATGGATGACAACGATAGATCTGCCATAAATGGTACATATGTATATAAAGAAACTAGCATGCCATCTACAATCAAGATAAACCATAGTTCCACACAAAACTAAATGGCAATACTATTGCACAATAAGTACTCGATCGAATGAGGACTTTCCTATATCAAGGTTGGTGATGAAGATCACGAGTATGTAGCAGCCGAAGAAGATGATGAAGTAGTTGTGCAAAGCACTTCCTAGAAACATCACCGCCATACTACGTGTTTTGGTCGCCAATCACCTCAGCACGTCTGAATACAACTGATTTCTCCGCCCTACTAAACAACAAGGAAAGGTTTGGCGGAAGTCGGGCAGGGGTGTAGAGGAGAACATATGGGTTATGTTGCAAGATGAGACTCCCTCGATAGGGACGTCTCCCGCTTATAGCCTCTGATGACCCTCATGTATGCATAATGATATACCTATATGCGAGGAACCTCCTTCTCGACGTGGTGCATGCTTAATTATCCTCAGTTAGTGCATGGTGTACCTTTTGAGCTAAAAAGAGGGGGGCCATTGCCTTCCCGTGGATCCCATGATCTAGGATCCATCGGCCAATATTCCCATACTCCCTAGCGAGACAATTCCCCCTCTTCCTTTGTCTATCCCTCTAATGACGGGAGGTGGCGGGGACCCTAGGACTTTTCTTCGGTGGTGATAGGTTTTGGGAAAAAAGGTTTTGTCTCTGATGTACTGTGGCGACACGATGGCATCCCTCGACGTGGAATAAGGTCTCCCCCGGCTCACCATTATTTAAGTGGTGCTTCTGCGTATCGCCATGAAGCATGTAGAGGATGATGTGTCCACAAATCTGGTCCCCCTAGTTTAGTTTTTTCTTCTGCAGATGTGTCTAGGTGGCATTGTCCTGTGGAGCAGAGAATGTTGTTGTGTGTCTTAGTCCTCCGCTCCAGTTCCGACCGACAAAGAATGGCCAGCCTCGGCCTCGTCATGGAGCATGTGAGATTTGTGTTCCCCGATTCTGTTTGTTCAAACATGGTACATTCTACATGCTCCCTCGGGGTTTTCTTCTTTGGGACGGCGATTTTCTATCTCGATCACGGTTGATGGTATCTTCTGGTCTACATTGGAAACTTCTAGGCCGCGACTTCTACATAGTCATATATTTCAACAAGTTTGCTCCAGTGACACGGTGTGAGATCTATGGGATTGCCTTTTGTTCGAAATTCAAAGCATCTATTCTCAAGAAAATAAATACAAATACTAATACAAATTCTATCTACAACTCCAAATAGTTCCAGCTCATGAATTTGAACTACCATATAGAACCAAAGCTCACACTATACATCCCAGGATTCGCTATTTCTCTAATTGTATATAGAATTTATTGCACAAAAAATGTACATATAATTTTGATATGATTTGTTGGGAGTAGTAAAGGAGAATAGATTGCAGTTTATAGACATGATAAATGGTCACATCTAAATGCCTGATGCTTTTCTAGTATCTCATGTTTTCTGGCACCTAAAGGTGATTCCTATTCTCCGCACGGGTCGGTGGTTACTGACCAAACGCGCACCCCCACCCACATGAATGGTTGACCCTTTGGTCTGTTCTGCTTCTTTTTTGACAGTTTTCTTTTCTCTTTTTGATCTTTTGTTCTCTATTTTCTTTTTTCCCTTTTCTTTTGAAATTCGATTTTTTCAAATAAATTCTTCAACACTTTTTTGTTCAAATCATCAATTTATTTTGGAATTCATGAACTTTTCTAAGAATTGAGCAGATTTTTAAAAGTTTCCAAACATTATTTTTGAATTTGAGAGAAAACCACTATTCCCACAATTTCTGAGCATTCCAATCAAGTTCGTTAATATTTCATGGAAACTCATAATAATTTTTCAGAAGTCTTGCACATTTTTCAAAGTCATATTAGTTTTCACAATTCATGAACTTTGTTTAAATTCATGAACCTTTTTTGAATTCTGGAACATATTTTTTGAATTTGTGTATTTTTCAAACTCAAGAAGTTTTTTTTGAAATTATTGAATATTTTCTGAACACTTGTTTAAAAAAAATTTCATTACCATTTTTTGAATTCAAAATATATTTTGAAAGTCATGCACACTATTCAAATTCATAAAACATTTTTAGATTCAAGAGTTTTTATTAATTCACAAATATATTTTGCATCCAGAAATACCCTTAAATTTGTCAACATTGTTTTTCAAATCCTTGAACATTTTTTGAAATTGCTAAGATAGTTTTCATTTCATGACCACTCTTTCAATTCACGAACCCCTGTTCATATTCTTGATTTTTCTGCATATTGGGAACATTTTCTTGAAATCATTAACACTTTTTGAACTTGCGATTTTTCGCCAAATTAATCAACATTTTTCAAAGTTTCGTGAACATATTTTGAATTTATTTTTAACAATGAAAAGGTAAAAAATAAAAATAAAAAGGGAAACAGAAAAGGAAAATGAGCAAGGAACAAGAAAAACCCGCAGCTCACCCAAAACACATGCGTGGGGGAGTGAGGGGTGCGAGATTTGGTGCCGTGTGCCGCCCAGTTCAGGGAATAAGAGGTCTCGCACCTAAACAACATTCAGAAACGTTGGCTGCTTTGAAAGAAAACCGCAATTGGTCGCAATCTGCTTTGCAAATTCATTGGATTGGTCCATATATATACTTAACTAAGCTAGCCCATGCATAGTTTTTTGTCGTACTATTGCTATTCTTGGTCGTGTTAACGAGAGTAAATGTAGGTGCTTGTCCTTCAAAGTTCCCACAATCCGGCGCAAGGTTTACTGACTACCAGTATTCCCATAAGACTAATGTGTAGTAACTACCTTTATAGTGGAGAGTAAGATATGTGTGGCAATATGCAACACTTCATTTATTAGGCTATAAACTCATTTTGTTTTGATATGTGTGATGTTACTCATACTACTAGTAACTACTTATGTTACTAATTTTCTCTCTTTCTTCATTTATTGCTTGCCACATCATCTAATTTATCTGGATATGTGTGATGTTACTACCTATGTTACTCCCACACTGGGTAGTCTAAAAACTCGAAATAAAACCAGTATTCCCACAACGACACTGATGGGCTCTTGTTCCCAATCCTAGCGGCCACAGTCCCAAAGGGTCCTTCATGTTGTCGTTTTGGTCCCTCCTCTTTCTTGTATGGTGGCCTTGGCAGCAGAAAGAGGAGTGGGGACCCGTTCATTTTCATTTTGTTTTTCTTAGATTTTGTTTTCTGGCGGCATTGAAGAGGTGGTGGGAGCTGCTCTCCATCTCGATGATGCCAGATCCGGCATCAACAAATGGCATGTGAGAGTTTGTGTTGTCAAATATGTTGGTCCTCTCTCCGCATATTGGCAGTTGGCTTGTCTATAAGGAGAGATATTTGCTGGCTATTGGTGTGGTGACTTTGACATCTTCTTTTGTATTGTTCTGCGGCATGATTTGGTGTCATCAAATATCTGGACCAGTGGTGATGGATTGCAAGCCTGGTGTGCATTAGGTGATGCTCAAATTGATGTGTCTTCCAGATCTCGTGTCAAGCGGCGAGTGACTATTCTGGTCTTTAAAGCCATATGGTATCCCTTTTTAGGTACCACTTTCCTTATTTCTAGGTATATCTTTCTTTTACCGTTGGTTCAATCTAAATTTCAAACTTGGGAGAACGACAGTCAATCAGACAAAGATGAAGGCTAATATAATTTTCAATGTAATTTTATTTTTACTGGTCATTCTTCATCAAGTTGTCTTTCGGTTGTACTAACTATTATCCTTGATAACTATTAGATGCAAGAATTCGTGTGTCATTCTTTAAAATAAAAGTTCGAACAATCTTGCGCGGCGCCGACCCACGAGTGGGACTATGAGCACGCACGCGCGTGGGGCGGGGTGGGGTGGGGGTGGGGGGGATGCATGCAACTCAAAAGCTTCTCTGGCCAATGCAATACCGACCGCCACCAGGTGCGATCTGATTGTTCAGAGGGCGTCCGTGGATTCGCAGGGGGAGTTAACTTTTCATTTCCGCATGAGAACCACCAATAATGTGTTTAGCATGTAAGATATTGAAATCCTTAATCGTGACGTTGATAGAAAATCAGGCCACTCAAAAAATTTCATCTTTGTTTTAAGCAATGAGCTATGTGATACGTCTCCAACGTATCTATAATTTTTTATTGTTCCAACCTATTATATTACCTATTTTGGATGTTTATGGGCTTTATTTTACACATTTATATCATTTTTGGGACTAACCTACTAACCGGAGCCCAGCCTGTATTGCTGTTTTTTTGCCTATTTCAGTATTTTGAAGAAAATGAATATCAAACGGAGTCCAAACGAAATGAAACCTTCGGGTGCGTGATTTTTGGAACAAACGTGATCCAGAGGACTTGGAGTGCAAGCCAAGAAGCAGCCGAGGCGGCCACGAGGGTGGAGGGCGCGCCCACCCCCTGGGCGCGCCCCCTATCTCGTGGGCCCCTTGGGCGGCCACCGACATACTTCCACCTCCTATATATACCCATGTACCCCGAAAACATCCAAGGAGCCACCGAAAGACAATCTCCACCACCGTAACCTTCTGTATCCGCGAGATCCCATCTTGGAGACTTCGCCGGTGCTCCACCGGAGGGGGGATCAACCACGGAGGGCTTCTACATCAACACCATACCCCTTCCGATGAGTTGTGAGTAGTTTACCACAGACCTTCGGGTCCATAGTTATTAGCTAGATGGCTTCTTCTCTCTTGTTGGATCTCAATACCATGTTCTCCCCCTCTCTTGTGGAGATCTATTTGATGTAATGCTTTTTGCGGTGTGTTTGTCGAGATCCGATGAATTGTGAGTTTATGATCAAATTTATCTATGAGAAATATTTGAATCTTCTCTGAATTCTTTTATGTATGATTGAGTTATCTTTGCAAGTCTCTTTGAATTATCGGTTTGGTTTGGCCTACTAGATTGATCTTTCTTGCCATGGGAGAAGTCCTTAGCTTTGGATTCAATCTTGCGGTGTCCTTTCCCAGTGGCAGCAGGGACAGCAAGGCACGTATTGTATTGTTTCCATCAAGGATAAAAAGATGGGGTTTATATCATATTGCTTGAGTTTATCCCTCTACATCATGTCATCTTTCTTAATGCGTTACTCTGTTCTTATGAATTTAATACTCTAGATGCATGCTGGATAGCGGTCGATGTGTGGAGTAATAGTAGTAGATGCAGGCAGGAGTCGGTCTACTTGTCGCGGACGTGATGCCTATATACATGATCATGCCTAGATAATATCATAATTATTCGCTTTCTATCAATTGCTCGACAGTAATTTGTTCACCCACCGTAATACTTATGCTATCTTGAGAGAAGCTTCTAGTGAAACCTATGGCCCCCGGGTCTAGCTTTTATCATATAAGCTTTCAATCTACTTTTATTTGCATCTTTACTTTTCCAATCTATATCATAAAATACCAAAAATATATTTATCTTATCATACTATCTCTATCAGATCTCACTTTCGCAAGTGGCCTTGAAGGGATTGACAACCCCTTTATTGCGTTGGTTGCGAGTTCTTTATTTGTTTGTGTAGGTGCATGAGACTTTTGAGGAGCCTCCTACTGGATTGATACCTTAGTTCTCAAAATCTGAGGGAAATACTTACGCTACTATTGCTGCATCACCCTTTCCTCTTCAAGAAAAATCAACGCAAGCTCAAGACGTAGCAAGAAGGATTTCTGGCGCCGTTGCCGGGGAGGACTTCGCTCAAGTCAAGACATACCAAGTACCCATCACAAACTCATCTCCCTCGCATTTACATTATCAATCCAACCTATTCTTTAGTTGGAAGGCATCATGTGGTTGGGAAATATCTAGGCATATACGTCCATTCAAATATATTTGATCATGAATTAGTTTCTTGACAATTATCTCTATGATAAATGAATTGGGAGCGAAACATTAAGCCCCTATCTTTCTCTGTGTTTGATGGATGCCATTTGTTCTAAAAATATGCTTTGAGTACTAGCAATCATAGAAACTACTCCCTCCGTTCCCAAATAATTGTCTTTCTAGCCATCTCAAATGGATTACAACATACAGATGTATGTAGACATGTTTTAAAGTATAGATTCACTCATTTTGCTCCGTATGTAGTCACTTGTTGAAATCTCTAGAAAGACAATTATTTAGGAACGAAGGGAGTATATGATAATTAAGTATGTGGAGCTCTTACTTAGACAACTGAAATAAGATGCATTGAAATTGTTTGTGGACTAGGAACATAGGTTGTTAAGTTTCAAGAGAATGCATTGTTTGAACCATAACATGTGAATTGATTGCTACTTTATCATGATGAATTTTATGAGAAAGATTTGTTGGTAAGATGCTAGACAAGGTGATAAAAATTCACATTGATCAAATTTATGCACTATGCTAGTATTCATACTTCATAAATTATTTATTTTATCATTTAACTATTCGAGGACGAGCAACAATTAAAATTGGGGATGCTAATACGTCTCCAACGTATCGATAATTTATAAAGTATTCACTCCATGTATACAACAATTTTATATGGTTTTGGTGCATTTTTATATGATTTAAATGGAACTAAACTGGACTGACGTTGTGTTCAGCAGAACTACTATGGTGTTTTTTTTGTATGCAGAAATAAAAGTTCTTGGATTAGGCTGAAAACTAACGGTGACTTTTTATGGAAAAAAGAGACCCTTAAGCTTTAGTAAGGGCTAGAAGAGCCACGAGGGCACAACAAGCCTGGGTGGCGTGCCCTCGAGCTTGTCGCTCCCTCGTGGACCCCCCTGACGTGAAACCGATGCCAAAAATTCCTATTGATACCAAAAACCCCAAAAAGAACCTACAATTTCCGCTCCGGCGCAGGCTTCTATACCGAAGCGATCTTATCTGGAAGCCTTCTCTGACACCCTCCCGGAGGGGGAAATCCTCCGAAGGCCATCTTCATCCTCCCGGCGGTGTCCATGATGAGGAGGGAGTAGTTCACCCTCGGGGCTAAGGGTATGTACCAGTAGCTATGTGTTTGATCTCTCTCTCTCTCTCTCTCTCTCTCTCTCTCTCTCTCTCTCTCTCTCTCTCTCTCTCTCTATCTCTCGTGTTCTTGACCCGCACGATCTTGATGTGCCATGGGCTTTGTTAATATAGTCGGATCATATGATATTTTTCCTCTTTATCTTTGTTGTGATGAATTGATTCTTGCTCTTTGAGGTTTCTTTATGTTGGATTGAATATTGGATCTGAGATCACTTGATGTAGGTCTTGCATGTGGATACTTGTGGTGACAATGGGGTTTTCTTTTGAGTTACTTGATGTATGTTTTGGTATTCAACTTGCAGATTTCCTTGACATTGGGGTAATCTATGCATTGGGGTTGATATACGTTTTCGTCTTGGAGTGATTGTTTGTCGCACGTTGAGGGATTGTTATATGATTCAATTATGCTAGCATTTTTGAGAGATTGTTCTAGTGAAAGTATGAACCCTAGGCCTTGTTTTCAAGAATTGCAATACTGTTTGTGCTCACTTTTGTTACTTGCTACCTTGATGTTATTATTTTTTCAGATTATAAAAACCTATATCTAGTATCCATTCTACACTTGTATCACAATCTCTGTGCTGAACTAGTGCACCTATACAATTTACCATTGGTTTGGGTGTGTTGGGAACACAAGATATCTCTTGTATTTGATTGCAGGGTTGTTTGAGAGAGACCATCTTCATCTTACGTCTCCCACGAATTGATAAACCTTAGGTCATCCACTTGAGAGAAATTTGCTTCTATCCTACAAAACTCCGTGCTTGGAGGCCTAACAGAGTCTACAGGAAGAACCTTGCATAGTAGACATCAGCAGCACCCTGCTCGACTAGGGCTGCCATTTGCCTGCCTCGAGCACCAGAGGTGGCATTAGCATGTTTTGGAACAACAGCCTTGCTCAGATCAAGGCCATCAAACGCCCGATAGTTCTCTCTAACTATAGCTGTTAGAACTCTAGTTGACAACCAAAACTTCTACATATCCAGGGTTTATGGCCCAAACAATGATATGGAAAAGAGGCCTTCCAGGTGGAAATTTGTAATGTAGCTGCGCATGCCAGCCACCCTTGGATATTTCTAGGTGATTTCAACCTAATCTATGAGGCGAAAGACAGGAACAACCTGAACCACAATTGTAGACTGATGGGAAAGTTTCGCACAACCATCAATCATGCCGAGCTGTTTGAGATTATATGCAAAAATAGAAAATTTATCTGGACCAACGAGCAGCAGCTGCCTACATTGGTCACGTTTGATTAGGTGTTCCAACCCTGCCTGCGATAGTATGTTCCCCTCCTTCATCCTTCATGCTGCATCCACTTCAGTGTCCTACCATTGCCTCCTAGTTCTTTCAAATGCAAGTGCACCAATAAGGAGAGCAAGGATCAATTTGCGTGTTTCTGGCCTAAATTTTCTGGCTTCAGAGAAACGGTGGCTTGGGCGTGGGCACAGCCGGCATGCACGACATGTTCTTTCAAAAACTTGCATACAAAGATGTGGAGAATTGCCAAGGCCCCGAAAATTTGGAGGAAGGGACTCTTGAGTGATGCAAAGATACAGTTTCACATGGCACAAGAACTGGTCCTACGGCTGGATATCGCTCAAGAAACCTGTGCACTATCTGAGGCCGAGGCTGAACTGTGAAACAAACTGAAGTTTCCTTTGTTGTGCTTGGCATCCATTGAGCAATCTAAATAGTGACCGTTTTGGACAACTTATTAATACTGCAACGGTTGTGCTCATACCAAAGCTGTCGGCCCATAAGAAACTGGACATGGTTAGGCAGCGCCCGTGCGCTTCCGCCCCACTAATTTGGCCCACTCTTTCACAAAGCTCATTGCAAAAATCCTCTCCTTGCGCCTTACACCAAAGTTGAGCAATCTAATATCGCTGACAATTATCTCTCCGTCAGAAACTGTGCTCGCAGCCTACACTGCAAAAAGAAGCCCATGATGTTATTTAAGATAGAAATTGCCAAAGATTTTGACTCCATATGATGGGAATTTTTGCTTGAACTTCTGCAAAAGCTGGCTTTGGTGTTCGATGGAGACATTGGATCTCACTTTTATTACGGTCATCGTCATCTGCTTTCCCACTCGAGGGCGCCCAGTGTAATCCAATCAAGCACAAGCAGGGCCTCCGCCAGGGTGATCCCCTATCCCCTTTTTATTCATATTGGCCATCGACACTTTACAACGGCTTCTTGAGAAGGTAGCTGCCTTGGAACACCTATCTCCACTACCTGACAGAGAAACAAAGATAAGGATGAGACTGTATGGTGATGATGCCATAATTTTCTCATCGGGCAATGCCCTGAAGCTACGCAAATTTGGTGCAGAGCTGCTGCTTTAAATGGATGTGCTACCTACACCTACATTGGACCTAGTATCCTGGCCTGACGAAACCAGTTCTGCGGGTTACTGGAGTGCAATAGTCTCAACCACACCATCTCATACACACAAACGGGATCAAGTCGATCTTGCTGCTCGTTTCCTGGGAAATCTGAGTGGAGAGAAACAACACAGTGTTTGAGCGAAAAATATCATCCATTCCATGCGTTATAAGGGGCCATCAGGAGATGTATGGAGTCGTGGAGATTAGCAGCAACAACATGTATGCAGCCACCCTTCGGGGAACCGCCGTGAGGATAGCCTTATTGCCTTTTTTTCTGGCGGCTACTACAAATCAACCGGTTGATCTTAGAAAAGGATCAACCGTCTGACTAGCCATCCGATCTAGCGAAGGATTGCCATTGGATTGCATGGTCGCAGCGATGCAGCGCCCCGCGTCATCCTCCTCTCGCTTGTACTGCCCTCTCCTCCCGCTTGTGAGTTGCGACAACCTCTGGCGACTGCAGTGCTCACTCGTCGGAGCAGCATCCCCGGTTGCATTGCCCGTCACCGGAGTGTCGATTCTCGGTCACAACAACTAAAAAAATGGCAACGCTGACCGTGGCAAAAAAAGGTTCAGCACGGCTGCTTCCATGGCAGCTCCACACGACGAAGCACAGAGTCGGCCGACAGCGCTCCATTGCAGCCTCGGGGGCCCTGGTGGTGCTCCATTGCAATCCCGGCGGTGTTCCATTGCAACCCGGCGAGCTTCAACGACCCATGCGCGCTTCATTGCAGCTCCGACGTGCTTCAATGCAGCCTCGGCAAAGCTCAACGACCCCCGCGTGGAGTTCCATTACAGCCCCGACACACTTCACTACTGCATCACTAGCGGAGCACGTCGGACAGGACGCCGGTGTAGCACCACGAACGCATCACGCCGGACACCGCTTTGCAGCACCACGAGCGTCGCCTCCCCGGCGAGATCCACGACCAGCCAGTGCTGCAAGGGCGGCCACAACTCTGCCTGCTGCAAAAGGATCATCACACCGGTGCGTTGGGGCCGCCGCCAACGAGCCTTGCATCGGAGCCTCGGTGCCTCTTTTGCGTCCTGAGTGTCGTATTGTAGCACCGGCCACACGCGACAAGTGCTCGTGATTTAGGCTTGGCTGCCGGGGTGAGCTGCAAGCGAGATGAGAAGGCAGGCTCTGGGGGTTGCTGGGAGATGGTGGTCATGGCTGGCTCACGAGCTGATTTTGCGTCAACGATGGGGACGAGCTGCCGTAGTGGAGGACAAATTCTGAGCGCTGCACGTTCACAATAAGAGGTAGATGAAGGGGAAAACACACGGGATCAGACGTGTGGCTGTGGTTTGCTGCGGGAGGATAAGGCGAAGTTCTAGAGCGGTGCATGGCCCGACGCGTGGCAAGCCTCAAGGCGGCTGATCACTACCAGAATTAATGTAGTTATGACGGACTCATCTATGCCGACGCCCCGCAGGCATAGATGGATATATCCCGATGGCCTTGGGCAGGCCGTAGGCGAGAAAAGCCGTCGGCATATGTCGATCTATGCCGACGGGTCGCCGGCATACCACGCCATCGGGACCTCTCGGCACGCCACGGGGCTGTTGGCATAGATGAGGCCGTCGGCATAGATGACGCCCGCCTACCCAGTCAGCGGCAACCGTTTGACTGCGTCGGAACTACGCCGACATGGCTAACAGCAGCCGTCGGCATTGAAATCAAGCAGAAAAAAGGAAAAAAATGAGACATAAACTATGCCTACGGCTTAGCCGTAGGCATAGGGCTACCACGAGCTACTAGAGGGCGCCACATGGAGCCTATGCCTATGGCTAGGCCGTAGGCATACATCTGAAACTATGCCTACGACTAAGCCATCGTTATAGCATGACATAGATATGTTGACATCACCGATCCGCGCCGTCACCACGTCATCGATCCAAGGGAAAGGGGTCTGTTGTGTGGCAGAGATATGCCGACGACATAGCCGTCGGCGTAGGCCTGGCCCATGCCCTCTGCCACGTCATCAACCCGCGTGCATCGCCACGTCATTGATCCATGGTGCTGGAGGTCCGTAGGCAGCTAAGCTTCACGGCCTTACCGTAGGCATACGTATATTTTTTATTTTTTTTATTTTTTAGTATTATTTATTATTATTATTTTTTACACGGAGGAAGCCCAAGCCTGGCGAGGCCAAGTACTACGGCAAGACAGCGGAGTATAAGAAGGCCTACTCCGAGTTGTATCTGAGTTTACATCCTGGCATACCTAACCCCATTGCAGCGGATCTGGACGAGAGGGTAGTGGTGGGCATGGGGCTGAAGAAGAACGGTCAACAGCCGATTATGGATGCTGTGATCACTCCTTCTATCTCCTACACACAGCTCCGAGCTACCAACCTGAGTCTGTGCCAGCGCACGAGCACGCCCATGACCAGTGCGCAGTCATAATCCCTCTTTGCTGAGCGGAACTCTGTAAGTATTTTTCCTCTTATCTTCATTGCTCACTTTATTTTCCGCATTGAGATGTTTTGTGAGTTCCATCATGTCATACCGTACGCCTACATGGAGTACACACGCCAGGAGACCATGATGTGGCACGCGAGCCTTTTAGCATTTCATGAGCACAACTCTCGCGTGATGGCGGTTAGTTTGGCCCTTTTCATTTCACTTATATTTTGCACTTGCATTTCTTCTAACATTCTTGTTTGCTTGGTCAATTAACATGCAACAAGTTGTTGAGTGCATGGTGGTCGGCAGGGTTCCTCAATTGCAACCAGCACCATCTCCTCCACCACAACCAGTGCTGCTTACTTTTGAGGAGTTTCTGGCACAGAACGCTGGCCCCTCGCCGGTTAGTACATCCCAAACTATTCACCCAAAGCATACCATTTATTGAAAAAAATCATATATCCCCTTAACATGTATTTTCAACATCCAGGGAACCGGTCGATCTACCGTTGGTGGTGGTGCTTGTCTTGGCATCACTCCCGAGTCACGGAGCCCGGTCACTCCGATCCGTGGAGGCGGTGGTGGGGACGGTCTTGGCGGTAGCGCTGCCGCTAGCAGTGATGACATGGGCTTCGGCAGACTTGGCGGTGACGACCTTGGTGGTGGTGGTGGATGTCCTGGCGCTTCAGCCTTTGGGTGACGGTGGTGGTGATGATAAACTTGTGTTCTTTACATGACTTGTGGTCTTTTATGGTCTTTTAGATGACTTGTGTGCTTCTTTAGATGCTTATGTTTGTGATGATGCTTATGTTTGTCATGATACTTATATTGTTGTGATGGTGTTGGTTGTGAGGATGATACTTATATATGTTGTGTATGTCTATTTCATCATATATATCTGCTGTGAATTTCAATTGAAATCAAACAGAAAAAAGGAAAAAAATGCAGACAGGAACTATGCCTATGGATTAGCCATAGGAATAGGGCTACCACGAGCTACTAGAGGGCGCCACGTGGAGCTTTTGCCTACGGCTAGGCCGTAGGCATACATCTGAAACTATGCCTACGACTAAGCCGTCGGCATAGCATCACATAGATATGTTGACATCACCGATCCGCGCCGCCTCCACGTCATCGATCCGAGGGAAAGGGGTCTGTGGTGTGGCAGAGATATGCCGACGACATAGCCGTCGGCTTAGGCCTGGCCCATGCCCTCTGCCACGTCATCAATCCGCGTGCATCGCCACGTCATCGGTCCATGGCGCTGGAGCTCCGCGTGCGCAGCTATGCTACGGCCTTACCGTAGGCATACCTATATATTTTTTTAGTATTATTTATTATTGTTATTATTTACACAGAGGAAGCCCAAGCCTGGCGAGGCCAAGTACTACGGCAAGACCGCGGAGTATAAGAAGGCCTACACCGAGGGGTATCTGAGTTAACATCCTGGCATACCTGACCCCATTGCGGCGGATCTGGACGAGAGGGTAGTGGTGGGCATGGGGCCGAAGAAGAACGGTCGGCAATCGAGTCTAGATGCTGTGATCACTCCTTGTATCTCCTACACACAGCTCCGAGCTACCAACCCGAGTCTGTGCCAGCGCACAAGCACGCCCATGACCAGTGCGCAGTCACAGTCCCTCTTTGCTGAGCGGAACTCTGTAAGTATTTTTCCTCTTAACTTCATTACTCACTTTATTTTCTCCATTGAGATGTTTTGTGAGTTCCATCATGACCTACCGTAGGCCTACATGGAGTACACACGCCGGGAGACCATGGCGTGGCACGCGAGCCTTTTAGCATTTCATGAGCACAACTCTCACATCATGGCGGTTAGTTTGGCCCTTTTCATTTCACTTCTATTTTGCACTTGCATTTCTTCTAACATTCTTGTTTGCTTGGTCAATTAACATGCAACACATTGTTGAGTGCATGGCGGTCGGCAGGGTTCCTCAATTGCAACCAGCACCATCTCCTCCACCACAACCAGTGCTGCTTACTTTTGAGGAGTTTCTGGCACAGAAACCTGGCCCCTTGCCGGTTAGTACATCCCAAACAATTCACCCAAAGCATACCGTTTATTGAACACAATCATATATCCCCTTAACATGTATTCTAAACATCCAGGGAACCGGTGGATCTACCGTTGGTGGTGGTGCTTGTCTTGGCATCACTCCCGAGTCACGGAGCCCGGTCACTCCGATCCGTGGAGGCGGTGGTGGTGACGGTCTTGGCGGTAGCGCTGCCACTAGCAGTGATGACCTGGGCTTCGGCAGACTTGGCGGTGACGACCTTGGTGGTGGTGGTGGATGTCCTGGCACTTAAGCCTTTGGGTGACGGTGGTGGTGATGATAAACTTGTGTTCTTTAGATGACATGTGGTTTTTTATGGTCTTTAGATGAGCTGTGTGCTTCTTTAGATGCTTATGTTTGTGATGATGCTTTTGTTTGTCATGATACTTATATTGTTGTGATGGTCTTGGTTGCAAGGATGATACTTATATATGCTGTGTATGTCTATTTCATCATATATATCTGCTGTGAATTTGAATTGAAATCAAACAGAAAAAAGGAAAAAAATGCAGACAAGAACTATGTTTCACGGATTAGTCAGAGGCATAGGGCTACCATGAGCTACTAGAGGGCGCCACATGGAGCCTATGCTCACGGCTAGGGCCAGAGGCATACATATGAAACTATGCTCACGACTAAGCCGTCGGCATAGCATGACATAGATATGTTGACATCACCGATCCGCGCCGCCTCCACGTCATCGATCCGAGGGAAAGGGGTCTGTGGTGTGGCAGAGATATGCCGACGACATAGCCGCCGACGTAGGCCTGGCCCATGCCCTCTGCCATGTCATCAATCTGCGTGCATCGCCACGTCATCGATCCATGGCGTTGGAGCTCCGTGTGCGCAGCTATGCCTACGGCCTTACCGTAGGCATACCTATATATTTTTTTAGTATTGTTTATTATTATTATTATTTACACGGAGAAAGCCCTAGCCTGGCGAGGCCAAGTACTACGGCAAGACCATGGAGTATAAGAAGGCCTACTCCGAGGGGTATCTGAGTTTACATCCTGGCATACCTGACCCCATTTCGGCGGATCTGGACGAGAGGGTAGTGGTGGTCATGGGGCCGAAGAAGAACGGTCGGCAATCGATTCTTGATGCTGTGATCACTCCTTTTATCTCCTACACACAGCTCCGAGCTACCAACCCGAGTCTGTGCCAGCGCACGAGCACGCCCATGACCAGTGCGCAGTCACAGTCCCTCTTTGCTGAGCGGAACTCTGTAAGTATTTTTCCATTTATCTTCATTGCTCACTTTATTTCCCGCATTGAGATGTTTTGTGAGTTCCATCATGTCATACCGTAGGCCTACATGGAGTCACACGCCAGGAGACCATGGCGTGGCATGCGAGCCTTTTAGCATTTCATGAGCACAACTCTCACATGATGGCGGTTAGTTTGGCCCTTTTCATTTCACTTCGATTTTGCACTTGCATTTCTTCTATCATTCTTGTTTGCTTGGTCAATTAACATGCAACACGTTGTTGAGTGCATGGCGGTCGGCAGGGTTCCTCAATTGCAACCAGCACCATCTCCTCCACCACAACCAGTGCTGATTACTTTTGAGGAGTTTCTGGCACAGAACCCTGGCCCCTCGCCGGTTAGTACAACCAAAACTATTCACCCAAAGCATACCATTTATTGAACACAATCATATATCCCCTTAACATGTCTTTTCGACATCCAGGGAACCGGTGGATCTACCATGGGTGGTGGTGCTGGTCTTGGCATCACTCCCGAGTCACGGAGCCCGGTCACTCCGATCCGCGGAGGCGATGGCGGTGACGGTCTTGGCGGTAGCGCTGCCGCTAGCAGTGATGGCCTGGGCTTCGGCAGACTTGGCGGTGACGACCTTGGTGGTGGTGGTGGATGTCCTGGCGCTTAAGCCTTTGTGTGAAGGTGGTGGTGATGATGAACTTGTGTTCTTTAGATGACTTGTGGTCTTTTATGGTCTTTTAGATGACTTGTGTGCTTCTTTAGATGCTTATGTTTGTGATGATGCCTATGTTTGTCATGATACTTATATTGTTGGGATGGTGTTGGTTGCGAGGATGATACTTATATATGTTCTGTATGTCTATTTCATCTTATATATCTGCTATGAATTTGAATTGAAATCAAACAGAAAAAAGGAAAAAATGCAGACAGGAACTATGCCTACGGATTAGCCGTAGGCATAGGGCTACCATGAGCTACTAGAGGGCGCCACATGGAGCCTATGCCTATGGCTAGGCCGTAGGCATACATCTAAAACTATGCCTACGACTAAGCCGTCGGCATAGCATCACATAGATATGTTGACATCATCGATCCGCGCCGCCTCCACGTCTTCGATCCAAGGGAAAGGGGTCTGTGGTGTGGCAGAGATATGCCGACGACATAGCCGTCGGATTAGGCCTGGCCCATGCCCTCTGCCACGTCATCAATCCGCGTGCATCCCCACGTCATCGGTCCATGGCGCTGGAGCCCGCGTGCGCAGCTATGCCTACGGCCTTACCGTAAGCATACCTATATATTTTTTTAGTATTATTTATTATTATTATTATTTACACGGAGGAAGCCCAAGCCTGGCGAGGCCAAGTACTACGGCAAGACCGCGGAGTATAAGAAGGCCTACTCCGAGGGGTATCTAAGTTTACATCCTGGCATACCTGACCCCATTGCGGCGGATCTGGACGAGAGGGTAGTTGTGGGCATGGGGCCGAAGAAGAACGGTCGGCAATTGATTCTGGATGCTGTGATCACTCCTTCTATCTCCTACACACAGCTCCGAGCTACCAACCCGAGTCTGTGCCAGCGCACAAGCACGCCCATGACCAGTGCGCAGTCATAGTCCCTCTTTGCTGAGCGGAACTCTGTAAGTATTTTTCAATTTATCTTCATTGCTCACTTTATTTTCCGCATTGAGATGTTTGTGAGTTCCATCATGTCATACCGTAGGCCTACATGGAGTACACACGCCGGGAGACCATGGTGTGGTACGCGAGCCTTTTAGCATTTCATGAGGACAACTCTCGCATGATGGCGGTTAGTTTGGCCCTTTTCATTTCACTTCTATTTTGCACTTGCATTTCTTTTAACATTCTTGTTTGCTTGGTCAATTAACATGCAACACGTTGTTGAGTGCATGGCTATCGGCAGGGTTCCTCAATTGCAACCAGCACCATCTCCTCCACCACAACCAGTGCTGCTTACTTTTGAGGAGTTTCGCATGTAACCCTGGCCCCTCGCCGTTAATACATCCCAAACTATTCACCCAAAGCATACCGCTTTATTCAACACAATCATATATCCCGTTAACATGTCTTTTCAACATCCAGGGAACCGGTGGATCTACCATTGGTGGTGGTGCTGGTCTTGGCATCACTCCCGAGTCACGGAGCCCGGTCACTCCGATCCGCGGAGGCGGTGGCGGTGACGGTCTTGGCGGTAGCGCTGCCGCTAGCAGTGATGACCTGGGCTTCGGCAGACTTGGCGGTGATGACCTTGGTGGTGGTGGTGGATGTCCTGGCGCTTAAGCCTTTGGGTGACGGTGGTGGTGATGATAAACTTGTGTTCTTTAGATGACTTGTGGTCTTTTATGGTCGTTTACATGACTTGTGTGTTTCTTTAGATGCTTATGTTTGTGATGATGCTTATGTTTGTCATGATACTTATATTGTTGTGATGGTGTTGGTTGTGAGGATGATACTTATATATGTTGTGTATGTCTATTTCATCATATATATCTGCTGTGAATTTGAATTGAAATCAAACAGAAAAAAGGAAACAAATTTAGACGGAAACTATGCTCACGGCTGAGCCAGAGGCATAGGGCTACCACGAGCTACCAGAGGACGCCACGTGGAGCCTATGCCTACAGCTAGGCCGTCGACATATATCTAAAACTATGCCTACGGCTAAGCCTTCGGCATAGCCTCGCACCTATGCTGTAGGCATGGCCCTGCCCCAGAAGCTAGTAAATGCCGCCACGTTGCAGGGCTATGCCTACGGCTTAGCCGTCGGCATAGATCTAAAACTATGCCTGCGGCTAGGCCGGCTATGCCGACGACTAAGCTATAGGCATAGCCCTGCCATATGGCGTCTCCTCTATGAACATTGTTTAATTTCATGACCCTTTTTTGAATTATGGAACACATTTTTTGAATCTGTGTATTGTTCGAACTCACGAAGTTTTTTGAAATTATTGAATATTTTCTGAACACATGTTTTTTTAAATTTCATGACCATTGTTTGAATTCAAAATATATTTTGAAAGTCATGCACACTATTCAAACTCATCAACATTTTTAAATTCAAGATTTTTTATTAATTCATGAATATATTTTGCATCCACAAATACTCTTAAATTTGTCAACATTGTTTTCCAAATCTTTGAACATTTTTTGAAATTGCTAAGATTGTTTTCATTTCATGACCACTCTTTCAATTCACGAACCCCTTTTCATATTCTTGATTTTTCTGCATATTGGGAACATTTTCTTGAAATCATTAACATTTTTTGAACTTGCGATTTTTCGCCAAATTAATCAACATTTTTCAAAGTTTCGTGAACATATTTTGAATTTATTTTTAACAATGAAAAGGTAAAAAAGAAAAATAAAAAGGGAAACAGAAAAGGAAAAAGACAAGGAACAAGAAAAACTCACAACTCACCCAAAACACATGCGTGGGGGAGCGAGGGGTGCGAGATTTGGTGCCATGTGCCGCCCAGTTCAGGAAATAGGAGGTCTCGGACCTAAACAACCTTTAGAAACGTTGGCTGCTTTAAAAAAAACCACAATTGGTCGTAATCTGCCCATCCATAGTTTTTTTGTCGTACTATTGCCATTCTTGGCCGTGTTGATGAGAGTAAATGTAGGTGCTTCTCCTTCAAAGTTCCCACAATCCGGCACAAGGTTTACTGACTACCAGTATTCCCATAAAGACTCGAAATAAAACTAGTATTCCCCAACGACACTGAGGGGCTCTTGTTCCCAATCCTAGCCGCCACATTCCCAAAGGATCCTTCATGTTGTCGTTTTGGTCCCTCCTCTTTCTTGTATGGTGTCCTTGGCAGCAAAAAGAGGAGTGGGGACCCGTTCATTTTCATTTTCTTTTTCTTAGATTTTGTTTTCTGGCGGCATTGAAGAGGTGGTGGTAGCTGCTCCCCATCTCGACGATGCCAGATCCCGCATCGACAAATGGCATGTGAGAGTTTTTGTCGTCAAATATGTTGGACCTCTCTCCGCATATTGGCAGTTGGCTTGTCTATAAGGAGAGATATTTGCTGGCTATTGGTGTGGTGACTTCGACATCTTCTTTTGTATTGTTCTGCGGCATGATTTTGGTTTAGTCAAATCTCTGGACCAGTGGTGATGGATTGCAAGCCTGGAGTGCATTGGGTGATGCTCGAACTGATGTGTCTTCCAGATCTCGTGTCAAGCGGTAGTGACTATTGTGGTCTTTAAAGCCAGATATAGTATCCCTTTTTAGGTACCACTTTCCTTATTTTTAGGTATATCTTTCTTTGACCGTTGGTTCAGTCTAAATTTCAATCTTGGGAGAATGGCAGTCAATCAGACAAAGATGAAGGCTAATATAATTTTCAATGTAATTTTATTTTTACTGGTCGTTTTTCATCAAGTTGTCTTTCAATTGTACTAACTATTATCCTTGATAACTATTAGATGTTAGATATCATTTGTGTGTCATTCTTTAAAATAAAAGTTCGAACAATCTTGCGCACCCTGACTCACGAGTGGGACTATGAGCGCGCACACGCGTTTGGCGGGGTGGGGTGGGGGTGGGGGGGATGCATGCAACTCAAGCTTCTTTGGCTGATGCAATACCGGGCGCCACGAGGTGCGATCTAATTGTTTAGAGGGCGGCCGTGGATTCGCAGGGGGAGTTAACTTTTCATTTCTGCATGAGAACCGCCAATAATGTTTTTAGCATGTAAGGTATGGAAATCCTTAGTCGTGACGTTGGCAGGAAAAGCAGACCACTCAAAATTTATTCATCTTTGTTTTAAGCAATGAGCCCCGACACCTCTGTAATTCCATGCTTCCCTCCGTGAAGGGCTTATCTTTTACTATTTCCATTAATTTTACTTTTGTTGAGTCAAATTATTAGTCCAACATATTCTTTTGTTGGAAAGCATCATGTGGTGGGGAAATATCCAGGCATATATGGCCATTCAAATATATTTGATCATGAATTATTTTGTTGACAATTATCTCTATGATAAATGATTTGAAGGTGAAACATTTAGCCCCTATCTTTCTCTGTGTTCGATGGATGCCATTTGTTCTAAAAACATGCTTCAAGTACTAGCAATCATAGAAGACTATATAATAATTAAGTATGTGGAGCTCTTACTTAGACTTACTAAAATAAGATGCATTGAAATTGTTTGTGGACTAGGAACATAGGTTGTTAAGTTTCAAGAGAATGCATTGTTTGAACCATAACATGTGAATTGATTGCTACTTTATCATGATGAATTTTACGAGAAAGATTTGTTGGTAAGATGCTAGAAAAGGTGATTGAAATTATCATTGATCAAATTTATGCACTATGCTAGTATTCATACTTCATAAATTATTTATTTTATCATTTACCTATTCGAGGACGAGCAACAATTAAACTTTGGGATGCTGATACTTCTCCAACATATCGATCATTTATAAAGTATTCATTCCATGTTTACAACAGTTTTATATGGTTTTGGTGCATTTTTATATGATTTAAATGGAACTAACCCGGACAGACGTTGTGTTCAGCAGAACTACTATGGTGTTGGTTTTTTGTGTGCATAAATAAAACTTCTCGGATTAGGCTGAAAATTTACGGTGATTTTTTATAAAAAAAAGACCCCATAAGCTTCGAGGAAGGGCCAGAAGAGCCACGAGGGCACGAAAAGCCTAGATGGTGCGCCCCCGAGCTTGTCGCTCCCTCGTGGACCCCCTTGACGTGAAACCGATGCCAAAATTTCATATAGATATAAAAAACCCCAGAAAAAACCTACAATTTCCGCTCCGCCGCGGCAGGCTTCTATACCGAAGCGATCTTATCTGGAAGCCCTCTCTGACACCCTACCAGAGGAGGAAATCCTCACTGAAGGCCATCTTCATCATCCGGGTGGTCTCCATCACTGTATGCATAGGGGTTGATACACATTTTCGTCCTACATTCTCAGATAAAAACTTTGGAGTGATTGTTTGTCGCACGTTGAGGGATTGTTATATGATTCAATTATGTTAGCACTTTTGAGAGATTTTGATAGTGAAAGTATGAACCCTAGGCCTTGTTTTCAAGAATTGCAATACCGTTTGTGCTCACTTTTGTTATTTGCTACCTTGATGTTATTATTTATTCAGATTATAAAAACCTATATCTACTATCCATTCTACACTCGTATCACCATCTCTGTGCCGAACTAGTGCACCTATACAATTCGCTATTGTATTGGGTGTGCTGGGAACACAAAAGATTTCTTGTATTTGATTGCATTGTTGTTCGAGAGAGATCATCTTCATCTTACTCCTCCCACGGATTGATAAATCTTAGGTCATCCACTTGAAATTTGCTCCTATCCTATAAAACTCTGCGCTTGGAGGCCTAACAGAGTCTACAGGAAGAACCTTTGCGTAATAGACATCAGCGGCACCCTTCTCAACTAGGGCTCGCATCTTCCCGCCTCTGGCACTAGAGGTGGCATTAGCATGTTTTGGAACAACAACCTTGCTTAGATCACATCCATCAACGCCCAATAGTTCTCTCTTAGTATAGCTATTAGAACCCTAGGCGACAACCAAAACTTCTGTATATCCAGGGTTTATGGCCCAAACAATGATATGGAAAAAGAGGCCTTCCAGGTCGAAATTTGTAATGTAGCTGCGCATGCCAGCCACCCTTGTATAGTTCTAGGTGATTTCAACCTAATCTATGAGGCGAAAGACAAGAACAACCTCAACCACAATCGGAGACTTATGGGGAAGTTTCGCACAACCATCAATCATGCCGAGCTGTTTGAGATTATATGCAAAAATAGAAAATTTATCTGGACGAACGAGCAGCAGCTGCCTACATTGGTCACGTTGGATCAGGTGTTCTGCAACCCTGCCTGGGATAGTATGTTCCCATCCTTCATCCTTCATGCTGCATCCACTTCAGTGTCCGATCATAGCCTCCTATTTCTTTCAAATGCAAGTGCACCAATAAGGAGAGCAAGGATCAATTTGCGTGTTTCTGGCCTAAATTCTCTGGCTTCAGAGAAACGGTGGCTGGAGTGTGGGCACAGCCAGCATGCACGACATGTTCTTTCAAAAACTTGCATAGAAAGATGTGGAGAATTGCCAAGGCCCTGAAAATTTGGAGGAAGGGACTCTTTAGTGATGCAAAGATACAGTTTCGCATTGCACAAGAACTGGTCCTACTGCTGGATATTGTTCAAGAAACCTAGGCACTATCTGCAGTCGAGGCTGAACTGTGAAACAAACTGAAGCTTCCTTTGTTGTGCTTGGCATCCATTGAGCACGCACGCAAGCGACAGAGCTCTCGTACAAACTGGCTACGGTCAGGCGATGACAGCACGGCTTTCTTGCATGCATAGATCAACTCAAGAAGGAGAAAAAAATCGCCCACCACCTCCGTAGAGGGGCTACTTTTGTCTCAATCCATGACGAGAAGGCTCACTAAGCCGGGGTGAGCTTTAGTTGCCCCAGCGTGATGCTGACGGGATGGACTTGCCGTTCTCAAAAGATGAAGTATGGCAAGCTATCAAACAAACCGCTGATCATGCACCTGGCCCTGATGGCTTCTCAGGGCTTTTTTTATAGAACATGCTGGTACATAATCAAGGTGGACCTGCTCCGAGCCCATAAGAAACAGTTGACCTGATGGACAGTTCAACAACCTAAATAGTGACCGCTTTGGACAACTTATTAATACTGTAACAGTTGTGCTCATACCAAAGCTGCCGGCCCATAAGAAACGGGACATGGTTAGGCAGCGCCCGTGCGCTTCCGCCCCACTAATTTGGCCCACTCTTTCACAAAGCTCATTGCAAAAATCCTCTCCTTGCGCCTTACACCAAACTTGAGCAATCTAATATCGCTGACAATTATCTCTCCGTCAGAAACTGTGCTCGCAGCCTACACTGCAAGAAGAAGCCCATGATGTTATTTAAGATAGAAATTGCCAAAGATTTTGACTCCATATGATGGGAATTTTTGCTTGAACTTCTGCAAAAGCTGGCTTTAGTGTTCGATGGAGACATTGGATCTCACTTTTATTACGGTCATCGTCATCTGCTTTCCCACTTGAGGGCGCCCAGTGTAATCCAATCGAGCACAAGCAGGGCCTCCACCAGGGTGATCCCCTATCCCCCTTTTTATTCATATTGGCCATCGACACTTTACAACGGCTTCTTGAGAAGGTAGCTGCCTTGGAACACCTATCTCCACTACCTGACAGAGAAACCAAGATAAGGATGAGACTGTATGGTGATGATGCCATAATTTTCTCATCGGGCAATGCCCTGAAGCTACGCAAATTTGGTGCAGAGCTGCTGCTTTAAATGGATGTGCTACCTACACCAACATTGGACCTGGTATCCTGGCCTGACGAAACCAGTTCTGCGGGTTACTGGAGTGCAATAGTCTCAACCACACCATCTCATACACACAAACGGGATCAAGTCGATCTTGCTGCTCGTTTCCTGGGAAATCTGAGTGGAGAGAAACAACACAGTGTTTGAGCGAAAAATATCATCCATTCCATGCATTATAAGGGGCCATCAGGAGATGTATGGAGTCGTGGAGATTAGCAGCAACAACATGTATGCAGCCACCCTTCGGGGAACCGCCGTGAGGATAGCCTTATTGCCTTTTTTTCTGGCGGCTACTACAAATCAACCGGTTGATCTTAGAAAAGGATCAACCGCCTGACTAGCCATTCGATCTAGCAAAGGATTGCCGTTGGATTGCATGGTCGCAGCGATGCAGCGCCCCACATCATCCTCCTCTCGCTTGTACCGCCCTCTCCTCCCGCTTGTGAGTTGCGACAACCTCTGGCGACTGCAGTGCTCACTCTTCGGAGCAGCATCCCCGGTTGCATTGCCCGTCATCGGAGTGTCGATTCTCGGTCACAACAACTAAAAAAATGGCAACGCTGACCATGGCAAAAAAAGGTTCAGCACAGCTGCTTCCATGGCAGCTCCACACGACGAAGCACAGCGTCGGCCGACAGCGCTCCATTGCAGCCTCGGGGGCCCTGGTGGTGCTCCATTGCAATCCCGGCGGTGTTCCATTGCAACCCGGCGAGCTTCAACGACCCATGCACGCTTCATTGCAGCTCCGACGTGCTTCAATGCAGCCTCGGCAAAGCTCAACGACCCCCGCGTGGAGTTCCATTACAGCCCCGACACACTTCACTACAGCATCTCTAGCGGAGCACGTCGGACAGGACGCCGGTGTAGCACCACGAACGCGTCACGCCGGACACCGCTTTGCAGCACCACGAGCGTCGCCTCCCCGGCGAGATCCACGACCAGCCAGTGCTGCAAGGGCGGCCACAACTCTGCCTGCTGCAAAAGTGTCATCACACCGGTGCGTTGGGGCCGACGCCAACGAGCCTTGCATCGGAGCCTCGGTTCCTCTTTTGCGTCGTGAGTGTCGTATTGTAGCACCGGCCACACACGACAAGTGCTCGTGATTTAGGCTTGGCTGCCGGGGTGAGCTGCAAGCGAGATGAGAAGGCAGGCTTTGGGGGTTGCTGGGAGATGCTGGTGATGGCTGGCTCACGAGCTGATTTTGCGTCAACGATGGGGACGAGTTGCCGTAGTGGAGGACAAATTCTGAGCGCTGCACGTTCACAAGAAGAGGTAGATGAAGGGAAAAACACACGGGATCAGACGTGTGGCTGTGGTTTGCTGCGGGAGGATAAGGCGAAGTTCTAGAGCGGTGCATGGCCCGACGCGTGGCAAGCCTCGAAGGCGGCTGATCACTACCAGAATTAATGTAGTTATGACGGCCTCATCTATGCCGACGGCCCCGTGAGGCATAGATGGATATATCCCTATGGCCTTGGGCAGGCCAGAGGCGAGAAAAGCCGTCGACATATGTCGATCTATGCCGACGGGGTCGTCGGCATACTACGGCCATGGGGACCTCTCGCGGTACGCCTACGGGGGCTGTTGGCATAGATGAGGCCGTCGGCATAGATGACGCCCGCCTACCCAGTCAGCGGCAACCGCTTGATCATGTCGAACTACGCCGACATGGCTAACAGCAGCCGTCGGCATTGAAATCAAGCAGAAAAAAGGAAAAAAATGAGACAGGAACTATGCCTACGGCTTAGCCGTAGGCATAGGGCTACCACGAGCTACTAGAGGGCGCCACATGGAGCCTATGCCTATGGCTAGGCCGTAGGCATACATCTGAAACTATGCCTACGACTAAGCCGTCGGCATAGCATGACATAGATATGTTGACATCACCGATCCGCGCCGTCACCACGTCATCGATCCGAGGGAAAGGGGTCTGTGGTGTGGCAGAGATATGCCGACGACATAGCCGTCGGCGTAGGCCTGGCCCATGCCCTCTGCCACGTCATCAATCCGCGTGCATCGCAACGTCATTGATCCATGGTGCTGGAGGTCCGTGTGCGCAGCTAAGCCTACGGCCTTACCGTAGGCATACGTATATATTTTTATTTTTATTTTTTAGTATTATTTATTATTATTATTTTTTACACGGAGGAAGCCCAGGCCTGGCGAGGCCAAGTACTACGGCAAGACAACGGATTATAAGAAGGCCTACTCCAAGGGGTATCTGAGTTTACATCCTGGCATACCAGATCCCATTGCGGGGGATCTGGACGAGAGGGTAGTGGTGGGCATGGGGCCGAAGAAGAACGGTCGGCAATCGATTCTGGATGCTGTGGTCACTCCTTCTATCTCCTACACACAGCTCCGAGCTACCAACCCGAAGTCTGCAGGCGCGCATGAGCACGCCCATGACCGGTCTTGTGATCCACATTCCCCTCTTTGCTGAGCGGAACTCTGTAAGTATTTTTCCTCTTATCTTCATTGCTCACTTTATTTTCCGCATTGAGATGTTTTGTGAGTTCAATCATGTCATACAGTAGGCCTACATGGAGTACACACGCCAGGAGACCATGGCGTGGCACGCGAGCCTTTTAGCATTTCATGAGCACAACTCTCGCATGATGGCGATTAGTTTGGACCTTTTCATTTCACTTCTATTTTGCACTTGCATTTCTTCTAACATTCTTGTTTGCTTGGTCAATTAACATGCAACACGTTGTTGAGTGCATGGTGGTCGGCAGGGTTCCTCAATTGCAACCAGCACCATCTCCAACACCACAACCAGTGCTGCTTACTTTTGAGGAGTTTCTGCCACAGAACCCTGGCCCCTCGCCGGTTAGTACATCCCAAACTATTCACCCAAAGCATACCGTTTATTGAACACAATCATTTATCCCCTTAACATGTCTTTTCAACATCCAGGGAATCGGTGGATCTACCATGGGTGGTGGTGCTAGTCTTGGCATCACTCCCGAGTCACGGAGCCCGGTCACTCCGATCCGCGGAGGCGGTGGCGGTGACGGTCTTGGCGGTAGTGCTGCCGCTAGCAGTGATGACCTGGGCTTCGGCAGACTTGGCGGTGACGACCTTGGTGGTGGTGGTGGAGGTCTTGGCGCTTAAGCCTTTGGGTGACGGTGGTCGTGATGATAAACTTGTGTTCCTTAGATGACATGTGGTCTTTTATGCTCTTTTAGATGACTTGTGTGCTTCTTTAGATGCTTATGTTTGTGATGATGCTTATGTTTGTCATGATACTTATATTATTGTGATGGTGTTGGTTGTGAGGATGATACTTATATATGTTGTGTATGTCTATTTCATCATATATATCTGCTGTGAATTTGAATTGAAATCAAACAAAAAAAAGGAAAAAAAATGCAGACAGGAACTATGCATACGGATTAGCCGTAGGCATAGGGCTACAACGAGCTACTAGAGGGCCGTAGGCATACATATTAAACTATGCCTACGACTAAGCCGTCGGCATAGCATGACAGAGATATGTTAACATCACCGATCCGCGCCGCCTCCATGTCATCGATCCGAGGGAAAGGGTTCTGTGGTGTGGCAGAGATATGCCGACGACATAGCCGTCGATGTAGGCCTGTCCCATGCCCTCTGCCACGGCATCAATCCGCGTGCATCGCCACGTCATCGATCCATGGCGCTGGAGCTCCGCGTGCGCAGCTATGCCTATGGCCTTACTGTAGGCATACCTATACTTTTTATTTTTTTATTTTTTAGTATTATTTATTATTATTATTTTTTACACGGAGGAAGCCCAGGCCTGGCGAGGCCAAGTACTACGGCAAGACCGCGGAGTATAAGAAGGCCTACTCCGAGGGGTATCTGAGTTTACATCCTGGCATACCTGACCCCATTGCGGGGGATCTGGACGAGAGGGTAGTGGTGGGCATGGGGCCGAAGAAGAACGGTCGGCAATCGATTCTGGATGCTGTGGTCACTCCTTCTATCTCCTACACACAGCTCCGTGCTACCAACCCGAGTCTGTGCCAGCGCATGAGCACGCCCATGACCAGTGCGCAATCACAGTCCCTCTTTGCTGAGCGGAACTCTGTAAGTATTTTTTCTCTTATCTTCATTGCTCACTTTATTTTCCGCATTGAGATGTTTTGTGAGTTTAATCATGTCATACAGTAGGCCTACATGGAGTACACACGCCAGGAGACCATGGCGTGGCACGCGAGCCTTTTAGCATTTCATGAGCACAACTCTCGCAAGATGGCGATTAGTTTGGCCCTTTTCATTTCACTTCTATTTTGCACTTGCATTTCTTCTAACATTCTTGTTTGCTTGGTCAATTAACATGCAACACGTTGTTGAGTGCATGGTGGTCGGCAGGGTTCCTCAATTGCAACCAGCACCATCTCCTCCACCACAACCAGTGCTGCTTACTTTTGAGGAGTTTCTGGCACAGAACCCTGGCCCCTCGCCGGTTAATACATCCCAAACTATTCACCCAAAGCATACCGTTTATTGAACACAATCATATATCCCCTTAACATGTCTTTTCAACATCCAGGGAACCGGTGGATCTACCGTTGGTGGTGGTGCTTGTCTTGGCATCACTCCCGAGTCACGGAGCCCGGTCACTCCGATCCGCGGAGGCGGTGGTGGGGACGGTCTTGGCGGTAGCACTGCCGCTAGCAGTGATGACATGGGCTTCGGCAGACTTGGCGGTGACGACCTTGGTGGTGGTGGTGGATGTCCTGGCGCTTAAGTCTTTGGGTGACGGTGGTGGTGATGATAAACTTGTGTTCTTTACATGACTTGTGGTCTTTTATGGTCTTTTAGATGACTTGTGTGCTTCTTTAGATGCTTATGTTTGTGATGATGCTTATGTTTGTCATGATACTTATATTGTTGTGATGGTGTTGGTTGTGAGGATGATACTTATATATGTTGTGTATGTCTATTTCATCATATATATCTGCTGTGAATTTGAATTGAAATCAAACAGAAAAAAGGAAAAAAATGCAGACAGGAACTATGCCTATGGATTAGCCGTAGGCATAGGGCTACCACGAGCTACTAGAGGGCGCCACGTGGAGCCTATGCCTACGGCTAGGCCGTAGGCATACATCTGAAACTATGCCTACGACTAAGCCGTCGGCATAGCATCACATAGATATGTTGACATCACCGATACGCGCCGCCTCCACGTCATCGATCTGAGGGAAAGGGGTATGTGGTGTGGCAGAGATATGCCGACGACAGAGCCGTCGGCTTAGGCGTGGCCCATGCCCTCTGCCACATCATCAATCCGCGTGCATCGCCACGTCATCGGTCCATGGCGCTGGAGCTCCGCGTGCGCAGCTATGCCTACGGCCTTACCGTAGGCATACCTATATATATTTTTAGTATTATTTATTATTATTATTATTTACACGGAGGAAGCCCAAGCCTGGCGAGGCCAAGTACTACGGCAAGACCGCGGAGTATAAGAAGGCCTACTCCGAGGGGTATCTGAGTTTACATCCTGGCATATTTGACCCCATTGCGGCGGATCTGGACGAGAGGGTAGTGGTGGGCATGGGGCCGGAGAAGAACGGTCGGCAATCGATTGTGGATGCTGTGATCACTCCTTCTATCTCCTACACACAGCTCCGAGCTACGAACCCAGTCTGCGGCCAAGACGAGCACGCCCATGACCAGTCTTGTGATCCACAGTCCCTCTTCTTTGAGCGGAACTCTGTAAGTATTTTTCCTCTTATCTTCAGTGCTCACTTTATTTTCTGCATTGAGATGTTTTGTGAGTTCCATCATGTCATACCGTAGGCCTACATGGAGTACGCACGCCGGGAGACCATGGCGTGGCACGCGAGCCTTTTAGCATTTCATGAGCACAACTCTCACATGATGGCGGTTAGTTTGGCCCTTTTCATTTCACTTCTATTTTGCACTTGCATTTCTTCTAACATTCTTGTTTGCTTGGTCAATTAACATGCAACACATTGTTGAGTGCATGGCGGTCGGCAGGGTTCCTCAATTGCAACCAGCACCATCTCCTCCACCACAACCAGTGCTACTTACTTTTGAGGAGTTTCTGGCACAGAAACCTGGCCCCTTGCCGGTTAGTACATCCCAAACTATTCACCCAAAGCATACTGTTTATTGAACACAATCATATATCCCCTTAACATGTATTTTAAGCATCCAGGGAACCGGTGGATCTACCGTTGGTGGTGGTGCTTGTCTTGGTATCACTCCCGAGTCACGGAGCCCGGTCACTTCGATCTGTGGAGGCGGTGGCGGTGACGGTCTTGGCGGTAGCGCTGCCGCTAGCAGTGATGACCTGGGCTTCGGCAGACTTGGCGGTGACGACCTTGGTGGTGGTGATGGATGTCCTGGTGCTTAAGCCTTTGTGTGAAGGTGGTGGTGATGATGAACTTGTGTTCTTTAGATGACTTGTGGTCTTTTATGGTCTTTAGATGACTTGTGTGCTTCTTTAGATGCTTATGTTTGTGATGATGCTTATGTTTGTCATGATACTTATATTGTTGTGATGGTGTTGGTTGCGACGATGATACTTATATATGTTGTGTATGTCTATTTCATCATATATATCTGTTGTGAATTTGAATTGAAATCAAACAGAAAAAAGGAAAAAAATGCAGACAGGAACTATGCCTACGAATTAGCCGTAGGCATAGGGCTACCATGAGCTACTAGAGGGCGCCACATGGAGCCTATGCCTACGGTTAGGCCGTAGGCATACATATGAAACTATGCCTACGACTAAGCCGTCGGCATAGCATGACATAGATATGTTGACATCACCGATCCGCTACCGCCCACGTCATCGATCCGAGGGAAAGGTGTCTGTGGTGTGGCAGAGATATGCCGACGACATAGCCGTCGACGTAGGCCTGGCCCATGCCCTCTGCCATGTCATCAATCCCCGTGCATCGCCACATCATCGATCCATGGCATTGGAGCTCTGTGTGCGCAGCTATGCCTACGGCCTTACCGTAGGCATACCTATATTTTTTTTAGTATTGTTTATTATTATTATTATTTACACGGAGGAAGCCCTAGCCTGGCGAGGCCAAGTACTACGGCAAGACCGCGGAGTATAAGAAGGCCTACTCCGAGGGGTATCTGAGTTTACATCCTGGCATACCTGACCCCATTTCGGCGGATCTGGACGAGAGGGTAGTGGTGGGCATGGGGCCGAAGAAGAACGGTCGGCAATCGATTTTGGATGCTGTGATCACTCCTTCTATCTCCTACACACAGCTCCGAGCTACCAACCCGAGTCTGTGCCAGCGCACGAGCACGCCCATGACCAGTGCGCAGTCACAGTCCCTCTTTGCTGAGCGGAAATCTATAAGTATTTTTCCATTTATCTTAATTGCTCACTTTATTTTCCGCATTGAGATGTTTTGTCAGTTCCATCATGTCATGCCGTAGGCCTACATGGAGTACACACGCCGGGAGACCATGGTGTGGTACGCGAGCCTTTTAGCATTTCATGAGGACAACTCTCGCATGATGATGGTTAGTTTGGCCCTTTTCATTTCACTTCTATTTTGCACTTGCATTTCTTCTAACATTCTTGTTTGCTTGGTCAATTAACATGCAACACGTTGTTGAGTACATGGCTATCGGCAGGGTTCCTCAATTGCAACCAGCACCATCTCCTCCACCACAACCAGTGCTGCTTACTTTTGAGGAGTTTCTGACACAGAACCCTGGCCCCTCGCCGGTTAGTACATCCCAAACTATTCACCCAAAGCATACCGTTTATTCAACACAATCATATATCCCGTTAACATGTCTTTTCAACATCCAGGGAACCGGTGGATCTACCATTGGTGGTGGTGCTGGTCTTGGCATCACTCCCGAGTCACGGAGCCCGGTCACTCCGATCCGCGGAGGCGGTGGCGGTGACGGTCTTGGCGGTAGCGCTGCCGCTAGCAGTGATGACCTGGGCTTCGGCAGACTTGGCGGTGATGACCTTCGTGGTGGTGGTGGATGTCCTGGCGCTTAAGCCTTTGGGTGACGGTGGTGGTGATGATAAACTTGTGTTCTTTAGATGACTTGTGGTCTTTTATGGTCTTTTAGATGACTTGTGTGCTTCTTTAGATGCTTATGTTTGTGATGATGCTTATGTTTGTCATGATACTTATATTTTTGTGATGGTGTTGGTTGTGAGGATGATACTTATATATGTTGTGTATGTCTATTTCATCATATATATCTGCTGTGAATTTGAATTGAAATCAAACAGAAAAAAGGAAAAAAATTTAGACGGAAACTATGCCTACGGCTGAGCCGTAGGCATAGGGCTACCACGAGCTACCAGAGGACGCCACGTGGAGCCTATGCCTACAGCTAGGCCGTCGACATATATCTAAAACTATGCCTACGGCTAAGCCTTCGGCATAGCCTCGCACCTATGCTGTAGGCATGGCCCTGCCCCAGAAGCTAGTAGACGCCGCCACGTTGCAGGACTATGCCTACGGCTTAGCCGTTGGCATAGATCTAAAACTATGCCTGCGGCTAGGCCGGCTATGCCGACGACTAAGCTGTAGGCATAGCCCCGCCACATGGCGTCTCCTCTATGAACATTGTTTAATTTCATGACCCTTTTTTGAATTATGGAACACATTTTTTGAATCTGTGTATTGTTCGAACTCAAGAAGTTTTTTGAAATTATTGAATATTTTCTGAACACATGTTTTTTTAAATTTCATGACCATTGTTTGAATTCAAAATATATTTTGAAAGTCATGCACACTATTCAAATTCATCAACATTTTTAAATTCAAGATTTTTTATTAATTCATGAATATATTTTGCATCCACAAATACTCTTAAATTTGTCAACATTGTTTTCCAAATCTTTGAACATTTTTGAAATTGCTAAGATTGTTTTCATTTCATGACCACTCTTTCAATTCACGAACCCCTTTTCATATTCTTGATTTTTCTGCATATTGGGAACATTTTCTTGAAATCATTAACATTTTTTGAACTTGCGATTTTTTCGCCAAATTAATCAACATTTTTCAAAGTTTCGTGAACATATTTTGAATTTATTTTTAACAATGAAAAGGTAAAAAAGAAAAATAAAAAGGGAAACAGAAAAGGAAAAAGACAAGGAACAAGAAAAACTCACAACTCACCCAAAACACATGCGTGGGGGAGCGAGGGGTGCGAGATTTGGTGCCATGTGCCGCCCAGTTCAGGAAATAGGAGGTCTCGGACCTAAACAACCTTTAGAAACGTTGGCTGCTTTAAAAGAAAACCACAATTGGTCGTAATCTGCCCATCCATAGTTTTTTTGTCGTACTATTGCCATTCTTGGCCGTGTTGATGAGAGTAAATGTAGGTGCTTCACCTTCAAAGTTCCCACAATCCGGCACAAGGTTTACTGACTACCAGTATTCCCATAAAGACTCGAAATAAAACTAGTATTCCCCAACGACACTGAGGCGCTCTTGTTCCCAATCCTAGCCGCCACAGTCCCAAAGGATCCTTCATGTTGTCGTTTTGGTCCCTCCTCTTTCTTGTATGGTGGCCTTGGCAGGAAAAAGAGGAGTGGGGACCCGTTCATTTTCATTTTCTTTTTCTTAGATTTTGTTTTCTGGCGGCATTGAAGAGGTGGTGGTAGCTGCTCCCCATCTCGACGATGCCAGATCCGCATCATCGACAAATGGCATGTGAGAGTTTTTGTCGACAAATATGTTGGACCTCTCTCCGCATATTGGCAGTTGGCTTGTCTATAAGGAGAGATATTTGCTGGCTATTGGTGTGGTGACTTCGACATCTTCTTTTGTATTGTTCTGCGGCATGATTTTGGTTTAGTCAAATCTCTAGACCAGTGGTGATGGATTGCAAGCCTGGAGTGCATTGGGTGATGCTCGAACTGATGTGTCTTCCAGATCTCGTGTCAAGCGGCGAGTGACTACTGTGGTCTTTAAAGCCAGATATAATATCCCTTTTTAGGTACCACTTTCCTTATTTTTAGGTATATCTTTCTTTGACCGTTGGTTCAGTCTAAATTTCAATCTTGGGAGAACGGCAGTCAATCAGACAAAGATGAAGGCTAATATAATTTTCAATGTAATTTTATTTTTACTGGTCGTTTTTCATCAAGTTGTCTTTCAATTGTACTAACTATTATCCTTGATAACTATTAGATGTTAGATATCATTTGTGTGTCATTCTTTAAAATAAAAGTTCGAACAATCTTGCGCACCCTGACTCTCGAGTGGGACTATGAGCGCTCACGCGCGTTTGGCGGGGTGGGGTGGGTGTGGGGGGGATGCATGCAACTCAAGCTTCTTTGGCCGATGCAATACCGGGCGCCACGAGGTGCGA
This sequence comes from Aegilops bicornis, assembly GCA_021605145.1. Classification (NCBI taxonomy): domain Eukaryota; kingdom Viridiplantae; phylum Streptophyta; class Magnoliopsida; order Poales; family Poaceae; genus Aegilops; species Aegilops bicornis. The sequence continues at coordinate 851,111,431 of CM038675.1, read as the reverse complement.
TCTAATTGTTTAGAGGGCGGCCGTGGATTCGCAGGGGGAGTTAACTTTTCATTTCCGCATGAGAACCGCCAATAATGTGTTTAGCATGTAAGGTATGGAAATCCTTAGTCGTGACGTTGGCAGGAAAAGCAGACCACTCAAAATTTATTCATCTTTGTTTTAAGCAATGAGCCCCGACACCTCTGTGATTCCATGCTTCCCTCCGTGAAGGGCTTATCTTTTACTATTTCCATTAATTTTACTTTTGTTGAGTCAAATTATTAGTCCAACATATTCTTTTGTTGGAAAGCATCATGTGGTGGGGAAATATCCAGGCATATATGGCCATTCAAATATATTTGATCATGAATTATTTTGTTGACAATTATCTCTATGATAAATGATTTGAAGGTGAAACATTTAGCCCCTATCTTTCTCTGTGTTCGATGGATGCCATTTGTTCTAAAAACATGCTTCAAGTACTAGCAATCATAGAAGACTATATAATAATTAAGTATGTGGAGCTCTTACTTAGACTTACTAAAATAAGATGCATTGAAACTGTTTGTGGACTAGGAACATAGGTTGTTAAGTTTCAAGAGAATGCATTGTTTGAACCGTAACATGTGAATTGATTGCTACTTTATCATAATGAATTTTACGAGAAAGATTTGTTGGTAAGATGCTAGAAAAGGTGATTGAAATTATCATCGATCAAATTTATGCACTATGCTAGTATTCATACTTCATACATTATTTATTTTATCATTTACCTATTCGAGGACGAGCAACAATTAAACTTTGGGATGCTGATACTTCTCCAACATATCGATCATTTATAAAGTATTCATTCCATGTTTACAACAGTTTTATATGGTTTTGGTGCATTTTTATATGATTGAAATGGAACTAACCCGGACAGACGTTGTGTTCAGCAGAACTACTATGGTGTCGGTTTTTTGTGTGCATAAATAAAACTTCTCGGATTAGGCTGAAAATTTACGGTGATTTTTTATAAAAAAAAGACCCCATAAGCTTCGAGGAAGGGCCAGAAGAGCCACGAGGGCACGAAAAGCCTAGATGGTGCGCCCCCGAGCTTGTCGCTCCCTCGTGGACCCCCTTGACGTGAAACCGATGCCAAAATTTCCTATAGATATCAAAAACCCCAGAAAAAACCTACAATTTCCACTCCGCCGCCGCAGGCTTCTATACCGAAGCGATCTTATCTGGAAGCCCTCTCTGACACCCTACCGGAGGGGGAAATCCTCACTGAAGGCCATCTTCATCATCTCGGTGGTCTCCATGATGAGGAGGGAGCAGTTCACCCTCGGGGCTGAGGGTATGTACCAGTAGCAATGTGTTTGATCTCCCCCCCACTCTCTCTCTCTCTCTCTCTCTCTCTCTCTCTCTCTCTCTCTCTCTCTCTCTCTCTCTCTCTCTCTCTCTCTCGCTCTCTCTCTCTCTCTCTCTCTCTCTCTCTCTCTCTCTCTCTCTCTCTCTCGTTTTCTTGACCCGGCACGATCTTGATGTACCACGGGCTTTGTTAATATAGTCGGATCATATGGTGTTTTTCTCACTCTATCTTTGTTGGGATGAATTGATTCTTGCTCTTTGAGTTTTCATTATGTTGGATTGAATATTGGATTTGAGATCACTTGATGTATGTCTTGCATGTGGATACTCGTGGTGACAATGGGGTATTCTTTTGATTTACTTGATGTATGTTTTGGTATTCAACTTGAAGATTTCCATGAAATTGGGGTAATGTATGCATAGGGGTTGATACACATTTTCGTCCTACATTCTCAGATAAAAACTTTGGAGTGATTGTTTGTCGCACGTTGAGGGATTGTTATATGATTCAATTATGTTAGCACTTTTGAGAGATTTTTATAGTGAAAGTGTGAACCCTAGGCCTTGTTTTCAAGAATTGCAATACCGTTTGTGCTCACTTTTGTTATTTGCTACCTTGCTGTTATTATTTATTCAGATTATAAAAACCTATATCTACTATCCATTCTACACTCGTATCACCATCTCTGTGCCGAACTAGTGCACCTATACAATTCGCCATTGTATTGGGTGTGTTGGGAACACAAAAGATTTCTTGTATTTGATTGCATTGTTGTTCGAGAGAGACCATATTCATCTTACTCCTCCCACGGATTGATAAATCTTAGGTCATCCACTTGAAATTTGCGCCTATCCTATAAAACTACGCGCTTGGAGGCCTAACAGAGTCTACAGGAAGAACCTTTGCGTAATAGACATCAGCGGCACCCTTCTCAACTAGGGCTCGCATCTTCCTGCCTCTGGCACTAGAGGTGGCATTAGCATGTTTTGGAACAACAACCTTGCTTCGATCACATCCATCAACGCCCAATAGTTCTCTCTAAGTATAGCTATTAGAACCCTAGGTGACAACCAAAACTTCTGTATATCCAGGGTTTATGGCCCAAACAATGATATGGAAAAAGAGGCCTTCCAGGTCGAAATTTGTAATGTAGCTGCGCATGCCAGCCACCCTTGTATAGTTCTAGGTGATTTCAACCTAATCTATGAGGCGAAAGACAAGAACAACCTCAACCACAATCGTAGACTTATGGGGAAGTTTCGCACAACCATCAATCATGCCGAGCTGTTTGAGATTATATGCAAAAATAGAAAATTTATCTGGACGAACGAGCAGCAGCTGCCTACATTGGTCACGTTGGATCAGGTGTTCTGCAACCCTGCCTGGGATAGTATGTTCCCATCCTTCATCCTTCATGCTGCATCCACTTCAGTGTCCGACCATTGCCTCCTATTTCTTTCAAATGCAAGTGCACCAATAAGGAGAGCAAGGATCAATTTGCGTGTTTCTGGCCTAAATTCTCTGGCTTCAGAGAAACGGTGGCTGGAGTGTGGGCACAGCCAGCATGCACGACATGTTCTTTCAAAAACTTGCATAGAAAGATGTGGAGAATTGCCAAGGCCCTGAAAATTTGGAGGAAGGGACTCTTTAGTGATGCAAAGATACAGTTTCACATTGCACAAGAACTGGTCCTACTGCTGGATATTGTTCAAGAAACCTGGGCACTATCTGAAGTCGAGGCTGAACTGTGAAACAAACTGAAGCTTCCTTTGTTGTGCTTGGCATCCATTGAGCACGCACGCAAGCGACAGAGCTCTCGTACAAACTGGCTACGGTCAGGCGATGACAGCACGGCTCTCTTGCATGCAAAGATCAACTCAAGAAGGAGAAAAAAATCGCCCACCACCTCCGTATAGGGGCTACTTCTGTCTCAAGCCATGACGAGAAGGCATAAGTAATAAACGACCATTTTACAAATATCTTGGGGACCAAGAGGACGAGGGCGTGCTCACTAAGCCGGGATGAGCTTTAGTTACCCCAGCTTGATGCTGACGGGATGGACTTGCCGTTCTCAGAAGATGAAGTATGGCAAGCAATCAAACAAACCGCTGATCATGCACCTGGCCCTGATGGCTTCTCAGGGCTTTTCTTATAGACCATGCTGGTACACAATCAAGGTGGACCCTAGGACCGTTCTACAACCTAAATAGTGACCACTTTGGACAGCTTATTAATACTGCAACAGTTGTGCTCATACCGAAGCTGCCGGACCCATAAGAAATTGGACATGGTTAGGCAGCGCCCGGGAGCTTCCGCCCCACTAGTTTGGCCCACTCTTTCACAAAGCTCATTGCAAAAATCCTCTCCTTGCGTCTTACACCAAACTTGAGCAATCTAGTATCGCTGGCACAAAGTGCGTACCTAAAGACCACGTGCATACATGATAATTTTCTCTCCGTCAGAAACTGTGCTCGCAACCTACACTGCAAGAAGAAGCCCATGATGTTATTTAAGATAGAAATTGCCAAAGATTTTGACTCCATATGATGGGAATTTTTGCTTGAACTTCTGCAAAAGCTGGCTTTAGTGTTCGATGGAGACATTGGGTCTCACTTTTATTACGGTCATCGTCATCTGCTTTCCCACTCGAGGGCGCCCAGTGTAATCCAATCGAGCACAAGCAGGGCCTCCGCCAGGGTGATCCCCTATCCCCCTTTTTATTCATATTGTCCATCGACACTTTACAACGGCTTCTTGAGAAGGTAGCTGCCTTGGAACACCTATCTCCACTACCTGACAGAGAAACAAAGATAAGGATGAGACTGTATGGTGATGATGCCATAATTTTCTCATCGGGCAATGCCCTGAAGCTACGCAAATTTGGTGCAGAGCTGCTGCTTTAAATGGATGTGCTACCTACACCTACATTGGACCTGGTATCCTGGCCTGACGAAACCAGTTCTGCGGGTTACTGGAGTGCAATAGTCTCAACCACACCATCTCATACACACAAACGGGATCAAGTCGATCTTGCTGCTCGTTTCCTGGGAAATCTGAGTGGAGAGAAACAACACAGTGTTTGAGCAAAAAGTATCGTCCATTCCATGCGTTATAAGGGGCCATCAGGAGATGTATGGAGTCGTGGAGATTAGCAGCAACAACATGTATGCAGCCACCCTTCGGGGAACCGCCGTGAGGATAGCCTTATTGCCTTTTTTTTCTGGCGCTACTACAAATCAACCGGTTGATCTTAGAAAAGGATCAACCGCCTGACTAGCCATCCGATCTAGCGAAGGATTGCCGTTGGATTGCATGGTCGCAGCGATGCAGCGCCCCGCGTCATCCTCCTCTCGCTTGTACTGCCCTCTCCTTCAGCTTGTGAGTTGCGACAACCTCTGGCGACTGCAGTGCTCACTCGTCGGAGCAGCATCCCCGGTTGCATTGCCCGTCACCGGAGTGTCGATTCTCGGTCACAACAACTAAAAAAATGGATTGAAGATGGCTACAAATACTTGATGGATAATCTCATGTTCTTCTTTTCTTTTTATGGATAGTGAACCTGTAAGCATCATTTTCTTTCATGACCTACCTAATATCTATTTCAGCCTCCAACCGACTACTTATGCCTAAAGATTTGAGGTTTGACCGAAATTTTTGTGTTGTTGGCAATCAACAATAGCGATTGTAAAGTTAGAAATCTTATTTAATGTTGATTATTCAAGAAGCAGACCGTAGGTGTTTCAGATTCTCAGAAGGAAATAAAATCTAGATGTATGGATTTTTCTCGCTCATAATAACAGATCTCCACGAAAATGAAAACACTAACTTGACATGTACTTTACAAATATGGAAACCTAAGATTGTATGCAAAATAAGACTGCATGGGGCCGCCGACCCAAGGTGTTCATGAGCGCTCTGTGCTGGACAAGGTGGACTGGTCAGGAGGCTCATACCAGGAGACTGGCGAAGATTGGCCGGCAGCAGTCAGTATGTATCTCCAAGAGCTTACTTGGTCTACGTGTAGACGCAGGATGCATATTTCTTCAAGATACAATCAATGGTAGGTTTGATACTACTCTACGTGTGCCTTAGTTCATATGATTTGGGTACATGCATGTAATTCGCTCATACTTTGATGCAAGGTGTAGCTACACATATATGTCGGAATCAGGATAAATAAATATTAAAAAGGATTATATGCTGAAATTCCCATACCAGTTTACTCATGCAAGGTAGTAAAAGGTATACTAACACGCAAGGTAACAAAAGTAAGCCTTATGCCTACTTTCCATGAAAAATATGTGACACGCCCACACACAAACAAAATTATATGTTCAATATACGAATATGCATATTTGTGTTGCGAAAGAAAATAGCTATAATCCCCACTTTACCTCAAATAAAGATTTCCATAATATTAAAAATAAAATAATATTCAATGGCAACAATATGATGTAGTTTAACTGAAAAATATAAGTACAACAATATCATTTTTCAGTTGTACACCAATATCTATGGACGTAACATATCTGGCTTGAAAATCACATATTTTTTGAAAGAACATGGTGCATGGATCTGCTCATTATCACTAATAAAAAAATGAATATTTACATATTCTCCAGACAAAAAATATGCATTCATATTTTGTGTAAATAGTAATGAATTGTTCAATCCTTAAAAATTATCAGATTTAAAAAATGTATACAATATTTATTGCAATAGATATGCTTGATAACAAAAACAGGACAAAACTCCATATTTTCGTGAAAAAAGAACAACACATCATACATTAATTCAATGTCGCATTTCTAACACTATAGCCCAAGAATACATACATGACCTTCTGAAAATTAATGATTGACATATTTTATATAAATTTGAGGTTCTAGGGCAGACACGGGATAAATATCACACATTTGTGACACAACGACGATCCATAAAGTATATGTGTGTCAACAATACAAATAAATGAACTGGAGCTATTTAGGTCAATCATTTTCCCCATAAGTAAACACAATGTTTAGCATTAATCAATCAAAATATCAACATAAATATACCATACATTTTAATTAAAGATTTGCTAGCCCGTGCAGGTGCACGGGTTTGATGACTAGTTGGTCATAATCTGCTTTGCAAATTCATTGGATTGGTCTATATATATACTTAACTAAGCTAGCCCATGCATAGTTTTTTGTCGTACTATTGCCATTCTTTGCTGTGTTGACGAGAGTAAATGTAGGTGCTTGTCCTTCAAAGTTCCCACAATCCGGCAACAAGTTTACTGACTACCAGTATTCCCATAAAGGCTCGAAACAAAACCAGTATTCCCACAACGCATTGAGGGGCTCTTGTTCCCAATCCTAGCGGCCACACTCCCAAAGGGTCCTTCATGTTGTCGTTTTGGTCCCTCCTCTTTCTTGTATGGTGGCCTTGGCAGCAGAAAGAGGAGTGGGGACCCGTTCATTTTCATTTTGTTTTTCTTAGATTTTGTTTTCTGCCGGCATTTAAGAGGTGGTGGGAGCTTCTCCCCATTTCAACGACGCTAGACCCGGCATCGACAAATGGCATGTGAGAGCCCATTTCAACGATGCTAGACCCGGCATCGACAAATGGCATGTGAGAGTTTGTGTCGTCAAATATGTTGGCTCTCTCTCCGCATATTGGCAGTTGGCTTGTCTATAAGGAGAATATTGCTGGCTATTGGTGTGGTGACTTCGACATCTTCTTTTGTATTGTTCTATGGCATGATTTGGTTTCGTCAAATCTCTGGGCCAATGGTGATAGATTGCAAGCCTGATGTGCATTGGGTGATGCTTGAATTGATGTGTCTTCCAGATCTCGTGTCAAGCGGCGAGTGACTATTGTGGTCTTTAAAGACATATGGTATCCCTTTTTGGTAACACTTTCCTTATTTCTTGGTATATCTTTCTTTTACCGTTGGTTCAGTCTAAATTTCAATCTTGGGATAACTACAGTCAATCAGACAAAGATGAAGGCTAATATAATTTTCAATGTAATTTTATTTTTACTGGTCGTTCTTCATCAAGTTGTCTTTCAGTTGTACTAACTATTATCCTTGATAACTATTAGATGCAAGATATCATTTGTGTGTAATTCTTAAAAATAAAAGTCCGAACAATCTTGCGCGGCGCTGACCCACTAGTGGGACTATGAGCGTGCACACGCATGGTCCGGGGTGGGGTGAAGGTGGGGGGGGGGGGGGATGCATGCAACTCAAAAGCTTCTCTGGCCGATGCAATACCGATCGCCACCAGGTGCGATCTGATTGTTCAGAGGGCGTCCGTGGATTAGCAGGGGGAGTTAACTTTTCATTTCCGCATGAGAACCGCCAATAATGTGTTTAGCATGTAAGATATTGAAATCCTTAGTCGTGACGTTGATAGAAAATCAGGCCACTCAAAAAATTTCATCTTTGTTTTAAGCAATGAGCTATGTGATACGTCTCCAACGTATCTATAATTTTTGATTGTTCCAAGCTATTATATTACCTATTTTGGATGTTTATGGGCTTTATTTTACACATTTATATCATTTTTGGGACTAACCTACTAACCGGAGGCCCAGCCCGTATTGCTGTTTTTTTGCCTATTTCAGTATTTTGAAGAAAATGAATATCAAACGGAGTCCAAACGGAATGAAACCTTCGGGTGCGTGATTTTTGGAACAAACGTGATCTAGAGGACTTGGAGTGTAAGCCAAGAAGCAGCCGAGGCGGCCACGAGGGTGGAGGGCGCGCCCACCCCCTGGGCGCGCCCCCTATCTCGTGGGCCCCTCGGGCGGCAACCAACATACTTCTTCCTCCTATATATACCCATGTACCCCGAAAACATCCAAGGAGCCACCGAAACACAATTTCCACCGCCGTAACCTTCTGTATCCGCGAGATCCCATCTTGGAGACTTCGCCGGTGCTCCACCGGAGGGGGGATCAACCACAGAGGGCTTCTACATCAACACCATACCCCTTCCGATGAGTTGTGAGTAGTTTACCACAGACCTTCGGGTCCATAGTTATTAGCTAGATGGCTTCTTCTCCCTTGTTGGATCTCAATACCATGTTCTCCCCCTTTCTTGTGGAGATCTATTTGATGTAATGCTTTTTGCGGTGTGTTTGTCGAGATCCGATGAATTGTGAGTTTATGATCAAGTTTATCTATGAGAAATATTTGAATCTTCTCTGAATTCTTTTATGTATGATTGAGTTATCTTTGCAAGTCTCTTTGAATTATCGGTTTGGTTTGGCCTACTAGATTGATCTTTCTTGCCATGGGAGAAGTCCTTAGCTTTGGATTCAATCTTGCAGTGTCCTTTCCCAGTGGCAGCAGGGACAGCAAGGCACGTATTGTATTGTTTCCATCAAGGATAGAAAGATGGGGTTTATATCATATTGCTTGAGTTTATCCCTCTACATCATGTCATCTTTCTTAATGCGTTGCTCTGTTCTTATGAATTTAATACTCTAGATGCATGCTGGATAGCGGTCGATGTGTGGAGTAATAGTAGTAGATGCAGGCAGGAGTCGGTCTACTTGTCGCGGACGTGATGCCTATATACATGATCATGCCTAGATAATATCATAATTATTCGCTTTCTATCAATTGCTCGACAGTAATTTGTTCACCCACCGTAATACTTATGCTATCTTGAGAGAAGCTTCTAGTGAAACCTATGGCCCCCGGGTCTATCTTTTATCATATAAGCTTTCAATCTACTTTTATTTGCATCTTTACTTTTCCAATCTATATCATAAAATACCAAAAATATATTTATCTTATCATACTATCTCTATCAGATCTCACTTTTGCAAGTGGCCTTGAAGGGATTGACAACCCCTTTATTGCGTTGGTTGCGAGTTCTTTATTTGTTTGTGTAGGTGCGTGAGACTTTTGAGGAGTCTCCTACTGGATTGATACCTTAGTTCTCAAAAAATGAGGGAAATACTTACGCTACTATTGCTGCATCACCCTTTCCTCTTCAAGAAAAATCAACGCAAGCTCAAGACGTAGCAAGAAGGATTTCTGGCGCCGTTGCCGGGGAGGACTTCGCTCAAGTCAAGACATACCAAGTACCCATCACAAACTCATCTCCCTCGCATTTACATTATCAATCCAACCTATTATTTAGTTGGAAGGCATCATGTGGTTGGGAAATATCTAGGCATATACGTCCATTCAAATATATTTGATCATGAATTAGTTTCTTGACAATTATCTCTATGATAAACGAATTGGGAGCGAAACATTAAGCCCCTATCTTTCTCTGTGTTTGATGGATGCCATTTGTTCTAAAAATATGCTTTGAGTACTAGCAATCATAGAAACTACTCCCTCCGTTCCCAAATAATTGTCTTTCTAGCCATCTCAAATGGATTACAACATACAGATGTATGTAGACATGTTTTAAAGTATAGATTCACTCATTTTGCTCCGTATGTAGTCACTTGTTGAAATCTCTAGAAAGACAATTATTTAGGAACGAAGGGAGTATATGATAATTAAGTATGTGGAGCTCTTACTTAGACAACTGAAATAAGATGCATTGTAATTGTTTGTGGACTAGGAACATAGGTTGTTAAGTTTCAAGAGAATGAATTGTTTGAACCATAACATGTGAATTGATTGCTACTTTATCATGATGAATTTTATGAGAAAGATTTGTTGGTAAGATGCTAGACAAGGTGATAAAAATTCACAATGATCAAATTTATGCACTATGCTAGTATTCATACTTCATAAATTATTTATTTTATCATTTAACTATTCGAGGACGAGCAACAATTAAAATTTGGGATGCTAATACGTCTCCAGCGTATCGATAATTTATAAAGAATTCACTCCATGTATACAACAATTTTATATGGTTTTGGTGCATTTTTATATGATTTAAATGGAACTAAACTGGACTGACGTTGTGTACAGCAGAACTACTATGGTGTTTATTTTGTGTGCAGAAATAAAAGTTCTTGGATTAGGCTGAAAACTAACGGTGACTTTTTATGGAAAAAAAGAGACCCCAGAAGCTTCGAGTAAGGGCTAGAAGAGCCACGAGGGCACAACAAGCCTGGGTGGCGTGCTCTCGAGCTTGTCGCTCCCTCGTGGACCCCCCTGACGTGAAACCGATGCCAAAAATTCCTATTGATACCAAAAACCCCAAAAAGAACCTACAATTTCCGCTCCGGCGCCGCAGGCTTCTATACCGAAGCGATCTTATCTGGAAGCCTTCTCTGACACCCTCCCGGAGGGGGAAATCCTCTCTGAAGGCCATCTTCATCCTCCCGGCGGTGTCCATGATGAGGAGGGAGTAGTTCACCCTCGGGGCTAAGGGTATGTACCAGTAGCTATGTGTTTGATCTCTCTCTCTCTCTCTCTCTCTCTCCCGCTCTCTCTCTCTCTCTCTCTCTCTCTCTCTCTCTCTCTCTCTATCTCTCGTGTTCTTGACCCGGCACGATCTTGATGTGCCATGGGCTTTGTTAATATAGTCGGATCATATGATATTTTTCCCTCTTTATCTTTGTTGTGATGAATTGATTCTTGCTCTTTGAGGTTTCTTTATGTTGGATTGAATATTGGATCTGAGATCACTTGATGTAGGTCTTGCATGTGGATACTCGTGGTGACAATGGGGTTTTCTTTTGAGTTACTTGATGTATGTTTTGGTATTCAACTTGCAAATTTCCTTGACATTGGGGTAATCTATGCATTGGGGTTGATACACGTTTTCGTCTTGGAGTGATTGTTTGTCGCACGTTGAGGGATTGTTATATGATTCAATTATGCTAGCATTTTTGAGAGATTGTTCTAGTGAAAGTATGAACCCTATGCCTTGTTTTCAAGAATTGCAATACTGTTTGTGCTCACTTTTGTTACTTGCTACCTTGATGTTATTATTTGTTCAGATTATAAAAACCTATATCTAGTATCCATTCTACACTTGTATCACAATCTCTGTGCTGAACTAGTGCACCTATACAATTTACCATTGGATTGGGTGTGTTGGGAACACAAGATATCTCTTGTATTTGATTGCAGGGTTGTTTGAGAGAGACCATCTTCATCTTACGTCTCCCACGAATTGATAAACCATAGGTCATCCACTTGAGAGAAATTTGCTTCTATCCTACAAAACTCCGTGCTTGGAGGCCTAACAGAGTCTACAGGAAGAACCCTTGCATAGTAGACATCAGCGGCAACCTGCTCGACTAGGGCTGTCATTTGCCTTCCTCGAGCACCAGAGGTGGCATTAGCATGTTTTGGAACAACAGCCTTGCTCAGATCAAGGCCATCAAACGCCCAATAGTTCTCTCTAACTATAGCTGTTAGAACTCTAGTTGACAACCAAAACATCTACATATCCAGGGTTTATGGCCCAAACAATGATATGGAAAAGAGGCCTTCCAGGTGGAAATTTGTAATGTAGCTGCGCATGCCAGCCACCCTTGGATATTTCTAGGTGATTTCAACCTAATCTATGAGGCGAAAGACAGGAACAACCTGAACCACAATCGTAGACTGATGGGAAAGTTTCGCACAACCATCAATCATGCCGAGCTGTTTGAGATTATATGCAAAAATAGAAAATTTATCTGGACCAACGAGCAACAGCTGCCTACATTGGTCACGTTTGATTAGGTTTCCAACCCTGCCTGCGATAGTATGTTCCCCTCCTTCATCCTTCATGCTGCATCCACTTCAGTGTCCTACCATTGCCTCCTAGTTCTTTCAAATGCAAGTGCACCAATAAGGAGAGCAAGGATCAATTTGCATGTTTCTGGCCTAAATTTTCTGGCTTCAGAGAAACGGTGGCTAGGGCGTGGGCACAGCCGGCATGCACGACATGTTCTTTCAAAAACTTGCATACAAAGATGTGGAGAATTGCCAAGGCCCTGAAAATTTGGAGGAAGGGACTCTTGAGTGATGCAAAGATACAGTTTCACATGGCACAAGAACTGGTCCTACGGCTGGATATCGCTCAAGAAACCTGTGCACTATCTGAGGCCGAGGCTGAACTGTGAAACAAACTGAAGTTTCCTTTGTTGTGCTTGGCATCTATTGAGCACGCACACAAGCGACAGAGCTCTCGTACAAACTGGCCACGGTCAGGCAATGCCAGCACGACTTTCTTGCATGCAAAGGTCAACTCAAGAAGGAGAAAAAAATCGCCCACCACCTCCGTAGAGGGGCTACTTTTGTCTCAATCCATGACGAGAAGGCTCACTAAGCCAGGGTGAGCTTTAGTTGCCCCAGCGTGATGCTGACGGGATGGACTTGCCGTTCTCAAAAGATGAAGTATGGCAAGCTATCAAACAAACCGCTGATCATGCACCTGGCCCTGATGGCTTCTCAGGGCTTTTTTTATAGAACATGCAGGTACATAATCAAGGTGGACCTGCTCCGAGCCCATAAGAAACAGTTGACCTGATGGACAGTTCGGCAACCTAAATAGTGACCGCTTTGGACAACTTATTAATACTGCAACAGTTGTGCTCATACCAAAGTTGCCGGCCCATAAGAAACTGGACATGGTTAGGCAGCGCCCGTGTGCTTCCGCCCCACTAATTTGGCCCACTCTTTCACAAAGCTCATTGCAAAAATCCTCTCCTTGCGCCTTACACCAAACTTGAGCAATCTAATATCGCTGACAATTATCTCTCCGTCAGAAACTGTGCTCGCAGCCTACACTGCAAGAAGAAGCCCATGATGTTATTTAAGATAGAAATTGCCAAAGATTTTGACTCCATATGATGGGAATTTTTGCTTGAACTTCTGCAAAAGCTGGCTTTAGTGTTCGATGGAGACATTGGATCTCACTTTTATTACGGTCATCGTCATCTGCTTTCCCACTCGAGGGCGCCCAGTGTAATCCAATCGAGCACAAGCAGGGCCTCCGCCAGGGTGATCCCCTATCCCCCTTTTTATTCATATTGGCCATCGACACTTTACAACGGCTTCTTGAGAAGCTAGCTGCCTGGAACACCTATCTCCACTACCTGACAGAGAAACAAAGATAAGGATGAGACTGTATGGTGATGATGCCATAATTTTCTCATCGGGCAATGCCATGAAGCTACGCAAATTTGGTGCAGAGCTGCTGCTTTAAATGGATGTGCTACCTACACCTACATTGGACCTGGTATCCTGGCCTGACGAAACCAGTTCTGCGGGTTACTGGAGTGCAATAGTCTCAACCACACCATCTCATACACACAAACGGGATCAAGTCGATCTTGCTGCTCGTTTCCTGGGAAATCTGAGTGGAGAGAAACAACACAGTGTTTGAGCGAAAAATATCATCCATTCCATGCGTTATAAGGGGCCATCAGGAGATGTATGGAGTCGTGGAGATTAGCAGCAATAACATGTATGCAGCCACCCTTCGGGGAACCGCCGTGAGGATAGCCTTATTGCCTTTTTTTCTGGCGGCTACTACAAATCAACCGGTTGATCTTAGAAAAGGATCAACCGCCTGACTAGCCATCCGATCTAGCAAAGGATTGCCGTTGGATTGCATGGTCGCAGCGATGCAGTGCCCCGCGTCATCCTCCTCTCGCTTGTACTGCCCTCTCCTCCCGCTTGTGAGTTGCGACAACCTCTGGCGACTGCAGTGCTCACTCGTCGGAGCAGCATCCCCGGTTGCATTGCCCGTCACCGGGGTGTCGATTCTCGGTCACAACAACTAAAAAAATGGCAACGCTGACCGTGGCAAAAAAGGTTCAGCACGGCTGCTTCCATGGCAGCTCCACACGACGAAGCACAGCGTCGGCCGACAGCGCTCCATTGCAGCCTCGGGGGCCCTGGTGGTGCTCCATTGCAATCCCGGCGGTGTTCCATTGCAACCCGGCGAGCTTCAACGACCCATGCGCGCGTCATTGCAGCTCCGGCGTGCTTCAATGCAGCCTCGGCAAAGCTCAACGACTTCGCGTGGAGTTCCATTACAGCCCGACACACGTCACTACAGCATCACTAGCGGAGCACGTCGGACAGGACGCCGGTGTAGCACCACGAACGTGTCACGCCGGACACCGCTTTGCAGCACCACGAGCGTCGCCTCCCCGGCGAGATCTACGACCAGCCAGTGCTGCAAGGGCGGCCACAACTCTGCCTGCTGCAAAAGTGTCATCACACCGGTGCGTTGGGGCCGCCGCCAACGAGCCTTGCATCGGAGCCTCGGTGCCTCTTTTGCGTCGTGAGTGTCGTATTGTAGCACCGGCCACACGCGACAAGTGCTCGTGATTTAGGATTGGCTGCCGGGGTGAGCTGCAAGCGAGATGAGAAGGCAGGCTTTGGGGGTTGCTGGGAGATGGTGGTGATGGCTGGCTCACGAGCTGATTTTGCGTCAACGATGGGGACGAGCTGCCGTAGTGGAGGAAAAATTCTGAGCGCTGCACGTTCACAAGAAGAGGTAGATGAAGGGGAAAACACACGGGATCAGACGTGTGGCTGTGGTTTGCTGCGGGAGGATAAGGCGAAGTTCTAGAGCGGTGCATGGCCCGACGCGTGGCAAGCCTCGAAGGCGGCTGATCACTACCAGAATTAATGTAGTTGCGGACGGCCTCATCTATGCCGACGGCCCCCGTAGGCATAGATGGATATATCCCGATGGCCTTGGGCAGGCCGTAGGCGTAGAAAAGCCGTCGGCATATGTCGATCTATGCCGACGGGGTCGTCGGCATACTACGGCCATCGGGACCTCTCGCGGTACGCCTACGGGGGCTGTTGGCATAGATGAGGCCGTCGGCATAGATGACGCCCGCCTACCCAGTCAGCGGCAACCGTTTGACTGCGTCGGAACTACGCCGACTTGGCTAACAGCCGCCGTCGGCATTGAAATCAAGCAGAAAAAAGGAAAAAATGAGACAGAAACTATGCCTACGGCTTAGCCAGGCATAGGGCTACCACGAGCTACTAGAGGGCGCCACATGGGGCCTATGCATATGGCTAGGCCGTAGGCATACATCTGAAACTATGCCTACGACTAAGCCGTCGGCATAGCATGACATAGATATGTTGACATCACCGATCCGCGCCGTCACCACGTCATCGATCCGAGGGAAAGGGGTCTGTGGTGTGGCAGAGATATGCCGACGACATAGCCGTCGGCGTAGGCCTGGCCCATGCCCTCTGCCACATCATCAATCCGCGTGCATCGCCACGTCATTGATCCATGGTGCTGGAGGTCCGTGTGCGCGGCTAAGCCTACGGCCTTACCGTAGGCATACGTATATTTTTTATTTTTTTTATTTTTTAGTATTATTTATTATTATTATTTTTTACACGGAGGAAGCCCAAGCCTGGCGAGGCCAAGTACTACGGCAAGACAGCGGAGTATAAGAAGGCCTACTCCGAGTTGTATCTGAGTTTACATCCTGGCATACCTAACCCCATTGCGGCGGATCTGGACGAGAGGGTAGTGGTGGGCATGGGGCTGAAGAAGAACGGTCAACAGCCGATTATGGATGTTGTGATCACTCTTTCTATCTCCTACACACAGCTCCGAGCTACCAACCTGAGTCTGTGCCAGCGCACGAGCACGCCCAAGACCAGTCTTGTGATCATAATCCCTCTTTGCTGAGCGGAACTCTGTAAGTATTTTTCCTCTTATCTTCATTGCTCACTTTATTTTCCGCATTGAGATGTTTTGTGAGTTCCATCATGTCATACCGTAGGCCTACATGGAGTACACACGCCAGGAGACCATGGCGTGGCACGCGAGCCTTTTAGCATTTCATGAGCACAACTCTCGCGTGATGGCGGTTAGTTTGGCCCTTTTCATTTCACTTCTATTTTGCACTTGCATTTCTTCTAACATTCTTGTTTGCTTGGTCAATTAACATGCAACACATTGTTGAGTGCATGGCGGTCGGCAGGGTTCCTCAATTGCAACCAGCACCATCTCCTCCACCACAACCAGTGCTGCTTACTTTTGAGGAGTTTCTGGCACAGAACCCTGGCCCCTCGCCGGTTAGTACATCCCAAACTATTCACCCAAAGCATACCGTTTATTGAACACAATCATATATCCCCTTGACATGTCTTTTCAACATCCAGGGAATCGGTGGATCTACCATGGGTGGTGGTGCTGGTCTTGGCATCACTCCCGAGTCATGGAGCCCGGTCACTCCGATCCGCGGAGGCGGTGGCGGTGACGGTCTTGGAGGTAGTGCTGCCGCTAGCAGTGATGACCTGGGCTTCGGCAGACTTGGCGGTGACGACCTTGGTGGTGGTGGTGGAGGTCTTGGCGCTTAAGCCTTTGGGTGATGGTGGTCGTGATGATAAACTTGTGTCCCTTAGATGACATGTGGTCTTTTATGCTCTTTTAGAGTACTTGTGTGCTTCTTTAGATTCTTATGTTTGTGATGATGCTTATGTTTGTCATGATACTTATTTTGTTGTGATGGTGTTGGTTGTGAGGATGATACTTATATATGCTGTGTATGTCTATTTCATCATATATATCTGCTGTGAATTTGAATTGAAATCAAACAGAAAAAAGGAAAAAAATGCAGACAGGAACTATGCATACGGATTAGCCGTAGGCATAGGGCTACCACGAGCTACTAGAGGGCGCCACGTGGAGCCTATGCCTACGACTAAGCCGTCGGCATAGCATGACAGAGATATGTTAACATCACCGATCTGGACCGCCTCCATGTCATCGATCCGAGGGAAAGGGTTCTCTGGTGTGGCAGAGATATGCCGACGACATAGCCGTCGGTGTAGGCCTGGCCCATGCCCTCTGCCACGTCATCAATCCGCGTGCATCGCCACATCATCGATCCATGGCGCTGGAGCTCCGCGTGCGCAGCTATGCCTACGGCCTTACCGTAGGCATACCTATATTTTCTATTTTTTTATTTTTTAGTATTATTTATTATTATTATTTTTTACACGGAGGAAGCCCAGGCCTGGCGAGGCCAAGTACTACGGCAAGACCGCGGGGTATAAGAAGGCCTACTCCGAGGGGTATCTGAGTTTACATCCTGGCATACCTGACCCCATTGCGGGGGATCTGGACGAGAGGGTAGTGGTGGGCATGGCGCCGAAGAAGAACGGTCGGCAATCGATTCTGGATGCTGTGGTCACTCCTTCTTGTTGGGGAACGTAGCAGAAATTCAAAATTTTCCTACGAATCACCAAGATCTATCTATAGAGAGACTAGCAACGAGAGAGAGGGAGAGTGCATCTACATACCCTTGTAGATCGCTAAGCGGAAGCGTTCAAGAGAACGGGGTTGAAGGAGTCGTACTCGTCGTGATCCAAATCACCGGAGATACTAGTGCCGAACGGACGGCACCTCCGCGTTCAACACACGTACAGCCCGGTGACGTCTCCCATGCCTTGATCCAGCAAGGAGAGAGGGAGAGGTTGAGGAAGACTCCGTCCAGCAGCAGCACAATGGCGTGGTGGTGGTGGAGGAGCGTGGCAATCCCGCAGGGCTTCGCCAAGCACCAAGGGAGAGGAGGAGGAGGAGAGGCAGGGCTGCACCAAGAGGGAGAGGTTCTCGTGTGTATGGCAGCCCCAAAACCTCAAGTATATATAGGGGGAAAGGGGGCTGCGCCCCCTTTAGGGTTTCCCACCCCCAAGGGGTGCGGCCAGCCCTAGATACCATCTAGGGGGGGCGGCCAAGGGGGGAGGAGTGCCTCCCAAGTCAAGTGGAGGCCTCCCCTTTAGGGTTTTCCCCTTCCCATGCGCATGGGCCTTGGGGGCTGGTGCCCCTGGCCCATTAAGGCTAGGGCGCCCCCTTACAGCCCATGCTACTGTATTGGATGTGGTGGAACAATTTCCGGACCTCCGGACCCCTCCGGAATCCTCCGGAACCTTCTGGAAGCTTCCCGGTACAATACCAAAAAAAACCCGAACTTTTTCCGGAACCCGAACAACAACTTTCCATATATAAATCTTTACCTCCGGACCATTACGGAACTCCTCGTGACGTCCGGGATCTCATCCGGGACTCCGAACAACATTCGGTAACCACATACAAACTTCCTTTATAACCCTAGCGTCATCGAACCTTAAGTGTGTAGACCCTACGGGTTCGGGAACCATGCAGACATGACCGAGACGTTCTCCGGTCAATAACCAATAGCGGGATCTGGATACCCATGTTGGCTCCCACATGTTCCACGATGATCTCATCGGATGAACCACGATGTCAAGGACTCAATCGATCCCGTATACAATTCCCTTTGTCTAGCGGTATTGTACTTGCCCGAGATTCGATCGTCGGTATCCCGATACATTGTTCAATCTCGTTACCGGCAAGTCTCTTTACTCGTTCCGTAACACATCATCCCGTGATCAACTCCTTGATCACATTGTGCACATTATGATGATGTCCTACCGAGTGGGCCCAGAGATACCTCTCCGTCACACGGAGTGACAAATCCAGTCTCGATTCGTACCAACCCAATGACACTTTCGGAGATACCTGTAGTGCACCATTATAGTCACCCAGATGCCAGGACGCTTTGGTACAACCAAAGCATTCCTACGGTATCCGGAGTTGCACAATCTCATGGTCTAAGGAAAAGATACTTGACATTAGAAAAGCTTTAGCATACGAACTACGATCTTTGTGCTAGGCTTAGGATTGGGTCTTGTCCATCACATCATTCTCCTAATGATGTGATCCCGTTATCAATGACATCCAATGTCCATGGTCAGGAAACCGTAACCATCTATTGATCAACGAGCTAGTCAACTAGAGGCTTACTAGGGACACGGTGTTGTCTATGTATCCACACATGTATATGAGTTTCCTATCAATACAATTATAGCATGGATAATAAACTATTATCATGAACAAGGAAATATAATAATAACCAATTTATTATTGCCTCTAGGGCATATTTCCAACAGTCTCCCACTTGCACTAGAGTAAATAATCTAGTTCACATCGCCATGTGATTAACACTCACAGGTCACATCGCCATGTGACCAACATCCAAAGAGTTTACAAGTGTCATTAAACTAGTTCACATCATCATGTGATTAAGACTCAATGAGTTACGGGGTTTGATCATGTTTTGCTTGTGAGAGAGGTTTTAGTCAATGGGTTCAGAACATTCAGATCCGTATGTACTTCGCAATTCTCTATGTCATATTGTAAATGTTGCTTCCACGCTCCACTTGAAGCTATTCCAAATGGTTGCTCCACTATACGTATCCGGTTTGCTACTCAGAGTCACTTTCGGATAGGTGTTAAAGCTTGCATCGACGTAACCCTTTACGCGAACTCTTTATCACCTCCATAATCGAGAAAAATGTCCTTATTTACTCCAAGGACAATTTTGAGCGCTGTCCAATGATCCATTCCCGGATCATTCTTGTACCCCTTGACTGACTCATGGCAAGGCACACTTCCGGTGTGGTACACAGCATAGCATACTATAGAGCCTATGTCCGAAGCATAGGGGACGACCTTCGTCCTTTCTCTCTTTTCTGCCGTGGTCGAGCTTTTAACTCTTAACTTCATACCTTACAACTCAGGCAAGAACTCCTTCTTTGATTGATCCATCTTGAACACTTTCAAGATTATGTCAAGGTATGTGCTCATTTGAAAGTACTATTGAGCGTTTTTGATCTATCCTCATAGATCTTGATGCTCAATGTTCAAGTAGCTTAATCCAGGTTTTCACTTGAAAACACTTTTCAAATAACCCTATATGCTTTACAGAAAATTCTACATCCTTTCTGATCATCAATATGTCAACAACATATACTCATCAGAAATTCTATAGTGCTCCCACTCACTTCTTTGGAAATACAAGTTTCTCATAAACTTTGTATAAACCCAAAATCTTTGATCATCTCATCAAAGCGCACATTCCAACTCCGAGATGCTTACTCCGGTCCTTAGAAAGGATCATTTGGAGCCAGCATACCTTTTAGCATCCTTAGGATCGACAAAACTTTCTCGATTGTATCACATACAACCTTTCCTTACGAAGACCGGTAAGGAAACCCGCTTTGACATCCATCTGCCAGATTTCATAAATGCAGCTAATGCTAACATGATTCCGACGGACTTAAGCATCGCTACGGATGAGAAAATCTCATCGTAGTCAACTCCTTGAACTTGTGAAAAACTCTTCGCCACAAGTCGTGCTTCATAGACGGTGATATTACCGTCCACGTCCGTCTTCTTCTTAAAGATCCATTCATCTCAATGGCTTGCCGATCATCGGGCAAGTCCACCAAAGTCCATACTTTGTTCTGATACATGGATCCTATCTCGGATTTCATGGCTTCTATCCATTTGTCGGAATTTGGGCCCACCATTGCTTCTCCATAGCTCGTAGGTTCATTGTTGTCTAGCAACATGACCTTCAAGACAGGATTGCGTACCACTCTTGAAGTAGTACGCCTCCTTGTCACCCTACGAGGTACGTTAGTGACTTGATCCGAAACTTCATGATCACTATCATAAGCTTCTACTTCAATTGGTGTAGGTGCCACGGGAACAACTTCCTGTGCCCTGCTACACACTAGTTGAAGTGACGGTTCAATAACTTCATCAAGTCCCCACCATCCTCCCACTCAACTTTTTGAGACAAACTTTTCCTCGAGAAAGGACCCGATTCAAGAAACAATCCCTATTGCTTTCGGATCTGAATTAGAAGGAATACCCAACTGTTTTGGGTGTCCTATGAAGATGCATTTTATCCGCTTTGGGTTCGAGCTTATCACGATGAAACTTTTTCACATAAGCGTCGCAGCCCCAAACTTTTAAGAAACGACAACTTAGGTTTCTCCAAACGGTGTCATCTCAACGGAATTACGTGGTACCCTATTAAAGTGAGTGCAGTTGTCTCTAATGCCTAACCCATGAACGACAGTGGTAATTCGATAAGAAACATCAAGGTACACACCATATCCAATAGGGTGCAACTATGATGTTCGGACACACCATCACACTATGGTGTTCCAGCGGTATTTATTGTGAAACAATTTCCACAATGTCTTAATTATGCCAAAGCTCGTAACTCAGATACTCATCTCTATGATCATATCATAGACATTTTATCCTTTTGTCACGATGATCTTCAACTTCACTCTAAAATTACTTGAACCATTCAATAACTCAGACTTGTGTTTCATCAAGTAAATATACTCAACATCTACTCAAATCATCTGTGAAGTAAGAACATAATGATATTCACTGCATGCCTCAGCACTCATTGGACTGCACACATAAAAATGTGTTACTTCCATCAAGTTGCTATCTTGTTCCATCGAACTGAAAAACGAGGCTTTTCAGTCATCTTGCCCATGTGGTATAATTTGCATATCTCAAGTGATTCAAAATCAAGCTAGTCCAAACGATCCATCTGCATGGAGTTTCTTCATGCGTATACACCAATAGACATGGTTCGCATGTCTCAAACTTTTCAAAAACGAGTGAGTCTAAAGATCCATCAACATGGAGCTTCTTCATGCGTTTTTATACCAATATGACTTACATGGCAGTGCCACAAGTAAGTGGTACTATCATCACTATCTTATACCTTTAGGTGCAAGATCATTGAAGGTATTATTCAAATAAATAGAGTAACCATTATTCTCCTTAAATGAATAACCGTATTGCAATAGACATAATCCAATCATGCCTATGCTCAACGCAAACACCAAATGACAATTATTCTGGTTTAATACTAATCTTGATGGTAGAGGGAGCGTGCGATGTTTGATCACATCAAACTTGGAAACACTTCCAACACATATCGTCAGCTCACCTTTTAGCTAGTCTCTGTTTATTCCGTAGCTTTTATTTCGAGTTACTAACACTTAGCAACCGAACCGGTATCTAATACCCTGGTGCCACTAGGAGTACCAGTAAAGTACACATTAACATAATGTATATCCAATATACTTCTATCGACCTTGCCAGCCTTCTCATCTACCAAGTATCTAGGGTGGTTCCGCTTCTGTGTCCGTTCCTCTCATTACAGAAGCACTTAGTCTTGGGTTTGGGTTCAACCTTGGGTTTCTTCACTAGAGCAGCAACTGTTTTGATGTTTCATGAAGTATCCCTTGTTGCCCTTGCCCTTCTTGAAACTAGTGGTTTTACCAACCATCAACAATTGATGCTCCTACTTGACTTCTACTTTCGGTGTCAAACATCGCGAACACTTCAAGGATCATCATATCTATCCCTGATATGCTATAGTTCATCACGAAGCTCTAGTAGCTTGGTGGCAATGACTTTGGAGAAACATCACTATCTCATCCGGAAGATCAACTCCCACTCGATTCAAGTGATTGTTGCACTCAGACAATCTGAGCACAAGCTCAACGATTGAGCTTTTCTCCCTTAGTTTGCAGGCTAAGAAAATCATCGGAGGTCTCATACCTCTTAACGTGGGCACGAGCCTGAAATCCCAATTTCAGCCCTTGAAACATCCCATATGTTCCACGATGTTTCGAAAACGTCTTTGGTGCCTCAACTCTAAACCGTTTAACTGAACTATCACGTAGTTATCAAAACGTGTATGTCCGATGTTCGCAACATCCACAAATGACGTTTGTGGTTCAACACACTAAGTGGTGCATTAAGGACATAAGCTTTCTACTGTCGCATAATCGCCATCACAACTTTCAACTATATTTTCTCTAGGAACATATCTAAACAGTGGAACTAAAGCGCGAGCCACGACATAATTTGCAAAGATCTTTTGACTATGTTCAGGATAATTAAGTTCATCTTATGAACTCCCACTCAGATAGACATCCCTCTAGTCATCTAAGTGATTACATGATCCGAGTCAACTAGGCCGTGTCCGATCATCACGTGAGACGGACTAGTCATCATCGGTGAACATCTTCATGTTGATCGTATCTACTATACGACTCATGCTCGACCTTTCGGTCTCTGTGTTCCGAGGCCATGTCAGTACATGCTAGGTTCGTCAAGTTAACCCTAAGTGTTTCGCGTGTGTAAATCTGTCTTACACCCGTTGTATGTGAACGTAAGAATCCATCACACCCGATCATCACGTGGTGCTTAGAAGCGACGAACTTTAGCAACGGTGCACAGTTAGGGGAGAACACTTCTTGAAATTGTTGTAAGGGATCATCTTATTTACTACCGTCGTTCTAAGTAAACAAGATGCAGAAACATAATAAACATCACATGCAATTATATAGTAGTGACATGATATGGCCAATATCATATAGCTCCACTGATCTCCATCTTCGGGCTCCATGATCATCATCGTCACCGCATGACACCATGATCTCCATCATCGTGTCTTCATGAAGTTGTCTCGCCAACTATTACTTCTACTACTATGGCTACCGGTTAGCAATAAAGTAAAAGTAATTACATGGCGTTGTTCAATGACACGCAGGTCATACAATAAATAAAGACAACTCCTATGGCTCCTGCCGGTTGTCATACTCATCGACATGCAAGTCGTGAATCCTATTACAAGAACATGATCAATCTCATACATCATATATCATTCATCACATTCTTCTTGGCCATATCACATCACATAGCATACCCTGCAAAAACAAGTTAGACGTCCTCTAATTGTTGTTTGCATATTTTACGTGGCTGCTATGGGTTTCTAGCAAGAACGTTTCTTACCTACGCAAAACCACAACGTGATATGCCAATTGCTATTTACCCTTCATAAGGACCCTTTTCATCGAATCCGTTCCGACTAAAGTGGGAGATCGGCACCCGCTAGCCACCTTATGCACCAAGTGCATGTCACCGGTGGAACCTGTCTCACGTAAGAGTACGTGTAAGGTCGGTCCGGGCCGCTTCATCCCACAATACCGTCGAAACAAGATTGGACTAGTAACGGTAAGCATATTGAACATCATCAACGCCCACAACTACTTTGTGTTCTACTCGTGCAAAGAATCTACGCAATAGACCTAGCTCTTGATGCCACTGTTGGGGAACGTAGCAGAAATTCAAAATTTTCCTACGAATCACCAAGATCTATCTATGGAGAGACTAGCAACGAGAGAGAGGGAGAGTGCATCTACATACCCTTGTAGATCGCTAAGCGGAAGCGTTCAAGAGAACGGGGTTGAAGGAGTCGTACTCGTCGTGATCCAAATCACCGGAGATACTAGTGCCGAACGGACGGCACCTCCGCGTTCAACACACGTACAGCCCGGTGACGTCTCCCATGCCTTGATCCAGCAAGGAGAGAGGGAGAGGTTGAGGAAGACTCCTTCCAGCAGCAGCACAACGGCGTGGTGGTGGTGGAGGAGCGTGGCAATCCCGCAGGGCTTCGCCAAGCACCAAGGGAGAGGAGGAGGAGGAGAGGCAGGGCTGCACCAAGAGGGAGAGGTTCTCGTGTGTATGGCAGCCCAAAAACATCAAGTATATATAGGGGGAAAGGGGGCTGCGCCCCCTTTAGGGTTTCCCACCCCCAAGGGGTGCGGCCAGCCCTAGATCCCATCTAAGGGGGGCGGCCAAGGGGGGAGGAGTGCCTCCCAAGTCAAGTGGAGGCCTCCCCCTTTAGGGTTTTCCCCTTCCCATGCGCATGGGCCTTGGGGGGGCTGGTGCCCCTGGCCCATTAAGGCTAGGGAGCCCCCCTACAGCCCATGCTACTGTATTGGACGTGGTGGAACAATTTCCGGACCTCCAGACCCCTCCCGAATCCTCCGGAACCTTCTGGAAGCTTCCCGGTACAATACCGAAAAAACCCGAACTTTTTCCGGAACCCGAACAACAACTTTCCATATATAAATCTTTACCTCCGGACCATTCCGGAACTCCTCGTGACGTCCACGATCTCATCCGGGACTCCGAACAACATTCGGTAACCACATACAAACTTCCTTTATAACCCTAGCGTCATCGAACCTTATGTGTAGACCCTACGGGTTCGGGAACCATGCTGAACATGACCGAGACGTTCTCCGGTCAATAACCAATAGCGGGATCTGGATACCCATGTTGGCTCCCACATGTTCCACGATGATCTCATCGGATGAACCACGATGTCAAGGACTCAATCGATCCCGTATACAATTCCCTTTGTCTAGCGGTATTGTACTTGCCCGAGATTCGATCGCCGGTATCCCGATACCTTGATCACATTGTGCACATTATGATGATGTCCTACCGAGTGGGCCCAGAGATACCTCTCCGTCACACGGAGTGACAAATCCCAGTCTCGATTCGTGCCAACCCAACAGACACTTTCGGAGATACCTGTAGTGCACCTTTATAGTCACCCAATTACGTTGTGACGTTTGGTACACCCAAAGCATTCCTACGGTATCCGGGAGTTGCACAATCTCATGGTCTAAGGAAAAGATACTTGACATTAGAAAAGCTTTAGCATACGAACTACGATCTTTGTGCTAGGCTTAGGATTGGGTCTTGTCCATCACATCATTCTCCTAATGATGTGATCCCGTTATCAATGACATCCAATGTCCATGGTCAGAAACCGTAACCATCTATTGATCAACGAGCTAGTCAACTAGATGCTTACTAGGGACACGGTGTTGTCTATGTATCCACACATGTATATGAGTTTCCTATCAATACAATTATAGCATGGATAATAAACTATTATCATGAACAAGGAAATATAATAATAACCAATTTATTATTGACTCTAGGGCATATTTCCAACACTTCTATCTCCAACACACAGCTCCGAGCTACCAACCCGAGTCTGTGCCAGCGCATGAGCACGCCCATGACCAGTGCGCAGTCATAGTCCCTCTTTGCTGAGCGGAACTTTGTAAGTATTTTTCCTCTTATCTTCATTGCTCACTTTATTTTCCGCATTGAGTTGTTTTGTGAGTTCAATCACGTCATACAGTAGGCCTACATGGAGTACACACGCCAGGAGACCATGGCGTGGCACGCGAGCCTTTTAGCATTTCATGAGCACAACTCTCGCATGATGGCGATTAGTTTGGCCCTTTTCATTTCACTTCTATTTTGCACTTGCATTTCTTCTAACATTCTTGTTTGCTTGGTCAATTAACATGCAACACGTTGTTGAGTGCATGGTGGTCGGCAGGGTTCCTCAATTGCAACCAGCACCATCTCCTCCACCACAACCAGTGCTGCTTACTTTTGATGAGTTTCTGGCACAGAACCCTGGCCCCTCGCCGGTTAGTGCATCCCAAACTATTCACCCAAAGCATACCGTTTATCGAACACAATCATATATCCCCTTAACATGTCTTTTCGACATCCAGGGAACCGGTGGATCTACCGTTGGTGGTGGTGCTTGTCTTGGCATCACTCCCGAGTCACGGAGCCCGGTCACTCCGATCCGCGGAGGCGGTGGTGGGGACAATCTTGGCGGTAGCGCTGCCGCTAGCAGTGATGACATGGGCTTCGGCAGACTTGGCGGTGACGACCTTGGTGGTGGTGGTTGATGTCCTGGCGCTTAAGCCTTTGGGTGACGGTGGTGGTGATGATGAACTTGTGTTCTTTACATGAC
This sequence comes from Aegilops bicornis, assembly GCA_021605145.1. Lineage (NCBI taxonomy): Eukaryota > Viridiplantae > Streptophyta > Magnoliopsida > Poales > Poaceae > Aegilops > Aegilops bicornis. The sequence continues at coordinate 851,084,643 of CM038675.1, read as the reverse complement.
TTGTGGTCTTTTATGGTCTTTTAGATGACTTGTGTGCTTCTTTAGATGCTTATGTTTGTGATGATGCTTATGTTTGTCATGATACTTATATTGTTGTGATGGTGTTGGTTGTGAGGATGATACTTATATATGTTGTATATGTCTATTTCATCATATATATATGCTGTGAATTTGAATTGAAATCAAACAGAAAAAGGAAAAAAATGCAGACAGGAACTATGCCTATGGATTACCCATAGGCATAGGGCTACCACGAGCTACTAGAGGGCGCCACGTGGAGCCTATGCCTACGGCTAGCCGTAGGCATACATATGAAACTATGCCTACGACTAAGCCGTCGGCATAGCATGACATAGATATGTTGACATCACCGATCCGCGCCGCCTCCACGTCATCGATCCGAGGGAAAGGGGTCTGTGGTGTGGCAGAGATATGCCGACGACATAGCCGTCGGCTTAGGCCTGGCCCATGCCCTCTGCCACGTCATCAATTCCCGTGCATCGCCACGTCATCGGTCCATGGCGCTGGAGCTCCGCGTGCGCAGCTATGCCTACGGCCTTACCGTAGGCATACCTATATATTTTTTAGTATTATTTATTATTATTATTATTTACACGGAGGAAGCCCAAGCCTGGCGAGGCCAAGTACTACGGCAAGACCGCGGAGTATAAGAAGGCCTACTCCGAGGGTATCTCGAGTTTACATCCTGGCATACGACCCCATTCTGGCGGATCCGGGCGAGAGGGTAGTGGTGGGCATGGGGTCAAGAAGAACGGTCGGCAATCGATTACGGATGTTGTGATCACTCCTTCTATCTCCTACACACAGCTCTGAGCTACCAACCCGAGTTTGTGCTAACAAGACGAGCACGCCCATGACCAGTCTTGATCCACAGTCCCTCTTTGCTGAGCGGAACTCTGTAAGTATTTTTCCTCTTATCTTCATTGCTCACTTTATTTTCTGCATTGAGATGTTTTGTGAGTTCCATCATGTCATACCGTAGGCCTACATGGAGTACACACGCCGGGAGACCATGGCGTGGCACGCGAGCCTTTTAGCATTTCATGAGCACAACTCTGGCATGATGGCGGTTAGTTTGGCCCTTTTCATTTCACTTCTATTTTGCACTTGCATTTCTTCTAACATTCTTGTTTGCTTGGTCAATTAACATGCAACACATTGTTGAGTGCATGGCGGTCGGCAGGTTCCTCAATTGCAACCAGCACCATCTCCTCCACCACAACCAGTGCTACTTACTTTTGAGGAGTTTACGGCACGTAAACCTGGCCCTTCAGTTAGTACATCCCAAACTATTCACCCAAAGCATACTGTTTATTGAACACAATCATATATCCCCTTAACATGTCTTTTCGACATCCAGGGAACCGGTGGATTTACCTTTGGTGGTGGTGCTTGTCTTGGCATCACTCCCGTGTCACGGAGCCCGGTCACTTCGATCCGTGGAGGCGGTGGCGGTGACAGTCTTGGCGGTAGCGCTGCCGCTAGCAGTGATGACCTGGGCTTCGGCAGACTTGGCGGTGACGACCTTGGTGGTGGTGGTGGATGTCCTGGCACTTAAGCCTTTGGGTGACGGTGGTGGTGATGATAAACTTGTGTTCTTTAGATGACATGTGGTTTTTTATGGTCTTTAGATGAGCTGTGTGCTTCTTTAGATGCTTATGTTTGTGATGATGCTTATGTTTGTCATGATACTTATATTGTTGTGATGGTGTTGGTTGTGAGGATGATACTTATATATGCTATGTATGTCTACTTCATCATATATATCTGCTGTGAATTTGAATTTAAATCAAACAGAAAAAAGAAAAAATGCAGACAGGAACTATGCCTATGGATTAGCCGTGGGCATAGGGCTACCACGAGCTACTAGAGGGCGCCATGTGGAGCCTATGCCTACGGCTAGGCCGTAGGCATACATCTGAAACTATGCCTACGACTAAGCCTTCGGCATAGCATCACATAGATATGTTGACATCACCGATCCACGCCGCCTCCACGTCATCGATCCGAGGGAAAGGGGTCTGTGGTGTGGCAGAGATATGCCGACGACATAGCCGTCGGCTTAGGCCTGGCCCATGCCCTCTGCCACGTCATCAATCCGCGTGCATCGCCACGTCATCAATCCATGGCGCTGGAGCTCCGCGTGCGCAGCTATGTCTACGGCCTTACCGTAGGCATACCTATATTTTTTTAGTATTATTTATTATTATTATTTTTACATGGAGGAAGCCCAAGCCTGGCGAGGCCAAGTACTACGGCAAGACCGCGGAGTATAAGAAGGCCTACTCCGATGGGTATCTGAGTTTACTTCCTGGCATACCTGAACCCATTGCGGCGGATCTGGACGACACGGTAGTGGTGGGCATGGGGCCGAAGAAGAACGGTCGGCAATCGATTCTGGATGCTGTGATCACTCCTTCTATCTCCTACACACAGCTCCGAGCTACCAACCCGAGTCTGTGCCAAGACGAGCACGCCCATGACCAAGGCGATCCACGGTCCCTCTTCTTTGAGCGGAACTCTGTAAGTATTTTTCTTCTTATCTTCATTGCTCACTTTATTTTCCTCATTGAGATGTTTTGTGAGTTCCCGACGTCATACCGTAGGCCTACATGGATTACACACGCCAGGAGACCATGGCGTGGCACGCGAGCCTTTTAGCATTTCATGAGCACAACTCTGGCATGATGGCGGTTAGTTTGGCCCTTTTCATTTCACTTCTATTTTGCACTTGCATTTCTTCTAACATTCTTGTTTTCTTGGTCAATTAACATGCAACATGTTTTTGAGTGCATGGCGGTCGGCAGGTTCCTCAATTGCAACCAGCACCATCTCCTCCACCACAACCAGTGCTGCTTACTTTTGAGGAGTTTCTGGCACAGAACCCTGGCCCCTTGCCGGTTAGTACATCCCAAACTATTAACCCAAAGCATACTGTTTATTGAACACAATCATATATCCCCTTAACATGTATTTTAAACATCCAGGGAACCGGTGGATCTACCGTTGGTGGTGGTGCTTGTCTTGGCATCACTCCCGAGTTACGGAGCCCGGTCACTCCGATCCGCGGAGGCGCTGGCGGTGACGGTCTTGGCGGTAGCGCTGCCGCTAGCAGTGATGACCTGGGCTTCGGCAGACTTGGCGGTGACGACCTTGGTGGTGGTGGTGGATGTCCTGGCACTTAAGCCTTTGGGTGACGGTGGTGGCGATGATAAACTTGTGTTCTTTAGATGACATGTGGTCTTTTATGGTCTTTAGATGAGCTGTGTGCTTCTTTAGATGCTTATGTTTGTGATGATGCTTATGTTTATCATGATACTTATATTGTTGAGATGGTGTTGGTTGTGAGGATGATACTTATATATGTTGTGTATGTCTATTTCATCATATATATCTGCTGTGAATTTGAATTGAAATCAAACAGCAAAAAGGAAAAAATGCAGACAGGAACTATGCCTATGGATTAGCCGTAGGCATAGGGCTACCATGAGCTACTAGAGGGCGCCACGTGGAGCCTATGCCTACGGCTAGGCCGTAGGCATACATCTGAAACTATGCCTACGACTAAGCCGTCGGCATAGCATCACATAGATATGTTGACATCACCGATCCGCGCCGCCTCACGTCATCGATTCGAGGAAAGGGGTGCGTGGTGTGGCAGATATGCCGACGACATAGCCGTCGGCTTAGGCCTGGCCCATGCCCTCTGCCACGTCATCAATCCGCGTGCATCGCCACGTCATCGATCCATGGCGCTGGAGCTCCGCGTGCGCAGCTATGCCTACGACCTTACCGTAGGCATACCTATATTTTTTTATTTTTTATTTTTTATTTTTTTTAGTATTATTTATTATTATTATTTTTTACACGGAGGAAGCCCAAGCCTGGCGAGGCCAAGTACTACGGCAAGACCGCGGAGTATAAGAACGCCTACTCCGAGGGGTATATGAGTTTACATCTGGCATACCGACCCCATTGCGGCGGATCTGGACGAGAGGGTAGTGGTGGGCATGGCGCCGAAGAAGAACGGTTGGCAATCGATTCTGGATGCTGTGATCACTCCTTCTATCTCCTACACACAGCTCCGAGCTACCAACCCGAGTCTGTGCAACAAGACGAGCACGCCCATGACCAAGCAGCTATAAATTCCCACTTTGTTGAGCGGAACTCTGTAAGTATTTTTCCATTTATCTTCATTGCTCACTTTATTTCCCGCATTGAGATGTTTTCTGAGTTCCATCATGTCATACCGTAGGCCTACATGGAGTCACACTCCAGGAGACCATGGCGTGGCACGCGAGCCTTTTAGCATTTCATGAGCACAACTCGCATGATGGCGGTTAGTTTGGCCCTTTTCATTTCACTTCTATTTTGCACTTGCATTTCTTCTATGATTCTTGTTTGCTTGGTCAATTAACATGCAACACATTGTTGAGTGCATGGCGGTCGGCAGGGTTCCTCAATTGCAACCAGCACCATCTCCTCCACCACAACCAGTGCTGATTACTTTTGAGGAGTTTCTGGCAAAGAACCCTGGCCCCTCGCCGGTTAGTACATCCAAAACTATTCACCCAAAGCATACCGTTTATTGAACACAATCATATATCCCCTTAACATGTCTTTTCGACATCCAGGGAACCGGTGGATCCACCGTGGGTGGTGGTGCTGGTCTTGGCATCACTCCCGAGTCACGGAGCCCGGTCACTCCGATCCGCGGAGGCGATGGCGGTGACGGTCTTGGCGGTAGCGCTGCCGCTAGCAAAGTGATGGCCTGGGCTTCGGCAGACTTGGCGGTGACGACCTTGGTGGTGGTGGTGGATGTCCTGGCTCTTAAGCCTTTGGGTGAAGGTGGTGGTGGTGATGAACTTGTGTTCTTTAGATGACTTGTGGTCTTTTATGGTCTTTTAGATGACTTGTGTGCTTCTTTAGATGCTTATGTTTGTGATGATGCTTATGTTTGTCATGATACTTATATTGTTGTGATGGTGTTGGTTGCGACGATGATACTTATATATGTTGTCTATGTCTATTTCATCATATATATCTGTTGTGAATTTGAATTGAAATCAAACAGAAAAAGGAAAAAAAATGCAGACAGGAACTATGCTCACGGATTAGCCAGAGGCATAGGGCTACCATGAGCTACTAGAGGGCGCCACATGGAGCCTATGCCTACGGCTAGGCCGTAGGCATACATATGAAACTATGCCTATGACTAAGCCGTCGGCATAGCATGACATAGATATGTTGACATCACCGATCCGTGCCGCCTCCACGTCATCGATCCGAGGGAAAGGGGTCTGTGGTGTGGCAGAGATATGCCAACGACATAGCCGTCGGCTTAGGCCTGGCCCATGCCCTCTGCCACGTCATCAATCCGCGTGCATCGCCACGTCATCAATCCATGGCGCTGGAGCTCCGCGTGCGCAGCTATGTCTACGGCCTTACCGTAGGCATACCTATATTTTTTAGTATTATTTATTATTATTATTTTTACACGGAGGAAGCCCAAGCCTGGCGAGGCCAAGTACTACGGCAAGACCGCGGAGTATAAGAAGGCCTACTCCGATGGGTATCTGAGTTTACTTCCTGGCATACCCGAACCCATTGCGGCGGATCTGGACGACACGGTAGTGGTGGGCATGGGGCCGAAGAAGAACGGTCGGCAATCGATTCTGGATGCTGTGATCACTCCTTCTATCTCCTACACACAGCTCCGAGCTACCAACCCGAAGTCTGTGCCAACAAGACGAGCACGCCCCATGACCGGTCGTGATCACAGTCCCTCTTTGCTGAGCGGAACTCTGTAAGTATTTTTTCTCTTATCTTCATTGCTCACTTTATTTTCCTCATTGAGATGTTTTGTGAGTTCCAGCACGTCATACCGTAGGCCTACATGGATTACACACGCCAGGAGACCATGGCGTGGCACGCGAGCCTTTTAGCATTTCATGAGCACAACTCTGGCATGATGGCGGTTAGTTTGGCCCTTTTCATTTCACTTCTATTTTGCACTTGCATTTCTTCTAACATTCTTGTTTGCTTGGTCAATTAACATGCAACATGTTTTTGAGTGCATGGCGGTCGGCAGGGTTCCTCAATTGCAACCAGCACCATCTCCTCCACCACAACCAGTGCTGCTTACTTTTGAGGAGTTTCTGGCACAGAACCCTGGCCCCTTGCCGGTTAGTACATCCCAAACTATTAACCCAAAGCATACTGTTTATTGAACACAATCATATATCCCCTTAACATGTATTTTAAACATCCAGGAACCGTGGATCTACCGTTGGTGGTGGTGCTTGTCTTGGCATCACTCCCGAGTTCTGAGCCAGTCCTCCGATCCGCGGAGGCGCTGGCGGTGACGGTCTTGGCGGTAGCGCTGCCGCTAGCAGTGATGACCTGGGCTTCGGCAGACTTGGCGGTGACGACCTTGGTGGTGGTGGTGGATGTCCTGGCACTTAAGCCTTTGGGTGACGGTGGTGGCGATGATAAACTTGTGTTCTTTAGATGACATGTGGTCTTTTATGGTCTTTAGATGAGCTGTGTGCTTCTTTAGATGCTTATGTTTGTGATGATGCTTATGTTTATCATGATACTTATATTGTTGTGATGGTGTTGGTTGTGAGGATGATACTTATATATGTTGTGTATGTCTATTTCATCATATATATCTGCTGTGAATTTGAATTGAAATCAAACAGCAAAAAGGAAAAAATGCAAACAGGAACTATGCCTATAGATTAGCCGTAGGCATAGGGCTACCATGAGCTACTAGAGGGCGCCACGTGGAGCCTATGCCTACGGCTAGGCCGTAGGCATACATCTGAAACTATGCCTACGACTAAGCCGTCGGCATAGCATCACATAGATATGTTGACATCACCGATCCGCGCCGCCTCCACGTCATCGATTCGAGGGAAAGGGGTCTGTGGTGTGGCAGAGATATGCCGACGACATAGCCGTCGGCTTAGGCCTGGCCCATGCCCTCTGCCACGTCATCAATCCGCGTGCATCGCCACGGCATGGATCCATGGCGCTGGAGCTCCGCGTGCGCAGCTATGCCTACGACCTTACCGTAGGCATACCTATATTTTTTTATTTTTTATTTTTTATTTTTTTTAGTATTATTTATTATTATTATTTTTTATACGGAGGAAGCCCAAGCCTGGCGAGGCCAAGTACTACGGCAAGACCGCGGAGTATAAGAACGCCTACTCCGAGGGGTATATGAGTTTACATCCTGGCATACCTGACCCCATTGCGGCGGATCTGGACGAGAGGGTAGTGGTGGGCATGGCGCCGAAGAAGAACGGTCGGCAATCGATTCTGGATGCTGTGATCACTCCTTCTATCTCCTACACACAGCTCTGAGCTACCAACCCGAGTCCGTGCGGTATGCGAGCACGCCCATGACTAGTCTTGTGATTCTGATCCCTCTTTCTTTGGCGGAACTCTGTAAGTATTTTTCCATTTATCTTCATTGCTCACTTTATTTCCCGCATTGAGATGTTTTCTGAGTTCCATCATGTCATACCGTAGGCCTACATGGAGTCACACTCCAGGAGACCATGGCGTGGCACGCGAGCCTTTTAGCATTTCATGAGCACAACTCTGGCATGATGGCGGTTAGTTTGGCCCTTTTCATTTCACTTCTATTTTTCACTTGCATTTCTTCTATGATTCTTGTTTGCTTGGTCAATTAACATGCAACACATTGTTGAGTGCATGGCGGTCGGCAGGGTTCCTCAATTGCAACCAGCACCATCTCCTCCACCACAACCAGTGCTGATTACTTTTGAGGAGTTTCTGGCAAAGAACCCTGGCCCCTCGCCGGTTAGTACATCCAAAACTATTCACCCAAAGCATACGGTTTATTGAACACAATCATATATCCCCTTAACATGTCTTTTCGACATCCAGGGAACCGGTGGATCTACCGTGGGTGGTGGTGCTGGTCTTGGCATCACTCCCGAGTCACGGAGCCCGGTCACTCCGATCCGCGGAGGCGATGGCGGTGACGGTCTTGGCGGTAGCGCTGCCGCTAGCAGTGATGGCCTGGGCTTCGGCAGACTTGGCGGTGACGACCTTGGTGGTGGTGGTGGATGTCCTGGCTCTTAAGCCTTTGGGTGAAGGTGGTGGTGGTGATGAACTTGTGTTCTTTAGATGACTTGTGGTCTTTTATGGTCTTTTAGATGACTTGTGTGCTTCTTTAGATGCTTATGTTTGTGATGATGCTTATGTTTGTCATGATACTTATATTGTTGTGATGGTGTTGGTTGCGACGATGATACTTATATATGTTGTCTATGTCTATTTCATCATATATATCTGTTGTGAATTTGAATTGAAATCAAACAGAAAAAAGGAAAAAAAATGCAGACAGGAACTATGCCCACGGATTAGCCGTAGGCATAGGGCTACCATGAGCTACTAGAGGGCGCCACATGGAGCCTATGCCTACGGCTAGGCCGTAGGCATACATATGAAACTATGCCTATGGCTAAGCCGTCGGCATAGCATGACATAGATATGTTGACATCACCGATCCGTGCCGCCTCCACGTCATCGACCCGAGGGAAAGGGGTCTGTGGTGTGGCAGAGATATGCCGACGACATAGTCGTCGACGTAGGCCTGGCCCATGCCCTCTGCCATGTCATCAATCCGCGTGCATCGCCATGTCATCGATCCATGGCGTTGGAGCTCCGTGTGCGCAGCTATGCCTCTGACCTTACCGTAGGCATACCTATATTTTTTTTAGTATTGTTTATTATTATTATTATTTACACGGAGGAAGCCCTAGCCTGGCGAGGCCAAGTACTACGGCAAGACCGCGGAGTATAAGAAGGCCTACTCCGAGGGGTGTCTGAGTTTACATCCTGGCATACCTGACCCCATTTCGGTGGATCTGGACAAGAGGGTAGTGGTGGGCATGGGGCCGAAGAAGAACGGTCGGCAATCGATTATGAATGATGTGATCACTCCTTCTATCTCCTACACACAGCTCCGAGCTACCAACCCGAGTCTGCGGCAAGACGAGCACGCCCATGACCAAGGTCTTGTGATCACAGTCCCTCTTTGCTGAGCGGAACTCTGTAAGTATTTTTCCATTTATCTTCATTGCGCACTTTATTTCCCGCATTGAGATGTTTTGTGAGTTCCATCATGTCATACCGTAGGCCTACATGGAGTCACACGCCAGGAGACCATGGCGTGGCACGCGAGCCTTTTAGCATTTCATGAGCACAACTCTCGCATGATGGCGGTTAGTTTGGCCCTTTTCATTTCACTTCTATTTTGCACTTGCATTTCTTCTATCATTCTTGTTTGCTTGGTCAATTAACATGCAACACGTTGTTGAGTGCATGGAGGTCGGCAGGGTTCCTCAATTGCAACCAGCACCATCTCCTCCACCACAACCAGTGCTGATTACTTTTGAGGAGTTTCTGGCACAGAACCCTGGCCCTTCGCCGGTTAGTACATCCAAAACTATTCACCCAAAGCATACCGTTTATTGAACACAATCATATATCCCCTTAACATGTCTTTTCTACATCCAGGGAACCGGTGGATCTACCGTGGGTGGTGGTGCTGGTCTTGGCATCACTCCCGAGTCACGGAGCCCGGTCACTCCGATCCGCGGAGGCGATGGCGGTGACGGTCTCGGCGGTAGCGCTGCTGCTAGCAGTGATGGCCTGGGTTTCGGCAGACTTGGCGGTGACGACCTTGGTGGTGGTGGTGGATGTCCTGGCGCTTAAGCCTTTGTGTGAAGGTGGTGGTGATGATGAACTTGTGTTCTTTAGATGACTTGTGGTCTTTTATGGTCTTTTAGATGACTTGTGTGCTTCTTTAGATGCTTATGTTTGTGATGATGCTTATGTTTGTCATGATACTTATATTGTTGTGATGGTGTTTGTTGCGACGATGATACTTATATATGTTGTGTATGTCTATTTCATCATATATATCTGCTGTGAATTTGAATTGAAATCAAACAGAAAAAAGGAAAAAAATGCAGACAGGAACTATGCCTATGGATTAGCCGTAGGCATAGGGCTACCATGAGCTACTAGAGGGCGCCACATGGAGCCTATGCCTACGGCTAGGCCGTAGGCATACATATGAAACTATGCCTACGACTAAGCCGTCGGCATAGCATGACATAGATATGTTGACATCACCGATCCGCGCCGCCTCCACGTCATCAATCCGAGGGAAAGGGGTCTGTGGTGTGGCAGAGATATGCCGACGACATAGCCGTCGACGTAGGCCTGGCCCATGCCCTCTGCCATGTCATCAATCCGCGTGCATCGCCACGTCATCGATCCATGGCGTTGGAGCTCCGTGTGTGCAGCTATGCCTACGGCCTTACCGTAGGCATACCTATATATTTTTTTAGTATTGTTTATTATTATTATTATTTACACGGAGGAAGCCCTAGCCTGGCGAGGCCAAGTACTACGGCAAGACCGCGGAGTATAAGAAGGCCTACTCCGAGGGGTATCTGAGTTTACTTCCTGGCATACCTGACCCCATTTCGGCGGATCTGGACGAGAGGGTAGTGGTGGGCATGAGGCCGAAGAAGAACGGTCGGCAATCGATTCTGGATGCTGTGATCACTCCTTCTATCTCCTACACACAGCTCCGAGCTACCAACCCGAGTCTGTGCCAGCGCACGAGCACGCCCATGACCAGTGCGCAGTCACAGTCCCTCTTTGCTGAGCGGAACTCTGTAAGTATTTTTCCTCTTATCTTCATTGCTCACTTTATTTTCCGCATTGAGATGTTTTGTGAGTTCCATCATGTCATACCGTAGGCCTACATGGAGTACACACGCTGGGAGACCATGATGTGGTACGCGAGCCTTTTAGCATTTCATGAGGACAACTCTCGCATGATGGCGGTTAGTTTGCCCCTTTTCATTTCACTTCTATTTTGCACTTGCATTTCTTCTAACATTCTTGTTTGCTTGGTCAATTAACATACAACACGTTGTTGAGTGCATGGCTATCGGCAGGGTTCCTCAATTGCAACCAGCACCATTTCCTCCACCACAATCAGTGCTGCTTACTTTTGAGGAGTTTCTGGCACAGAACCCTGGCCCCTCGCCGGTTAGTACATCCCAAACTATTCACCCAAAGCATACCGTTTATTCAACACAATCATATATCCCGTTAACATGTCTTTTCAACATCCAGGGAACCGGTGGATCTACCGTTAGTGGTGGTGCTGGTCTTGGCATCACTCCCGAGTCACGGAGCCCGGTCACTCTGATCCGCGGAGGCGGTGGCGGTGACGGTCTTGGCGGTAGCGCTGCCGCTAGCAGTGATGACCTGGGCTTCGGCAGACTTGGCGGTGATGACCTTGGTGGTGGTGGTGGATGTCCTGGCGCTTAAGCCTTTGGGTGACGGTGGTGGTGATGATAAACTTGTGTTCTTTAGATGACTTGTGGTCTTTTATGGTCTTTTAGATGACTTGTGTGCTTCTTTAGACGCTTATGTTTGTGATGATGCTTATGTTTGTCATGATACTTATATTGTTGTGATGGTGTTGGTTGCTAGGATGATACTTATATATGTTGTGTATGTCTATTTCATCATATATATCTGCTGTGAATTTGAATTGAAATCAAATAGAAAAAAGGAAAAAAATTTAGACGGAAACTAGCCGTAGGCATAGAGCTACCACGAGCTACCAGAGGACGCCACGTGGAGCCTATGCCTACAGCTAGGCCGTCGACATATATCTAAAACTATGCCTACGGCTAAGCCTTCGGCATAGCCTCGCACCTATGCTGTAGGCATGGCCCTGCCCCAGAAGCTAGTAGACGCCGCCACGTTGCAGGGCTATGCCTACGGCTTAGCCGTCGGCATAGATCTAAAACTAAGCCTGCGGCTAGGCCGGCTATGCCGACGACTAAGCTGTAGGCATAGCCCTGCCACGTGGCGTCTCCTCTATGAACATTGTTTAATTTCATGACCCTTTTTTGAATTATGGAACACATTTTTTGAATCTGTGTATTGTTCGAACTCAAGAAGTTTTTTGAAATTATTGAATATTTTCCGAACACATGTTTTTTTTAAATTTCATGACCATTGTTTGAATTCAAAATATATTTTGAAAGTCATGCACACTATTCAAACTCATCAACATTTTTACATTCAAGATTTTTTATTAATTCATGAATATATTTTGCATCCACAAATACTCTTAAATTTGTCAACATTGTTTTCCAAATCCTTGAACATTTTCTGAAATTGCTAAGATTGTTTTCATTTCATGACCACTCTTTCAATTCACGAACCCCTTTTCATATTCTTGATTTTTCTGCATATTGGGAACATTTTCTTGAAATCATTAACATTTTTTGAACTTGCGATTTTTCACCAAATTAATCAACATTTTTCAAAGTTTCGTGAACATATTTTGAATTTATTTTTAACAATGAAAAGGTAAAAAAGAAAAATAAAAAGGGAAACAGAAAAGGAAAAAGACAAGGAACAAGAAAAACTCACAACTCACCCAAAACACATGCGTGGGGGAGCGAGGGGTGCGAGATTTGGTGCCATGTGCCGCCCAGTTCAGGAAATAGGAGGTCTCGGACCTAAACAACCTTTAGAAACGTTGGCTGCTTTAAAAGAAAACCACAATTGGTCGAAATCTGCCCATTCATAGTTTTTGGGTCGCGCTAACTGCCACACGTGTGGCAGGAAGGGAGACGCACCACACGTCTCCAATGTAAACAGATTGCCACGTCATCGCATGCATGCATGCAGGAATGTTTTTGGATTTTCAGTTTTTAAAATGTTTTATCTCTTAAACGAAAAATCCGATTGAAAAAGCTTTCACCATTAAATCCCTCGCGATGAGATCTTCGAAACTAGATCACATGTTGATATGTTTTGATGAAAAAAAATTTGGATTAAAAGTTGTCATGTCTATTGCATATGAATTGCCATGATGTTTACACTGAAGTTGCCATGAATATTTCAGATATTTTCTTCTACATTTAAAAGTAAATCTTGACATTTATAAAACGGGGAATTAAAAAACTAGACTTGCCATGAACCATAAACTAAAATTGCCATGATACATGCACGTAAAATTGCCGTGGTTCATACAAAAAATAATTTTCATGGTCAAAGTACCGGAGTTGCCATCATCAAAATACTAAAATTGCCATGATCTACAAACTAAAATTGCCACATGGCAACTTTAGTTTAAGCCCTATGGCAACTGCAGTGTAAACATCGTGGCAACTTCTGGCAAAAAAAAATTATCGAAACATATCAACATGGGGTCTAGTTTTGAAGATCTCGTCGAGACGGATTTAATGGTGAAAACGGATTTTTAGTTCGCTTTTTTATTTAGGAGATACAACATTTTTAAGCCGAAAACCAAAAAAAAAATCTGCTGATGTCATCTATTCATACGTGGCAAAATGAGTGATGATGGAGGCATGTGGGTGATGTGCAAACGCCGACACGTGTGAGCGTTAACATTTCCGTAGTTTTTTTGTCGTACTATTGCCATTCTTGGCCGTGTTGATGAGAGTAAATGTAGGTGCTTCTCCTTCAAAGTTCCCACAATCCGGCACAAGGTTTACTGACTACCAGTATTCCCATAAAGACTCGAAATAAAACTAGTATTCCCCAACGACACTTAGGGGCTCTTGTTCCCAATCCTAGCCGCCACAGTCCCAAAGGATCCTTCATGTTGTCGTTTTGGTCCCTCCTCTTTCTTGTATGGTGGCCTTGGCAGGAAAAAGAGGAGTGGGGACCCGTTCATTTTCATTTTCTTTTTCTTAGATTTTGTTTTCTGGCGGCATTGAAGAGGTGGTGGTAGCTGCTCCCCATCTCGACGATGCCAGATCCGGCATCGACAAATGGCATGTGAGAGTTTTTGTCGTCAAATATGTTGGACCTCTCTCCGCATATTGGCAGTTGGCTTGTCTATAAGGAGAGATATTTGCTGGCTATTGGTGTGGTGACTTCGACATCTTCTTTTGTATTGTTCTGCGGCATGATTTTGGTTTAGTCAAATCTCTGGACCAGTGGTGATGGATTGCAAGCCTGGAGTGCATTGGGTGATGCTCGAACTGATGTGTCTTCCAGATCTCGTGTCAAGCGGCGAGTGACTATTGTGGTCTTTAAAGCCAGATATAGTATCCCTTTTTAGGTACCACTTTCCTTATTTTTAGGTATATCTTTCTTTGACCGTTGGTTCAGTCTAAATTTCAATCTCGGGAGAACGGCAGTCAATCAGACAAAGATGAAGGCTAATATAATTTTCAATGTAATTTTATTTTTACTGGTCGTTTTTCATCAAGTTGTCTTTCAATTGTACTAACTATTATCCTTGCTAACTATTAGATGTTAGATATCATTTGTGTGTCATTCTTCAAAATAAAAGTTCGAACAATCTTGCGCACGCTGACTCACGAGTGGGACTATGAGCGCGCACGCGCGTTTGGCGGGGTGGGGTGGGGTGGGTGTGGGGGGATGCATGCAACTCAAGCTTCTTTGGCCGATGCAATACCGGGCGCCACCAGGTGCGATCTAATTGTTTAGAGGGCGGCCGTGGATTCGCAGGGGGAGTTAACTTTTCATTTCCGCATGAGAACCGCCAATAATGTGTTTAGCATGTAAGGTATGGAAATCCTTAGTCGTGACGTTGGCAGGAAAAGCAGACCACTCAAAATTTATTCATCTTTGTTTTAAGCAATGAGCCCCGACACCTCTGTAATTCCATGCTTCCCTCCGTGAAGGGCTTATCTTTTGCTATTTCCATTAATTTTACTTTTGTTGAGTCAAATTATTAGTCCAACATATTCTTTTGTTGGAAAGCATCATGTGGTGGGGAAATATCCAAGCATATATGGCCATTCAAATATATTTGATCATGAATTATTTTGTTGACAATTATATCTATGATAAATGATTTGAAGGTGAAACATTTAGCCCCTATGTTTCTCTGTGTTCGATGGATGCCATTTGTTCTAAAAACATGCTTCAAGTACTAGCAATCATAGAAGACTATATAATAATTAAGTGGAGCTCTTACTTAGACTTACTAAAATAAGATGCATTGAAATTGTTTGTGGACTAGGAACATAGGTTGTTAAGTTTCAAGAGAATGCATTGTTTGAACCATAACATGTGAATTGATTGCTACTTTATCATGATGAATTTTACGAGAAAGATTTGTTGGTAAGATGCTAGAAAAGGTGATTGAAACTATCATTGATCAAATTTATGCACTATGCTAGTATTCATACTTCATAAATTATTTATTTTATCATTTACCTATTCGAGGACGAGCAACAATTAAACTTTGGGATGCTGATACTTCTCCAACATATCGATCATTTATAAAGTATTCATTCCATGTTTACAACAGTTTTATATGGTTTTGGTGCATTTTTATATGATTTAAATGGAACTAACCCGGACAGACGTTGTGTTCAGCAGAACTACTATGCTGTTGGTTTTTTGTGTGCATAAATAAAACTTATCGGATTAGGCTGAAAATTTACGGTGATTTTTTATTAAAAAAAGACCCCATAAGCTTCGAGGAAGGGCCAGAAGAGCCACGAGGGCACGAAAAGCCTAGATGGTGCGCCCCCGAGCTTGTCGCTCCCTCGTGGACCCCCTTGACGTGAAACCGATGCCAAAATTTCCTATAGATATCAAAAACCCCAGAAAAAACCTACAATTTCCGCTCCGCCGCCGCAGGCTTCTATACCGAAGCGATCTTATTTGGAAGCCCTCTCTGACACCCTACCGGAGGGGGAAATCCTCACTGAAGGCCATCTTCATCATCCCGGTGGTCTCCATGATGAGGAGGGAGCAGTTCACCCTCGGGGCTGAGGGTATGTACCAGTAGCAATGTGTTTGATCTCTCCCCCACTCTCTCTCTCTCTCTCTCTCTCTCTCTCTCTCTCTCTCGCTCTCGCTCTCTCTCTCTCTCTCTCTCTCTCTCTCTCTCTCTCTCTCTCTCGTGTTCTTGACCCGGCACGATCTTGATGTATCACGGGCTTTGTTAATATAGTCGGATCATATGGTGTTTTTCTCACTCTATCTTTGTTGGGATGAATTGATTCTTGCTCTTTGAGGATTCTTTATGTTGGATTGAATATTGGATTTGAGATCACTTGATGTATGTCTTGCATGTGGATACTCGTGGTAACAATGGGGTATTCTTTTGATTTACTTGATGTATGTTTTGGTATTCAACCTGAAGATTTCCGTGACATTGGGGTAATGTATGCATAGGGGTTGATACACATTTTCGTCCTACATTCTCAGATAAAAACTTTGGAGTGATTGTTTGTCGCACGTTGAGGGATTGTTATATGATTCAATTATGTTAGCACTTTTGAGAGATTGTTATAGTGAAAGTATGAACCCTAGGCCTTGTTTTCAAGAATTGCAATACCGTTTGTGCTCACTTTTGTTATTTGCTACCTTGCTGTTATTATTTATTCAGATTATAAAAACCTATATCTACTATCCATTCTACACTCGTATCACCATCTCTGTGTTTAACTAGTGCACCTATACAATTCGCCATTGTATTGGGTGTGTTGGGAACACAAAAGATTTCTTGTATTTGATTGCATTGTTGTTCGAGAGAGACCATCTTCATCTTACTCCTCCCACGGATTGATAAATCTTAGGTCATCCACTTGAAATTTGCTCCTATCCTATAAAACTCCGCGCTTGGAGGCCTAACAGAGTCTACAGGAAGAACCTTTGCGTAATAGACATCAGCGGCACCCTTCTCAACTAGGGCTCGCATCTTCCTGCCTCTGGCACTAGAGGTGGCATTAGCATGTTTTGGAACAACAACCTTGCTTAGATCACATCCATCAACGCCCAATAGTTCTCTCTAAGTATAGCTATTAGAACCCTAGGTGACAACCAAAACTTATGTATATCCAGGGTTTATGGCCCAAACAATGATATGGAAAAAAAAAGAGGCCTTCCAGGTCGAAATTTGTAATGTAGCTGCGCATGCCAGCCACCCTTGTATAGTTCTAGGTGATTTCAACCTAATCTATGAGGCGAAAGACAAGAACAACCTCAACCACAATCGTAGACTTATAGGGAAGTTTCGCACAACCATCAATCATGCCGAGCTGTTTGAGATTATATGCAAAAATAGAAAATTTATCTGGACGAACGAGCAGCAGCTGCCTACATTGGTCACGTTGGATCAGGTGTTCTGCAACCCTGCCTGGGATAGTATGTTCCCCTCCTTCATCCTTCATGCTGCATCCACTTCAGTGTCCGACCATTGCCTCCTATTTCTTTCAAATGCAAGTGCACCAATAAGGAGAGCAAGGATCAATTTGCGTGTTTCTGGCCTAAATTCTCTGGCTTCAGAGAAACGGTGGCTGGAGTGTGGGCACAGCCAGCATGCACGACATGTTCTTTCAAAAACTTGCATAGAAAGATGTGGAGAATTGCCAAGGCCCTGAAAATTTGGAGGAAGGGACTCTTTAGTGATGCAAAGATACAGTTTCACATTGCACAAGAACTGGTCCTACTGCTGGATATTGGTCAAGAAACCTGGGCACTATCTGAAGTCGAGGTTGAACTGTGAAACAAACTGAAGCTTCCTTTGTTGTTCTTGGCATCCATTGAGCACGCACGCAAGCGACAGAGCTCTCGTACAAACTGGCTACGGTCAGGCGATGACAGCACGGCTTTCTTGCATGCAAAGATCAACTCAAGAAGGAGAAAAAAATCGCCCACCACCTCCGTAGAGGGGCTACTTCTGTCTCAAGCCATGACGAGAAGGCACAAGTAATAAACGACCATTTTACAAATATCTTGGGGACCAAGAGGACGAGGGCGTGCTCACTAAGCCGGGATGAGCTTTAGTTACCCCAGCTTGATGCTGACGGGATGGACTTGCCGTTCTCAGAAGATGAAGTATGGCAAGCAATCAAACAAACCGCTGATCATGCACCTGGCCCTGATGCCTTCTCAGGGCTTTTCTTATAGACCATGCTGGTACACAATCAAGGTGGACCCTAGGACGGTTCTACAACCTAAATAGTGACATTTTTGGACAGCTTATTAATACTGCAACTGTTGTGCTCATACCGAAGCTGCCGGACCCATAAGAAATAGGACATGCTTAGGCAGCGCTCGTGCGCTTCCGCCCCACTAGTTTGGCGCACTCTTTCACAAAGCTCTAGTGTTTTTTGATGACAAGTTTAGTTACCTTCCCTGACATTTTTTGATGACAAGTTTTGTTACCCTCCCTGATGTAGTAAAGGATTCGGCAATTCAGGGGACTAAATGGACCTCACGCTAAACCAGATTTCCCATGTACACCATCAAATCTGAGGTGCCAAAGCACCAAGATACAGACTTTCGACAACAACCAACTAACCGGTTACGACTTACAAGAGCAGATGATTCCCCATATGACAGTAAGATGGGCCAACACTGGCAGAATTCAATTCAAACATGCCGGAACGGATCAAACTATATGGTCGGGCGATCTTTATTTATCTCACAGGCGTCTCTGGATCCTCCAGGCAGGGAGGGCAATATGCCTCCTATATATATATGGTATCTCCACTATGCGGTTCCCTTGAACTATCACCTCACTGGCCTCCTCCTCCTTGGCGATCGATGCCTCAAGACATCTACGCCGCCTTGCGCACCGGAGGTCAACCGTCTTTGCCCGATGACTGGTACACGGCGTCCATGATGCCATGGATCGTCGACAGGCTCAGGCCGGGGAACCTGTGAGGAGCATCTGGGCGGATCTCGATCTTGATGAACGGCCATTTCATTATGGAAGCTGCGCTGCGCTCCTCGGGGCCGTCTTTCTTGAGGCCGAGGCTAAACTGTGAAACAAACTGAAGCTTCCTTTGTTGTGCTTGGCATCCATTGAGCACGCACGCAAGCGACAGAGCTCTCGTACAAACTGGCTACGGTCAGGCGATGACAGCACGGCTTTCTTGCATGCAAAGATCAACTCAAGAAGGAGAAAAAAATCGCCCACCACCTCCGTGGAGGGGCTACTTCTGTCTCAAGCCATGACGAGAAGGCACAAGTAATAAACGACCATTTTACAAGTATCTTGGGGACCAAGAGGACGAGGGCATGCTCACTAAGCCGGGATGAGCTTTAGTTACCCCAGCTTGATGCTGACGGGATGGACTTGCCGTTCTCAGAAGATGAAGTATGGCAAGCAATCAAACAAACCGCTGTCATGCACCTGGCCCTGATGGCTTCTCAGGGCTTTCCTTATAGACCATGCTGGTACACAATCAAGGTGGACCCTAGGACCGTTCTACAACCTAAATAGTGACCACTTTGGACAGCTTATTAATACTGCAACAGTTGTTCTCATACCGAAGCTGCCGTACCCATAAGAAATTGGACATGGTTAGGCAGCGCCCGTGCGCTTCCGCCCCACTTGTTTGGTCCACTCTTTCACAAAGCTCAGTGCAAAAATCCTCTCCTTGCGCCTTACACCAAACTTGAGCAATCTAGTATCGCTGGCACAAAGTGCGTACCTAAAGACCAGGTGCATACATGATAATTTTCTCTCCGTCAGAAACTGTGCTCGCAACCTACACTGCAAGAAGAAGCCCGTGCTGTTATTTAAGATAGGCATTGCCAAAGCTTTTGACTCCATATCATGGGAATTTTTGCTTGAACTTCTGCAACAGCTGGCTTTAGTGTTCGTTGGCGACATTGGATCTCACTTTTATTACGGTCATCGTCATCTGCTTTCCCGCTCGAGGGCGCCCAGTGTAATCCAATCGAGCACAAGCAGGCCTCCGCCAGGGTGATCCCCTATCCCCCTTTTTGTTCATATTGGCCATCGACACTTTACACCGGCTTCTTGAGAAGGTAGCTGCCTTGGAACACCTATCTCCACTACCGCAGAGAAACAAAGATAAGGCTGAGACTATATGGTGATGATGCCATAATTTTCTCGTCGGGCAATGCCCTGAAGCTAGGCAAATTTCGTGCAGAGCTGCTGCTTGAAATGGATGTGCTACCTACACCTACATTGGACCTAGGGCTGGACGTAACGAGCGGGCTTTTCGGCCCGCTCGTGGCCCGCTCGGTCCAGGCCCGCTAGAGGAAAGGGTCGGTCCGGTCTGCCAAATACGGCCCGAAAAATTGTCGGTCCGGTCCGGTCTTTAACCGGTCCGACCGAGAGGACCGAGGAAAAAAATGGCAGCGCCGCCTCTGTTCGTCGTTATCGCGGCCACCGGCAGACCCCGAGCGAACCACCATGTCCCCAAGCTTCCCCACTCCTTCCTCCCTCTCCTCGCCATGCGCCATAGCCTCTCGCCGCCGGTAGCCGTCGTTGTCGTGCGTGCACCACGGATGATCTCGCGTTCTCGACCCTTGCCATGGCAGCCGTTTCAGCACAGCACACACGTAGGCCATCAACTGGGGGAAAAGCTCGATAGGCCGTGATTTTCGCGTCCAACAAATCAGGCAGGTTTTTTTTGGAAGGCGCAAATCGTGGGAGAAACGCTCTGCCTATAATCACGCGCCTTGATCCTACGCTGCCGTTTCCTTTTGGTGAAGCGTATGTTCAGGTCTACCCGTTGCTCTCTCTCTGTAAACCTTGCCTAGTTGTGTTCGTCTTTATCGCGTGTACAGGATTAGTGGAGGTTAGCTCGGGAGTTAGTTGGGTTAGTGGCGGCACCTACATGTATATATCTTGTATAAATGTGCATCTACATAACTGAATATGACTGTATTCAGTCCTGTTTGTTTGTTAACTTTCTGCACTTTTATTCAGTCGAACGTGAAATACGAAAGTACGAGAGAAACAAGGCTTGATCCGTAAATCACGGCGCCATTTGACATTTAACTTCACGTCAGGTTTGATCCTCTAATTATGGCTAGGCCAGCAGACAGAAAATCGTGAGCTCATGCACGTCCCACATTAGCTGCATGCAACGAAAAAAACTTCTAAGGAATGTCCATGGCTAACAGCCACGACGCAGAGCGCACTTCCCATGGCACATCGCCCACCTCGCCGCCAGCGCTCGTGCATGTCGCCCACCTCACCACAGCACCCGCGCACGTCGCCCACCTCGCTGCTGCCTTTGTTCACTGTTTCTGTCACATTACCCATCCTCTTGCCGACAATCTGATCACCACTGCCTCGCCATGACCACCATGGAAACAAGACCGCCGGTCATCTCGGTCCGGCCCGGGCTTCACCGCCGCCGGTCCGGTCCCTGAAAACAGGCCCGCCGTGCTGCTCGGTCCGGTCCGGACCGGACCGCCGCCGGCCGGTCCAAACGCCGGCTCGGACCGGGACTGGACCGGCTCGGACCGTGTCCACCCTATTTGGACCCGGCATCCTGGCCTGACGAAACCAGTTCTGCGGGTTACTTGAGTGCAATAGTCTCAGCCACACCATCTCAGACACACAAAGGGGATCGAGTCGATCTTGCTGTTCGTTTCCTGGGAAATCTGAGTGGAGAGAAACAACACAGTGTTTGAGCGAAAAATCTCGTCCGTTCCATGCGTCATAAGGGGCCATCAGGAGATGTATGGAGTCGTGGAGATTAGCAGCAGCAACATGTATGCAGCCACCCTTCGGGAAACCGCCGTGAGGAGTAGCCTCATTGCCCTTTTTCTATGGCGGCTGCTACAAATTAGCCGTGTGATCATTGAAAAAGATCAACCGCCTGACTAGCCGTCCGATCTAGCGAAGGATTGCCATTGGATTGCATGCTTGCAGCGATGCAGCGCCCCGCGTCATCCTCCTCTCGTTTGTACTGCCCTCTCCTCCCGCTTGCGAGTTGCCATAACCTCTGGCAACTGGCAGTGCTCACTCGTCGGAGCAGCATCCCCGGTTGCATTGCCCGTCACCGGAGTGTCGATTCTCGGTCACAACAACTCAAAAAATGGCAACACCGACCGTGGCAAAAAAAGGTTCAGCACAGCTGCTTCCATGGCAGCTCCACACGACGAAGCACAGCGGTGGCCGACAGCGCTCCATTGCAGCCTCGGGGGCCCTGGCGGTGCTCCATTGCAACCCGGCGAGCTTCAAGCCTTCAACGACCCGTGCACGCTTCATTGCAGCTCCGGCTTGCTTCTATGCAGCTCCGGCGAGCTTCAATGCAGACTCGGCAAAGCTCAGCGACCCCCGCATGGAGTTCCATTGCAGCCTCGGCACACTTCACTGCAGCATCGCTAGCGAAGCACGTTGGACGCGAAGCCGGTGTAACACCACGAACGCGTCACGCCGGACGCCGCTTTGCAGCACCACGAGCGTCGCCTCCCCGGCAAGATCCACGGCCAGCCGGTGCTGCAAGGGCGGCCGCAAATCTGCCTGCTACAAAAGTGTCATCACACCGGTGTGTTGGGGCCGCCGCCAACGAGCCTTGCATCGGAGCCTCGGTGCGTCTGCTGCGTCGTGAGTGTTGTATTGTAGCACCGGCCACGCGCGACAAGTGCTCGTGATTTGGGCTTGGCTGCCGGGGTGAGCTGCAAGCGAGATGAGAAGGCAGGCTTTGGGGGTTGCTGGGAGATGGTGGTGATGGCTGGCTCACGAGCTGATTTTGCGTCAACGACGGGGACGAGCTGCCGTAGTGGAGGACAAATCCTGAGCGCTGCACGTTCACAAGCAGAGGTAGACGAAGGGGAAAACACACTGGATCAGATGTGTACCTTTGGTTAGCTGCGGGAGGATAAGGCGAAATTCTAGAGCGGTGCATGGCCCGACGGGGACGCGTGGCAAGCCTCGAAGGCGGCTGATGGATGGACAAATTCAGACGGTTGATTTAAAACATTTTTCTTTTTCTATTGGCAAACGTTTCCAGCCGGCAGGCTGGCCGAAGCTTTCGGCCGGACCCGTGCTGGTTGTGCTATCGCTTTCGATCGTGGGTCTAGAGATCCCCCACGCTGGACACAGGTAGGCCCACACATCATCTTTTTTGTTCAAACAACCATTTTCTTCCCGCATCCTCTCCTTTCTTCCCCTCGCAGCCTTCTTTTTTCTTCGCAAGGAATGACGAAGCTTTGATGTTTTTGCTACCTGCTGCTTGCACCGGTGCTTCAAACGGCAGGGGTCGGGGATGACATAAAAATGACCGCCGGTGCTGGAACTGCCGTCGTCATCAAACTGCAACAGCTGCCTGCTGCCATGGCCGGAACCGCATGTACACAAGCATTGCAACCGTGATCTAAAAAAGCTTGAACCGCAGTTAAAAAAAGCTTCAACCACAAATAGAAAAGCTTCAATCGGTACTGCCCAACTAAAAAAGTTGCAACATTTGATAGAAAAGCTTCAAACGTAGGTGGAGAAAGCTTCAACCACGGTACCGTACAACCGAAAAAAATCAACTATTGATAGAAAAGCTTAAACTGTATTTTTTTTTTTTTGAAAAGGAGGAAGACCCCTGGTCTCTGCATCTGGACGATGCATGTATAATAAAGAATTCAACCATCGTTATATTTTTCAACTGCCGGCGTGGGTTTTTGCTACATCCATCATGGCGGACTACGACCTCGTGCCGGCGGCGATGATGATTTGCTGCAACCGTTGCCAGTTTTGCTTTGACGGATGATTTTTTTGCTACATCCATTCAACGTCATATTTTTGCTACCATGGGAAGCTTCATCTGGCTGTATGTTTCCTTGACGGAGCTACGTCCCCGCGATGACGGAGATGGTTATTTGCTGACGGTCGTCGGCTTTTTCTACGACCGATGAGGAAATTTGCTACATCCATTAATGTCACAGATGGACGACGGCGACACTGATTTTGCTGCAACCTTCACTATTTTTTGCTAGCACCGGTGACGTTTTTTGCTTCATCCATCTAAATGGTGTCGATTGGGCGGCCTTCGTTCGTGCAACCCCGGGCAGCGAGCATCGATGACGACAGTGAGAGTTGCGGTCGGCGGCACCGTGGTGCTGCGGCGGACGTGATACGAAGGCGACAGCTAGTTGCTGCAAGGATAGGGACGTTGGGTGTTTTGCTACGATGGCGAAGGCGTCCTACTGGAAGCGGCAAGGACGGTGTGCTGTGACGGTGAGCACTGGCGACGAGAGTGGCGACCGGCGGCGAGGCAAGCGGGCGAGGACGGCCGGCGAGCTGGCTGACGTCTGAGGAGGATCACGCGTTGAACTTGGCGCCATGCCTTTTTCCTTCGTGTTCTTAACGAATCAGTTATGGGAAGGAAGACCATCGCACGGCTCTAACCGTCCAAATCGTGCGGGCGTGGTGCGACCAGCCGAAATTTCGGCCGGCGCGCCGGCGCCTGGTACTCGTCTTTTTTATTTCTTTTCCATTCCTCTAACTTCTCTCCTTAAGACGGATAAGCAGTTGCTATGTAAATACTGCTCCCTACCTTGATAATACAAAAGCCCACAGTTGCTGGATCTTTCAAAAAAAAAAAACTATCTAGTCTTTTATATTACTTAATCGAGGAATACTATAAGTACCACATCCTTTACTATTTTATTGACCAGTTGAAAACTCAAGCCACATGTATGACATCAATGTAATGACGGACTAGTCTTTGCTACTTGACACTTGAGACAATAGCAAGGACCGAAAGGAAAACTTCCATGACACTGGCCGCCCTTATATGATT
Organism: Aegilops bicornis; assembly: GCA_021605145.1. NCBI lineage: Eukaryota > Viridiplantae > Streptophyta > Magnoliopsida > Poales > Poaceae > Aegilops > Aegilops bicornis. The sequence goes on along the minus strand of CM038675.1, from coordinate 851,060,011 downwards.
CCACGAGACATGCTGCTGCACAAAGAACGTCAAAGCACGGACCTTTGTTTACCTTCACTTCTACACAGCCTGGTGGAGGCGGCAGGGTCGATAGAGGCCGAAGATGAGGCAAATGACCAGTCAGTGGAAGTGGAGTTGGATTACTCTTTGGAGAAGTTTGAGGAGAAGGGGCCAGATGACTGCTCTCGGGATCAGGTGGAGGCGCCACGAAACCACCACCACCTGCATCCAAATCATGTTCTCCTTTGATTGGGCCTGTTGTTCACACCAAATACGAAATTAACAAGGCAAATACAGTAAAATTAGGAGGGTAAAATGATCAAACTCCCGTTTAATTCTCGTTCTCTAGGCATCGTCATACGTATTTGGTAACCCATTTGGTGTTGACTGTATAGTGGATATATTAACCGTATCAAGATGAAGTACAGAATATGCGATGAACGGATGATCCGATTTCACATACCTGGAAAGGCGAGCAAAACCGCGAGAAGAAGAATCAACATGGTGGTCCTTCTCAAAATGATGTGCAGACTGAAGGCTGAAGAGTGGAGTTCATGAGACAACCTACATTTATAGATTGTTGGACCATATCATTTTTTAGATCTTGGCAACACCCTCAATGTATTATACATTAAGCTATATCATATGCATTAAATATATATCTTATATATATATATCTCTTAAAATACATTGTATCTTATTGTTGTATCCAAAAGATCTCTCATTTAATGTGTGTTGGAAGTATGTCTTGTCTTGGTTTGGTGCTCATAAAGTTTGAATTTAGTCAATAATTTTTGACTGAACTTTTGCTAGTAAATAATTTTCCACCCTGAATGGATTTTAGTTATTAATATTTTCCTAGTGACATATATGTATTTTCCATAATAAATCGATGGACGTCATGCATTTATTCAACGATTTTATTTCGTAAAGCATAAGAGTCCTCGAAGCCCCCATAGTACATGATGGGCAAAATTTATTTCTTTAGGGTATCTTTAAGCTTAATTTATTTCATTCAACAGAGTAGAGGAAAAAAATGAACCCATTCGACAATCTAAAAATATATTTGTAATAGAAAATTTGTGAAAAAGAACCAACAATATATAATTTAACCCCAATTGAAAAAAAAGATTCAGGAGCCTACCTATCACTATGTTCACCATCGCATTCAAACCCGTTCTGAGAACTCAACATGGAGGTCAACCTTGATTTAACTAGCAAAGTTCTTGCTTTTTGTTATAACAAAAGGCAAATCTTTTGCAGATAATGAAGAGGTTACCACTAATATAATCCCAAATGAACAACAACATGAATGACAATGATATATTTTCCATAATTGATATAGCATATGTCTATAAAGCGAATACATGTCATCTACCAACAAGATAAAATGTAGTTCCATAGAAAACTAAAGGGTTAACTATCCTTTTGCCCTCAGTGGTGTCCGTGTGCTCAGTTTTGCCCTCAGATGCGAATTGTGCTCAGTTTTGCCCCTAGTCCATGCACACCGACTCGTTCCGTAAACTCTACCGTCTCCGTCAGGTCAACATTTTGACTCGGCCCTTACAGGTGGGACCAGGCGGCAGAGACGGCCAATTCTATTCAGACCGTTGCACGCGTGGCTTGTGGGACCCATCAGAGAGCCGTTGTGGGTGTGCTATAATCGGGCGACACACATCGGCGGTGACCACCGCGACAGAGAGCACGTCGGTGACCACGGCGAGAGAGAGAGAGAGAGCGCGGCGGTGGGAAGCTAGCTGTGGAGGGCGCGGCGGCGTTGAGATCCCCTTCGGCTCCGAGCTCAATGTCTTCCTCAAGCTCCCGCGCCACCTCGCAGATGCAGAGTCGGGCGCGTGTGGACATGCCTGTCTTCGTCTGTCCGCGGTGTCGGACGGGCGTTGTTCGGAGGGTTTCTCACACACCGAGGAACCAGAATCGCCCGTTCTACGTGTGCAGCGAGAATGGGGTAAGAATTGGGGCAATTGCACCATTTTCGTGGTCGGGATCTTTGATAAATGGGTTGATCTGTTTGGTGTTCATGCAGGTGACATGCTTCTTTCTTTGGGTCGATGCTCTGACCAAGACTCTGATGAATGAACTGCAAGAAGAGCATGAAGAATGGTTGTGCATGCTGCCACGAACGGCAGTGGCCGCGGCACAAGCTCCGGAAGAAGAGATGGAGGGCGAAGCACGACCGACAGAGAGCTAGCTGTTGAGCTTAGGATGTTGAAGAAGAAGGTTAGGAAGCTTGAAGATCAAGCACTACCAATACCCATTTGCAAATACTTTTGGGCATTTGTAGGTATGGTAATCGCACTGGTTGTAATGTTGAAAATGTATGGAAAGGCATGAATTATCGAGGAATTTGTAAGCTTGACATTGTATGAGAAATTCACCTAGTTTAAATGTTGGTCAAAGTTGTTTAAATGTTGAACAAAAAGAGAAGAAGTGACCAACATTTAAATATGTTGAAAAAAGGAGAAGAAATGAGGAATTCAGAAACTTTTGATCAATGAAATGCAGCTCTCTGCTCTGCCTTTCTGTCAAAAAAAAAAGGTTGCTCTTGGGCCAAATTCAGCTAATGGGCCAACTGCATCCAATTAGGCCCATTCGGGGGTTCTCTTGCGTGTTTTTCTGTTTTCTGTTTTCTGTTCTGATTTAATTTAGGCAGTAAATCATAATGCTGAAACTTTTTGTGGAAGCTAATTGAATTATTCCAAAGCCAAAAAATTAAGATTAGAATTTTTTTGGAGCTGTTAAATATTTAATAGCAATATAATTACTCCAGTTCAAATACACCGTGATTTAAATCAAAGACCAAAATGTCATGGAAAATGTGCCTCAGCTCTGGTAGAGGTTTACACCTGGTGCCAAAACTAATAAACATTTTTTAAGGGCATTACATTGAGAAAAAAATAATTTGTCTAAAAAATGAAGGGTGGAAAATGCACAAAAAATTGGTGCGGCTGGGGACTCGAACCCAGGACCGCGTGGGTTTGTGGCGTTTAGGGCTTCGGTCGTAACCGCTAGGACAGATGGAAAGACTTTGACATGGGTAGGGAAGGAAGGTATACATAGTGAGACCGTGAATGTTTGCACACGCGTGAGAGTGGTTTTCCTTTGTTTTGCACTGAAATTTTGGAGGGTTGGAAGGTTGAAAGCGTATGTTTGCACTGCCACATGATTTTGGTTAGAGTGGCACTTGGTTTAGGGTTAGAGGGGCACTTGGTTTAGGATTTAAAGGGAATAATTTTGCATGTTATGCCATGACTTATTTTTTTTAATGAAAGAGAGGGCTTCTCACCCCCTCTGATTTTCATTAATGAAAACCACAAGTTCTCCAACTTCATGACTTGGTTTAGGAAAGAAATGATATGTTTGGGCACGGACATTTTTAACACACATAATAAACCCTAATAACTTAGATAAGATGCAGCACACTGTACCCTTACATTAAGCAATAATAATAAGTTCACGGACACATGACGAAACATGACACGACACGACACGACATAGAAAAGCAACAAAATAAAAACGAAACATGACGAGCTTGACTCCGGGCTTGAACATCTTCATCTTCACCTCCTTCTTCCACCTTGCCCGCGCGCCCCTTCAACACCGTCTTCAACTTCACACCTCCTCGTCGTCATAGGGAAGGGAGTGCATCTGGCCTGGAGTGGGGAAGATGCTCTCGTAGTTGGTGTAGATGTTGTACACGGTGAAGAAGATGGCCTCGCAGCCGCACCAAAAGACTGGGCCGAGGAGCTCGCGCGCGTCAAACGGGTTGGTGAAGGTGACCATGAGCAGTAGGAGGATGCCGCCACGGTCACGAACCTCGTTGAGGGTGAACATCCTAGGCGAGCCCAGTGGGAGGTGGGCATAGCCGGCTCTGAGGAAGGCGCGGGTGAGTTCGACGGAACCCCTCCACCTTGAAATAGCCCACACACTGAGCTCCCTCTCCACGAGCATGCCCGGTGGGTAGCGCAGCTCCGGCATGATAGGCGGACGGTTGAAGGTCGGCCCGTTGGACTGCATCTTCACTTGGTCTCGCTTGGGGAGGGCTCGGTCGCTTGGGTGTTTGAAGTTGGAGATAATGGATCGGATCTGGCTTGTGGGTGGGAGAGGAAGAGAGGCACCCCATTTATAGGCCTGTGGGTGGGAGAGGAAGAGAGAAAGGATGAGAATGATGCGTGTGTGAATCCGGACGCGTGTGTGTGTATCCGTTACGTTTTGCACTCTTTAATTTTTGCACGAAAAGGATGCATGGGGCGCGTGCGTGCATCTGAATCACTGCATAGCTCTTTGACCGTGCCCGTGCATCTGACTCGCTGCCCTGAACCACTGCCGTAATGCCTATCTCTAAATAAATACGTCCATGGCCACCTAGCTCGCCTCGCTAGCCTAGCTCACCTAGCATGCCTCGCTCGCCTCGCTCGCATGCATGGACGTCCGCCTCCCGCGCATGCAAACCCACGTCGCCGCCTCCCATGCATGCAAGGCCTGGAAAGGCTGAGACGGGCTATTTACTGCGGTCTCAGGCCTAGACAACGAGACGGCCCAACGGTCCATCCAGCGCGCCCGTTATTTGTTAAAAAATACAATCTTCCAGCCAATCAGATTGCATCTCGCGGACCGGCCCCTCCTCCCCGCAGATTCCTTTTAGAAGGGTTAGATCAACGGCCCTTGATTGCCTCTAGGGTTAGATGGACGGTCCTTGTTCAGCGCTAGGGTTAACGGGGTTTGGGAGGGGTTTGGAGCGGTCAAAGCTATGTTTGACCGGAATTCAAATGAGCATAATAAATTAAATAAAAATAAAAAAATAAAAAACCTGCACACATAGTCTTCTTATGTCATATACTAACGATTTAAGTTGATAAATAAGGTTTACATACATTTAAACAATAAGTTCATGAGTATTATGTGATATCTCGAGTATCTCAAACTCTCTTGTATGAAGTGAAGAGAAGTGTTTTGCGGAAATGAACATGAAAATTTCAAAAAACTCACCACAGCTTCATTTTGGAGTGACTAACAAGGATCCAGGCTTAGGTTTTTCATTTTATGTTTTAGACTTGTTTAAATCTTGGTCAAAGTTAAGTTTGACCAGAATTCAAATGAGCAAAACAAATTAAAAAAATGAAAAAAATGAAAAAACCAGCGCACATAGTCTGTATATATAGAATATATGTGTAGGAAAGTTATTTGGCTGATTTAGACAAGGTCGAAAAAAACCGTGCTTAGAAATGAGGCCGTTTACCCTACCTTTGGACCCCTCTTTTTAGCACATTTTTCATGAAAATTTCAAAAACATCACCACAGCTTCATTTTTGATTGACTAAGAAGGATCCGGGCTTAGTTTTTCATTTTGATGTTTTAGACTTGTTTAAATCTTGGTCAAAGTTAGGTTTGACCAGAATTCAAATGGGTAAAACAAAATTAAAAAAAATCAAAAAAAGGAAAAACCATGTGCTCGTTCAAACATCATCCAACAGATTTAAACATCATGTCAAACATAGTTCTAACATAGATCCAACATCATCCAACAGAAATACAACATTATTCATAATGTTTCATAATTATTCATAGCGTTGGGGCTTCCTTCTGTTCCTTGAGCTTCTTGCCATCACTTTGCTCCTCGTGCACCTTGTGCTCATTGCTTCTTCTCTTCTCCTCTTGGTTGTCAGTACCTTGCGCGTCTTCTTCAAACCTATCATAGAGCTGTGCAAAACGTAAAGGGTAATGAGATCATGTCAAGTGATAAATGTACAATAGTATTTGACCCTTGCAAGATTTACATACCTAGCAGAACTCACAAGAACAGAAGGTTGGTCACCATTTGGAGCCTCACTTAGATCATCATTTGGAGCCTCACTTGGATCACCATGATCACCATTTGGAGCCTCACTTGAATCATTATTTGGAGGATATTTTGGATCATCGTCAAAATCACGCGGCTGTTGACCATCATCATTTGGAACCTCATCAAAATCCTCATCTGATGCAAGCGGCTGTTGACCATCATTTTCATCATCTGTTGAGGCAACCGGCTGCTGACCAACATTTTCATCGAAGCCTTCATCGAAACTCTCTCCGAACGCTGGATCTACTGTGTTATCACAATACTTACCGAAATGACCAGACCCACCACACCTTGTGCACTTACGCTTCCTCGCCCAAGTCTAGCTCCTTCGCTATGCAGGTCTGATTCGACTCTTCCTTGGTCTACCTGCTGCTCTTCGTAATCGGAGCGCAAAGCTTGAATCCAGGGTCCACCATGTCCCATTGTTGTTTTCCCTCCATAGCAGGCAAGGCATAAGCATATGCGGCTTTGAACCTTGCAACAGTGTAGTAATCATGCACATACTGATGTATGTTCCCTGCTGGACCTGGGAGAGAAGTGATGAAAAACAAGGCATGAATGCATGGCAACGCAGTTATCTGCCATTGCCTACAACTGCAAGTTCTAGCTTGTAAATCCACTGGATATCTCCATTCCCTCTTCTCTTTATCCAAATGTGATATCTCTGCTGTGGTACCCAAGCAAAGAGTCATGTTCATTTCCAAGCCTGTTGTTTTCTGCTTCAGTTCATTCATCACAGCATGGATGATAATGTGGCCCATGAATTTTGCCTCGGCTATTCCTACACGGTAATGAAATTTCTGCATGCATTCTATCCTTATCATGTCAAGCAAATCCACCACATAATGACCCTTCAGTTTCCGGATCGTTGAGTTGAAAGACTCTGCTAGATTATTGTGCACATAGTCAACTTTGCTCACTTCACTGAATTGGCTTCTGGCCCATAACTTGGAGTGGTGTGTTTCCAAGTATTCTTTCACTTTGGGGTTCATGTATAACTGCCTCAAGTGGTAGTAGAGCTTCTTCACACTGCAAGTCAAAGATGTTGGCCATAAATTGTCGGTATGCACCTTTCCTTTGAATTTCTTCATGAAATTTGCAGCAAGGTGATGCATGCATTCCCTATGCTCTACTCCAGGGAACACATTGTCCACGACCACTTATAAACCTTTGGAGGCATCTATATGAATGACAAACCCATTGGGATGTGCAATAGCCCGGCACAGATTATGCAAAAACCAAGTCCAGCTCTCCTCAGCCTCTGTCTCCAGCACACCGTAGGCAACTGGAAATACAAAACTGTATGCATCAAGTGCACAAGCTGCTACTAACTGTCCTTTAAACCTCCCCGTGAGAAAATGGCATCAATAACCAAATAAGGCCTGCAGCCTGCCAAAAAACCTGGCGACAAGCCTCAAAGCATACAAAAACCCTCCTAAAGCATTCCTTGGTCTTTGTCACTCCCCGGAATGTGTAATCCACGGTGTGGTGATCAATATCTACAATACTACCTAGGCTTGTCCTCTCCACTTCACCTTTGAATGAATACAACAATTGAAAACTATCCTGCCAGTTACCATAAATAGAATCCACAGCATGTTGTTTACCATTGAACAACCTCATGTATGGTAAATCTATCTTGAACTTATGTTTGATGTTCTTCTGCAATTCCTTTGAACCCACTTGCTGGTTTTCTTTCACCCACTTCTTTACTTCTTCTGCCACCCATCTTGACTTGGCTCTACTGATTGTATCCTTCCTAAGGGTTGATTCCTGGCATGTGTGCTTAAAAGGGTTCACTTTGACCTGAACATTAGTGCTATTTCGCATTTTAGATGCGAGTAGCCTCCATGGACAACCCTCAGTCAGACAGTGCACTTTGTAACGTACTTGATCGCTCTTGTCAACTTTGAAAGTACGTTCTACCTTGATGCAGTATGTCACAAGTGCATTTCTACACTCATTCATGGATGCAAAAACTGTACCTTCTTCCATATGAGGGTTCAAAGGGTCCCATTCAACAGTTGTAAGGTCTTTGTCCTCACCCACCGCGTCATCATCCACACGGACTGCATTGTGAGCCTCATCTTAGTTTTCAGCCCGAGGTGGACGTCGTAAATTCCGAATAACATCAGAATATAACTTCTCTTCATCAACCCCACTTCAAGGGGGACCCTACTGCCGTTACCCACACTTGTCGAGCCACCACGTCGTCGTGCACGAACTAAACTGTTCTGGCTAGAGATGCCATTACGACGACTTGGTTCTCCCCGAGATGTTGCACCCGCCATCCTAGGTCCAAATGCCTGCGCAAGTACATCAATTTGCACCCTCACATGAAAATTATCTTTCTCTTTATGCCTAGCAAACATGGTAGCCAGCTCTTCATCATTACTAACTGCCACCCATTTCTTTTCCCCATCATAGTATTTGTATACCACTTCATCAAGCAAACCCCAAGGATATTGGCTACAAAGTACCTCCCCAAATTGTCTTAAACTCCAATTACTAGCCATTGGCAACTGATTATCGAAACCTCCTTGGTATTTCTTCTTATCCTTTGCATCGAATATGTACCGGTCCCTTCTATTTGCACCAAGAAAGCAAACCGCAACTCCATCCTAACCGATGAAAAACAGAGACGCAATCAACACACTAATTGGGCAAACCTACTTGTATCGACTTTCCAAATGCACAAATAAGCTCAATCTAAACAGGATGCGTGACTTACCCCTCGGTAACCCAGTCGTGGACGCGGCGGATCTCCGGCCCGATGCCTGCCTCGCCAAATACTCCGGGGTCGCCGCTGCTCGCCATTTCGCCCTGGTGTTCTTCCTCCTAGTTCAAACAGCTCCAGCAGCCCCCCACCTTTGAGAGCTTCGGCCGGGCGCATGGAAGGAGGCCGCGCCACGGGTCAAGTAGGTGGCGAGCGCCCCACCCGTGGCGTCGCTGGAAGGTGGCTGGCGTCGTAGGTACCGGTGGAGCGTCGGCGCAGGATGGTAGCGGCAGAGTAGGCAATGCAGCTGGTGGCGAGGCAGCTGCTGGCTTCGGCGCAGGTGGCGGCGGCGGCGCAGGACGGCCGGCCGGCGGATGGGCAGAGTGGGCTAGAATCCTACGAATGATTTGGGGATTTAGTTGCATGGGCGTACATGTCAGCTCCGGACCCACGTCCACGCGGTCCCACGTGTAAGCTCTGGACCCACAACCACTAACGCCGGCGGACGGAATGGACTCAAATATGGCCGTTTGGCCTCGTCATAGTAGTTGTGCATGGACTAGGGGCAAAACTGTGCATAATTCGCATCTGAGGGCAAAACTGAGCACATGGACACCACTAAGGGCAAAAGGATAATTAACCCAAAACTAAATGGTAATAAGAGGGCCGTACCTGAGAAATTCGGGCCCCGGTGCGTAATCACAATTTAGGCCCCATTTACAGGCCAAAAGAAAATATTTATTACTTTGAACTATTAATCTATCTTGTACTCTTAGAATCATGCCTAGGTCTAAAAAACATCTCAGAAAATTATAATGCCAGCCGGATGAATAAATTCATGAAAGAAGAGCAAATTAACTTAAGAACATGGGTGTACAAAACAAAAGGGGACAAATAACCTACCTTTTTTGTTGTCGAGGGATACACACCATGAAGAAATGATGGCGCATAGGACTCCGATTGCTCTGCACCTCGATCAAGAGAAAAAAAAATTCTTGTTGATCTGCTCTCGAGGGGTGAAACTTTGAAAGAGAGAACGCAGAATCAATACAAATCCACCCAATATATAAGTACTCCTATGAGCTAGCACCGTAGTAGCCAAACGAACCAGCAGTTCATAGCCATCAATGGCTCTATTTCCAAAACATTGTGAATCCACTGGAGAAGAATCGAGGGAGGTGCCGAGGAGACAAGGATTGAAGCGTATGCAGACTGCTTCGACTCCCATGAAGGTGAGGCCGTGACATGACTGGGCCGGGGGCTCATGTCAGCGAGTTGGTCCCTGACTTGCTTAGTCTTTTATTAATATACCTGATTAGTAGTAATAACTTAGTACTTTAAAAAATTGGGGCCCCAAGATTTTGAGGGCCCTATGCAACTGCTCCGGTTGCACCTGGCCACGTACGGGCCTGGGTAATAATATGGGATAAGAAGTACTCGATCGCAATGAGGAATATCATATATCAAGGTTGGTAATGAAGATAACAAGGATGTTAGTAGTCAAAGAAGACGATGAAGTAGTCATGCAAAGCACTTCCTAGAAACATCATCGCCATACTGCGTGCTTAGGTCGCTAATCACCTAGGAACGTCCGGATACAATTGCCTTCTTCACGCTGCTGAACGACAAGGAAAGGTTTGGTGGGGGTCGGGCTGGGGTGTAATGGAGAATATATGGGTTATTTTGCAGGATGAGACTCTCTCGATAGGGACGTCTCCCGCTTATAGCCTCGGTATGATGACCCTCATGTATGCATAATCATATATTCCTTCCGTTTCAAAATAGATGACTCAACTTTGTACTAACTTTAGTATAAAATTGAGTCATCTATTTTGGAACAGAGGGAGTACCTGTATGCGAGGAAACTCTTCGGATATCTCGACCACGCACCACCTCCTAACTGCACATTGATATACATGCTTAATTATCTTCGGTTAGTGCATGATGTACCTTCGCCCCAATGGATCCCATGATCTAGGATCCAATGAGAAATATTCTGAGACCCCCTAGCGAGTCAAGGCGCCCTCTTCCTCTGTCTGTCCCTCCGGTGACGGGAGGGGGCGGGGACCCTAGAACATTGCTTCGGCGGTGGTAGGTTTATGAAAAAAATGTTATGTCTCTGATCTACTGTGGCAACATGACGGCATCCCTCGACGTGGAATAAGGTCTCCCCGACTCACCCTTGTTTAAGCGGTGCTTCTTCGTCTCACCAGGAGGCATGTGGAGGATGATGTGTCCACAAATCTGGTCCTACCTTCTAGTTTTTTCTTCTACATACGTGTCTAGGTGGCATTATCCTGTGGAGTAGACCATGTTGTTGTGTGTCTTTGTCATCCTCTCCAATTTCGACCGACAAAGGATGTCCAACCTCGGCTTCATCATGGAACAAGTGATATTTGTGTTCCCCAACTGTTTGTTTGAACATGGTACATTTTGCAAGGTCCCTCAGGCGTTTTCTTCTTCAGGCTAGCGATATGCTATCTCGATCATGGTTGTCGATATCTTCTGGTCTACATAAAAAAACTTATAGGCCGTTGTTTCTATAAGCTCCTAGATATCAACAAGTTCTGTTTGGCGACACGAAAGGCCATTGGCGGTAACGAGCTTTGCTCATGGCGCACTATGGTGTATGTAGGAGGAAGAAGACTTCAGTACTCATAAAAACTTGACTTAAGTTCATGGGTGTGTGTTGGTGTGTGTGTGTGTCTGTGTGTATTTTTCTTTGTAATTGTAATTGTATTTGTATAATTCATTGTTGTCTCACGAATTCGAACAACGTTAGAGTACCAATGCTCACATTATACATTGCTGAATTTGCTATTTCTCTAATGCTATATAGAATTTATTCCACAAAACAACTGTACATATAGTTTTGATATGATTTGTTGGGACTAATTAAAGAGTATAAATTGTACTTTCTAGACATGATAAACGGTCACATCTAAACGGTCACATGCAACTAAAGGCAATTCCTGTTCTCCATGCAGCTCGGGGTTACTGACCAAATACGCACCCCCTGCCTGCACGAATGGGTCGGCCCGTTGTTCTATTCTGCATTTTTTTCTTTGTATTATCTTTCTTTCTATCTTTTTTCCCTTTGCATTTTTCATTTTTTTCTTTATCTTCTTTGATTTAACTTTTCATTTTTTTTTCTTTCATTGCTTCCAAATTTGAAAATTTTATAAATTCATAAACTCTTTTTTCAATTATGAAATTTGTTTTGAATTCATGAAATTGTATGAAAATTGTAAATATTGCAAACTTTATTTGAATTTGAGAATATTGATTTTATTCGTGAACAATTTTTTCAAACTCATAATAATTTTTGAAACTGACAATTTTTTTTCAACCTCACATTATTTTCCACAATTCTGGAACATTGTTTGAATTCATGATTTTTATTGAATTCATGAACATGTTTCTGAATTTTTGAATAAATTGCAAACTCACTAAATTTTTTGGAAATTAGCGCACATTTTCTGAACACACGAACATTTTTTGAAATTCATGCGCATTTTTGAATTCATGATTTTTTTGAAGTCATGAACACTTTCCAAACTCATCTAATATTTTTTAATTCAACAATTGATTTTTAATACACGATTTTTTGAATTCAAAATCATTTTTAAATTTTACAAACAATATTTTCAAATTCTTGAATATTTTTTCAATCTTCTTCGATTGCTTTCATTTTATGAACATTTATTTAGTTCATGTGCCCTTTACCACATTCATTTTTTTTCAAATTTTTTGAAGAAAAATAGAATCCGTATTTTTTTTGAACTTGCGAACAATTTTTTTTGAAATTAGTGAACATTTTCTGAAGTTTCTCGATCAAATTTGGTATTTCTTTTTAAAAATGAAACTGTCAAAAAGGGAAAACAACTAAGGGAAAAAGAACAAGGAACAAAAAATCGCGTGGCCCACCCAAAACACGAACGCGGGGGAGCGAGGGTTGCACAATTAGGTTCCATGTGTCCCCCGGTTCGGGGGATGGGAGGTCTTGCACCTAAACAGACATTAGAAAGGCTAGCTGCTTTGAAACAGGCCACACTCAATCGTAATCTGCTTAGCAAAATCATTGGATTGGTCTGAACCAACAAGGCCATCTACTTAAGCCAATGCACATCTTTTTGTCATACTATTGCCTTTCCCAGCCCCATTGACGATAGTTAATGTAGGTGCTTCTTCTTCAGAGTTCATACAATCCGGCACAAGGTCGAACTGATGTGTTTTTAGTGACTTCTAGATCTCGTGTCCCTTTTTAGGTATCCTTTTCATTACCGTTGGTTCAGTATAATTTTTCAATCTTCAAAGGACGGAAATCAATTGGACAAAGATGAAGCCTAATATTATATTTGATGTAATTTTACTTTTTACTGGTCGTTCTTCATCGAGTTGTCTTTCAAGACTAACTATTATCCTTGATAATTATTAGATGTCAGATATCAATTGTCTGTAGTCATTTAAAGTAAAAGTTCCAACAACCTTGTGCGAGGCTGACCTTGGAGTAGGACTACAAGGAAGGGGGTGGAGTTCATGCAACCTCGAGCCTCTCAGCAGGATGCAATGCCGACCGCCGCCAAGTGCGAGCTGACTGCTCAGGCATGGACCGCGTGATCAGATGCACATTACTACTATTTTTAAAACTAGTTGGGTGTCCCATGCATTTGCATGGCTAGATTTGCTATATATATTCCCTCTATATATATATATATATATATATATATATATATATATATATATATAAAGTTTATAGTGTTGTTTTCTATGTCAGCATTATTCTGCATTATTTGTGGCTACATTAATATTGATATTCGTAAATATTCAACAATTTTGTCTTGAGAAAACTTGGTTTACTGGTGTACACTTTTTCCCTATTTTTTATTTATCAATGGGCAATAATTTGATGTGTGATGGTGAAAGATCAAAAGCATCATGGTATTCTTAAAGCTTTCCCAATTCCATTCCTTGTCATCCCTTGATATATCTTCACAAATACTTAGGGGGTTTCAGAGAAAATCTATCTTTGATGAACCATGTCGTCCATTCCATTCTTCGATTCACATTTGGCTACGTTGAAATTTTGTTTTGCTTATTAGTGTCATATCATATACTTGATCCATTTGCTTCGATGCCTTCTCAACTTACTCTAATTATCCATGTGGTTTTTATTTCTCAGTGACCGTAATTACTAGTGAATGCTTCAAAACTGTTAAATGTTCTCTCACTCATACTCACCCTAACTTAGAAGTCAGAAGGAAGCAAAACCCAAGTAAGGAGGAAATCTTTTTATTAAGTGCACTATTGTTGGGAAAAGACGACAGTAATATTCTAAACTTTGTACATAAAAGAAAGTCATGTTCCTTTATCCGGATAAAAAAGGTTTATCAAATATGCATTTGCATAAAAGATAACTCATATTCTTAACTGGCCGTTCTCAGCTGAATATATATATATATATATATATATATATATATATATATATATATTATAAACTAAAATGTTTGGTGTATTTTTTAGGTTCAGTATTGCTTGGCTGATCTTTGTTTTGCCTCTCCTACAGCATCGTTCACGTGTATGGGATACTTAGCTAGATTGTGAGTAGAGATTTTATTTTTACACTCATTTAGCATTTTGTTGACCGTCAGTTGTATTCCTATTATTTGTTGGCCTTGTGGTGTCCGATCCCTACCTACCTTCTGAAGAATTATTGTCGATATATGCCCCATGCAAACACATTGTCTTACTATTTCAGATAGGTATTGTAACATTCGGGTCTATGTGTGCCTCATTTATGGAAACGTAAATGGCTTAAATTATCCGGTGTGTACGTGTCAAGCTAAAACTTTACTTATTTACATCTTGGTAGATGATCAATAATGGCTATACCGTTTCCTCGGCCCTATGCAATTTTATTTTTTGTGGTGACCTACAGGTTATCTCGCTCGTATCTGATTAATGTTATGCACAATTTTTCATCTTAATGACTCTACGTTTTCACATACACATGGGAGGTTTTTTTATGACCTATGTTAGACTCATTTGTATGTGATTAATTTTATGCGGTACTTCTCAACCGCTATAATTTGAATTAATGGATGCAATTTGATTATTTATTGTGTGGAATTAACTATCTAATTTTCATATTTAGATTTATGTATCCATTCTTACATTTTTGTTAACTAACATTTCACAGTGTGTAATTTATAATTATTATCTATTGAACACTTCTATATGTTCCCCTCAAAAAGGCTCTGTGTATGTGCTTTTACAATGTTATTAATTTTCAATTATCTTCATCTATTTCTTTTGATACACAACCATATATTTCTTAGCTCTCCTTCCACTACATGCTCCTAATCGGTCAGAGCAATACTAAATTATGTGCCAAATTGACTCCTATGGAAGTAGCTAATGAGCAATAAAATTTGATGATTGCTGTCTTTTGCGATGTCAGTGTGACATCATCAGCAATAATTAGCCTGCAGGAATTGAACCCTACGCACAATTTGAGAAATGCTAGATAAAAAAATTTAGCATGAAAACATTAACCATAAAATAGCGTACGAATCAGACTGGCTATTTCATACAGATTAGGAAACGCCTAGTGATTGTTTTTTTTTTCTGAACACTAACTCACCTCTTTGACTCTTTCCTAGGCTGTCTGGAAAAAATGGGATAAGGATACATGCATACGTCCTTATTTCCTGCAAATCACAACCGTTCCTTTTGACTATTTTTCTACTGTTATATTTGAGCCATTCACTTTCTACCATTTAATAATGTAATACTCCTTCGATCATAATAAGTGTCACAGTTTTGAACTAAGGTTAGCGGCACTTATTATGGATCGGACGGAGTAATAGATGGATAAAGTAGTAAACTCATATATGAGTGTTACAGTAGAATTAACTATTGTAGGGAGCTATAATTTTAGTATTTGTTTAGATATGTACATAATTTAGAGATTCTTACGGGTCATGCACTTCAAGCATGTCACTTGTCCCCCAGCAATGCAGGATGACCTAAAAGAAACAGAAAAAAGGACAACATGGAGATTCTAGAACATAAACTATTGCTTCTAATACCAAAAATTAAATATATTGGCCATGTTGCATAAGAACCTGCACTTTCTAGTGCTTCTGCACAATTCTTTTTTTTTTGAAAAAACCCCACACATTAATTAATTAATAATGTTATTACAATCGTTCATTACAAAATTCGCCACACAAGGCGGGACGCTATTAAGAAGAATCCCATCAGATTTACTTATAAAGCTAAACTTCGCAATTTCATGAGCCACCTTATTGCCGTTCCGATTAATTTTCGCACTTTTAAAATTCTTAAGCATCTTCGATATGCTCAAGGCTTCTTTCTTCAGATCAACGAGTGAGGACCTGTCAAGATTCTCATTTGCAAGGAAAGAACGAACAAAAGCACAATTAGTCTCCAAAATAATAGACTGGTGAAGAATAATACTTATATAAAGGCCTGCCAGGCAAGCACGCAGCTCAGCGTCATTCACGCTGTAGCACTGACCCAAAAAGTCCGACGAAGATATAATAACTTCGCCAGATGAGTTCCTCACAACCACCCCCACACTGGCCGCATTAATAGTCTCCACATAGCTGGCATCAACATTGATCTTGATATAATCTTCTGGTGGAGGTTTCCATCCCACCTGTTGTTGTGATGTTGCGAAAATTGGTGTAGCACCTCCCATTTTTTATTTACCTTTGTTACTAGGAACAACCTCGACAGTCTCATGACAGGACGTAAAAAAAAGACCAATAGTATAGCAAAAAAATTGTAGAAGCAGCAATGGATTCCCGCCCTTTTCCAAAAATTAAATAATTTCTCAGGTGCCATGCTCGCCAGAAAAGAAACAAAACTTGCTCTCGCTGTTGCAGGCTCAAATGATCCAACAGAATCAATAGCCAATCTGGCCCCGAGAATTTGAACCACTCTTCATCAGGAATATTCCACGATTCTCTCAAGGCGAGTCGCAGAGCACGAGCCTTAGAACAAGTAACGAGGGCATGAAAAGTGCTTTCATCTTCTACTCCACAAATAGAGCACATACCTGAAGTAATCTGATGGTGCTTAACTCTATTGGTTTGGACTGCCAAGCTATTGGTTGCTGCCCTCCAGGCAAAAATCCTTATCTTTTGAGGGATATTAGCCTTCCAAATTAAATTCCAGTGCCTTCTTTCCCCACATGGATCTCCACTAGATTGACCCAATTTATCCTGACTATCCTTCAATTTAATCGCTAAATTGTACGCACTTTTAACAGAAAACATGCCGTTCTTCTCATAGTGCCACGCAATAAAATCCCCATCCCCATAAGCATGAATACGAATCTGAAGAATCTCCTCTACGCCATGGGGATAGAAAAGGTACTTAATCAAATTTTCATCCCATACCTTTCTGTCGCTCAAGAACAAATCAGAGACCCATCTCAATCTAGTATTATGCCTTTTAGCTGAAATTTTAAGTCGAGTGCTCCTGGATAACCCATTATCCCTCCAAATATTAATACTAGATCCATCACCCACCCGCCAAATGAAGCCTTTCTTACGTAATTCCAGACCATGCATAATACCTTGCCAAGTGAGTGATGCAGACCGAGGAAACACTGTATCAAGAATATGTCCCTGAGGATAATACTTTGCCTTCATCAGCTTAGAACACAACGAATCCGGATAAACCAATAACCTCCACGCTTGCTTGGCTAAGAGGGCTTGGTTAAATAATCTGAGATCCCGGAATCCCATACCTCCCTTACCTTTAGACCTTGTTAATTTGTCCCATGCTAACCAATGTGTTTTTCTTCGATCTTCCTCATCTCCCCACCAAAAATTCCTGATAATATGGGTTAATTCCTCACAAAGGGAAGCCGGGAACTTAAAAATACCCATAGCATACACAGGAAGAGCTTGAATAACTGATTTTATTAAGTCCTCCTTCACCCCACAAGAAGCGTATTTCTCTATCCAGTCAGAGAGCCTTTTCAAAACCTTTTCTTTAGTAGACTGAAATTTACCAGCTTTCATTCTTCCCTCAGGAACTGGAAGTCCAAGATATTTAACTTCGAACCCATCGACCGTAATTTTTAAGATTACCATTATAGCCACTTGGTTCTCCAAACTACACTTTTTCCCAAACATCATGGAACACTTATCAGGACTTAATAACTGCCCAGTCCCTTTCTCATACTCCGTCAAAATATCTTTAATGACAACTGCTTGATCAATGGAGCCTTTGAAAAATAACATACTGTCGTCCGCAAACAGCAAGTGAGAAATACCCGGGGCTTGTCTATTCAAATGGAACTCCCGAAGAACTCCCCTGGTAGAAGCATCTTTAAGCAGTAAAGAGAGTGCCTCGGCAACAAATAGGAACAAATATGCGGATAAAGGATCTCCCTGCCTGAGCCAATAGAGGAATCATTAATTACAATGGCATGATAAAAAAGATTAAGCATTGGATTAACTATTGATGCTTCAAATCAAACTCAAGCATTTGAAACCCAAGACATAAATGTGTTACTTAGTTGGGTGAAGTTGATATTGTAGCCAGTTATCTTTTTTTCTAGCTGAATAAATGGCATGGAAGGAACTAATCTACAACAAAAAAGAAAGATCAAGTCCACTGTCATGAAAATCCTTATTGTGTAATTTTTTTATAATAAGCAAGTCCCCTACCATCTGCAATGTAAAAAAGATATGACATATTCGAAATCCATTTTGGCTCCTGGGTGCACGTGCTCATGCGCACGGAAATTATTTTTGAAATGCTAAAAATTATCAAAAAAAATTCTATGAGTTCTTAATCACATCCAAATGCTATCTACAGATTTTTAGAGGAAAAGGTTAAGCATTTTGGCCTGCGCAAAAAAAAACAAATTGAACACCAAATGTTACTCCCAAATGTCACCCCGAATTTGTTTATTTCATCGACGAAAATTACCACTCCGTTTCGCCTGAAAATTTTCAAGCATGCTTGATACACTGACACAAACGTATACAAATAAATTCAGAATATTTTTGAAAACATTTACTATTATATATTGTTTACTGTTCACGCAGGAGCATGTGCTCCCGGGAGCCAAATGCCTCCCCCAGACGTATTGTCTTTTTTTTGTAAAGGATGACTTTTATTGGCTCAATGTGAAGAATCAAGAGGATACAAACACAAAAAACACAAACCCGGCCTCTGAATAGTTACGACACACACACACACACACACACCCCGGCAAATAGCAAAGTCATATAGGACCAAACCTATGCACAGCCAAGGAAAAAAACTCCAATTGATCAAATATGTGGTCGGTAAACTATAACTATGACCATATCTGGATCGACCATCTCATGACACCACACGGACAATGGAATTCTTCAACAACAACGCCTTTATAAAGAGAGCGATGCTCAAACGTCGCCGTGGCTAGATCCAACCATGATAGGTCAAAAATCTAAGTTTTCACCTTGAAGATCGAGTCCAAGCATATCCGATCAATGCCTTCAATAAGGCAATGACATAAAAACATCGTCATTGCCAGGTATAACCAACTTAAATTGGACCTAGGCTTTCACCTCGGAGCTTAAAACCAGGTGCTCTATTAACACCACCATTGAAGCCAGTAATGTGTTGCCGCCACCAGTTTTCTGCGAATCGAAAGCTAGCTATCCTTTGGACAGAAACGATCCTACAGTCCGCCTCAAAGGCCGGATCTCTTATGAGTACTTTTGTGTCTCAGCTGGTTCACGTGAAGCGTTTATGTGCGCTCGCGCCATGCAGCCATGCTCACTGACGATGGGAGAGGCCGGCATATAGTCCAACATCCAACGGTGTCACGATGGTGACCAGTTGGGAATCGGACTGGCTGTATCATATGGGGATAGTCCAACATCCAAAGGAGTCTATTTCTTATGCTGCCAGGAAACGTATGGCTTAAAACGTATGGGATATATCCTCAAAAAAAAAAACGTATGGGATAAAGAGACATGCATACACACTTATTTCCTGCAAACCACAACCGTTTCTTTCAACACTTTTCTACTGTTACATCTATGCCGTCCATTTTCTATCGTTTTATGTTACATCAAAGCCATTCATTTTCTATTATTTTAATAATATACTCCTTTTCACGCTAGATAGCTAGATAGATAGATAGATAGATAGATAGATAGATAGGTAGATAGATAAGGTCATCTACATACGACCCCTTCACGCTACACTTCTAGCGGACTCTATAGGTTTCATGCACCATAATCCACTAGTCGACGGATATGTGATCCGATAAAGGACAGAACGCTCTAAAACAATGCTCTAAGGATAGAATCGAAGCTCAAACGTCGATGTTGTCCGATCTGACCATAAGTGAAATCTGGAGCTATCACCCTCGGTGCGGAACTTCAAACCAACCATTTCAACAACGGAACGGCGTGCAGATTCTTTGACATTCAATTATGGTATTTAAAAGAAGTTAGCATCTTAAATTTCCACTTCCATCTTCACAATTTTCCATGTTGTGTTTCTGGTGTTAGAGCATCTCTAGCCCATGCTATAAAAGCGCCCGCCCCGTATAATTCCGGCAACTATACGGGTTTGGTTTTTGTCCCGTATAGTCGCCCCGGCCTGTAAAACCGTAAAACGTTTACAGTGGCTCGGAACATCCCCTGCGCGCAGTATATCTACGAGTCCGCGGCCGCTATGCGGGGCGAAACCCTATTTCCCTCACTGCCTCAATCCCCCCTTTTCACTCTGATTCCTCGCCAACGGCAACCCAAATATGTCGCCCCACCCCACTACTGCCGACAGATCCGCCACCATGTGGAGCTTCACCGCGGTGCCGGCGGTGGCGAGGACCCTGAGCGAACGCGCTGCATCGCCACAGACGCGCCGAGGAAGCGGTCCACCTGGTGGTACACGAACCAGGGCCTTGAGCCACTGCCGTCGACCCACCTCCACCGCGAGACGGAGGAGTACGACCGGCGGCAGGCTCGGCTCTCCTCCAGCGCGGGCAGGTCCGCCGCGTCTGCTAGCTCGCGTATTCCGCTCCCGACGGTGAAGAGGGAGTAGGAGGAGCTCCCGCCGCTCTGCGCGGTGAAGAGGGAGGCAGAGACAGAGCGGCGGAGTGCCGACATCGTCAGGCCAGATGTGACGCCCCCGATTCAATCGTACACTAATCATGCACGCAAATGTGTACGGCCGAGATCAGGGACTCATGGGAAGATATCACAACACAACTCTAAAAGTAAAATAAGCCATACAAGCATCAATATTACAAGCCAGGGGCCTCGAGGGCTGGAATACAAGTGCTCGAACATAAACGATTCAGCGGAAGCAACAATATCTGAGTATAGACATAAGTTAAACAAGTTGCCATAAGATGGCTAGCACAAACTGGGATACAGATCGAAAGAGGCGCAGGCCTCCTGCCTGGGATCCTCCTAAACTACTCCTGGTCGTCGTCAGCGGCCTGCACGTAGTAGTAGGCACCTCCAGTGTAGTAGGAATCGTCGTCGACGGTGGCGTCTGGATCCTGGGCTCCAACGTCTGGTTGCGGCATCCGAGAAGAAACGGAAAGAGGGGAAAAGGGGGGAGCAAAGCAACCGTGAGTACTCATCCAAAGTACTCGCAAGCAAGGATCTACACTACATATGCATGGGTATATGTGTAAAGAGGCAATATCGGTAGACTGAACTGCAGAATGCAAGAATAAGAGGGGAATAGCTAGTCCTATCGAAGACTACGCTTCTGGCAGCCTCCGTCTTGCAGCATGTAGAAGATAGTAGATTGAAGTCCTCCAAGTAGCATCTCATAGTATAATCCTACCCAACGATCTTCCCCTCGTCGCCCTGTGGAAAAGCGATCACCGGGTTGTCTCTGGAACTTGTCTGGGTGTGTTTCATTAAGTATCCGGTTCTAGTTGTCATGAGGTCAAGGTAGAACTCCGGGTCGTCCTTTTACCGAGGGACACGGCTATTCGAATAGATACACTTCCCTGCAGGGGTGCACCACATAACCCAACACGCTCGATCCCATTTGGCCGGACACACTTTCCTGGGTCATGCCGGCCTCGGAAGATCAACACGTCGCAGCCCCACCTAGGCACAACAAAGAGGTCAGTACGCCGATCTAACTCCTATGGCGCAGGGGTCTGGGCCCATCGCCCATTGCACACCTGCACGTTGCGAGGGCGGCCGGAAGTAGACCTAACCTCCCTAATACAAGAGCAGGCATTCCAGTCCAATCCGGCGTGCGCCGCTCAGTCGCTGACGTCAAGAAGGCTTCGGCTGATACCACGACGTCGTGTGCCCATATCTTTCCCGCGTAGTTGGTTAGGGCGTATAGGTCAGTGGCAAGACTCAGATCAAATACCAAGATCTCCTTAAGCGTGTTATTATGAAGTAACTGCGAACGCCGACCAGGGCCAGGCCCACCTCTCACCTAGGTGGTCTCAACCTGCCCCGTCGCTCCGCCACAAAGAAACAATCGGGGGCCGTCGGGGACCCAGGCCCACCTCTACCTGGATGGAGCCACCTGTCCTTCCAGCCCCCACATCGGAATCACTTGCGGGTACTCAACGAGCTGACCTGACTTTAGTCACCACATGTATAGTATGTATATATGTATAGTATGTACCAGTGATCACCTCCCGTGTGATCACGGCCTGATAGTATAGCAAGGCAGACCGACAAGAATGTAGGGCCAATGATGATAAACTAGTATCCTATACTAAGCATTTAGGATTGCGGGTAAGGTATCAATGACGGTAGGAACAATGACATGCTATGCAACAGAATAGGAGTTACCGAACAGTATCATGCTACACTACTCTAATGCAAGCAGTAGAGAGAAGAATAGGCGATATCTGGTGATCAAAGGGGGGGGGGTCTTTCCTGGTTGCTCTGGCAAGAAGGAGGGGTCGACAACTCCGTAGTCGTACTGGGTAGCAGCGGCGTCGGTCTCGTAGTCTACCCGAGAGAAGAGGGGGATGAAACAATAAATATAATGCAAACATAAGCATGACGAAGCAAGACATGACAATGAGCGGTGTTAGGTGTGCCCTAACGTGGTAGTAGGTGATACCAGCGAAAGGGGGAAACATCCAAGGAAAGTATCCCCGGTGTTTCGCGTTTTCGGACAGGTGAACCGAAGGGGGAAAGTTGCGGATTCCCTATGCTAGGGACGTGTGACGGACGAACGGGTTGCATATCTGGATTCGTCTCGTCATTCTGAGCAACTTTCATGTACAAAGTTTTTTCATCCGAGCTACGGTATATTTTATATTAATTTTAAAAGATTTAATTCATTTTTCGAATTAACTGAATTAATTTAACTAGAAAATGCAATTATGATGTCAGCGTGATGGCAACATGATGTCGGTAGTCAACTGGCTGTTGACTTAGTCAAACTGATGTGTGGGGTCAGTTAGTCATAGACTGTTAACTAATTAACCTAGTTAGTTTAATTAACAGATTTATTAGGTTAATTAAACATGATGAATTAAGCTAATTAACTTAGCTAATTAATTAATTATTTAATATTTTCATTTTTATTATTTTATTTTCCCCTTTTTTTGTCCTCAAGGCCGAGGCCCCACAGGTCATTGGCTCAGGGCCTTAGCGGGCGTTGGGCGCTAGCGATGCCCAACCAGGCGAGGGCCGAGCGGCCGCCGACGGGCGTCGGCATCGGGCGATGACCGGGACCGCGACGAGGCTGGTCGGGAACGGCACCGACGAGGCCGGCCGAGTACCAGACTGCAGCAGAGGACGACGAGGTCGCGCGAGGGGGTGTTGGAGGCGGCTGCAGGGTAGGGCGACAGGGGAGCCGCTGGACGGTGTGCTGGGGGCCACGGGGTGCAGCAGTAGGGGATGTCCGGGGCCGGCGCAGCCGGCGTGCATGACGGCGATGGCGAGTAGCCGAGGTGGGGTCGGGAAACGACGACGCGGCCGGCGCGGCACTGAGCGCGCGGGCGCGGGCGACGCGGCAGGTGAGCGGGGCGAGGGAGAGAGGAGGACCGGGGTCCTCACCGGGGGATGTAGGGTTTCGGGCAACGGTGCTCGGGGAGGAGGTCGATGAGGATGACGCAAGCGATGATGGGGACGAGTAGGCGACGGAGAGGACGACGGGGAGGCAGTCCAACGATGGCGTCCGGCGAGACGGCAAGGAGGACGACGAGGTGGCCGTGGTGGTGGCGTTCCGGGAGGCAGGGGCGTCGCGACGAGGTGGGCTTCGAGAAGGAGGGAGAGACGCGCGGCGAGGTTGCCGGAGTCTCTGCCCCTCGATCTGGATCAGGGGAGGGGCAGAGGGAGTGAATGAATCGGGGCGGGAGGGGGGGAGTGTGCGGTCGAACCGCTAGGGTTTGGCTGTCCAGGGGGATAAGGTGGAGTGAGAGAGGACCGGTTGTGCTAATGGGCTGGCCGGCTGGGCCGTTCGGCCCAGTTGGCCAGGGGGGTCCCTTTTCTGTTACTTTAATTTTGAATTGTTCTTCTTTTCTTTTATTTCTTTTTCTGTTTTAGCTTAGTTTCTTTTCTTTTCAAATCTAGGTTTACAAAATCTACTAACACCTAAATTTGTAATAGTAGTTATACCTCTGCCACAATTATTTTTGAATATAAAAAGTGGTTTGCAATAATTGAATCATTTAAGAGACGTTCAAATAATTGTTTCAACTACTGTTTTACTTATGTTAGAGCATTTAGTTATATTATAAAAATGTGGTTTCTTCATCAAAGTAATGTATGGATTATTTACCGCAAACCGAACATTTTAGTTTTGACTTTCGAAAACTTTAATTGTCTTAACTTTAATTCGAATCTTGAATTTGAATCCGTTTCGAACTAATGCAAGATCATCAACAGTAACCGAGGTGACTTGGCATCGTAACGCAGGATTAATGTAGCCTAATTATCCGGGCGTCACAATTCTCCTCCACTACAAGAAATCTCGTCCTGAGATTTAAGAGGGGTGTAAGGGGGAAAGTTTTGGTTACGAAATTCTAACGGATCTTCTCGTCTTTGGTTGCTCTTCTCGAAGAGGTCGATCCATTACATTGACGTCTTTATTTCTCCTCTTCAGGTCATCATGGTGAAGTCACCCTTTTCTTCGGGAACTCCAACATACATACGAATAGGTAAGGGGTAGCTCGGCTACGACAGAATGCTTATGACGGAAACAATCTAGGGTTAACCCATGAATGAGCATACGAGTATCTCTCGAGTTGAACCAATAACATACGCCGATAGCAAGGTACGAAGGTACAATAAGAGGTTCCAAGCGGATAGATAGTTGCTCGAAGTCTGAACCAGAGTGAGACAAGGGTTCATAGCAGCGCGAGTAAGTACTGCGTCTGATACCAGAATAGAGCACTAGGAAGGTGACCCGTGAATTAAATACAAAGCCAAGCGTGAGGAATAACCATTAGAAACAGGGTTGTACAGGGGAGTCAGGTTTCGATCCTGGGAACTGTGGGTTATGGGCCCACCATGTGGGTTAAAAATAAGGAAGGGCGTTGCCTCTTGCACGGTTATGATAGCAAGGCATGCCAGAGAATAGCCTGTCAGTTATGTCGGCAACATCGTTGGTACCAAGGGCGAGGGACGAAGAGAACCATTTTCCTGCTCGTTGAAATGAGGCGGACCAATAGGCAAGGTTCTCGTCCATCGGTGATTACCGGAATGTCATCAACAATAGTAATATGGTTACACTAGACTCGATGGTACAACAAGGTGCTTACCTAAGCAGGGAATTATCTCCGCTCAGTTAAGTCAGATTATAGGAAAGGTTAAACAAAAGAATGGAAAGGAAAACACAATTATCAGATTAAACAGAACAATGGAAAGGAAAATGTGATTACACACAATTATTAGGAGTATATCCTTCCCATGGACAAGCAGAATATGGCATACAGGGTAGGAGAGCAAGTACCCAACCATTCAGATAAAGAGGCGAGGATTAATTGAGATGTTACCCATACAATGGTGTTTGGATAACTGACCAAGAAACATTTAGCATCGCGCCTCCAATGTTCTTATTGATGAGCGGGGTATCATAGTCATGCTTCGATGTAGCAATGATATGGTGTTTCAAACAAGGGTCGGACTTTGGATACACAAATGATCCATCAGGAGCAACTTATAAAATAAGTCCTACAATTTACTCTAGGAAGAATGGTTATCCTTGCAAAAGAAATTATAATGATAGGTCCTCCAGCCAGGGGGTGCCAAGCATGACATCATATTACCGGGTCATCAAAGGACCAACATCATAACTCCTGGAAAGTTTTCCCAACCATCATATCTGACCGAGATTCAGATCCGATTGGTGTCATGATACCCCAGACTCAGAAAGTTCGAGAAGAAAAGGTGCAACACAAATCGACATTGCAAGATTCTCGGGAAATGAACTAGGGGAGCGGGTTCCTGAAACAATAGTTCATCATTAAACCAAGGAGGGGATGAGGAGGTGGCTGATGGGCTCAGCGGCAATTCATCGAGAATTCCAACCGGATGGATTTCCACAATAAGGTGAACAAGAAGATGACAATTGTCAATTGAAATGATATAATGTTGTATGCTCGAGGCAAACATACACCATCAATCATTAGTTGAAAGGTGTGCCTGAACTATGACCTTAGGCAGCAAGATCAATGTTAGAGTGACGATTCAATAACCAACATTCTAAGAATAAACTGTTGATCATTGACTTCAAAGCAATAGGGTTGCTAGAAGTACAGAACTCAAACAACATCGTTAGCATATTGGTATCCCGGTTAAAAACAACACGGGGACCAAGGAAGAATGGTGATAGTGAGAAGTATCATCATACCAAGAAATTTCTAAGAGGTGGAGCAATTCCCCCACAACATTCTCGACATAAAAGACAGTAATACTTCAAGGAAGAACACAACACTAGCTGGAGAGCAAGTTGTATTCATAATGTGGACAAGTTCGCGATGAAAGGAAGTCAAGGGTGTTGTCGATGATAATAAAAATCATCGAGGGCAAGGAGGGTATTTCTCATCATGAACACAGTTGACATCTCGGAAGAAGTCAAAGAGTTGAAGGTGATCCGACACATTTGCCGGGAGGTTTCAAGAGGATGCAATCAAACAACAACGGCAAAAAGCAAGGAAATAACGAAGTAGCAAGTTATAGGATCAATCTATAAGATGCAAGCTCGGAACCAAAGTTGCTTTCAAGACAAGCAACATGATGTTGAAAGCTCGAAGTAAGTCGTGCTCATACACTGAAGAATCCGTGCACCAGAGAAGGACGAGGTAGCACAGTCAAGATAGCAAGACCAGGATGCAGCCAATAGTCTAGGAATGGCCAGATTGAGTTCAGAATTTCCTAGTAAAAAATACTAGGGGTATTTGATTTGTAGTGCGGAATAATTTCACTAGTCGGTGTCCTCGGTTGACAATAATCCAAAACCCGTAGACTGATTACGATAAGGAAAGACGTTACTTCAACAAAGTTAGTAAGATGTGGTGCAATGGCTAGACATCTTCGAGATACCAGGGGGTAATACTCGAAGGTAGAACATGATAGAAGTATAACCGGGTCATTGACCTGTGACTGTAGATACTTTAACCTCGCCAAAAATAGACAAGGCACTGGAATGCATTCCCATTAGATATATCAGATCAGGACAACATGGTCGGAACCATAACTGTAAGGAATCAATTCAAGAATACTGAAAGAATCATACAACTGGATACTGATTTTGTAAGAAGCTTCCGAGACGGTCTACATCATTTTCATGGGCATGAACACAAAGTTCAAGGTCAACTCCCACTTCTTTAATGCATAACATTTCATTCACCTCTCGCTTTGATAAAGCTATAGTGTTGGAATTTTATCGGGTAGAACACCGGAAGAGTATGACTCGTGAAAACTCTCGGGTTTGCACAGATTAGGGAAAGCATTGGTCCAACCCATCGGGTATCTTAGGAACATATACTACAATGTTCAGAAGTAAATAACTCAAGCTTGAAAGCAGAGCGTCGTTGGCCATATCAGAGAATAGAATTTACCAATGGCATTATGTTTCAGGGAATGAACTTCTCGAGGTTTTTGTATACAAAGGACACTGTCGAATTGATAATTCAACAAAGGATCTGACGGTCCATAACGGAGCTGATGTGAGCATCGGCACACAATCAGAAGAAGAAACAATGCAAAGGCATTGAGGTATAGAAACAACTAACTAATTCAAAGCTCAATTGCAAAGGAATTTATGATTTCCAAATCAAGGGATCAAAAGCAAATGTTCTGATCAAAAATGAATAAGTCCGATCAAGGCACTGATTGGTCAAGAACCAGTTCATATCCAAATGACGTATGAGTCAGAAGGATGAATTCTAGGATCTGACTGAGGATTGCGAGCATTCGCAACATATTGAATCAACAGACTCAAAATGATAATGACAAGGGATGCCAATAAGATTACGAGACTTATGGGATTAACCATAATGCAAGCAAGCAAGAATTTCAAGAGCAATAGGTTGCTCAGGATTTTTGGAAGATCGAATGGTATTTGAAAGACAGTTTTGAAATACATGAATCATCTGGGAAAGAATGGATACTCGATAAGTGCGAGAAATTATCCGTAGGGGTATTCAAATGGCAAAGAACTGCAGGGCAGTAGGCATAAAGTATTCTCAAAACAATAGAGAGAATTTCGGGGGTATCTTGTAATAACAAGATCAATGGGGAATGATTGTATGAATGTCAAGTGTATGCAGTTTTCATAGGGGTTGATCGTGGAAGGAAATCGCAAATGCGATGGCACAAAGACTCGAGAGAACATCGTAGAGTAACTTCAGAATCTTCTAGCGCAGCAGGCGATCATCTAAAATGAGGGGCTCTCTGGGAGAAAGTATTTTTGAGAACCTAAAGTTAGTTTTGTTTTTAGCAAAATCATTTAACCCGAATAGAAGAGAGATAAGAGTCCCTGAGTATAGACGAGGAATAAAAGATCCTAATACCACTCAATGGCGACGTGGGCCCATGGGCCGCACAGCCATGTTAGTAAAACACTTTTCATCGACTAGACTCAACTTCGGCCAAGGAGTGTGGAAGGGGGATTCCTACAGGCAGTCGGCTCTGATACCAACTTGTGACACCCCCGATTCAATCGTACACTAATCATGCACGCAAATGTGTATGGCCGAGATCAGGGACTCACGGGAAGATATCACAACACAACTCTAAAAGTAAAATAAGTCATACAAGCATCATATTACAAGCCAGGGGCCTCGAGGGCTCGAATACAAGTTCTCGAACATAAACGAGTCAGTGGAAGGAACAATATCTGGGTACAGACATAAGTTAAACAAGTTGCCATAAGATGGCTAGCAAAAAGTGGGATACATATCGAAAGAGGCGCATGCCTCCTGCCTGGGATCCTCCTAAACTACTCGCGGTCGTCGTCAACGGCATGCACGTAGTAGTAGGCACCTCCAGTTTAGTAGGAGTCGTCATCGACGGTGGCGTCTGGATCCTGGGATCCAACGTCTGGTTGCGGCATCCGAGAAGAAATGGAAAGAGGGGAAAAGGAGGGAGCAAAGCAACCGTGAGTACTCATCCAAAGTACTCGCAAGCAAGGATCTACACTACATATGCATGGGTATATGTGTAAAGAGGCAATATCGGTGGACTGAACTGCACAATGCCAGAATAAGAGGGGGATAGCTAGTCCTATCGAAGACTACACTTCTGGCAGCCTCCATCTTGCAGCATGTAGAAGAGAGTAGATTGAAGTCCTCCAAGTAGCATCGCATAGCATAATCCTAGCCGGTGATCCTCCCCTCGTCGCCTTGTGGGAAAGCGATCACCGGGTTGTCTCTGGAACTTGTCTGGGTGTGTTTTATTAAGTATCCGGTTCTAGTAGTCATAAGGTCAAGGTACAACTCTGGGTCGTCTTTTACCGAGGGACAAGGCTATTCGAATAGATAAACTTCCCTGCAGGGGTGCACCACATAACCCAACACGCTCGATCCCATTTGGCCGGACACACTTTCCTGGGTCATGCCCGACCTCGGAAGATCAACACGTCGCAGCCCCACCTAGGCACAACAGAGAGGTCAGCACACCGTTCTAACTCATATGGTGCAGGGGTCTGGGCCCATCGCCCATTGCACACCTGCACGTTGCGAGGGCGGCCGGAAGCAGACCTAGCCTCCCTAATACAAGAGCAGGCGTTCCAGTCCAATCCGGCGCGCGCCGCTCAGTCGCTGACGTCAAGAAGGCTTCGGCTGATACCACGACGTCGAGTGCCCATATCTTTCCCGCGTAGTTGGTTAGTGCGTATAGGCCAGTGGCCAGACTCAGATCAAATACCAAGATCTCGTTAAGCGTGTTATTATGAAGTAACCGCGAACGCCGACCAGGGCCAGGCCCACCTCTCGCCTAGGTGGTCTCAACCTGCCCTGTCGCTCCGCCACAAAGTAACAGTCGGGGGCCGTCGGGAACCCAGGCCCACCTCTACCGGGATGAAGCCACCTGTCCTTCCAACCCCCACATCGGAATCACCTGCGGGTACTCAAGGAGCTGACCCGACTTTAGTCACCACATGTATAGTATGTATATATGTATAGTATATACCCGTGATCACCTCCCGAGTGATCACGACCCGATAGTATAGCAAGGCAGACTGACAAGAATGTAGGGCCAATGATGATAAACTAGCATCCTATACTAAGCATTTAGGATTGCGGGTAAGGTATCAATGACTGTAGCAACAATGACATGCTATGCAACAGAATAGGAGTAACCGAACAGTATCATGCTACACTACTCTAATGCAAGCAGTAGAGAGAAGAATAGGCGACATCTCGTGATCAAAGGGCCGGGGGGCTTGCCTGGTTGCTTTGGCAAGAAGGAGGGGTCGACAACTCCGTAGTCGTACTGGGTAGCAGCGGCGTCGGTCTCGTAGTCTACCGGAGAGAAGAGGGGGATGACATAAGAAATATAATGCAAACATAAGCATGACTAAGCAAGACATGACAATGAGCAGTGTCAGGTGTGCCCTAACGCGGTAGTAGGTGATACCAGCGAAAGGGGGAAACATCCGGGAAAGTATCCCTGGTGTTTCGCGTTTTCGGACAGGTGAACCGAAGGGGGAAAGTTGCGGGTTCACTATGCTAGGGACGCGTGACGGACGAATGGGCTGCGTATCTGGATTCGTCTCGTCATTCTGAGCAACTTTCATGTACAAAGTTTTTCCATCAGAGCTACGGTATATTTTATATTAATTTTAAAAGATTTAATTCATTTTTTTGAATTAATTGAATTAATTTAACTAGAAAATGTAATTATGACATCAGTGTGATGTCAGCATGATGTTGGTAGTCAACCGGCTATTGACTTAGTCAAACTGATGTGTGGGGTCAGTTAGTCATAGACTGTTAACTAATTAACCTAGTTAGTTTAATTAGTAGATTAATTAGGTTAATCAAACATGATGAATTAAGCTAATTAACTTAGCTAATTAATTAATTATTTAGTATTTTCATTTTTATTATTTTCTTTTCCCCTTTTTTTTGTCCTCAGGGCCGAGGCCCCACTGGTCATTGGCTCAGGGCCTTAGCGGGCGCTGGGCGCTAGCGATACCCGACCAGGCGAGGGCCTAGCGGCCGCCGACGGGCGCCGGCGTCGGGCGATGACCGGGGCCGCGACGAGGCTGGTCGGGAACGGCATCAACGAGGCCGGCCGAGTACCCGACTGCAGCAGAGGACGGCGAGGTCGCGCGAGGGGGCGGTGGAGGCGGCAGCAGGGTAGGGCGGCAGGGGAGCCG
The DNA here is from genome assembly GCA_021605145.1 of Aegilops bicornis. Taxonomy (NCBI): domain Eukaryota; kingdom Viridiplantae; phylum Streptophyta; class Magnoliopsida; order Poales; family Poaceae; genus Aegilops; species Aegilops bicornis. The sequence goes on along the minus strand of CM038675.1, from coordinate 851,028,617 downwards.
CTGGATGATGCGCCGGCGGCCACGGGGTGCAGCAGTAGGGGATGCCCGGGGCCGGCGCAGCGGGCGTGCATAACGGCGATGGCGAGTAGCCGAGGTGGGGTCAGGAAACGACGACGCGGCCGGCGCGGCATTGAGCGTGCGGGCGCGGGCGACACGGCAGGTTAGTGGGGCGAGGGAGAGAGGAGGACCGGGGTCCTCACCGGGGGATGTAGGGTTTCGGGCAATGGTGCTCGGGGAGGAGGTCGATGAGGACGACGCGTGCGACGACGGGGACGAGTAGGCGACGGGGAGGCAGTCCAGCGATGGCGTCCGGCGAGACGGCGAGGAGGACGATGAGGTGGCCGTGGTGGTGGCGTTCCAGGTGGCGTCGGCGGAACGATCCAGAGGCGCGCGGGGGAGGGGGGGGGGTCGCGACGAGGTGGGCTTCTGGGAGGAGGGCGAGACGCGCCGAGGTGCGACACCGGGGTGGGCGCCGACGTCCGGGCGCGGGGCGGCGCTGTCGCCGGAGTCTCTGCCCTCGATCTAGATCGCGGGAGGGGCAGAGGGAGCGAATGAATCAGGGCGGGAGGGGGGGGGGAGTGTGCGGTCGAACCGCTAGGGTTTGGCTGTCCAGGGGATAAGGTGGAGTGAGAGAGGGCCGGTTGTGCTAATGGGCTGGCCGGCTGAGCCGTTCGGCCCAGTTGGGCAAGGGGGGTCCCTCTTCTGTTACTTTAATTTTGAATTGTTCTTCTTTTCTTTTATTTCTTCTTTCTGTTTTAGCTTAGTTTCTTTTCTTTTCAAATCAAGGTTTACAAAATCTACTAACACCTAAATTAGTATAGCGACGTTCAGGTTCCGAGCGCACTGAATTATTGTGAATAATTGTTTCAACTACTGTTTTACTTATCTTAGAGCATTTAATCACACGCGCCAGCAGTAGCCTCTCCTGGTCGAAGATGCTCATCACGCCGTCTTCGACTACCGTCTTACAGCCTACCTCGTCAAGCAGCCCGATGCTCACGATGCTGCTCTTCAGCTGGGGTATGTAGTACACCCCAGTCAGTGCACGATGTGACTTGTTCCTGCAGTTAAACACCACCATTCCTCGCCCACGGATATCAACTGATGAGCCATCGCGGAACCTGACCGTGCCAGTCACCGTCTCATCGAGCACGGAGAACACGGCCCGTTCGCCTGTCATGTGATTGCTCGCGCCCGTGTCCAGGTACCAGTCATTGCACGCCAACTGCACCGGGATCACGCTCTTCTCGTTGAGGAAGACGCGCTCGCGCGCCGGCTCGACGTGGATCTGGGCGCGTCCGCAACTCACCGCCATGAGCAGCGCAGGCTAATCCTCCCGTGCCTGGTTCGGGTTGGCCTCTTCCTTGCGCTGCTGCTTGGGCTTGGTGCAATCCCGAGCCATGTGGCCCTGAATGCCGCAGTTGTGGCAGTTGCCCTTGAAGCGAGAGACGCCGCCCGCCGCCCCTCGGCCACCGCCAGGCGCGCCATCTAAGGGCGTGTTGTCCCTCCCCTTTCCGCCATGTCCTCTGCCTTGGTCGGGACTGCCACCGCAGCCGCTGCCACGACCACCGCCACGCGATGATCCATCGCCCTGCTCGCGCTGCTTGTAGCTTGCCAGCGACTGCTCCACAGTGAACAGCAGGTTTCCCCAAGACTGCCCTGAGCCGCCGTGATTAAACCTCTCCTCGGCCGCTTTGAGGCAGCCTGTCAGATCCTCAATGCTCAACGTATCGAGATCAACAAGTGTTTCAATGGACAGGGCGATCTGCGTGTACCGTGGAGGCACTACACGCAAGAATTTCCTTACCGCCTTCTCCTCGGTGACCTTGTCGCCAAGGATACTCAGGTTGGTGACCATGGAGCCGAGCCACATCGCGAAATCGTCCATGGTCTCCCCGTCACGAAACTCGATAGTCTCGAAGTCCCGCGCCAGCGACTGGGCCTTGGCTGCGCGCACACGGTCGCCGCCGATGCGCATGGTGGAGATCGCGTCCCACGCCGCCTTCGCCGGCGGCTTGACGGCGAGCGTGCCCACCATCTCAGGTGGCACCGCTCCAAGGATGGCCTCCAGCGCCATACGGTCATCGTGGAAGTCGACGTCGCCGTGCTTGACGGCGTTCCAATACCCACGCGCCTCCAGCTTCACCTTCATCAGAAGCGACCAGTCGTTGTAGTTGGTCTTAGTCAGCATCAGCCTGTTCGCCGATCCAGACTCCCGGATCATCTTTTGCACCACCGGCGCCGCCAGCTCGCGGCCACGGATCGTGCGGCTCCGTCCGCGTCGCGGGGAGCGAGATGGTGATCGCGAACGGCGCGCTGGTGACCTCGACGGTGACTGCGATCCTGACTTGTCGCCCTTCTCTGTCTGCGCCGGCTTCTTCCCTCCGGCCATGTCGACAGGATCTCTGACGAGGCTCTGATGCCACTTGTCGTTGCCACTGGGAAACTCTCTCGCTCACGATCGACAGGTGAGATTCAGCTAGAACTCAGAGAGACACGAAGTGCTTTTTTGCGCCGCCAACTTGCTTGCGGCCTTTTCTGTTTTTCTCTCTTCTTATTCCCCGCGCAACAACGCCGCCCGATCAATGCGCCACGCCCGCTCTCGACGTGCCATCCCACGACGAGCAGATCATGACCACGGGCGCGCTACTACCGGCCCGTCGTGAACGGAGCACGACTCGGCCTCCTATCTTCTACGCAAAGGAAACAACTTGTGACGCTATGCAAAGCTGTCACGTACAATGACACAACAGAAAGAAAAACTAGGCTAAGTCCTTGATCTACACGACTCAAGTAAAACCCTAACATTTGGTCCCCGCTGCACTTGGTTGGCCGTGGTCATCGCCCGTCGCCTGCCTATTGTAGCTCCTCTGCCCGCCGGTTGCAGCTCCCGCATGGCCGGTTGCAGCTCTCCCGGCGTGATTCTCCTCCGTCCGCCGCCGTCCCTATGGTCCATCTCTAGTATCTGTGGGGATAGTGGGTCGTCGTTGGAGCGGGGATGGAAAGGGCCGACGAGCTAAGCAACATAAAAGAGAAATCTCGTCGAAGAGGGATGAAAAAGAGGAGCAGATAGGGGCCCCGCCGGTGACGGGCTCGCCGGGGAAGCCATGGCGCTCGCTAGAGCCTAGATACAGAGAAGAGAGGGGTGAGCGGAGATGGAGATGTGTGAGAAGTTTAGAAACGGATCGTTGAGTAGAGGATAAGATGCGTGTGGTGGAGGAGAGGATAAGAAAGGGACGAGTGCATATTGACCCTCTTGACCGCGTGACGCGTGCGTGGCCGAGCGACCGGCCGAGCGCTCGACCAGCCTGCCGCACAGAAATGTTTCCCTTTTAGAAACCACTCGAATCGGAAGATACCCTTTTTTCAGCGAACCAAACACGTCGGAATATTTTTTTTTAGGCAAAAAGATTGAAGATTTTTAGCGTTGTACATGTTGTGGGCGGCATTTTCTTTTGAGATAGGCCGTTGCCTGAAGATGTGATAGTTAGCCCATTTTCTGGCGGATCCACGGGCCATTCGCTAAGGCGCCAGCGGCCACGCAGCCCTAGTTTCCATTCCTCGCTCGACGCCGCCGCCGCCGCCTCCCTCCGGCCATCGCGCGCCATGTCTATCGTGGCGGGCAGCTCTCACCCGCGGGAGGAAGGCCGCGCTTCGATTCGCGCCCGGTAAGCGAAGCAGCAACCACCATCAAACCCTACTCCTTGGCTGATCTCTCCTCCGTTTGCGTTTCCGCAGATCTTGCTATGATTTCCCCAGCCGGACGCCGGCCGAGAGGCTCACCGATGACATCCTCGTGGAGATCCTCTCGCGCGTCCCCGCCAAGGAGATCTGCCGCTGCAAGTGCGTCTGTCAGCACTGGCTCGGCCTCATCCACCACCCCGACCACCGCAAAAGGCTCCCCCAAACCCTGGCCGGCTTCTTCTACGGCAGCAGCACTGGGCAGCGGCTTCTTGGACCGCCCTTCCACTTCACCACCCTCTCCGGGGACCGCCGCCCTCCGTTCGGTACCTCCTTCACCTTCTTGCCCAACCACCGCCCGCCCCGCGTCCATCTGCTCGACTCCTGCAACGGCCTCCTCCTCTGCCGCCGCTACGACGTTTCCGATGGGGTTGTCGCATTCCATTATGTTGTGTGCAATCCCGCCACCGAGAAGTGGGTTGTGTTTCCCTACTCCGGCAAGGCCACTGACGAGGTGGCCACCACATGTCTGGGCTTCGACCCGGCCCTATCGTCGCATTTCCATGTGTTTGAGTTGGTACATGAGCACAATTATAGTCAGGACACTGATCTTTCCGGAGTGGCAGTGTATTCGTCTGAAACCGGAGAGTGGGTTTATAAGGAGGAGAGATGGATCGGAGAAGCTACCTGGCTCGCTAGTCGGCACTCCTCAGCAAGTGTCTTTCTTAATGGCCTTCTGTTTTTTCGTGCCTTTGACCTCGATTTACACGAGCGTGTAGCTGCGGTGGACACGAAGGGAGAAACGTGGATGAAATTCAGGGTCCCTGGTGGTCAGGTTGATGATTTTGGTCTGGTTAATGGTTTTATTCAGCGGTCGCAGGGCCGCTTGCACTATGCCAGTTTTCAGAGGGATAAAGATGGTGTTGCCATCCGATATGTAGTTTATGTTCTGGACAACTATCAAGGCGAACCTTGGATATTGAAGCATAGCATTGAAACTTCAAACATATTTGGATGGAGAGATTTGTACCTTGATGGGCGTTTTGATTTTATTGCGATTCATCCGGAACGTGACTTGGTTTTCATCATTGCGGGGGGTATCACATTCATGTGCTATAATATGGATAATCGGCAAGTCAACGTGATATCCTATCTTGCAGGTGCCAAGCAGCTATTTCTGCCATATGTGCCGTTGTACACAGAGTCACAATCATTGCACAATTGATATAAGAAGTGGATCTCTGATCGCAGTCAATTCTACATGCTATGGGGCAGCGTGTTTGGTATGTCTGCTTGAATTTGGATCTCATTTGGAGCAATGGTGGTTCAGTATGGAGGAATTTGACTGATTTCTCTGTGATCTGTATCCAAATTATGCTTAAACTTAACCTCGTGTAGTGTTTGCGTAAAGGTACTATGATCATTATGTAAGACATGGACAGTGGTTATCATGCAGGAAAACTTTTCTCGAACATCATGCTGAGGCTTAAACTTTTATCTTCTACAGCATTTGCAGCCACGGAATTTCTTATTCGCAGAGATTTACTGTACGACCACTTGTCTGCTAACGATATGGTGTATGAAATTCTGCTGATGATGCAAATCATTTTCCTTATCTTTCCTGCCAATGGTTTGAAAAAAAATATCCTTGCTGCAATGCTATTTCCTTTTAGAATATCATCAAACGCGCTGTGCTTAGATCATAATTTTCATTATTTTGTTAGAGGTTTTCTTTTTTGAATCACAGAAGCGGTCTTTGTTAGAGGTTTCTGAATTTTGACTTTCTGTGTCCTATAGCACTGAAACAACAAGGTTCAGGCTCTGTGTGGGCTCTGGTTTCAGCTTCAAATCCCCAAAACAAACTAAAACTATCCCTGTGTCCTGCGCTCCCACCGTTATCAGGGACAAATAAGCTCGCCTCCTTTTATCGGGGATGGCACTGGTGTTTCGGAGCTAAATTGATTCGTTTTCGGCTATTTTGAGGTAGATTTATGTGGAAGAACACTTTTAGCATCACATACTCAAGGAAAATTGGTCGTGTTTTTCATGGACGAACTTCAATTAGGTAACAGCCGTCAGGTCAGCATGCATTCTTGTGTGCCCTGTTAACTCTAGTGAAACAATCCCAGTGAAGCCAACAAGACGGACAGAGCTTAAAGCACATAACCTAGTGACAAAAACCTGTGCTGTCATTGTGGCCAAAATTGCTCTGGTTATGGTAACTGGGGTACAATTACTGTCACCAAATCGACCAGCGTCATCACCTTCATGGTCTCATGTGCATGCCCCGTCATGGTCACCAAGGCAAGCAACATCCAGGAGAAAACAACATTGACGCCGCCGCAGTTGCCCGATTCCGATAGCCTATTCGAGAGTTTTTACCCGTGGATCACAAGACCCTGAAGGATGGAGAGGGGGGCAAGTTCCTTGATGAAGCATGCAAGGCCGTAGTTTCTGGCGATAGTCGGAGCAAGGGTTTCTCCTAAAGCACGGCGCACCACCACCGACACGCCCATGATGCCATCCTGTTGACAATATTACTCATTTCAGAAAGATTATACCCATCCCATCATCCCATGGTTATAGGGCATACATACTCTGGGAGACTAAAAATGATCCTAGGCTCCTTTTAGCCCGTTACAAAAAAAAAAACAACGGCAAACACACATTGGGGAAACTTTAGGCACAAAACGCCATGCCGAAAGGGTTAATCGAAACCTAGAAACAAGTGGCTATACAAAAAAAAAATCAAAGAGTAACCTCTAACAAAAAGAAAAGAAACTCCAGCGACAATGGTTTTGAAAAGAAACACCTAAAATCGGAACCTGAACGTTCAGGTCGCGAACAAAAAGAAAAGAAACACCTAAAATCGCCCTGTGGGAAAGTGGTTTGGAATAATTTAATCATTAAGAGACGTTCAAATAATTGTTTCAACTACTGTTTTACTTATCTTCGAGCATTTAATTATATTATAAAAATGTGGTTTCAACATCAAAGTAATGTATGGATTATTTGCCGCAAATCGAACATTTTAGTTTTGACTTTTGAAAACTTTAATTGTCTTAACTTTAATTCAAATCTTTAATTTGAATCCGTTTCGAACAAATGCAAGATCATCAACAGTAACCAAGGTGACTTGCATCGTTAACGCAGGATTACTGTAGCCTAATTATCCGGGCGTCACAACAGAGGATTTCCTGCGCCCTTTCGATGCGGACGCCATCGGGGCGGCCATCCTCGCGCGCAGTGCCGCCGTCGGGACGAGGAACTCCACACCGTCCTGTACGAGCAGGGGCTTGCAAGGGCGCGCGATTTCGACGACAGCATGGTCGTATGGCGCCGCGAAGCCGCCGCACAGGATGCCATCTTCATCGACCTTACTTCCGATGACGACGACTGATGATCTTCGCTGCCACAGCGTCGCCGCCGCACCTGGAGGGCTCCGATGAGCTACATTTTGGGCATTAGAGTTTGGGGTAGGCCGCCTCCTCCGATCTAGTATATGTAAATCAACTATGTATGGATGATCAAGTATGTATTGATGCACCTAGTTCTACTGCTTGCGTTCTTCTCTTGCGTGAAATTTTATTTTCAAAATTTAAAGGTCCATTTGAGGTTTCTGTTCTGCTGGACCTGTTTTCGGCCAATATCTGAGCGAAACCGCAAACTGTAAACACCTTATAAGGTCTAGCCTTATAAGGGGTCTGCTAGAGATGCTCTTATAGACTGGCTGACTTCTGGGTATCCTGAAGGAAGTCTAACATCTTTGTGACTCATCCAGAATTTTGAAATCTCATTTTTTAAGTCAAAAGGAGAAGTATGATGCACTTTTACATCGGAAGTGCTATTGTGAGCTCGAGTTCACATGCTCTGAGATAGAGTAAATCCAATTAATAGTAAAAAAATAAAAAAATCAGATTTTGTTTTGTCAAGAAACATTGATGATTTTTCTACACGCATGCAAATTTTCGCAATAGAATCACATTTGTGGATGTTTCAGCAAAAAAAAAATCAATACTTAAAATTCTTTAAAAACAGTCTTTTTGGATCATTAATTTTGTTTTTTTGCCGGCACCTCCACAGACATGATTTTATCATAAAAATTTGCACGCACATGGAAAAATCATTAATGCTCAATGACAATTTTTTTTCAGTTTTTAATTATTTTTTGTCTTTTACTGTTCACCCAAGAGCATGTGAGCTTGAGCTCACATACTCCATGTCGCCTTTATATGTGCTATATAAGCGCACTATTAGCAGCAGAATTGCTTTTTGTTTTACTATTATTCCAGATTTTTAACTGGCTTGTCCTGTGAAATTTAAAGCACATATTCCTGATTAATGAAGCAGTGAATCAGCATAAGAAAAACTTGTGGGCATTCGATGCGTTTGGTCAAAACAGGGGTTTGAACAACAGGTTGAATCTCCCATAAGCAAATCCAGTAAGGGAGTATAGGCGACCCATTAGCTAAAATATAGTTTCTGCCGGAACGAAGAAGATAATTCAACCGTTGGGCGTGGATCTTGAATATTCCCCTAGAAACATGACTGTAGAGAGGTCAAACCCGTTCTAGACACTCGAAAATGGGAAAAAAGCCCATTCATTTATTTTTCATAAAAAGTGAAACACTATAACAACCACTTCCTTTATTATTTGATTGAACCAATAGAAAACTCAAGCCACATTCCGCATGTTTCACATCAATGTAATCGTGGGCTAGACTTTGCTACGGAGCACGAGAAACAATAGCAACAACCAGAGAAGATATTAACAAGACAGTGGCCACCCTGATGCAACTCCATGACACAGGCGGCCGCGCAAGAAAGTATGTTGACGCATGGCCCTTTGTACAACCTCACTTCCACACAGGGTCCTGGAGGCGGCTGTGTCGGTGTCGGTGGAGGTGGAGGTGGATTGCTCTTTGGAGATGGAGGTGGTGGAGGAGGAGCCAAATCAGTCTTTGGAGGTGGAGGTGGATTGCTCTTTGGAGATGGGGGAGGTGGAGGAGCCATATGACTGCTCCCTGGATGAGGAGGAGGGGCCAAGTCACCGCCATCACCTCCGCCCAAGTCATCTTCTCCTTTGATTGGGACTGTTGTTCATACCAAACACGAAATTAACAAGTCAAATACAAAAAAAAAAAAGGATAAAAAGTGCAAACTACTGATTAATAGTCTATTTCTGGGCATTCTGGTACGTATTTACCAACCAACTTGGTGTTAGACGTATATTGGATATATATTAATCGCCTCAAGATGAAGTATATATATGACATAGATGGATGATTGGACTTCTCATACCTGAAAAGGCGAGCGAAACAAGGAGAAGAGTAATCAGCATGGTGCTCCTTCTTAGAGTCATTTCACAAAGATGTGAATTCTGAAGAGTGGAGTTTGGGATAGACCCTACATTTATAGATGCTAGGACCGTCTCATTTTTCAGATCTTCGGGGCACTCTTATTGCATGATATCTTAAGCTATATCATGAGCATTAAATATATATCTACGTACAAGTCCTCCAATGAATTGTATCTTGTTGTATGTAGAAGGTCTCCATTTAATGTGTTTTGTGAAAGGATAATAGTATGACTTGTCTTTGTTTTGGTACTTCTGAATTTGGAAATTTTTCATATGTTTTTTCTAGACTTTATACTAATAAATGATCCACCACCATGTATGGATTTTTGTTATTAATGTTTTTTCTATCAAGATATGTGGATTTTCCATTATAAATAGATGTATGGCATGCATTTATTCGAGGGTTTATTTTACTACAACAACAACAACAACAACAACAAAGCCTTTAGTCCCAAACAAGTTGGGGTAGGCTAGAGGTGAAACCCATAAGATCTTGCAACCAACACATGGTTCTGGCACATGGATAGTAAGCTTCCAAGCACCAATGTCCATGGCTAGTTCTCTGTCGATACTCCAGTCTTTGAGATCCCTCTTTACGAACTCCTACCATGTCAAGTTTCGTCTACCCCGACCTCTCTTGACATTATCGGCATGGTCTAGCAGTCCTATGTGCACTGGCGCTTCTGGAGGCCTGCGCTGAATATGCACAAATCATCTCAAACGATGTTGGAGAAGCTTCTCTTCAATCGGCGCTACCCCAAATCTATCTCCTATATCATCATTCTGGACTCTATCCTTCCTTGTGTGGCCACACATCCATGTCAACATGCGCATCTCCGCCACACCAAACTGTTGAACATCTCGCCTTTTAGCTGGCCAACACTCAGTGCCATACAACATTGCGGGTTGAACCGCAGTCATATAGAACTTGCCTTTTAGCTTTTGTGGCACTCTCTTGTCACAGAGAATGCCAGAAGCTTAGCGCCACTTCATGCATCCAGCATTGGTTCGATGATTCATGTCTTCATCAATATCCCCATCCTTTTGCAGCATAGACTCCATGTATCTAGAGGTATCCTTCTGAGGCACCACCTGCCCATCAAGGCTAACCTCCTCCTCCTCCTCGTGCCTAGTAGTACTGAAACCGCACCTCATGTACTCGGTTTTAGTTCTAGTAAGTCTAGGAACTTTGGATTCCAAGGTTTGTCTCCTTAGCTCTAACTTCCTATTGACCCCCGTCTGACTTTCATCGACTAGCACCACATCTCCTGCAAAGAGCATACACCATGGGATATCTCCTTGTATATCCCTTGTGACCTCATCCATCACCAGAGCGAAAAGGTAAGGGCTCAAAGCTGGGTAATGTACTTTCCTAGGACTTTGTGTTCCTCCAAGGCCCACCACATGACATTCCATGATATCTTATTGTAGGCCTTCTCTAAGTCAATGAACACCATATGCAGGTCCTTTTTTTGCTCCCTGTATCTGTCCGTGAGTTGACGTACCAAGAAAATGGCTTCCATGGTCGACCTCCTAGGCATGAAACCAAACTGATTTTTGGTCACGCTTGTCATACTTCTTAAGCGGTGCTCAATGACTCTCTCCCATAGCTTCATTTTATGGCTCATCAGCTTAATTCCACGCTAATTAGCTCACCTCTGAACACCCCCCTTGTTCTTGAAGATTTGTACTAATATACTCCATCTTCATTCTTCTGGCATCTTGTTTGCCAGAAAAATAAGGGTGAAAAGCTTAGTTACCTAACTAGAGCTATGTCTTGGAGGCCTCTCCACACCTCAATAGAGATACAATCAGGGCCCATCGCCTTGCCTCCTTTCATCCTTTAAAGCCTCCTTGACCTCTGACTCCTGGATTCTCCGCACAAAATGCCTGCTGGTATCATAAAAGGAGTCATCCATTTCAATGGTAGACCTCTCATTCTCCCCTTGAACAGCTTGTCAAAGTACTCCGGCCACCTATGCTTAATCTCCTCGTCCTTCACCAAGAGCTGATCTACTCCATCCTTGATGCATTTGACTTGGTCAACATCTCTCATCTTCCTCTCTTGGATCTTGGCCATCTTATAGATGTCCCTTTCGCCTTCCTTCGAGTCTAACCGTTGGTAGAGATCCTCTTATGCCCGAAAAGTTGCTTCACTCACAGCCCGTTTTGTGTCCTTCTTTGCCATCTTGTACTTCTCTATATTGTATGCACTCCTATCTAGGTAGAGGCGTCTAAGAAAATCTTTCTTCTCCTTAATAGCCATATAGACATCATCATTCCACCACCAGTATCTTTAACTTCTCTTTTACTGCCCTTGGACACTCCAAAATCCTCTGAGGCCACCTTACGAATGCAAGTTGCCATCTTCATCCACACATTTTTTGCATCGCCTCGTTCCTCCCAAGGGCCCTCCTTAATGACCCTCTCCTTGAACACCTGAGCTCCCTCCCCCTTGAGCTTCCACCACTTCGTTCTAGCGCCTTTGCTTGAGGGTTTATTTTATGATAGAGTAAAATACATTGGCGGTCCTAAAAGTATTCAAGGTGTGCCTAATAGGCCCGAAAAGTTTGAAAACACACACTTGGGTAGTATATGTGTGTAACTTTTTCACCCCTGGTCATTTTACTCCTTTTATTATAGAGTAAAAGGAGCATCAAGTGTTGATGGTCAACAAGACCACTAGTTTCAAGAAAAAGGGCAAAGGGAAGAAAGGGAACTTCAAGAAGAATGACAAGAAAGTTGCTGCTCAGGAGAAGAAACCCAAGTCTGGACCTAAGTCTGAAACCAAGTGCTTCTACTGCAAAGGGACTGGTCACTAGAAGCGGAACTGCCCCAAATATTTGGCGGATAAGAAGGATTGCAAAGTGAAAGGTATATTTGATATACATGTTATTGATGTGTACCTTACTAATGCTCGTAGTAGTGTCTGGGTATTTAATACTGATTACATTTGCTCATATTTGCAACTTGACACAGGGGCTACGGATTAAACGAAGATTGACTAAGTACAAGGTGACGATGCGCGTGGGAAATGGTTCTAAGGTCGATGTGATTGCCGTTGGCACGCTACCTCTACATCTACCTTCACGATTAATTTTACACCTGAATAATTGTTATTTGGTGCCAGTGGTCACTAGTGCAGAACCGGGCTTTAGCGCCAGTTCATAAGGGCCTTTAGTGCCGGTTCCAAAACCGGCACTAAAGAGTGGAGACTAAAGCCCACCCCCCTTTACTACCGATTCGACACGAACCAACGCTAAAGTGCCACCACGTGGCACGAGCCAAGCCCGGGTGCTAGTAGACCACTAGTACCGGTTGGTAACACCAACCGGTACTAAAATGTTTGGGGGGGGGGGGTGGTTTTATTTCTTATTTTTCATTAATTTTGTGTTTTCCATTTAATTCTTTTTTGTTTGCTGGTATTTTACGATACTACATATTGTACACGTTATGCATATATATACATAGATTTTCTCATAGAACCGCATATATATCAAATGTCTCACAACCAATACCATTAATTTTTCACACATACACATGTATATATATATATATATATATATATATATATATATATATATATATATATATATATATATATATATATATATATATATATATACTAGCACATATGCCCGTGCGTTGCAACGGGAGGATAAAATTACATGCTTCTAGCTTAATATAAGAATGGATCAAGATCCCCACATCTCCATATTCTCTAGTTCAACATGTCACCCTTTAATTAGAGCCAAATCAATATATTCTTTTTTATTGGCACGTGCGCATAATTTGTTTCAATTATAATTAACCAACATATTTTCTTTTATTGACGCACGGAAGCTACCACTGTCAATAATTTATGAAATGCCAAATATCTATACCTACTAATAAAACAAGGTGCGTTTCTCCAATTTAATAAAAATCGTACGAAGTTCTCCACAAATTGTTTTTTCTTTGGTAACACACGGAGTACAAAAGTTTAGTACCACCTCGAATAGGAACAAAAAATATTTTTGTGGTGAACGGATGAAAAAATTGGAGAAACGCACCTTGCTTTACTAGCAGGTGTTCTTTTATTGACGCATGGAAGCTACCACTGTCAATAATTTATGAAATGTCAAATATCTATACCTACTAATAAAACAAGGTGCGTTTCTCTAATTTAATAAAAATCGTATGAAGTTCTCCATAAATTGTTTTTTCTTTGGTAACACACGGAGTACAAAAGTTTAGTACCACCTCGAATAGGAACAAAAAATATTTTAGTGGTGAACGGATGAAAAAATTGGAGAAACGCACCTTGCTTTATTAGTAGGTATATATATATATATATATATATATACAATTCCTCCTACATGTTGCCTTGGTGCCTTCGGAGCACGATGACAAGTGGTTCATGGGGGCGGTAGCGGGTAATAGTATTCTCCTTTGGGATCTATGACCTGGTCGAGCAAAAATCCCGCTATTTCCTCTTGAAGTGCTAGTATGCGGCCCGTTGGTACGAGCTGCTCCTGCACCTCTCTGAACTGTTAAGAAGGAGATCAATATGCATGTGTATTAGTTGTGTTACTAGATATCGATGATGGTGGTGTGAATAGGGTTCTGACAAACGTACCCAGTCCTGTCTTTGAGATCTGCTTCTTTCGGACGCCATCATGCGAATGTTCTTGCAAATATAGAATGCACACCGATCATTTCCCTGCGCCTGCTTCAGGGCCTTTACGAGAATGGAATTGAATCAGATAATGATTAATCAAGCATGATAATTAATTAATGGTATTGAAACAAGAATTAAAAAGATGGTAGCTAGCTAAGTAGCTAGTACTTAATTACTTACCTTTGGTCGAGACCAAAACAACTTTTTTGGCCATTTGCCTGGAGTCACCTTGATGAACTTTGCCCAAGCCTTGCCCACCGGCAAAGAAAATTAATAAAGGGGTTATTAAATAGTTCATATCAGGAAATGACGAACTAAATAGGCCGAGATATAATTAATAATGATTGAAATTACCTGTTGACTATCCCCTTCACGATGGTGTAGTCACTTTCTTCTTTAAGTAGTGAGTCCAGTACTTCAACTTTTCCTTTCTCAACTTTAATGTCTAACAAGATCCAGTGGAAACTGCATGCGCACACGTTTGCATGTCTTAATTAAGCGGGCATGTGCATAACAGTAATCAACTACCGTAAACCCTATACACTTAATTATTAACATCTAGCTAGCTAGTAAGCAAAAACAGAATTTGTACTACAAGACAGTGTGACTCACATGAAGTTGTAAGGAAGTAGTATATCTTCATTGGTATTGAGGCGTTTGAAGAACTCTAGCATGCTTTCCTCTAAACTTGCTTGATAAGTTGGAAGATTCCATGTGTACTCATTAATGGTATTTGGGTCAGTGAACCCAATGCCATAGCGTCCAGCTTTTTTCATTTCATACATCTTCATCCTGCATATAATACCACAGAAAAGAATATAGTGAGCATAATTACATGTAATGATTGATCAAAATGATCACTACAGCTAGCTTGAGACTTAAATTACAGAAAGAAATCACTTACAGACAATAGCAACTGACGATAGATTTGTCGAGTGTGTCTTGATTGTATAACTGAAATAGTTCTAAATACTCAACGGACAGACCTTTCTCATGAAAGTAATGCTCCTCCTTGACATTCACCATGAGGGACACTCGATTGGAAATCTTGGTAATGTTCATGTATCATTGATGCAATTCATCCATTCTCATTGGGAGGTTCTTGACCTTGTCTGGCTCGACCAAAGGTTGGCCCCGGACATATTTTCATTTTATTTCCTCCTCTCTAAGCGGAGACATGGGCTCGATTTCGAGGAGTTGTCCAACAATGATCTTGAGCATTTCATTCTGCACTATATGATCCTCGGTTATTATCACATCGCCCAGCTGGGGAATGTTAACGGTTTGCCCACAATAATATCGGGCGCGCGTACTCTCATGTGTTGTCGGCACAACAAGCGGGATGCTCGACTGCGCCGCCTATTCTCCCAGCTAGGAAATGATTTTCCTGCATTTTTTGACAGCTGCTTGTTGGATCGAGCTCGAGCTCGCTTCCTTCTGTAGCCGTGCTCAATATAGCTTCCTGATTTGGCGCTCATAGTCTGAGTCAACAGGCTTGGGAGCTAGTTTTCTTGCCATATGAATAAAGTGGTCAATAACTTTCTCAGGCACTTTCTCCCTTGGCGGCGGTGCAGTTTCCGGTTAAAAATGGGCGTCCACT
The DNA here is from genome assembly GCA_021605145.1 of Aegilops bicornis. Taxonomy (NCBI): domain Eukaryota; kingdom Viridiplantae; phylum Streptophyta; class Magnoliopsida; order Poales; family Poaceae; genus Aegilops; species Aegilops bicornis. Next base: position 851,013,317 of record CM038675.1, on the reverse strand, counting down.
TGGGCCCGCACTATGGCTGTGTTTTGCTCCTCGGTCATGTCGTAAGTCCTCTCGAGGAAGAGGAGCGAGGCTTGGACCATATTTATATTGCTTGTCTCCGCTTTGTACTACGTACTACGTGCATTTCGTGCCGCTACGCACCATAGCTGCGGCGTGTCTCTTCTATGATTGCTGAGACGGCGGAGACGGCTGACATGGCTGAGTTGGAGCAGGAGGAGTGGCCTGACGCTATGCCGCACTTGAAACAAGAGGAGTGGCCTCACGCGTTCGTGGACTTGGAGGAGGTGGCGGACTTTGTGGAGTCGGCTCACGCGTTCGTGGACTTGGAGGAGCGGGAGTCTGCTGACTCGGTGGCAGACTTCGAAGGGGAGTCGGCTCACGCGTTCGTGGACTTGGAGGAGCGGTGTCAGTGGACTTCGAAAGATGATCAAATCCTTTCTTCATAGGATGATACGATGTATGGCCTCTCCTAGTGTGCGCTCGTCATCACCTCCAGGAATGTCAAGCGGCTAGCCTCGAATATGGGTCCACCACTTCATCAACCATGACACGAGCATAGCCCTCTGGAATTGGGGTGCAATGGAAGGTTGCTTCGGGGGTTATTGTAAAAGCAACGACGTCCGCCACCTTCGTGGATATGTTCTTCATTTTGGAGTGTAGCTCACAGTTAGTGTTCTCTATGATGTCATCCACAGGGTATGTATCCAGCAGTGTGTCGCCCGGGACGGAACCAACGATGCTTCTCGGCATGGATGGGACGGTGCTATCCAATGTTGTACGATCATCCGGTTGCTGCTGCCGCTGCTGAGACCACCTTTCCTGGCTAAGTGAGTTGATCTGCTGCTGCTGCTGCTGGAATTTGAGTGCCAAGTCCGCGCGCCTTGCTTCTAGGCCTTGAAGGTGTTCTGCGTCCTTCTTCCTCTGCTCCTCCTCCAGCTTCTTCTTCTTCTCCTCCTCCATCTTCTTTCTTGCACGGGTCCTGTAATCGTCGTTCCAATGCGAAAAGCCCTCATACCAGGGAATAACGCCCTTGCCTCGTGTTCTTCCCAGATGTTCAGGATTTTCCAGGGCGCGCGTAAGCTCGTCGTTCTCTCTGTTGGGCGTGAACACCCCCTTTCGAGCATCTTCTATTGCGTCAAGTATCTTTTGTTCGGCTCCTTTTAGACTTGCCTTCTTCGAAACCAGGCCTGTCTTCGTGTCCAACGCCCCCCATGCGCATAGAACCAAGTTCTGCACCTGGGGGGCCAGCTCCTAGTAACTGGAGTGACCCCTGCATCCTCCATCTCTTGCTCAAACTTATCCCACTTAGGCATTCCTACCGCGTAGCCACATGGACCCAGCCTATGGAACTGCTTCTTTTTTGCGGCATTGACCTTGTTTTTTCTCGATCGTTCCTTAGATAATTCCGATTCCTTGAATTTCACGAAATCGGCCCAGTGTTCTCTTTGCTTCTCCAGTGTTCCAATGAATTCCGGAGTCTTCCTTTCTGCAGCGAGGTAGTTGGCCCATGCAGTTTTCTTGTGGGTGTTAAATGCAATTGCCATCTTCTTAAGAGCAGCGGCCTTGACTTTCTGCACATCTGCTTCAGTGAAATAATGTGGTAGGGTGAAATGTTCCATCAGTGATTCCCAAAGGGTTTTTTTTGCTCTGTCGTCGACCCAAGTAACACCTGGATGTTTAGTTTTTGGCTCTTTCCATTCTTGAATAGAGATCGGGAGTAGGTCCTTCACAAGAAATCCGCACTGACGAGTCCACTTGTTCGCAATGTTCTTAGGCGTGAGGGGTTGACCACTAGATTTGATGGAGTCGATGTTGTACTTTACACCCTCCTTCAACTTTTTGCCCGGGCCTCGCTTTGTCATGCTGTCTGTAGAAGCAGATTTGCTCGATCCGAAGGGCTAAAAGAAGAAAGATCGATTCGTTAATATATATTCAAATAAAAAAATATGTGATGATCACCAGATGCCTGCTTATATAAATATACCTCACCGGTAGTCTTTGTTATTTGAAGATCAACATTATTGTCTGTGTCATCATAAACATTGGCTGCGTCATCCTAATCATAATCATAGTTCATGACTTCATCAGCTCGGTCATCGACATCGAATATCTTATCATCACCCTCTCCGGTATTGAGAAACAGTAAAACGGAGCCACCTAGGAGCCTCCACAGCGATTTTGGCTCGTCAGCCATCTGATCATGCTCATCGACGCTCTGGATCAGTTCGTCATCCCAGCACTCCACGTCATTACGCACTTATGCAATTACGCACCAGCACACGTTGCACACCGTTTCATGGGCCGCTACTCCACAGAATGAGCTGCAGTATCCGTCCGTAGTCGGGCCGTAAGGTAGAAGGCCCAGTCCAGTCCCATATCCTGATTCGTCCAGGTTTCCGTTCGGCGACGCAATCTCCATCCCCGAGCTGCGAACTGCTCCTCAGTTCCTCGACACCCTGCCGCCGCCGTCATCCGTCTCGGTGTCAAGCTAGGTTTATACGCCTCTGTGCCCTCCACTCCCCCCTCTGCAGGCCCCCCACGGTGGCTATCTTCTTTATCTCTTTTTTAATGTCGCGTCCTGCAGTGTTCTTCCATGACGGCTGCGGCGGACATACGCGCCGTCGGCGTCGATCACCGGCCGTCTTCCTCCTTCCATCTTGTTGCCCTTGCAGCTGTAACACACGTTATTTGTCACACGAGATTGTTTTAGATCATCTCCCTTTCCATCCATGCGGTCTGTTTCTGTATTTTTCAGATGATGACCCTACACACAGCCTAGGGTCATCACATTCTGTAACTTCTCTGCTGCAGATCTCTGGGAATACAGAAAATGAGGTACAATGCATATGCCGCTTATGGTGCTCTAAGTGCCTAGGGAGTTCATTCACAGCATCATGCTTTTCTTGAGCAGGTGACACTGTGACACACAGTTTCTACTCTGGTGGTTATTTTAACAAAGACATCATTAGCTGGGAGGTGTTATCATTTAAGCCTTCTTATAGGAAGCTGTTGTAGTGCTCTGGTCCCAGGAAGCGTTAAGGCAATTTTATTGATTGTAAAAGCAATTGTAAGGATTATTTACTTATGCATCTTAGGCTACCAATTGCTTTGTTGCATATTGTTGCAGATACTACATGCCACCCTTCCGCGTTTGATCCTCACCTTGTTGAAAATTACCAAGTCTTGACATAGGTTTCCAAAGTACTAGAATCAAGAACATCTTACAGACCAACCGCAGATTAGAAAATCGAGAATTGCATGATTTGAGAAAATACCTGAAAGGAGAAGAAATTAGTTAGAACCATCAAATAGACCAAATCAGAATCAAGAGAAGTGTGGGACAACACTTCCTGTATAGCTCATCTGCAACCTATTTGTCAGACATGCTCCCCTATAAGACTTTGTAATTTTTCTTTTCAAACTATCAAATGCTTCTACCATTCCATTTTTTCTCTAACATTTTATTATTTTTGTTGCTAAAAATGACGAGCGCGGCAACGCGCGCATTTATGTTCTAGTTGTTCATAAATTGGGAGCCGTCATCTAATTCATTCAGATCATCTAGCCTACGAGGACTGCGTATGATATCGAACTATTCCTCTTCTCTCTCTCTGCCGGTATTGTCCACCATAGCTTTTACTTAACTAATACAGAAGAAATATAAAACAATTTAGTATTCAAATTACAATGCATGGATGCAATCAATAAGTAAAAACTTAATCATATAGTACATAATATGCATCGTCTCAATTAATATATAATCTCGAATACATCATCTCGAATATTATATATCGAATACATCACTCGCTAGGTACCTAATAAAGATCGAATACTACAGAAGATTCTAGGCCACTCGCGGTTCCTGGGGCGCGGGCGGTGGACACCCAAAGAGAAGGAACCATCACATGATCATATATCCGGTCATCTGCCCAAAGAACCTGCCAAGTATTGGAGAACCTGACGTCCATAGCAGCCATGTAGCGATGGACGTGCTCGTCCTCCTCCCTAACACGGCGACGCACCACCTCCGGCGGGGCTGCTCCCTCTGCACCGAATGTGGCCCACGAACGCCACCAAAGGACATCAGGGTCGACAGCGGGGCCCAAGGCCGGTTCCTCACCAAGTGGGCGCCCCTCCGTGTAGCACCTCCGGTGCCAGCCAGCCCAGTCCCAGACGCTGGTCCTCTGAAGCAGGACGTCGTTGCGACGAATTCGACGACGAGGATGCGGGCCGGGCATATCGTCGAGAACAAATACTATATGCCCGCAAAAAGTAACATTTTTTAAATGATTGGATTGTGATAACTAAAATTCTATATGTAAATTCTAACAATTTGACATTAATCTAATTCATCTAACTAAAACTAATTCTAAAATTTCTAACATTTCTATATATATAACTAACATTTCTAGAAAATTTCTGTAACATTTCTAATATTTCTATAACTAAAAAACAGAAAAATTGCTAACATCTCTATAAATATGTCTATGACTAAAAAACAGAAAAAATTTATAATATTTCTATAACATTTCTAATATTTCTATAACTAAAAAATAGAAACATTTCTAACATTTCTATAGATATTTCTATAACCAAAATTTATAACTAAAAAACTAATGTGTGTGTGTGTGTGTGGACATGGCGGCCGGGGCATGAGCTCACCGGTGAGGCCTTGGGCGATCGGGACGGAGACGGCACCCACGACGGGCGGAGATGATGGGGACGGGACGGGCTGGGAGGGAATGACAGAGACTGAGGGCAGACGGCGGCAACCAGGGCGAAGCGGCGACAGAAGCCTTGGCAGCGGCAGGGCAGCAGGGGACAGGGAGCAGCGATGGCGGCGGCGTGGGCGAGACGGCAGGCGACTCTGAGGCAGAGGAGAAAGACGCAGGGAGAGATGAGAAATGATTTTTTTTGAAGTGGTTTCTTATATAGGACACCCCTTTAATACCGTTTGGAGCCACCAACCGGTACTAAAGGTCTGTTTTGGGCACGCCAAGCGGAGGGAAGCGCCCCCCTTTAGTACCGGGTGGTGGCTCCAACCGGTACTAAATACCCCCCCCCCCCTTAGTACCGGTTAGTGCCACGACCCGGTACTAAAGGTGTGTGCTGGGGCAGGTTCGGTGCGACAGGTTTAGTCCCACCTCGCTAGCCAAGGGGCGTCCGCACTGGTTTATAAGCCCCAGTGCGGTAGCTCTCTCGAGCTCCTCTCCAAAGCAGGCCTACTGGGCCTACATTACATGCTGCCTCAGGCCTCTTGGGCCTTTTGGGCCTGCATCCTGGCCCAACAACATGTTGGGTTTCTAGTCGTATGCAGGCCGCTCTGGCCCTTTTTTATTTTCTTTTATTTTCTTTATTTATTTTTGTTTTATTTATTTTCGAGTTGTTTTTGCTATATTTAGAGTTTCTTTGTGAATATTTTTGCTTTAGGTACAAAAAATTACAAACTTTCTGTTAGTGCCGGTAGTTTTCAAATTTGAATAGTTTAAATTTTGAATTATTTGAAATTTGTGTGAATCACTAGTTTGTGAATAACTTAACTGAAAAGATTTTTCAGTGATTCTTTTTTCTTGTGTTTAATATTAGTGTGTTTTATCATTATATTCAATTCGGTAATGCTTAGGTTATTTAAAAAATGAAATGCCTTTGTAACAGATGATTTTTCGTCCGAAACCCTGATACTTCGAAAGAGATTGTCCATTTTGTACACGAAGTGCATCCAATTTTTGCGGTCACCCTCTCTACTTTTGGCACATGCTTGTGGGTGAAATTATGATACCATGCCAACTTTCAACCTTTTATGAGTTCATTTGAAATGCTTTTCAATCTCAGGATCATTTAGCGTTTCAAATGCATGAAAGATTTGTTTGCACATAAAATTTCTTCGCGTTTCAAATGCCAAAACACATAACTACCCTAACTATTACAGAGATTCCCTCCTGGGTGTGAAACACAGAAGAAAGTGATGATAGTGAAGCCGATCACATCCCAGATCTTTGGGTGTGAATGTTTTTCTTCGCGTGTGTCCCTTTGCGCCATAGCCATGGACAATCTTCATCATTTCACTAGATGCTCGGGTCAATATTCACTTTGAATGGAGGAATTTCATCAAACTTTTCATAATCTTCTGACATGTCTGTCTTGTCATCCACTCCGACGATGTTTCTTTTCCCTGAAAGAACTATGTGGCGCTTTGGCTCATCGTATGATCCATTCGCGTCCTTATCTTTTCCTTTTCTCGGCCTGGTAGACATGTCTTCCACATAAAAAACCTGCGCCACATCATTGGCTAGGATGAATGGTTCGTCTGCATATGCAAGATTGTTGAGATCCACTGTTGTCATTCCGTACTACGGGTCTTCCTTACCCTGCCTCGTGTCACATTGACCCATTTGCACTGAAACAAAGGGACCTTCAAACCACCTCCATAGTTAAGTTCCCATATGTCCTCTATGTAACCATAATATGTTTCCTTTCCCGTGTTGGTTGTTGCATCAAAGCGGACACCACTGTTTTGGTTGGTGCTCTTCTTATATTGGGCGATCGTGTAAAATTAATGTATTCCCATTTATCTCGTACCCTTTGAAAGTCATTATATTCGAAGATGGTAACTGGGACAGCGAGTACATGTCATCTTCAATATCGCCATCATGCATGGCACGTTTCTGCAACCAACTGGCGAAAGTCCTTGTTTGTTCACGTGTAATCCAGTCGTCAGACTGCGCCGGGTGTTTGGAGTGTAGAAAATCCTTGTGTTCCTCCATATACGGAGCCACCAAGGCAGAATTCTGTAGAACTGTGTAGTGTGGTTCAGTGAGAGTATGCCCGTCCATACATATTATTTGATCCCCTCCTAGCGTGCCTTTTCCATCCAGTCTGCCCTTATGCCGCGATTCAGGAACTCCAATCGGCTTCAGGTCAGGAATAAAGTCAATACAAAACTCAATGACCTCCTCATTTTAATGGCCCTTCGAGATGCTTCCTTCTGGCCTAGCACGGTTATGAACATATTTCTTCAAGACTCCCATGAACCTCTTAAAGGGGAACATATTGTGTAGAAATACATGACCCAAAACGTTAATCTCTTCACAAAGGTGAACTAGGACGTGCGTAATGATGTTGAAGAAGGATGGCGGGAACACCAACTCGAAACTGACAAGACATTGCACCAAATCATTCTGTAACCTTGGTATGATTTCTGGATCGATTACCTTCTGAGAGATTGCATTGAGGAATGCACATAGCTTCAAAATGGCTAATCGAACGTTTTCCGGTAGAAGCCCCCTCAAAGCAACCGGAAGCAGTTGTGTCATAATCACATGGCAGTCATGAGACTTTAGGTTCTGGAACTTTTTCTCTACCATATTTATTATTCCCTTTATATTCGACGAGAAGCCAGACGGTACCTTCATACTGAGCAGGCATTCAAAGAAGATTTCCTTCTCTTCTTTGTTAAGAGCGTAGCTGGCCTGACCCTGATGTATGCCATCTTTTCCGTGCATACGTTGCTGGTCCTCCCGTGCCTCTGGTGTATCTTTTGTCTTCCCATACACGCCCAAGAAACCAAGCAGGGTCACGCAAAGATTCTTCATCACGTGCATCACATCGATTGCGGAGCGGACCTCTAGGTATTTCCAATATGGCAGGTCCCAAAATATAGATTTCTTCTTCCAAATGGGTGCGCGTCTGTCAGCGTCCTTTAGAACAGGTTGTCCGCCAGGACCCTTTCCAAAGATTACCTTTAAATCGTTGACCATATCATGTACATCAGCACCAGTACGGTGGCGAGGCTTCATCCGGTGATCCGCCTCACCTTTGAAATGCTTGCCTTTCTTTCTTACGAGATGCCTGCTCGGAAGAAATCGACGATGTCCCAGGTACACATTCTTCCTACAACTATCCAAATATATATTGTCGGTATCATCCAAACAGTGCGTGCATCCGCGGTATCCCTTGTTTGTCTGTCCTGAAAGGTTACTGAGAGCAGGCCAATCATTGATGGTCACGAACATCAACGCCTTTAGGTCAAATTCTTCCTGTTTGTGCTCATCCCACGCACGTACACCTTTTCCATTCCACAGCTGTAATAGTTCTTCAACTAATGGCCTTAAATACACATAAATGTCGTTGTCGGGTTGCTTAGGGCCTTGGATGAGCACTGGCATCATAATGAACTTCCGCTTCCTACACAACCAAGGAGGAAGGTTATATAAACATAGATTCACAGGCCACGTGCTATGGTTGCTGCTCTGCTCCCCAAAAGGATTAACGCCATCTGCGCTTTGAACAAACCATACGTTCCTTGGGTCACCTGCAAACTCCTCCCTGTACTTTCTCTCGATTTTTCTCCACTGCGACCCGTCAGCGGGTACTCTCAACTTTTCATCTTTCTTACGGTCTTCTTCGTGCCATCGCATCGCCTTCGCATGCTCTTTGTTTTGGAAAAAACGTCTCAACCGTGGTATTATAGGAGCATACCACATAACCTTGGCAGGAATCTTCTTCCTGGGGCGCTCGCCCTCGACATCACCAGGGTCATCGCGACTGATCTTATAACGCAATGCACCGCATATCGGGCAAGCGTTCAAATCCTCGTACTCACCGCGGTAGAGGATGCAGTCATTAGGGCATGCATGTATCTTCTGCACCTCTAACCCTAGAGGACAGACAACCTTCTTTTCTTCATACGTACTCTCGGGCAATTCGTTGTCCTTTGGAAGCATATTCTTTATCATTACACGCAACTTTCCAAATCCCTTGTCAGATACACCATTCTCTGCCTTCCATTGCAGCAATTCCAGTGTGGTGCCCAACTTTTTTTTGTCAGCTTCGCAATTCGGGTACAACAATTTCTTGTGATCCTCTAACATGCGCTGCAACTTCTTCTTCTCCAAATCACTTGCGCAGTTTCTCTTTGCATCGGCAATGGCCCGACCTAGATCATCAGCGGGCTCATCTGATGCCTCTTCTTCAGCTTCTTCCCACATTGCCGGCTCAGCTTCTTCCCCCATTGTTGTATCATCGTATTCAGGGAACCCATGGCCAGGATAGCTGTCGTCGTCCTCTTCTTCTTTATTGTCTTCCATCATAACCCCCCGTTCTCCGTGCTTGGTCCAAACATTATAGTGGGGCATGAAACCGGACTCAAATAGGTGGACGTGAATGGTTCTTGACGTTGAGTAATTGTGACCATTCTTACAGCCAGCACATGGAAAAGGCATAAAACCATCCGCCCGCTTGTTTGGCTCAGTGGCAAGCAGAAAAGTTTGCACGCCATTAATGAACTCGGGAGAGCATCGGTCATCATACATCCATTGTCGGCTCATCTTCATTACACAACACCGAAAAGATCAAATTAATACAAATTCATACATAAATTTCATATATATATATATATATATATATATATATATATATATATATATATATATATATATATATATATATATATGCCATCAAGATTGTAACTAAGGTAACAATTGATTCAACAGCATAATGACACCAAGCCTCACTATCAATGGCATATTTTCTAATCTTTCTAATCTTCAAGCGCATTTTCTCCATCTTGATCTTGTGATCATCGATGACATCGGCAACATGCAACTCCAATTCCATCTTCTCCCCCTCAATTCTTTTCAATTTTTTTTTCAAATACTTGTTTTCTATTTCAACTAAATTTAACCTCTCGACAATAGGGTCGGTTGGAATTTCCGGTTCACATACCTCCTAGATAAAAATATCCATGTCAACTTGATAGGCATAATTTGTCATAAACACGAAATGCAACAACTAGTTTTAAAAGAGAATATACCACATCCGAATCATAACAAGGACGAGGGCCGGCAGGGATGGATATCAAAACCATGGCACTATGTATAATAAACAACGTACGGGTAAGATAATTATATGAGTAACTATATACCCAAATCACACCAACATCAATTTGGTAATGTAAAACATTCATGAACAAGAGCCTCACCACAAGGTGGTGTCGGCTGACAGGCAGTCTTGAGGCGATCGACGGTGGTTACGACGGAGATTTAGAAGGCACTAAGTAAACGACACCCACATATGCAAACTAAGTGTTATTTTTGACCTCAAATTGCATATAAATCAAATACTAGCACATATAATTCCTCCCAAATTACTAAACTCACAAATTAATCACTATGCAAAGCATTGCAAGAGCTAATCTAGCAATGAGAGATGAAAGGACAAAGTTGCTAACCTTTGTGATCATTTGAATGGATGAGGGCCTTCAAATCTTGACAAATCTTGGGCAAAATATGCGATGAGTTCGAGGAAGAGGGGAAGAACAGAGGAGGAGAGGGGAAAGGGGAAGAACAGAGCGAGCTCGGGTGGACGAAGGGTTTATGTAGGACGACCTTTAGTACCGGTTCGTAACACAAACCGGTACTAAAGGTGCGAGAGGGGCCCCAGACTGACAACATCCTGCCACTACTCACTTTAGTACCGGTTTGTGACACGAACCGGTGCTAAAGGTTTGCCACGAAACTGTACTAATGAGAGCGGTCGGCTAGCCGTTGGAACCGGCACTAATGGACACATTAGTGTCGGCTCATAATCAAACCGGCACTAATGTGCTTCACATTTGACCCTTTTCTACTAGTGGGTGAGCATGAACATTATATCTGGATATTGTTTGATGCGAGATAGTTATTCATTTAAATCAAAGAATAATGATTGTTCTATTTATATGAGTAATATTTTTTATGGTCATGCACCCTTGCTGAGTGGTCTATTTTTGTTGAATCTCGATCGTGATGATACACATATTCATAATATTGAAGCCAAAAGATGCAAATTTGGTAATGATAGTGCAACTTATTTGTGGCACTGTCGTTTGGGTCATATCGGTGTAAAGCGCATGAAGAAACTCCATGCTGATGGAATTTTGGAATCACTTGATTATGAATCACTTGGTGCTTGCAAACTGTGCCTCATGGGCAAGATGACTAAAACTTTGTTCTCTGGAACAATGGAATGAGCTACTGACTTATTGGAAATTATACATACAGATGTATGCAGTCCAATGAGTATTGAGGCTCGTGGCGGGCATCGTTATTTTCTTACCTTCACAGATGATTTGAGAAGATATGGTTATATCTACTTAATGAAGCTTAAGTCTGAAACATATGAAAAGTTCAAAGAATTTCAGAGTGAAGTGGAAAAAATCATCGTAACAAGAAAATAAAGTTTCTACGATCTGATCATGGAGGAGTCTATTTGAGTTACGAATTTGGTCTTCATTTGAAACATTGTGGAATAGTTTCACAACTTACGCCACCTGGAACACCACAGCGAAATGGTGTGTCCGAACGTTGTAACCGTACTTTATTATATATGGTGTGATCTATGATGTCTCTTACTGATTTACCGCTACCATTTTGGGGTTATGCTGTAGAGACAGCTGCATTCATTTTAAATAGGGCACCATCAAAATCCGTTGAGACGACACCTTATGAGCTGTGATTTGGCAAGAAACCAAAGTTATCGTTTCTTAAATTTTGGGGCTGTGATGCTTATGTGAAAAAGGTTCAACCTAATAAGCTCGAACCCAAATAGGAGAAGTGCGTCTTCATAGGACACCCAAAGAAAACTGTTGGGTACACCTTCTATCACATATCTGAAGGCAAAATCTTTGTTGCTAAAAATGGATCCTTTCTAGAGAAGGAGTTTCTCTCGAAAGAAGTGAGTGGGAGGAAAGTACAACTTGATGAGGTAATTGTACCTTCACCCTTATTGGAAAGTAGTTCATCACAGAAATCAGTTCCTGTGATTCCTATAACAATTACTGAGGAAGCTAATGATGATGATAATGAAACTTCAGATCAAGTTACTACCGAACCTCGTAGGTCTTCTAGAGTAAGATCAGCACCAGAGTGGTACGGTAATCCTGTTCTAGAAGTCATGTTACTAGACCATGGTGAACCTATGAACTTTTTTGAAGCGATGATGAGCCCAGATTCTGTGAAATGGCTTGAGGCCATGAAATCTGAGACGGGATCCATGTATGAGAACAAAGTGTGGAATTTGGTGGACTTGCCCGATGATCGGCAAGCCATAGAAAATAAATGGATCTTCAAGAAGAAGACCAACACAGACGGTAATGTTACTGTCTACAAAGCTCGACTTTTTGCGAAATGTTTTTGACAAGTTCAAGGAGTTGACTACGATGAGACTTTCTCAACCGTAGCGATGCTTAAGTCTGTCTGAATCATGTTAGCAATTACCGCATTTTATGATTATGAAATTTGGCAGATGGATTTCAAAACTGCATTCCTAAATGGATTTCTGGAAGAAGAGTTGTATATGATGCAACCAGAAGGTTTTGTCGATCCAAAGGGTGCTAACAAAGTGTGCAAGCTCCAGTGATCCATTTATGGACTGGTGCAAGCCTCTCGGAGTTGGAATAAACGCTTTGATAGTGTGATTAAAGCATATGGTTATATACAGACTCTTGGAGAAGCCTCTATTTACAAGAAAGTGAGTGGGAGCTCTATAGAATTTGTAATATTATATGTGGATGACATATTGTTGAGTGGAAATGATATAGAATTTCTGGATAGCATAAAGGGATACCTGAATAAGAGTTTTTCTATGAAAGACCTCAGAGAAGCTTCTTACATATTGGGCATCAAGATCTATAGAGATAGATCAGAATGCTTAATTGGACTTTCACAAAGTACATACATTGATAAAGTTTTGAAGAAGTTCAAAATGGATCAGTGAAAGAAAGGGTTGTTGCCTGTGTTACGATGTGTGAAGTTGAGTCAGGCTCAATGCCCAACCACTGCAGAAGATAGAGAGAAAATGAAAGTCATTCCCTATGCTTCAGCCATAGGTTCTATCATGTATGCAATGTTGTGTACCAGACCTGATGTGTGCCTTGTTATAAGTATAGCAGGGAGGTACTAAAGTAATCCCGGAGTGGAGCACTGGACAGCGGTCAAGAACATCCTAAAATACCTGAAAAGGACTAAGGATATGTTTCTCGTTTATGGAGGTGACAAAGAGCTCGTCGTAAACGTTTACGTCGATGAAAGTTTTGACACTGATCCGACTCTAAGTCGCAAACCGGATACATATTTCTATTGAATGGAGGAGCTGTCAGTTGGTGTAGTTCCAAGCAGAGCGTCATGGCGGGATCTACATGTGAAGCAGAGTACATTGCTGCTTCGGAAGCAGCAAATGAAGGAGTTTGGACGAAGGAGTTTATATCCGATCTAGGTGTCATACCTAGTGCATCGGGTCCAATGAAAATCTTTTGTGACAATACTGGTGCAATTGCCTTGGCAAAGGAATCCAGATTTCACAATTGAACCAAGCACATCAATAGACACTTCAATTCCATCCGTCATTAAGTGTTGGAGGGGGACATAGAGATTTGCAAGATACATACGGATCTGAATGTTGCATACCCATTGACTAAGCCTCTTCCACGAGCAAAACATGATCAGCACCAAAGCTCCATGGGTGTTTGAATCATTACTATGTAATCTAGATTATTGACTCTAGTGCAAGTGGGATACTGAAGGAAATATGCCTTAGAGGCAATAATAAAGTTATTATTTATTTCCTTATTTCATGATAAATGTTTATTATTCATGGTAGAATTGTATTAACCGGAAACTTAGTACATGTGTGAATACATAGACAAAACATATTGTCCCTAGTATGCCTCTACTTGACTAGCTCGTTAATCAAAGATGGTTAAGTTTCTTGACCATAGACATGTGTTGTCATTTGATGAACGAGATCACATCATTAGGAGAATGATGTGATGGACATGATGTTGGTAATATGCCCTAGAGGCAATAATAAAAGCGTTATTATTATATTTCCTTGTTCATGATAAATGTCTTTATTCATGCTATAACTGTATTATCCGGAAATCGTAATACACGTGTCAATACATAGACTACAATACGTCCCTAGTAAGCCTCTAGTAGACTAGCTCGTTGGTCAACAGATAGTCATGGTTTCCTGACTATGGACATCGATGTCATTGACAACGGGATCACGCCATTAGGAGAATGACGTGATGGACAAGACCCAATCCTAAGCATAGCACAAAGATCGTGTAGTTCGCTTTTGCTAGAGCTTTTCCAATGTCAAGTATCTCTTCCTTAGACCGTGAGATCGTGTAACTCCCGGATACCGTAGGAATGCTTTGGGTGTACCAAACGTCACAACGAATCGGGTGACTATAAAGGTGCATTACAGGTATCTACGAAAGTGTATGTTGGGTTGACACAGATCGAGACTGGGATTTGTCACTCCGTATGACGGAGAAGTATCACTGGGCCCACTCGGTAGTGCATCATCATAATGAGCTCAAAGTGACCAAGTGTCAGGTCACGGGATCATGAATTACGGCACGAGTAAAGTGACTTGCCGGTAACGAGACTAAACGAGGTATTGGGATACCGACGATCGAGTCTCGGGCAAGTAACATACCGTCTGACAAAGGGAATAGCATACGGGGGTTGCTTGAACCCTCGACATCGTGGTTCATCCGATGACAACATCGAGGAGCATGTGGGAGCCAACATGGGTATCCAGATCCCGCTGTTGGTTATTGACCTGAGATCGTCTCGGTCATGTCTGCATGTCTCCCGAACCCGTAGGGTCTACACACTTAAGGTTCGGTGACGCTAGGGTTAATAGGAAGACAAGTATGTGATTACCGAATGTTGTTCGAGTCCCGGATGAGATCCCGGACGTCACGAGGAGTTCCGGAATGGTCCGGAGGTAAAGATTTATATATGGAAAGTGGTTAAACGGACTTGGAAAGTTTCGGGGTATACCGGTAATGTACCGGGGCCACGGGAGAGTTCGGAGGTCCACGGGAGGGGCCACCTCCGGGGCCACATGGGCTAAGTGGGAGGGAGCCAGCCCCTGGTGGGCTGGGTGCACCTCCCACCTAGGCCCATCGCGCTAGGGCATGGGGAGGGAAACCCTAAAGGGGCGCCCCTAGCTTGGGGGCAAGCCACCCTCCCTCCTCCCCTTTGGCCGCCGCCCCATCTAGGGTTCCCCTAGATGGCCGGCCCCCTGCCCTCTCCTCCTATAAATAGAGGGGTGGGGGAGGGCTGCACACACCATTGAAGGCGCAGCCCTCCCTCCCAACACCTCTCTTTCTCCACGTGAAGCTTGGCGAAGCCCTGCCGGAGAACTGCCAGACCAACTGCACCACGCCGTCGTGCTGCCATTGGAGTTGTCTTCCTCAACCTCTCCTTCATCCTTGATGGATCAAGACGGAGGAGACGCCATCGTCCCGTACGTGTGTTGAACACGGAGGTGCTGTCCGTTCAGCACTTGGTCATCGGTGATCGGAATCACGTTGGGAACGACTCCATTATCACCACTCCCTCGAACGCTTCCGTACTCGATCTACAAGTGGTATGTAGATGCAAACTCTCTCTCTTGACTCGTTGCTTAGATGAACTCATAGATAGATCTTGGTGAAACCGTAAGAAAATTTTTAATTTTCTGCAACGTTCCCCAACAGTGGCATCATGAGCTAGGTCTATTCGTAGTTCTCTATTGCACGAGTAGAACACAATATAGTTGTGGGCGTGGATCTTGTCAACTTACTTGCCGTTACTAATCTTATCTTGCTTCCGCGTATTGTGGGATGAAGCGGCCCGGACCAACCTTACACGCACGCTTACGTGAGACCGGTTCCACCGACTAACATGCACTAGTTGCATATGGTGGCTGGCGGGTGTACATCTCTTCTACTTTAGTTGGAGCGGATTCGATGAAAAGGGTCCTTATGAAGGGTAAATAGAAGTTGACAAGATCACGTTGTGGTTATTCGTAGGTAAGAAAACGTTCTTGCTAGAACCCAATTGCAGCCACGTAAAAGATGCAACAACAATTAGAGGACGTCTAACTTGTTTTTGCAGCAATTGTCATGTGATGTGATATGGCCAAGTTGTGATGAATGATGAATGACATATTGTGATGTATGAGATCATGTTCTTGTAATAGGAATCACGACTTGCATGTCGATGAGTATGACAACCGGCAGGAGCCATAGGAGTTGTCTTTATTTTTTTTATGACCTGCGTGTCATTGAAGAACGCCATGTAAATTACTTTACTTTATTGCTAAACGCGTTAGCCATAGAAGTAGAAGTAGTCGTTGGCGTGACAACTTCATGGAGGCACAATGATGGAGATCATGATGATGGAGATCATGGTGTCATGCCGGTGACAAGATGATCATGGAGCCCCGATGTTGGAGATCAATGGAGTTTTATGATATTGGCCATATCATGTCACTACTATATAATTGCATGTGATGTTTATTATGTTTATACATCTTGTTTACTTAGAACGACGGTAGTAAATAAGATGATCCCTTACAACAATTTCAAGAAATGTTCTCCCTAACTGTGCACCGTTGCTAAAGTTCGTCGCTTCTAAGCACCACGTGATGATCGGGTGTGATGGATTCTTACGCTCACATACAACGGGTGTAAGACAGATTTACACATAAAACACTTAGGGTTAAACTTGACGAGCCTAGCATGTACATACATGGCCTCGAACACGGAGACCGAAAGGTCGAACACGAGTCGTATAGAAGATACGATCAACATGAGAATGTTCACCGACGATGACTAGTCCGTCTCACGTGATGATCGGACACGGCCTAGTCGACTCGGATCGTGTAACGCTTAGATGACTAGAGGGATGTCTAATCTGAGTGGGAGTTCATTTAAATAATTTGATTATATGAACTTAATTATCATGAACTTAGTCTAAAACTTTGAATGATATGTCTTGTAGATCAAATGGCCAACGCTCATGTCAACATGAACTTCAACGCGTTCCTAGAGAAAACCAAGCTCAAAGATGATGGCAGCAAATATACTGACTGCGTCCCGAACAAGAGGATCATCCTCATAGCTGCCAAGAAGGCATATGTCCTAGAAGCACCGTTAGGTGACCCACCTGCTCTCCCAGCACTGCAAGACGATTTGAACGTTTGGCAGACACGTACTGATGATTACTCCCTCGTTCAGTGCGGCATGCTTTACAGCTTAGAACCGGGGCTCCAAAAGCGTTTTGAGCATCACGGAGCATATGAGATGTTCGAAGAGCTGAAACTAGTTTTCCAAGCTCACGCCCGGGTCGAGAGATATGACATCTCCGACAAGTTCTATAGTTGTAAGATGGAGGAAAATAGTTCTGTCAGTGAGCACATTCTGAAGATGTACAGGTTGCACAACCGTATGACCCAGCTGAATATTAACCTCCCCGATGAGGCGGTCATTGACAGAATCCTCGATCGCTCCCACCAAGCTACAAGAGCTTTGTGATGAACTCCAATATGCAGGGGATGGTAAAGACCATTCCTGAAGTATTCTCTATGCTGAAGTCAGCCGAGGTTGAAATCAAGAAAGAACATCAAGTGTTGATGGTCAATAAGACCACTAAGTTCAAGAAGGGCAAGGGCAAGAAGAACTTCAAGAAGGACGGCAAGGAGGTTGCCGCCCGGTAAGCAAGTTGCCGGAAGAAGTCAAAGAATGGACCCAAGCCCGAGACTGAGGTGCTTTTATTGCAAGGGAAGGGTCCTTTGGAAGCGGAACTGCCCCAAATACTTAGCGGACAAGAAGGCCGGCAACACCAAAGGTATATTTGATATACATGTAATTCATGTGTACCTTACCGACTCGTAGTAACTCCTGGGTATTTGATACCGGTGCCGTTGCTCATATTTGTAACTCACAGCAGGAGCTGCGGAATAAGCGGAGGCTGGCGAAGGGCGAGGTGACGATCTTGGCGTCGGGAATGGTTCCAGTCGATGTGATCGCCGTCGACGCTACCTCTTCATTTACCTACGGGATTAGTTATAAACCTTAATAATTGTTATTTGGTGCCAAGTTTGAGCATGAATATTGTATTTGGATCTCGTTTAATACGGGATGGCTACTCATTTAAATCCGAGAATAATGGTTGTTCTATTTATATGAGAGATATGTTTTATGGTCATGCTCCGGTGGTCAATGGTTTATTCTTAATGAATCTCGAGCGTAGTATTACACATGTTCATAGCGTGAATACCAAAAGATTTAAAGTTGATAACGATAGTCCCACATACTTGTGGCACTGCCGCCTTATGGTCACATTGGTGTCAAGCGCATGAAGAAGCTCCATGCTGATGGACTTTTGGAGTCTCTTGATTATGAATCATTTGACACATGCGAACCATGCCTCATGGGCAAGATGACCAAGACTCCATTCTCTGGAACAATGGAGCGAGCAACCAACTTGTTGGAAATCATACATACCGATGTAAAAGCGGTCCAATGAGCGTTGAGGCTCGCGGAGGGTATCGTTATGTTCTCACTCTCACATATGACTTGAGTAGATATGGGTATGTCTACTTGATGAAACACAAGTCTGAGACCTTTGAAAAGTTCAAGGAATTTCAGAATGAAGTAGAGAATCAACGTGACCGAAATATATAATTCTTACGATCAGATCGTGGAGGAGAATATTTAAGTCACGAATTTGGTACACACTTAAGAAAATGTGGAATCGTTTCACAACTGACACCGCCTGGAACACCTCAGCGTAACGGTGTGTCCGAACGTCGTAATCGCACTCTATTGGATATGGTGCGATCTATGATGTCTCTTACCGATTTACCGCTATCATTTTGGGGATACGCTCTAGAGACAGCTACATTCACTTTAAATAGGGCACCGTCTAAGTCCGTTGAGACGACACCGTATGAATTATGGTTTGGGAAGAAACCTAAGCTGTCGTTTCTAAAAGTTTGGGGATGCGATGCTTATGTCAAGAATCTTCAACCTGAAAAGCTCGTACCCAAGTCGGAAAATGCGTCTTCATAGGATACCCTAAAGAAACCATTGGGTATACCTTCTACTTAAGATCCGAGGGCAAGATCTTTGTTGCCAAGAACGGAACCTTTCTGGAAAAGGAGTTTCTCTCGAAAGAAGTAAGTGGGAGGAAAGTAGAACTCGATGAAGTACTACCTCTTGAACAGGACAGTAGTGCAGCTCAGGAAAATGTTCTTGTGATGCCTACACCAACTGAAGAGGAAATTCATAATGATGATCAAGGTACTTCGGATCAAGTTGCTACTGAACTTCGTAGGTCCACTAGGACACGTTCCGCACCAGAGTGGTACGGCAACCCTGTCCTGGAAATCATGTTGTTAGACAACGGTGAACCTTCGAACTATGAAGAAGCGATGGCGGGCCCAGATTCCAACAAATGGCTAGAAGCCATGAAATCCGAGATAGAATCCATGTATGAAAACAAAGTGTGGACTTTGACTGACTTGCCCGATGATCGCCGACAGATAGAAAACAAATGGATCTTTAAGAATAAGACGGACGCGGATGGTAATGTCACCATCTAAAAAGCTCTACTAGTCGATAATCTATAACTCCAAGTTCAAGTGATAGACAACGAAGAGACTTACTCTCCCGTAGAGAATCTTAAGTCCGTCCGAATCATGTTAGCAATTGCCGCATACTATGATTATGAGATATGGCAGATGGACGTCAAAACAGCGTTCATAACGGATATCTTAAGGAAGAGCTGTATATGATGCAGCCGGAGGGTTTTGTCGATCCTAAGAATGCTGACAAAGTATGCAAGCTCCAGCGATCCATTTATGGGCTGGTGCAAGCATCTCGGAGTTGGAACATTCGCTTTGATTAGATGATCAAAGCGTTTGGGTTTATGCAGACTTATGGAGAAGCCTGCGTTTACAAGAAAGTGAGTGGGAGCTGTGTAGCATTTCTCATATTATATGTAGATGACATACTTTTGATGGGAAATGATATAGAATTCTTGGACAGCATTAAGGCCTACTTGAACAAGTGTTTTTCAATGAAGGACCTTGGAGAAGCTGTTTTTATATTAGGCATCAAGATCTATAGAGATAGATCGAGACGCCTCATAGGTCTTTCACAAAGCACATACCTTGATAAGATTTTGAAGAAGTTCAAAATGGATCAGTCCAAGAAAGGGTTCTTGCCTGTATTGCAAGGTGTGAAATTGAGCTCAGCTCAATGCCTGACCACGGCAAAAGATAAAGAAGAGATGAGTGTCAACCCTATGCCTCAGCCATAGGATCTATTATGTATGCCATGCTGTGTACCAGATCTGATGTAAACCTTGCCGTAAGTTTGGTAGGAAGGTACCAAAGTAATCCCGACAAGGAACACTGGACAGCGGTTAAGAATATCCTGAAGTACCTGAAAAGGACAAAGGACATGTTTCTCGTTTATGGAGGTGACGAAGAGCTCGTCGTAACGGGTTACGTCGACGCTAGCTTCGACACAGATCTGGATGACTCAAAGTCACAGACCGGATACGTGTATATGTTGAATATTGGAGCAGTAAGCTGGTGCAGCTGCAAGCAAAGCGTCGTGGCGGGATCTACATGTGAAGCGGAGTACATGGCAGCCTCGGAGGCAGCACATGAAGCAATTTGGGTGAAGGAGTTCATCACCGACCTAGGAGTCATACCCAATGCGTCGGGGCCGATCAAACTCTTCCGTGACAACACCGGAGCTATTGCCCTTGCCAAGGAGCCCAGGTTTCACAAGAAGACCAGGCACATCAAGCGTCGCTTCAACTCCATCCGTGAAAATGTTCAAGATGGAGACATAGATATTTGTAAAGTGCAAACGGATCTGAATGTCGCAGATCCATTGACTAAACCTCTCTCGCGGGCAAAACATGATCAACACCAGAACTCTATGGGTGTTCGATTCATCACAATGTAACTAGATTATTGACTCTAGTGCAAGTGGGAGACTATTGGTAATATGCCCTAGAGGCAATAATAAAAGTGTTATTATTATATTTCCTTGTTCATGATAAATGTCTTTATTCATGCTATAACTGTATTATCCGGAAATCGTAATACACGTGTGAATACATAGACTACAATACGTCCCTAGTAAGCCTCTAGTAGACTAGCTCGTTGGTCAACAGATAGTCATGGTTTCCTGACTATGGACATCAGATGTCATTGACAACGGGATCATGTCATTAGGAGAATGACGTGATGGACAAGACCCAATCCTAAGCATAGCACAAAGATCGTGTAGTTCGTTTTGCTAGAGCTTTTCCAATGTCAAGTATCTCTTCCTTAGACCGTGAGATCGTGTAACTCCCGGATACCGTAGGAATGCTTTGGGTGTACCAAACGTCCACAACGCAACCGGGTGACTATAAAGGTGCATTACAGGTATCTCCGAAAGTGTCATTGGGTTGACACGGATCGAGACAGGATTTGTCACTCCGTATGACGGAGAGGTATCACTGGGCCCACTCGGTAGTGCATCATCATAATGTGCTCAAAGTGACCAAGTGTCTGGGCACGGGAGCATGCATTACGGTACGAGTAAAGTGACTTGCCGGTGAGACTAAACGAGGTATTGGGATACCGACGATCGAGTCTCGGGAAAGTAACATACCGTCTGACAAAGGGAATAGCATACGGGGGTTGCTTGAACCCTCGACATCGTGGTTCATCCGATGACAACATCGAGGAGCATGTGGGAGCCAACATGGGTATCCAGATCCCGCTGTTGGTTATTGACCTGAGATCGTCTCGGTCATGTATGCGCATGTCTCCCGAACCCGTAGGGTCTACACTTAAGGTTCGGTGACGCTAGGGTTAATAGGAAGACAAGTATGTGATTACGAATGTTGTTCGAGTCCGGATGAGATCCCGGACGTCACGAGGAGTTCACGAATGGTCCGGAGGTAAAGATTTATATATGGAAAGTGGTTAAGCGGACTCCGGAAAGTTTCGGGGGTATACGGTAATGTACTGGGGCCACTGGAGAGTTAGGAGGTCCACGGGAGGGGCCACCTCCCGGGGGGCCACATGGGCTAAGTGGGAGAGGAGCCAGCCTGGTGGGCTGGGCGCACCTCCCACCTAGGCCCATCTTGGCTAGGGCATGGGGAGGAAACTCTAAAGGCGCCCCCTGGCTTGGGGGCAAGCCACCCTCCCTCCTCCCCTTTGGCCGCCGCCCCATCTAGGGTTCCCCTAGATGGCCGCCCCCTGCCCTCTCCTCCTATAAATAGAGGGGTGGGGGGAGCGCTGCACACACCATTGAAGGCGCAGCCCCTCCCCTCCCCAACACCTCTCTTTCTCCACGCGAGCTTGGCGAAGCTCTGCCGGAGAACTGCCGTACCAACTGCACCACGCCCGTCGTGCTGCCATTGGAGTTGTCTTCCTCAACCTCTCCTTCATCCTTGCTGGATCAAGACGGAGGAGACGCCATCGTCCCGTACGTGTGTTGAACACGGAGGTGTTGTCCGTTCAGCACTTGGTCATCGGTGATCGGAATCACGTTGGGAACGACTCCATTATCACCACTCCCTCGAACGCTTCCGTACTCGATCTACAAGTGGTATGTAGATGCAAACTCTCTCTCTTGACTTGTTGCTTAGATGAACTCATAGATAGATCTTGGTGAAACCGTAAGAAAATTTTTAATTTTCTGCAACGTTCCCCAACACATGAACCATCAGTTAGCTATTGTCCATTATGATCGTTACAGTTTCATTGCTACTACTTTCTTCATGACTTATACATGTTCCTCAGACTATGAGATTATGCAACTCCTGAATACCGGAGGAACACTTTGTGTGCTACCAAACATCACAACGTAGAAGGCTGATTATATAAAGGTGCTCTACAGGTGTCTCTGAAGGTGTTTGTTGAGCTGGCATAAATCGAGATTAGGATTTGTCACTCCTTGTTTCGGAGAGGTATCTCTGGGCCCTCTCAGTAATGCTCATCACTATAAGCCTTGCAAGCAATGTGATTAATGAGTTGGTTGCAGGATGAAGTATTACGGAACGAGTAAAGAGACTTGTCGGTAACGAGATTGAACTGGGTATGATGCTACCGACGATCGAATCTCTAGCAAGTAACATACCGATGACAAAGGGAAGAACGTATGTTGTTATGCGGTTTGACTGATAAAGATCTTCGTAGAATATGTAGGAGCCAATATGAGCATCCAGGTTCCGCTATTGGTTATTGACCGTAGATGTATCTCAGTCATGTCTACATAGTTTTCGAACCCGTAGGGTCCACACGCTTAACGTTCGATGACGATATGTATTATGAGTTATGTGTTTTTGATGACCGAAGTTTGTTCGGAATCCCGGATGAGATCACGGACGTGACGAGGAGTCTCGAAATGGTCGAGACATAAAGATTGATATATTGAACGGCTATATTCGGACACTGGAAGTGTTCCGGAAAAGTTTCGGAAAAAAACCGGAGTGCCGGAGGGTTACCAGACCCCCCCCCCTCCCCAGGGAACTAATGGGCCACATGGGCCTTGATGGATAGAGAGAGGGGTGGCCAGGGCAGGCCTCGCGCCCCCTCCCCCTTGGGTCCGAATTGGACTATGGAGGGGGGGGGGGCGACGCCCCCCTTTACTTCTCCCTCTCCCTCTCCTTCCTTCCCCCTCTCTCCCTCTTGGTGGAATCCTACTAGGACTAGTAGTCCTTGTAGGACTCCCCTTGTGGGGCGCGCCCTAGGAGGGCCGGCCGGCCTCCCCCTTACTCGTTTATTGGGGGGCATGGGGAACCCTAGTACACATAAGTTTCTCTTAACCGTGTGCGGTGCCCCATCCATAGTTATACACCTCGATCATACCATCGCAGTGCTTAGGCGAAGCCCTGTGCCGGTAGCATCATCATCACCGTCGTCACGCCATCGTGCTGCCGGAACTCACCCTTGTCCTCAACTAGATCAAGAGCACGAGGGACATCATCATGCTGAACATGTGCTGAATGCGGAGGTGCCGTACGTTCGGTACTTGATCGGTTGGATCGCAAAGAAGTTCGACTACATCAACCACGTTATTGAAACGCTTCCGCTTTCGGTCTCACGAGTGCGTGGACACACTCTCCCCTCTCGTTGCTATGCATCACATAGATAGAGCTTGCGTGATCGTAGATTTTTTTTTTTGAAATTACCGCGATCCCCAACACTTCTATGTCGCTCTCTTCTTGAAGACATTGCCGTGGAGAAGTCCAGACCTCTATCTGTTACCTCCAGGGGAAACCCTAGATTGGTAGATCGGATGACGGCGGCACTTTTGCGTCGTTTCCCCCTTGGGGGCATCATCTTGGAGGTGTGCATGACTTGGGGGACAAGCGGACTTCTTTGCTGGAGAGGTGTTTTATCTTATGCATCAACGACTTTGGATCTCGGCAGCGTGGCGCAGTGGAGTCTCGGCGTTCGATGTGTGTAGATGGACTCGCGCAGGACGATGGAGCTGTCTGGCGTCGTGGTGCTGTCGATGGCAGAACTGAGAAGGTCGTGGCGCCAGTATATGCTCTGAAGATGGATCGGTGGAAGACGGCGGCCGCGGACTCTGAGAGTGCGCCGGACTGGTGTTTGCCCCAGACCAGGTACATGGCTTGGCTGGGGCCTCCGGTTTTAGATGTTAGGCTTAGGTGCGAGGTCTGTTTGGTATTAGGCTCGGACTATCAGCACCCCTTCATCAATTGGATAGAAGTAGCGATAGATGTTGCCAAGATGGTGGCTTCAGATTTACTGATGTACTACTTTGTAAGGTCTTTATGAATAATTAATAAAGTGGCTGCATGCATCGTCCAGATGCAGAGGCCATGGGTCTTTCTCCTTTAAAGGAATGTCATAAACCTCAAAGGAGCATCGACGTGAGGGGGGTGTTCGAATATAATGTCCAGCCCTCTCCTATAGTTTGGATTTTTGGATGATTTGGCCTGAGCATGAATTGAAGTATGGCATCACACAAATCAATCAAAGGTTACTTGCAAAATTAAATGGTCACTGGGCCAAACATTCGAAGAATTTTGCAACCCCCAACCTATGAAAATAAACGAAAAATAGAGACTGAACTTCCTACACAATGAAACAAAAAACATTTTTAAGTACTCCTCTATTCTGATTTTTAAGAACAATGAAAATAACATCAGTTGATCTTCCTCACATAAACATTTTTAAGTAATAGAATAACTCAATCGACCTCTTCTCCAGTTGAAATAGATCCTCCCAATTTTCTGATGACCCGACCATATCCAGCAGGAAGCCTTCTCTGCTGAAATACATTCTGTCCACCGATTATTGCAGAGGCCTCTCTGTGCGAGGCATCAGCGAGGCATATGATTCACCTTCACTCCACCAACAACTACTAGTGCTGCTACCTGAGACGGATTCAATTGAGCTCTGTATGAGAAAACTCACTATCTCGGGTGGCGGCGGCCATGAAAGGAACGGCGGATGGGCAGAGATGGCGGATGGGAAGCTCAACTCGTGGCTGTCTCGATCAACTTGTGCAGCGCATAAAGGTGACTGTCGTCCGTGTGGCAGCAAAGCCGGTTCAGGATGAACATAGGTGGAAAACGATTGGTGTCAAAAGATGAGGGGTGTAATTTGGTTGCTTTCAGAGTTCGATGGGGTATATGCCCTATACTTGATCTTCTCTGAACCAACTGCTAAGTGCTTCAATAAGTGGCCAATTGACACCACCGTTGAAGTTACCTAATACAACGTCCATCTCAAAGTATAAGCCGTTCTGTTAGGCTATTTTAGCCTACCAAACATCTTATAATTTGGAACAGAGGAAGTACAATACAAGGGCCGAAAATACGTTCTGTAGCATAGTCCATAGCCTGAAACAGTCTGGCCTCTCCCGGACATTTCAAGTGGCATAAATTGAGGTTACAAGACAGTTTAAGATGTGTGTAGCTGAACTGAAACACAATAGCCATGTTTGTCAAGAGGATAGCGTGCAGGCGCTCTCATCCCATGAGATAGTCATAACATCTCGATGCCATGATTGCCATCCACATGCATAGTCATGTAAGATCACATATTAAGCGAGAGGAATTATGGCACTTTGAATACAGCGACATTTTTCAATTTAGTTTC
Source organism: Aegilops bicornis (assembly GCA_021605145.1). Lineage (NCBI taxonomy): Eukaryota > Viridiplantae > Streptophyta > Magnoliopsida > Poales > Poaceae > Aegilops > Aegilops bicornis. The sequence continues at coordinate 850,987,346 of CM038675.1, read as the reverse complement.
AAAGTAACAAACCTTTTCCGTGTTTGCGTCGTTGATTGTATCAAGGACAAGCGTGCATTTGCCGGCATTGTCCGAGCCGTGTAGTTTTCAGTTAAATATTCTCATATGGACGAAAACGTATCTCGAGGAAGCAGCAAGGAAGAAATATCAAAAGGAAAATGGAGAAAGAGGCACATGTGCATATATAATGCAATCAGCTGGAGCTTTTGGCTAGAACATCATACAGTAATACATGCAACACAATCATTTAGTGATGATGCAACTAATCAGAACAACCCGAATCTGAGAGAAACTGAAACGAGACAAGGAAAATAATGTTTGATAACCAGCACACGTAAAGAAGACAACAACATGCAGATGCAGGTACAACTAAGCTCCGAGATGAAACACACTAGACGATTGGCAGTCGGCACCAACAAGGGCCAAACAGATTGTGCTTACGTGATGCCAAAGTGGATCCAGGTCCATCAGTCTCAGAGATAATGGGATCCTTGTCGAGCTTGGACGACTGAGGCAGCAGCTTGCCCTTCTTCATTGGCTTAGGGGTGGTCTTTAGAGGGAGGTCCATAATAGTAGCCTTGCGCTTGGAAGCACGCTCCACCGCGCCTACCCGAGCCCCATGGTATAGTTGCTCGTTGCGGGAGCTGCGACGCAGAGAAGGCCCAGGCGCAGGCTTGGCCACGACCACGTTGTTGGGCAACTCCCCCACCACAGGAATAGCAGCTGGTGCCATATGAGTAGAAGCAGTAGGCTGAGTGACTTCATCCACTGGAGCTGGTGGAGTCAACAGAGCATCATGAGAGATACCAATGACCTGCGGCTGCAAGTGATCTAGAGTGCACGACGAAGCGAGCAGATCATCATCATTGGGTTCCGTGAGAGGCGCCCTGCAAACACAAACAAAAGGCGTTAGGAGATGCATCATGAACAAATATAACAGTGTAATGGAGAAGTATCGATCTTCACTAATCAATTAACAAATCTATTCTGAAACTAAATTATGGGCTGTATATGTCGTATGACGTAGAGGCCTGGGTTTTCCCCTTTTGGAAAAAATCTGAAACTAAATTAAAAGTCCACTTTGAACAATTAATAGAAATATGTAAATTGTGTCGGAACATCATAATCCCATCATAACTCTATTATTGAACTGACATAATACATTATTTGAAGTATTAGTTTCCCTAATGAGCAGAATTATGAATAACTAGCCGTCAACTAGTGCATTCGCACATGTGCTGTTAATTAGTCATGCTTCATCATGTATAATAGCTAAAGAGCTAAACAAATGCCAACTTTGTTGAAGAGAGTATGCATAACTATTCTTTCATTCAAATAGACATTATAACATATGAAGGACATTATGATTTACTGCGAGTTAGTACTATCGCAGACATAAATCCATGTGTGAGCAGGAGATTGTGTAAGTAAATTCCAGGATGTTATTAGAGTGAAATCAAAGAAAAGTGAGGATAGGATAATTAAAAAAGAGTTCCTATCAAAAATTATAATTAGATGTTAATACTAAGATTATCCAAAATGAACAGTAAGAGTATACTGAATAAACTCATAGTAAGGCATGTATATGTTTGTACACTCATATAACATACAGATATACCTGTAGTTATACAGAGATCGTTATACTTTATTGAGTAATCTAATGAAAATAGAATTTAGTTTTTAATGGTATGTTTCTTTCCCATTTGCCGACTTGCATTTCTCATGTCAACCTTTAGTCACAGGCTTGGAAGTCTTAGAGTTTGTATTGTTGATAATCTTGAGCAGAATATAAAATGGTAATATTTGAGATGGACTAAAATAAAAGAAATTGCAAGACATCAAGTAATAATCCATGCTATCTTGATACTGCAAAGCTCAACCGCCTTCTGATTTTAACAATAATATAAGATTTGAAACATACAACTTTCACCACCACTTTTCCTATTTGTACCGTATGTTATTTAATATAGATGATGAATAGCCTTGTAGTTATATTTGCACATGTTAAGTCTAGATGCTTCAATTTTGTGTAAATAAAATTTAAAATCTCTATCATTTTATCATGCTAATATTTACGCATTCATGCAAAAATGTTTTCTCTAAACTACCTCAAAAGTGTGTTGTTCTTTTCTCTTACTTTTCTCCACTAAAATTCATTAGATAGATGACATGGATATTATTTTTCCTTATCAATGATTAAATCAGAAAAAAAAAACTTGAGGGAAAGTGGGGATTATAGCTTATGCATCAGTATATGATAGATAATTGTGTGTGCGCATGCGATCTTTCTCGTGGATGATTCACCTTGTAGTAGTATATTAGAATGGGAATTGAAGCATATAATGATTTTTACTATTTTTCCTCCTAGTTATGCCTAAAGTTGAGACATTTGTGTAGTTATCACACCTTGCTTCAAATTATAAGCAAATCCCATGCCTACAGTCAATCATATGCATCCACGAAATATAGATTCATCATCATCAGCCATATGTGTGCTTCATGCAAAAAGCAGTAAAGTAACTGTAGCAGGGAATTTGCAATATCTAGATCTAAAGCACACACAAAGTCATAATCATACGTTCCGAACTATTTAGCATGTAGTATGACATATAGATCAAACCTCGCGGAAACAATTTCCTTTGCCTCATCTCGATCAGGTACAGAATGTAGCTGGCAAAGCGTCGTGGCAAGTCGCCCTCGGCTACTGATATGCCCCGAACAACCCTGCCACGATTAAATCACCTCATCGGACAAAGGCACGCTCATCAACATCGGCCCAACTCGCCAAGACCGTGTAGTATTCGTTTGAATCTGATCTGCACGCTACCTTTTTATTGACAATTTGATCCGCACGGTACTAGATTGCCTTTTTCGTAGAGATCGCTTGCTAAGAGCCGCGGACTGCCCAGAGTCTCACGATCGAAATCTGAATCGTTTGCACATTGCCCTCCCTTAAGATCGGACGAGTGAATATAGTTTCTCCTAGAATTAACGTACCTGAAAGCTGACATGGCCCGGTTACACATAGTCTGTGCCTAACGTTGTGGAAACAGATTCTGAATCCAATATACAAAAAACGTAAAATTATTCTTCCAAAAAGGATAGTACATATATTACCATGGTGACCTCGTTCTGGATCGCACGGGCGCCATCTGGTGTATTGCAATATCCACTACGTATGGCGCCGCTATTAGTGCTTCTCATACAGATGGAGTGTATGTGGACGAGGCCATGGATTCGTCAACCAGAGGCCAACAGGATACTTTCATAAGCTAGCTGGTTAGGAAAAAATAGCAAGTGATGGTGCTGTTGATAAGTTCGAGAGAGACAATACATTTATAGAATGTTGGACCGTGTCATTTATCTCACAGTAATAGCAAGTAATGGCACTCCAAATATATTATATATTAAAGTATATGATATGCATTAAATACGTATATATTTGGATATAGCCCCTCCAATGGATTGTGTCTTATTGGTGTATCGAAAACATATCTCGTTTAATGTGTTTGGGTGCTCCTGGATTTGGATTATTGTCATTGATTTGTTTCCAAACATTTTGCTATAAATGTTCTTCCGTCATGTACAGATTTTCGTTATTACTATTTTTAGCAACATACCTATATTTTCCATAATAAACAGATTTGCAGCATGTATGTATTCAAGGGTTTATTTCGCTATAAATAACATCCCTCCAACCCCCTGTAATACACGGTGCGCAAAGTTTATATATTTAGAGTATATTTATGCTCAATTTATTTTGCGCCAATTGAGTAGAGAGAAAAGACCAAACCAATCTGACAAACTAAAAGCATGTGTAAGAAAAGAAGTTGTGAAAATGAACCAACAATATGAATCAGTGCTAAGTGGAAAAAAGCTTCAGGGGTCACCTGTCACCGTGTTCTCCATCACATTCAAACCCGTTCAGGCAACTCGACTTGGAAGTCATCCTTGAATTAAATAGCAACGCTATTTTCTTTTTCATCAAAAAACAAAAGATTGCATTAATAAAATCCCGAATGTAGGACTATATGGATGACAATGGTAAGTCAACCATAATTAATATAGCATATGTAACTAGCACGCCATCTACGAATGAGATAAAACACAGTTCCGTAGAAACTAAATGGTAGTAATATCACATAAGAAGTAATCATTCGCAACGAAAAGTTTCTTATCGTGAGATTGGTGATGAAGATGACGATAATCTAGTAGTCGATGGAGATTTGAAGGAGCAATTGGTGGATGTAGTCATGACAAGCACCACTTAGAAACGTCATCGCCCTTTTACATGTGCAGGTTACTAATCACAAGGGAATGTCTGGAGACAATTGCTTTCTTCGCCTGTTGACCGACGGGAAGGGTCGGCAGAGGCGAGTGTAGAGGAAACGATGGGTTGTGTTGCAAGATGAGACTCCTTAGATAGGGTCGTCTCCGACTTATATCCTTGATAACCCCCACATATGCAGTGTGATATGCCTATATCCCTGGAACCCCCTCCTAACATATCTCCAGCACGTACCACCTCCTAACTGCATGTTGAAGTGAATGCTTAGTTATCCTAAGTTATTGTATGAGATACACACGGATGGAGAAGGTTAATGGGTCATTAACAAAAAAGAGACACAACATAACTATGCTAGGGTTGCGCGTTGCCAAAGTCAGAAGTCACGCGTACCTAAAAGAAAATAAATCTTAAATACGATGTACTTGTGTCGTGTAAACATAGCATATCTCCTTCTTGCCACCTTGTAAGAGCATCTCCAACAGGTGATATAAAATAGGACAACTTCATAACAAATGGGTTTTTAGGACATTTCGACAAAAAACTGTGCTCCAACCATGGTTTTCACTTTCAGTGAGATTCCGGTGAAATTCACTGAATTTCAGTAATTTCAGTAGGCACTGAAATATTACATTTCAGCCAAAATATTTCAGCAATTTCAGTACAACACAAGAATTCAAATATTTTTCAAAATATTTTTCAAAATTTTCAAATTTTTAATTAAATTCAAGTGAATATTTCAGTCATTTGGCTGAAATGAAAACTGAAATCACTGAAATTCACTGAATTTCGGCGATTTCGGTTGGTGCTGAAATTTTTCTTAACCTGAAATTGAAAACCATGGCTCCAACTGCTGCCATATCTCTGTATTTTTGTGGTCCAAATTTTAGGGAGCCCTAATAAATGCCTCCTTTGCATAAATATAGGGTACATGCGCGGCTGCTGCAAAATCCAAAAACGCAGCCTCAATGGAGAACATATAGGTTATGTTGCAAGATGAGACTCTTGATAGGGACGTCTCCCACTTGTAGCCGCAGTGAGATGACCCTCATGTATGCGAGCAACCTCCTCCTGGCATATCTCGACCATGCACCATATCCTAACTGCACATTGATATGCATTCTCAATTATCCTCGGCTGGTGCATGGTGTACCTTTTCAGCTGTAAAGAGGGGGTCATCGCCTTCCCATGGATCCCGTGATCTAGGATCCAACGACCAATATTCCCAGACTCCCTGGCGAAACAAGGCACCCTCTTTCTCTGTCTATACCTCACGGTGACAGAGGGGGCTGGGACCCTAGGACTTTGCTTCGGTGGTGGTAGGTTTACGAAAAAAAGATTATGTCTCCGATCTACGCTGGCGACACGATGGCATCCCTCGATGTGGAATAACGTCTCCCCAACTCACTCTCGTTTAAGTGGTGCTTCTTCGTACCGCTAGGAGGCATGTGGAGGATGATGTGTCCACAAATCTGGTCCTCCCATTATAGTTTTTTTCTTTTGTAGATGTGTCTAGGTGGCATTGTCCTGCAGAGTGGACCATGTCGTTGTGTGTTTTTGTCATCCGCTCCAGTTCCGATCGACAAAGGTTGGCCAGCCTCGGCTTCATTGTGGAGCATGTGAGATTTGCCTTCCCCAACTCTGTCTGTTCGAACAGGGTACATTCACAGGCTCCGTCGGGCGTTTTCTTCTTAGGTCGACGATTTGCTAACTCATTCATGGTTGCCGGTGTCTTCTGGTCTACGTTGAAAACTTCCAGGCCGCTACTTCTATAAGGTCCTAGATTTCAACAAGTTTTCTTCGGCGACACGAAATCCCAAGAGCGGTAATGAGCTTCGCTCATGGCATACTGTGGTGGATGTTGGAGGAAGAAGACTTTTGTACCCAAAAGAACTTGACTTCAGTTCATGGGTGTGTGTTTGTTAGTTTGTGTATTTGTATTTGTATAATTCATTGTTCTCTCACGGAGTCAAACTACCTTAGATAACTAATGCTCATGATGCACATTGCCGAATTTGCTATTTCTCTAATGCTACATAGAATTTATTCGACAAAACAACTATACATATAATTTTGATATGATTTGTTGGAAATAATAAAAGATAATAGATTGTAGTTTCTAGACATGATAAAAGATCACAACTAAATGTCTGATGTTTTTCCAATCTCTCCAGTTTTCTGGCAGCTAAAGGCGATTCCTGTTATCCGTGTGGGTCGGGGCTTACCGACCAAAAGTGCACCCCTGCTCGTACGAATTGGATGGCCCATTGTTTGGTTGTGCTTTTTTTCTCTCTGTTTTCTTTCTTTTTGTCATTTTTTGTTTTTCTCTATTTTATTTTTTATTTTAGTTTTATTTTTCTTTTCAAATTCACAAATTTTATAATTTCGGAAATTATTTTGAATCATAAAATTTTCTTTTCAATTCTGTTAAAAACGGGCGTCCACTTGGGCCCGCACTATGGCTGTGTTTTGCTCCTCGGTCAAGTCGTAAGGCCTCTGAGGAAGAGGAGCGAGGCTTTGACCATATTTATATCGCTTGTCTCCGCCTTTACTTTCTGTACTACCTCGACTCGTACCACTACGCACGATAGTTGCGGCGTGTCTCTTCTACGATTGCTGAGACGGTGGAGACGGCTGACGTTGCTGAGTTGGAGCAGGAGGAGTGGCCTGACGCTGTGCCGGACTTGAAACAGGAGGAGTGGCCTCACGCGTTCGTGGACTTGGAGGAGGTGGCGGACTTTGAGGAGTCGGCTCACGCGTTCGTGGACTTGGAGGAGCGGGAGTCTGCTGACTCGGTGGCGGACTTCGAGGAGGAGTCGGCTCACGCCTTCGTGGACTTGGAGGAGTGGGAGTCTGCCGACTCAGTGGCGGACTTCAAGGAGGAGTCGGCAGACGCGGTGTCGGTGGACTTCGAAAGATGATCAAATCCTTTCTCCATAGGATGATACGATGTATGGCCTCTCCCAGTGTGCGCTCGTCATCACCTCCAGGAATGCCAAGCGGCTAGTCTCGAATATGGGTCCACCACTTCATCAACCATGACACGAGCATAGCCCTCTGGAATCGGGGTGCAATGGAAGGTTCCTTCAGGGGTTATTGTAAAAGCAACGGCGTCCGCCACCTTCATGGATATGTTCTTCATTTTGGAGTGTAGCTCACAGTTAGTGTTCTCTATGATGTCATCCACAGGGTATGTATCCAGCAGTGTGTCGCCCGGGGCGGAACCAACGATGCTTCTCGGCATGGATGGGACTGTGCTATCCAATGCTGTACGATCATCCGGTTGCTGCTGACGCTGCTGAGACCCCCTTTCCTGGCTAAGTGAGGTGATATGCTGCTGCTGCTGCTGGAATTTGAGTGCCAAGTCCGCGTGCCTTGCTTCTAGGACTTGAAGGCGTTCTGCGTCCTGCTTCCTCTGCTCCTCCTCCAGCTTCTTCTTCTTCTCCTCCTCCATCTTCTTTCTTGCACGGATCATGTAGTCGTCGTTCTATTCCGAAAAGCCCTCATACCAGGGAATAACGCCCTTGCCTCGTGTTCTTCCCGGATGTTCAGGATTTTCCAGGGCGCGCGTAAGCTCTTCGTTCTCTCTGTTGGACGTGAACACCCCCTTTCGAGCATCTTCTATTGCGTCAAGTATCTTTTGTTCGGCTCCTTTTAGACTTGCCTTCTTCGAAACCAGGCCTGTCTTCGGGTCCAACGCCCCCCATGCGCATAGAACCAAGTTCTACACCTGGGGGGCCAGCTCCTAGTAACCGGAGTGACCCCTGCATCCTCCATCTCTTGCTCAGACTTATCCCACTTAGGCATTCCCACCGTGTAGCCACCTGGACCCAGCCTATGGAACTGCGTCTTTTTTGCGGCATTGACCTTGTTTTTTCTCGATCGTTCCTTAGATAATTTTGATTCCTTGAATTTCACGAAATCGGCCTAGTGTTCTCTTTGCTTCTCAAGTGTTCCAATGAATTCCGGAGTCTTCCTTTCTGCAGCAAGGTAGTTGGCCCATACAGTTTTCTTGTGGGTGTTGAATGCAATTGCCATCTTTTTAAGAGCAGCGGCCTTGACTTTCTGCACATCTGCTTCAGTGAAATAATGTGGTAAGGTGAAATGTTCCATCAGTGATTCCCAAAGGTTTTTTTTTGCTCTGTCGTCGACCCAAGTAACACCTGGATGTTTAGTTTTTGACTCTTTCCATTCTTGAATAGAGATCGGGAGTAGGTCCTTCACAAGAACTCCGCACTGACGAGTCCACTTGTTCGCAATGTTCTTAGGTGTGAGGGGTTCGCCACTAGCTTTGATGGAGTCGATGTTGTACTTTACACCCTCCTTCAACTTTTTGCCCGGGCCTCGCTTTGTCCTGCTGTCTGTAGAAGCAGATTTGCTTGATCCGGAGGGTTAAAAGAAGAAATATCGATTCGTTAATATATCTTCAAATAAAAAAAAATATGTGATGATCACCAGATGCTTGCTTATATAAATATACCTCACCGGTAGTCTTTGTTATTTGAAGATCAACATTATTGTCTCTATCATCATAAACATTGTCTGCGTCATCATAATCATAATCATAGTTCATGACTTCATCAGCTCGGTCATCGAGATGGAATATCTTATCATCACCCTCTCTGGTATTGAGAAACAGTAAAACGGAGCCACCTAGGAGCCTCCACAGCGATTTTGGCTCGTCATCCATCTGATCATGCTCATCGACGCTCTGGATCAGTTCGTCATCCCAGCACTCCACATCATTACACACTTACGCTATAATTACGCACCAGCACAAGCTGCACACCGTTTCATGGGCTGCTACTCCGCAGAATGAGCTGCGGTTTCCGTCCGTAGTCGGGCCGTAAGGTAGAAGGCCCAGTCCAGTCCCATATCCTGATTCGTCCAGGTTTCCGTTCGGCGACCCAATCTCCATCCCCGAGCTGCGAACTGCTCCTCTGTTCCTCGACGCCCTGCCGCCGCCGTCATCCGTCTCGGCGTCGAGCTAGGTTTGCTTCTGCCCCTGTGCCCTCCACTCCCCCTCTGCAGGCCCCCACGGTGGCTATCTTCTTTATCTCATTTTTAATGTCGCGTCCTGCAGTGTTCTTCCATGGCGGCTGCGGCGGACACAGGCGCCGTCGGCGTCGATCACCGGCCGTCTTCCTCCTTCCATCTTGTTGCCCTTGCAGCTGTAACGCACGTCCCTCCCCATTCTGTACCTAAAGATGATCACCCTATACTGGGGAAGCGGCGGCGGAATCATGGCGACGAAGCTTGACACACCCTTCTGTAAGTTCAGCTGGTGGTTGACGTTATTTGTTGTCTGTGTGCCTACTTTTCTTGCATACCTTTTGTCACACGAGATTGTTTTAGATCATCTCCCTTTCCACCCATGCGGTCTTTTTCTGTATTTTTCAGATGATGACCCTACACACAGCCTAGGGTCATCACATTCTGTAACTTCTCTGTTGCAGATCTCTGGGAATACAGAAAATGAGGTCCAATGCATATGCCGCTTATGGTGCTCTAAGTGCCTAGGGAGTTCATTCACAGCATCATGCTTTTCTTGAGCAGGTGACACCGTGACACACAGTTTCTACTCTGGTTGTTATTTTAACAGTACATCATTAGCTGGGAGGTGTTATCATTTAAGCCTTCTTATAGGAAGCTGTTGTAGTGCTCTGGTCGAAGCGTTAAGGCAATTTTATTGATTGTAAAAGCAATTGTAAGGATTCTTTACTTATGCATCTCAGGCTACCAATTGCTTTGCTGCATATTGTTGCAGATACTACATGCCACCCTTCCGCGTTTGATCCTCACCTTGTTGAAAATTACCAAGTCTTGACATAGGTTTCCAAAGTACTAGAATCAAGAACATCTTACAGACAAACTTCAGATTAGAATATCGAGTATTGCATGATTTGAGAAAATACGTGAAAGGAGAAGATATTAGTTAGAACCATCAAATAGACCAAATCAGAATCAAGAGAAGTGTGGGACAACACTTCCTGTATAGCTCATCTGCAACCTATTTGTCAGACATGCTCCCCTATAAGACTTTGTAATTTTTCTTTTAAAACTATCAAATGCTTCTACCATTCCATTTTTTCTCTAATATTTTATTATTTTTGTTGCTAAAATGACGAGCGCGGCAACGCGCGCATTTATGTTCTAGTTGTTCATAAATCGGGAGCCGTCATCTACATCATTCAGATCATCTAGCCTACGAGGACTGCGTATGATATCGAACAATTCCTCTTCTCTCTCTCTACAGGTATTGTCCACCATAGCTTTTACTTAACTAATACAGAAGAAATATAAAACAATTTAGTATTCAAATTACAATGCATGGATGCAATCAATAAGGAAAAACTTAATCATATAGTACATAATATGCATCGTCTCAATTAATATATAATCTCGAATACATCATCTCGAATATTATATATCGAATACATCACCCCGTTAGGTACCTAATAAAGATCGAATACTACAGAAGAATCTAGGCCACTCGCGGTTCCTGGAGCGCGGGCGGTGGACACCCAAAGAGAAGGAACCATCAGAGGATCATATCTCCGGTCATCTGCCCATAGAACCTGCCAAGTATTGGAGAACCTGACGTCCATAGCAGCCATGTAGCGATGGACGTGCTCGTCCTCCTCCCTAACACGGCGACGCACCACCTCCGGCGGGGCTGCTCCCTCTGCACCGAATGTGGCCCACGCGAACGCCACCAAAGGACATCAGGGTCGACGACGGGGCCCAAGGCCGGGTTCCTCACCAAGCGGAGCGCCCCTCCAGGTAGCACCTCCCAGTGCCAGCCCAGCGGAGCCCCGTCCCGGACGCGGGTCCTCTGAAGCAGGACGTCGTCGCGAACGGATCGACGGCGAGGATGCGGGCCGGGCATATCGTCGAGAACAAATACTATATGCCCGCAAAAAGTAACATTTTTTAAATGAATGGATTGTGATAACTAAAATTCTATATGTAAATTCTAACAATTTGACATTGATCTAATTCATCTAACTAAAACTAATTCTAAAATTTCTAACATTTCTATGTATATAACTAACATTTCTAGAAAATTTCTATAACATTTCTAATATTTCTATAACTAAAAAACAGAAAAATTGCTAACATCTCTATAAATATTTCTATAAGTAAAAAACAGAAAAAATTTATAACATTTCTATATAAATAACATTTCTATAACATTTCTAATATTTCTATAACAAAAAGATAGAAACATTTCTAACATTTCTATAGATATTTCTATAACCAAAATTTATAACTAAAAAACTAATGTGTGTGTGTATGTGTGGACATGGCGGCCGGGGCATGAGCTCACCGGTGAGGCGCGGCGATGGGGGCGTCGACGGGGACGGAGACGGGCGGAGATGATGGGGCAAGGGACGGCAGGCGGGCGGGGCAACCAGGGCAGGCGCGGCGGCGAAGCCTTGGCGCGGCAAGGCAGCAGGGGACAGGGGCGGCTGACAGAGGCGGCGACGTGCTGCGGGGACGGCCTGGGCGGTGACGGGGCAGAGGAGAAAGACGCAGGGAGATATGAGAAATGAATTTTTTTGAAGTGGTTTCTTATATAGGACACCCCTTTAGTACCGGTTGGAGCCACCAACCGGTACTAAAGGTCTGTTTTGGGCAGGCCAAGCGGCGGGAAGCGCCCCCCCTTTAGTACCGGGTGGTGGCTCCAACCGGTACTAAAGACCCCCCCCCCCTTAGTACCGGTTGGTGCCACGACCCGGTACTAAAGGTGTGTGCTGGCGTAGGTTCGGTGCGGCAAGTTTAGTCCCACCTCGCGTGCCGAGGGGCGTCCGCACTGGTTTATAAGCCTCAGTGCGGTAGCTCTCTCGAGCTCCTCTCCAAAGCAGGCCTACTGGGCCTACATTACAATGCTGCCTGTGGGCCCTCTGGGCCTTCTGGGCCTGCATCCTGGCCCAACAACACGTTGGGTTTCTAGTCGTATGCAGGCCGCTCTGGCCCAGTAGGCGGGCTTTTTTATTTTCTTTTTTTGCTTTGTTTATTTTTGTTTTATTTATTTTTGAGTTGTTTTTGCTGTATTTAGAGTTTCTTTGTGAATATTTTTGCTTTAGGTACAAAAAATTACAAACTTTCTATTAGTGCCGGTAGTTTTCAAATTTGAATAGTTTAAATTTTGAATTATTTGAAATTTGTGTGAATCACTAGTTTGTGAATAACTTGACTGAAAAGATTTTTCAGTGATTCTTTTTTCTTATGTTTAATATTAGTGTGTTTTATCATTATATTCAATTTGGTAATGCTTAGTTTATTTAAAAAATGAAATGCCTTTGTAAGAAGTGAGTTTTCGTCCGAAACCCTGATACTTCGAAAGAGATTGTCCATTTTGTACACGAAGTGCATCCAGTTTTTGCGGTAACCCTCTCTACTTTTTTGCACATGCTTGTGGGTGAAATTATGATACCATGCCAACTTTCAACCTTTTATGAGTTCATTTGAAATGCTTTTCAATTTCAGGATCATTTAGCGTTTCAAATGCATGAAAGAATTTGTTTGCACATAAAATTTCTTCGCGTTTCAAATGCCAAAACACATAACTACCCTAACTATTACAGAAATTCCCTCCTGGGTGTGAAACACAGAAGAAAGTGATGATAGTGAAGCCGATCACATCCCAGATCTTTGGGTGTGAAAGTTTTTCTTCGCGTGTGTCCCTTTGCGCCATAGCCATGGACTATCTTCATCATTTCTCTGGATGCTCGGGTCAATATTCACTTTGAATGGAGGAATTTCATCAAACTTTTCATAATCTTCTGACATGTATGTCTTGTCATCCACTCCGACGATGTTTCTTTTCCCTGAAAGAACTATGTGGCGCTTTGGCTCATCGTATGATCCATTCGCGTCCTTATCTTTTCCTTTTCTCGGCCTGGTAGACATGTCTTTCACATAAAAAACCTGCGCCACATCATTAGCTAGGATGAATGGTTCGTCTACATGCGCAAGATTGTTTAGATCCACTGTTGTCATTCCGTACTGCGGGTCTTCCGTTACCCCGCCTCATGTCATATTGACCCATTTGCACTGAAACAAAGGGACCTTCAAACCAGTTAAGTTCCCATATGTTATCTATGTAACCATAATATGTTTCCTTTCCCGTGTTGGTTGTTGCATCAAAGCGGACACCACTGTTTTGGTTGGTGCTCTTCTTATATTGGGCGATCGTGTAAAATGTATTCCCATTTATCTCGTACCCTTTGAAAGTCATTATATTCGAAGATGGTAACTGGGACAGGGAGTACATGTCATCTTCAATATTGCCATCATGCATGGCACGTTTCAGCAACCAACTGGCGAAAGTCCTCGTTTGTTCACGTGTAATCCAGTCGTCAGACTGCTCCGGGTGTTTGGAGTGTAGAAAATCCTTGCGTTCCTCCATATACGGAGCCACTAAGGCAGAATTCTGTAGAACTGTGTAGTGTGCTTCAGTGAGAGAATGTCCGTCCATACATATTATTTGATCCCCTCCTAGCATGCCTTTTCCATCCAGTCTGCCCTTATGCCGCGATTCAGGAACACCAATTGGCTTCATGTTAGGAATAAAGTCAATACAAAACTCAATGACCTCCTCATTTTCATGGCCCTTCGAGATGCTTCCTTCTGGCCTAGCATGGTTATGTACACTATTCGACAACCCGTGTGTCCGCACGGGCTAGTGATTTTGAAGTTACATAAATAGGGAAAAATTGAACAACTTTTGACATGTGAAATGTATGAGAACTTGGAAAGGAAATGTAACATCTCCCAACTAATTACAATAGATGACAAATTTAAAATTATTTTGGCAATATTGGATAGTAAAATTGGAAACTTGAAAATAAAAAATGGTTTTAAAGGAAAATTTAGAAGGAACCTCATGCTCAATTGATGGAGAATAAAAGAGTAACACATATTTGAGGTCATGAAAATTTAAACCTAGTTAGTTAGTTTGTACATATATTTGCAAGAACAAAGCATGGAATCATGCATGGTTATTATGCATGAAGGACAACAAAGAATGGTAACTTTGTTTCTCTTCAACTTGAAGGGCGTGGATCATTGAAATTATTGGCTATGGATCAACACTATAAAAAATACTAATCAGATTACAATATAAACAGTCCGGCATATGAAGATGCATATACACTGCTCGTGATATCTGTCTTTATGACCTGAAAGCGCAGTAGTGTACATCTATAGAATGATCTAATACACATGTAGACAATACCTTCCGGAGCACTTGCTGGAGAGGCTTTAGAATGGCTAGCTCTTAGCATGTTACCATTTTCTTCTCACGGGATCTATTTCACATGGATAACACAAATATTACAGACAGAAAAAAGCCAGGAGAAAAATAAACTAAATATATGCATGTTGCATGCGTGTAATAAAACCTGAATGCACGCCGACCCTACCATGTTACCAGAATGCTTACAATGATACACTAACTAAATCACAAATTAGTTCGCATAGTACCATACATGTGAAACCATGTGACATCCAATCAATCCATAATCAAATGTAAAGCTAGCTAAGTAGAACCAAACTGATACATCTAGCCAGCTAAAAATACCTAAAAAAATTTGGTTATTACTAAGCCGAGCAAAATGGCCCATGCACATGTGCTGGAAAGAATCTAAGAAAGTTTAGTTAAAAAGGATATATCTCAGCCTTTTATCATGAGAACATACTATTTTATTTGTCAAAGAAGAATTGGAAAAAATATTGTGGCATTTACAAATATGACCGTTTGCCAACATACTTGTTTTTTGTAGGTGTAGGTAAAAAATCCAAATAAATCTCAGTTCTGTGTGTGAGAATGACATATTAATTAAATTTGTGAAAACACGTGATTTCGTTGTGTACCATCTACTATATTGTGGCGTGAACCTTACATCGTATAATGAGATTTTGACTATGCGCGCATTTCACTTGCAATGGCTTGACTGGAAAATGTCTCATAAATTTTCTTTTATGTTTCGCGTGCATGGTAGCTTGAGCATATTTATTTCAAATATCATATTTTCACAATTAAGATAATTAGCAAAAATATATCTCGTCACAGAATGGTGCCTACAGCATCTATAGCCATAAGGAGGCCTTATGAATGTCCAAGTATGATAATAACATTCTTCGGTGGAAATAAAAGACGTGAGTCACAATTTGTGAACCTAAATAATTTAAATCCAATATATTATTTCACCAATAACGTGTAGATGTACATTATATCTAAAACACCGCTAATATTGTATATACATGTGATCACTTAGATGAATACATAATGTAGATAAAACGCTTGCATATTATGTCCCATGTCTAGTTTTTTCTTCATATGTTTGCCTTTTTTCCACGTTGAGACTGCTAGCTCCTTTTCAGTTAAGAATAAGGAGACGTTAGGAAGAACTTGTTTCTTAATAATATATTATGTAGACACACATTTGATGCAGAAATCAGTTGATATGCATGAATGTTGGTTCATATATGTGTGCAGATATCATGCACGTAAAGAACATGAGAGAAATTGATGGGTAGATGAGGAAGCGACCTATCCATGAAGGAGCTGCTCATGGTCAACATGAACATCGATACACATGAAGCTTGTTTCTTCTCTCTTGCCATATCTCGGTCCATCCTTCCACCATCATCGGTCCATGCCAGGCCACTTGGCAGTTCTTTTTCTTCCGGCCACTGGTTCTCTTCCTGTAGAGAGGGTCCTTTCCACTGATTGGTGCTGAAGGCTATGCCGGGAAACTCCACGCGTGCTGCCGTCACCGCCCACCAGTAACAATTGATGTACATCAGTCAAAGACGTTGAACAACATATATGTGCATGCCCGGATGATTCATATTGAGCATGAAAATTCTGCACAGGCACCTCCTTTGCACCACACTGGTACTGCGGCCGGCTGACCAACAGCGTAGTAGCAGCCTATGATGAGTTACTTGGCGAGGCGTGAACGTCCTAATAACAGGTAAATTTGGGATGATGTGATAGACCTAAAAAATACAGAGTTCCAAAGTGTTGGAGCAGTGTGCGCCTAAGGAGAGAAGGGCACGACCAAATCTCATCTTGGGCCCGTGGAAGAATAGGAGGTGACACGTTGGCGCTTGGGGGGGTGGGGGGTCCACTTTTTTTGGATCTAGTCTTCTCTTGAAGCCATGGAAGAAAAGGAGATACCGTAGCCAAAAAAATTCGGATCGAATCTCCTTTTGGAGCTACGGAGGAATAGGAAGGTGAGATATTGAGTAGGGGAATAGAGAGGAAACATGAGTCGTGGGAGATTGGGAGAGTGGCCCCATCTTCCAATCCATGAAACGACTGTGGGGATATGGAGCAATACGTACGTGTAGGTTTTATTTTCTTTAAGAAACACGTGCAAGTTTTTGTATGGGTAGCAATACGTGCAGTTTTTTTTCTTCAAACAGATCTAGTTTTTTTTAATTTACTAACCATACGTGTAGGTTATTTCAGGTTTTTTTCTTAACATCATAGGTTAGTTCATGTTTGGTCCTTGTCACGTGTATGTTGGGTCTTTCTTTTTCACCACGGCAGTAACATAAATCGTGGGTTAAGATTGATCGATTATATAAATCAACGGTGTAATTAATTTTAATGATGTGGATCAATATGAACACTTGTATGGTGCCTCCAATTAGTAAATATAAGATATTTCTTCAAGACTCCCTTGAACCTCTCAAAGGAGAACATATTGTGTAGAAATACAGGACCCAAAACGTTAATCTCTTCACAAAGGTGAACTAGGACGTGCGTCATGATGTTGAAGAAGGATGGTGGGAACACAAACTCGAAACTGACAAGACATTGCACCAAATCATTCTGTAACCTTGGTATGATTTCTGGATTGATTACCTTATGAGAGATTGCATTGAGGAATGAACATAGCTTCACAATGGCTAGTCGAACATTTTCTGTTAGAAGCCCCCTCAATGCAACCGGAAGCAGTTGTGTCATAATCACATGGCAATCATGAGACTTTAGGTTCTGGAACTTTTTCTCTACCATATTTATTATTCCCTTTATATTCGACGAGAAGCCAGACGGTACCTTCATACTGAGTAGGCATTCAAAGAAGATTTCTTTCTCTTCTTTGGTAAGAGCGTAGCTAGCCTGACCCTGATGTATGCCATCTTTTCCGTGCATACGTTGCTGGTCCTCCCGTGTCTCCGGTGTATCTTTTGTCTTCCCATACACGCCCAAGAAGCCAAGCAGGGTCACGCAAAGATTCTTCGTCACGTGCATCATGTCGATTGCAGAGCGGACCTCTAGGTCTTTCCAATATGGCAGGTCCCAAAATATAGATTTCTTCTTCCACATGGGTGCGTGTCTGTCAGCGTCCTTTGGAACAGGTTGTCCGCCAGGACCCTTTCCAAAGATTACCTTCAAATCCTTGACCATATCATGTACATCAGCACCAGTACGGTGGCGAGACTTCGTTTGGTGATCCGCCTCACCTTTGAAATGCTTGCCTTTCTTTCTTACGAGATGCCTGCTCGGAAGAAATTGACGATGTCCCAGGTACACATTCTTCCTACAACTATCCAAATATATACTGTCGGTATCATCCAAACAGTGCGTGCGCGGTATCCCTTATTTGTCTGTCCTGAAGGGTTACTGAGAGCAGGCCAATCATTGATGGTCACGAACAACAACGCCTTTAGGTCAAATTCTTCCTGTTTGTGCTCATCCCACGCACGTACACCTTTTCCATTCCACAGCTGTAATAGTTCTTCAACTAATGGCCTTAGGTACACATCAATGTCGTTGTCGGGTTGCTTAGGGCCTTGGATGAGAATTGGCATCATAATGAACTTCCGCTTCATGCACAACAAAGGAGGAAGGTTATACAAACATAGAGTCACATGCCATGTGCTATGGTTGCTGCTCTGCTCCCCAAAAGGATTAATGCCATCTGCGCTTAGAACAAACCATATGTTCCTTGGGTCACCTACAAACTCCTCCCTGTACTTTCTCTCGATTTTTATCCATTGCGACCCGTCAGCGGGTACCCTCAACTTTTCGTCTTTCTTACGGTCTTCTCCGTGCCATCGCATCGCCTTCGCATGCTCTTTGTTTTGGAACAAACATTTCAACAGTGGTATTATAGGAGCATACCACATAACCTTGGCAGGAATCTTCTTCCTGGGGTGCTCGCCCTCGACATCACCAGGGTCATCGCGACTGATCTTATAACGCATTGCACCGCATACCGGGCAAGCGTTCAAATCCTCGTACCCACCGCGGTAGAGGATGCAGTCATTAGGGCATGCAGGTATGTTCTGCACCTCTAACCCTAGAGGGCAGACAACCTTCTTTTCTTCGTACGTGCTCTCGGGCAATTCGTTGTCCTTTGGAAGCATATTCTTTATCATTACCAGCAACTTTCCAAATCCCTTGTCAGATACAACATTCTCTGCCTTCCATTGCAGCAATTCCAGTGTGGTCCTAACTTTTTTTTGTCAGCTTCGCAATTCGGGTACAACAATTTCTTGTGATCCTCTAACATGCGCTGCAACTTCTTCTTCTCCAAATCACTTGCGCAGTTTCTCTTTGCATTGGCAACGGCCCGACCTAGATCATCAGCGGGCTCATCTGATGCCTCTTCTTCAGCTTCTTCCCACATTGCCGGCTCAGCTTCTTCCCCCATTGTTGTATCATCGTATTCAGGGAACCCATGGCCAGGATAGCTGTCGTCGTCCTCTTCTTCTTTATTGTCTTCCATCATAACCCTCCTTTCTCCGTGCTTGGTCCAAACATTATAGTGGGGCATGAAACCAGACTCAAATAGGTGGACGTGAATGGTTCTTGACGTTGAGTAATTGTGACCATTCTTACAGCTAGCACATGGACAAGGCATAAAACCATCTGCCCGCTTGTTTGCCTCAGCGGCAAGCAGAAAAGTATGCACGCCATTAATGAACTCGGGAGCGCATCGGTCATCATACATCCATTGTCGGCTCATCTTCATTACACAACACCGAAAAGATCAAATTAATACAAGTTCATACATAAAGTTCATACACACACACAGATATATATATATATATATATATATATATATATATATATATAGTTCATACAACACTTAAATGCAACAAACAAATAACTCTCTAGCTAAACCATTTAAATGCAACAACAAATGTGATCAAGATTGCAACTAAGGTAACAATTGATTCAACAGCATAATGATACCAAGCCTCACTATCAATGACATATTTTCTAATCTTTCTAATCTTCAAGCGCATTTTCTCCATCTTGATCTTGTGATCATCGATGACATCGGCAACATGCAACTCCAATTCCATTTTCTCCCCCTCAATTCTTTTCAATTTTTCTTTCAAATACTCGTTTTCTCTCTCAACTAAATTCAACCTCTCGACAATAGGGTCGGTTGGAATTTCCGGTTCACATACCTCCTAGATAAAAATATCCATGTCAACTTGATGGGCATAATTTGTCATAAACACGAAATGCAACAACTAGTTTTAAAAGAGAATATACCACATCCGAATCATAACAAGGACGAGGGTGACGAGGATGGATATCAAAACCATGGCACTATGTATAACAAACAACGTACGGGTAAGATAATTATACGAGTAACTATATATCCAAATCACACCAACATCAATTTGGTAATGTAAAACATTCATGAACAAGAGCCTCACCACAAGGTGGTGTCGGTGTTGGGACGATGCGGGCGATCGACGGTGGTTACGATGGAGATTTAGAAGGCACTAAGTAAACGACACCTACATATGCAAAATAAGTGTTTTTTACCTCAGATTGCATATAAATCAAATACTAGCACATATAATTCCTCCCAAATTACTAAACTCACAAATTAATCACTATACAAAGCATTGAAAGAGCTAATCTAGCAATGAGAGATGAAAGGACAAAGTTGCTAACCATTTGTGATCATTTGAATGGATGAGGGCCTTCAAATCTTGACAAATTTTGGGCAAAATATGTGTTGAGTTCAAGGAAGAAGGGAAGAACAGAGGAGGAGAGGGGAAAGGGGAAGAACAGAGCGAGCTCGGGTGGGCGAAGGGTTTATGTAGGACGACCTTTAGTACTTGTTCGTAACACAAACCGGTACTAAAGGTGCTAGAGGGGCCCAGACTGACAACATCCAGCCACTACTCACTTTAGTACCGGCTAAAGGTTTGCCACGAACCGGTACTAATGAGAGCGGCCGGCTAGCCGTTGGAACCGGCACTAATGGACACATTAGTGCCGGCTGAAAATCAAACCGGCACTAATGTGCTTCACATTTGATCCTTTTTCTACTAGTGGGTGAGCATGAACATTATATCTGGATCTTGTTTGATGCGAGATAGCTATTCATTTAAATCAAAGAATAATGGTTGTTCTATTTATATGAGTAATATCATTTATGGTCATGCACCCTTGCTGAGTGGTCTATTTTTGTTGAATCTCGATCGTGATGATACACTTATTCATAATATTGAAGCCAAAAGAGGCAAATTTGATAATGATAGTGCAACTTACTTGTGGCACTGTCGTTTGAGTCATATCCGTGTAAAGCGCATGAAGAAACTCCATGCTGATGGAATTTTGGAATCACTTGATTCTGAATCACTTGGTGCTTGCAAACTGTGCCTCATGGGCAAGATGACTAAAACTCTGTTCTCTGGATCAACGGAACGAGCTACTGACTTATTGGAAATTATACATACAGATGTATGCGGTCCAATGAGTATTGAGGCTCGTGGCGGGCATCGTTATTTTCTTACCTTCACAGATGATTTGTGAAGATATGGTTATATCTACTTAATGAAGCATAAGTCTGAAACATACGAAAAGTTCAAAGAATTTCAGAGTGAAGTGGAAAATATCATCGTAACAAGAAAATAAAGTTTCTACGATCTGATCATGGAGGAGAATATTTGAGTTATGAGTTTGGTCTTCATTTGAAACATTGTGGAATAGTTTCACAACTTACGCCACCTGGAACACCACAGCTAAATGGTGTGTCCGAACGTTGTAACCGTACTTTATTATATATGGTGTGATCTATGATGTCTCTTACTGATTTACCGCTATCATTTTGGAGTTATGCTGTAGAGACGTCTGCATTCATTTTAAATAGGGCACCATCAAAATCCGTTGAGACGACGCCTTATGAGCTGTGGTTTGGCAAGAAACCAAAGTTATCATTTTTTAAATTTTGGGGTTGTGATGCTTATGTGAAAAAGGTTCACCCTAATAAGCTCGAACCCAAATAGGAGAATTGCGTCTTCATAGGACACCCAAAGAAAACTGTTGGGTACACCTTCTATCACAGATCTGAAGGCAAAATCTTTGTTGCTAAAAATGGATCCTTTCTAGAGAAGGAGTTTCTCTCGAAAGAAGTGAGTGGGAGGAAAGTAGAACTTGATGAGGTAATTGTACCTCCTCCCTTATTGGAAAGTAGTTCATCACATAAATCAGTTCCTATGATTCCTATACAAATTAGTGAGGAAGCTAATGATGATGATAACGAAACTTCAGATCAAGTTACTACCGAACCTCGTAGGTCTTCTAGAGTAAGATCCGCACCAGAGTGGTACGGTAATCCTGTTCTAGAAGTCATGTTACTAGACCATGGTGAACCTATGAACTATTTGGAAGCGATGATGAGCCCAGATTCCATGAAATGGCTTGAGGCCATGAAATCTGAGATAGGATCCATGTATGAGAACAAAGTGTGGACTTTGGTGGACTTGCCCGATGATCGGCAAGACATAGAAAATAAATGGATCTTCAAGAAGAAGACCAACACAGACGGTAATGTTAGTGTCTACAAAGCTCGACTTGTTGCGAAAGGTTTTCGACAAGTTCAAGGAGTTGACTACGGTGAGACTTTCTCAACCGTAGCGATGCTTAAGTCTGTCTGAATCATGTTAGAAATTGCCGCATTTTATGATTATGAAATTTGGCAGATGGATGTCAAAACTGCATTCCTAAATGGATTTCTAGAAGAACAGTTGTATATGATGCAACCAGAAAGTTTTGTCGATCCAAAGGGTGCTAACAAAGTGTGCAAGCTCCAGCGATCCATTTATGGACTGGTGCAAGCCTCTCGGAGTTGGAATAAACGCTTTGATAGTGTGATCAAAGCATATGGTTATATACAGACTCTTGGAGAAGCCTCTATTTACAAGAAAGTGAGTGGGAGCTCTATAGCATTTGTAATATTATATGTGGATGACATATTGTTGATTGGAAATGATATAGAATTTCTGGATAGCATAAAGGGATACCCGAATAAGAGTTTTTCTCTGAAAGACCTCAGAGAAGCTTCTTACATATTGGGCATCAAGATCTATAGAGATAGATCAGAATGCTTAATTGGACTTTCACAAAGTACATACATTGATAAAGTTTTGAAGAAGTTCAAAATGGATCAGTGAAAGAAAGAGTTGTTGCCTGTGTTACAATGTGTGAAGTTGAGTCAGACTCAATGCCCAACCACTGCAGAAGATAGAGAGAAAATGAAAGTAATTCCCTATGCTTCAGCCATACGTTCTATCATGTATGCAATGTTGTGTACCAGAACTGATGTGTGCCTTGTTATAAGTATAGCAGGGAGGTACTAAAGTAATCTCGGAGTGGAGCACTAGACAGCGGTCAAGAACATCCTAAAATACCTGAAAAGGACTAAGGATATGTTTCTCGTTTATGGAGGTGACAAAAAGCTCGTCATAAACGTTTATGTCGACGAAAGTTTTGACACTGATCCGGATGACTCTAAGTCATAAACCGGATACATATTTCTATTGAATGGAGGAGCTGTCAGTTGGTGCAGTTCCAAGCAGAGCGTCATGGCGAGATCTATGTGTGAAGCAGAGTACATTGCTGCTTCGGAAGCAGCAAATGAAGGAGTTTGGACGAAGGAGTTGATATCCGATCTGGGTGTCATACCTAGTGCATCGGGTCCAATGAAAATCTTTTGTGACAATACTGGTGCAATTGCCTTGGCAAAGGAATCCAGATTTCACAATTGAACCAAGCACATCAATAGACACTTCAATTCCATCCGTCATTAAGTGTTGGAGGGGACATAGAGATTTGCAAGATACATACGGATCTGAATGTTGCATACCCATTGACTAAGCCTCTTCCACGAGCAAAACATGATCAGCACCAAAGCTCCATGGGTGTTTGAATCATTACTATGTAATCTAGATTATTGACTCTAGTGCAAGTGGGATACTGAAGGAAATATGCCTTAGAGGCAATAATAAATGTTTATTATTCATGGTAGAATTGTATTAACCGGAAACTTAGTACATGTGTGAATACATAGACAAAACATATTTTCCCTAGTATGCCTCTACTTGACTAGCTCGTTAATCAAAGATGGTTAAGTTTCTTGACCATAGACATGTGTTGTTATTTGATGAACGGGATCACATCATTAGGAGAATGATGTGATGGACATGAACCATCTGTTAGCTATTGTCCATTATGATCGTTACAGTTTCATTGCTACTGCTTTCTTCATGACTTATACATGTTCCTCAGACTATGAGATTATGCAACTCCTGAATACCGGAGGAACACTTTGTGTGCTACCAAACATCACAACGTAAAAGGATGATTATATAAAGGTGCTCTACAGGTGTCTCTGAAAGTGTTTGTTGAGCTGGCATAGATCGAGATTAGGATTTGTCACTCCTTGTTTCGGAGAGGTATATCTGGGCCCTCTCGGTAATGCTCATCACTATAAGCCTTGCAAGCAATGTGATTAATGAGTTAGTTGCAGGATGAAGTATTACGGAACGAGTAAAGTGACTTGTCGGTAACGAGATTGAACTGGGTATGATGCTACCGACGATCGAATCTCTAGCAAGTAACATACCGATGACAAAGGGAACAACGTATGTTGTTATGCGGTTTGACTGATAAAGATCTTCGTAGAATATGTAGGAGCCAATATGAGCATCCAGGTTCCGCAATTGGTTATTGACCGGAGATGTGTCTCAGTCATGTCTAAGTAGTTTTCGAACCCGTAGGGTCCGCATGCTTAACGTTCGATGACGATATGTATTATGAGTTATGTGTTTTTGATGACCGAAGTTTGTTCAGAATCCCGGATGAGATCACGGACATGACGAGGAGTCTCGAAATGGTTGAGCTATAAAGATTGATATATTGAACGGCTATATTCGGACACCGGAAGTGTTTCGGAAAAGTTTCGGATAAAACCGGAGTGCCGGAGGGTTACCAGACCTCCCCCCTCCCCAGGGGAACTAATGGGCCACATGGGCCTTGATGGAGAGAGAGAGGGGCGGCTCGGGCAGGCCTTGCGCCCCCTCCCCCTTGGGTCCGAATTGTACTATGGAAGGGGGGGGGGGGGCGACGCCCCCCTTTCCTTCTCCCTCTCCCTCTCCTTCCTTCCCCCTCTCTCCCTCTTGGTGGAATCCTACTAGGACTAGTAGTCCTAGTAGGACTCCCCATGTGGGGCGCGCCCTAGGAGGGCCGGCCGGCCTCCCCCTTACTCGTTTATATACGGGGGCATGGGGCACCCTAGTACACGCACGTTTCTCTTAATCGTGTGCGGTGCCCCCTCCACAGTTATACACCTCGATCATACCATCGCAGTGCTTAGGCGAAGCCCTACACCGGTAGCATCATCATCATCGTCGCCACGCCGTCGTGCTGACGGAACTCACCCTTGTCGTCAACTAGATCAAGAGCACGAAGGACATCATCGAGTTGAACATGTGCTGAACGCGGAGGTGCCGTACGTTCGGTACTTGATCGGTTGGATCGCAAAGAAGTTCGACTACATCAACCACGTTATTGAAACGCTTCCGCTTTCGGTCTACGAGGGTACGTGGACACACTCTCCCCTCTCATTGCTATGCATCACCTAGACAGAGCTTGCGTGATCGTAGAATTTTTTTTTGAAATTACCGCGATCCCCAACACTTCTATGTCGCTTTCTTCTTGAAGACATTGCCGTGGAGAAGTTCCAGACCTCTATCTGTTACCTCCAGGGGAAACCCTAGATTGGTAAATCGGATGACGGCGGCACTCTTGCGTCGTTTGCCCTTTGGGGGCGTCATCTTGGAGGTGTGCATGACTTGGGGGACAAGCGGACTTCTTTGCTGGAGAGGTGTTTTATCTTATGCATCAACGACTTTGGATCTCGGCAGCATGGCGCAGTGGAGTCTCGATGTTCGATGTGTGTAGATGGACTCGCGCAGGACGATGGAGCTGTCTGGCGTCGTGGTGCTGTTGATGGCAGAACTGAGAAGGTCGTGGCATCAGTATATGCTCTGAAGATGGATCGGTGGAAGACGGCGGCCGCGGCCTCTGAGAGTGCGCCGGACTGGTGTTTGCCCCAGACCAGGTACATGGCTTGGCTGGGGCCTCCGGTTTTAGATGTTAGGCTTAGGCGCGAGTTCTGTTTGGTATTAGGCTCGGACTATCGGCACCCCTTCATCAATTGGATAGAAGTAGCGATAGATGTTGCCAAGATGGTGGCTTCAGATTTACTGATGTACTACTTTGTAAGGTCTTTATGAATAATTAATAAAGTGGCTGCATGCATCGTCCAGATGCAGAGGCCAGGGGTCTTTCTCCTTTAAAGGAATGTCATAAACTTCAAATGAGCATCGACATGAGGGGGGTGTTCGAATATAATGTCCAACCCACTCCTATAGTTTGGACTTTTGGATGATTTGGCTGGAGCATGAATTGAAGTATGGCATCACACAAATCAATCAATGGTTACTTGCAAAATTAAATGGTCACTGGGCCAAACATACAAAGAAGTTTGCAATCCCCAACCTATGAAAATAAACAAAAAATAGAGACTGAACTTCGTACACAATGAAACAAAAAACATTTTTAAGTACTCCTCTATTCTGATTTTTAAGAACAACGAAAATAACATCAGTTGATCTTCCTCACATAAACATTTTTAAGTAATAGAATAACTCAATTGACCTCTTCTCCAGTTGAAATAGATCCTCCCAATTTTCTGATGCCCCGACCATATCCAGCAGGAAGCCTTCTCTTTACAGAAATACATTCTGTCCACCGATTATTGCAGAGGCCTCTCTGTGCGAGGCATCAGCGAGGCATATGATTCATCTTCACTCCACCAACAACTACTACTGCCGCTACCTGAGACGGATTCAATTGAGCTCCGTATGAGAAAACTCACTATCTCGGGTGGCGAGCGACCATGAAAGGAACAGAGGATGGGCAGAGATGGCCAGATGGGAAGCTCAACTCGTGGCTGTCTCGATCAACTTGTGCAGCGCATAAAGGTGACTGTCGTCCGTGTGGCAGCAAAGCCGGTTCAGGATGAACATAGGTGGAAAACGATTGGTGTCAAAAGATGAGGGGTGTAATTTGGTTGCTTTCAGAGTTCAGTGGGGTATATGCCCTTTACATGATCTTCTCTGAACCAACTGCTAAGTGGTTCAATAAGTGGCCAATTGACACCACCGTTGAAGTTACCTAATTCAACGTCCATCTCAAAGTATAAGCCGTTCTGTTAGGCTATTCTAGCCTACCAAACATCTTATAATTTGGAACAGAGGAAGTACAATACAAGGGCCGAAAATACGTTCTGTAGCATAGTCCATAGCCTGAAACAGTCTGGCCTCTCCCGGACATTTCAAGTGGCATAAATTGAGGTTACAAGACAGTTTAAGATGTGTGTAGCTGAACTGAAACACAATAGCCATGTTTGTCAAGAGGATAGCAGTGCAGGCGCTCTCATCCCATGAGATAGTCATAACATCTCTGATGCCATGATTGCCATCCACATGCATAGTCATGTAAGATCACATATTAAGCGAGAGGAATTATGGCACTTTGAATACAGCGACATTTTTCAATTTAGTTTCAGGCGAACAAACCTTTTCCTTGTTTGCGTACATTGATTGTATCAAGGACAAGCGTGGATTTGCTGGCATTGTCCGAGCCGTGTAGTTTTCAGTTAAATATTCTCATATGGACGAAAACGTATCTCCATGGAAGCAGCAAGGAAGAAATATCAAAAGGAAAATGGAGAAAGAGGCACATGTGCATATATAATGCAATCAGCTGGAGCTTTTGGCTAGAACATCATACAGTAATACATGCAACACAATCATTTAGTGATGATGCGACTAATCAGAACAACCGAATACAGAGAGAAACTGAAACGAGACAAGGAAAATAATGTTTGATAACCAGCACACGTAAAGAAGACAACAACATGCAGATGCAGGTACAACTAAGCTCCGAGATGAAACACACTAGACGGTTGGCAGTCGGCACCAACAAGGGCCAAACAGATTGTGCTTACGTGATGCCAAAGTGGATCCAGGTCCATCAGTCTCAGAGATAATGGGATCCTTGTCGAGCTTGGACGACTGAGGCAGCAGCTTGCCCTTCTTCATTGGCTTAGGGGTGGTCTTGAGAGGGAGGTCCATAATAGTAGCCTTGCGCTTGGAAGCACGCTCCACCGTGCTTACCCGAGCCCCATGGTACAGCTGCTCGTTGCGGGAGCTGCGACGCAGAGAAGGCCCAGGCGCAGGCTTGGCCACCACCACGTTGTTGGGCAACTCCCCCGCCACAGGAATAGCAGCTGGTGCCATATGAGTAGAAGCAGTAGGCTGAGTGACTTCCTCCACTGCTGCTGGTGGAGGCAACAGAGCATCATGAGAGATACCAATGACCTGCGGCTGCAAGTGATCTCGAGTGCACGACGAAGCGAGCAGATCATCATCATTGGGTTCCGTGAGAGGCGCCCTGCAAACACAAACAAGGCGGGCGTTAGGAGATGCATCATGAACAAATATAACAGTGTAATGGAGAAGTATCGATCTTCACTAATCAATTAACAAATCTATTCTGAAACTAAATTATGGGCTGTATGTGTCGTATGACGCAGAGGCCTGGGTTTTCCCCTTTTGGAAAAAAATCTGAAACTAAATTAAAAGTCCACTTGAACAATTAAGAGAAATATGTAAATTGTGTCGGAACATCATAATCCCGTCATAACTCTATTATTGAACTGACATAATACATTATTTGAAGTATTAGTTTCCCTAATGAGCAGAATTATGAATAACTAGCCGTCAACTAGTGCATTCGCACATGTGCTGTTAATTAGTCAAGCTTCATCGTGTATAATAGCTAAAGAGCTAAACAAATGCCAAATTTGTTGAAGAGAGTATGCATAACTATTCTTTCATTCAAATAGACATTATAACATATGAAGGACATTATGATTTACTGCGAGTTAGTACTATCGCAGGCATAAATCCATGTGTGAGCAGGAAATTGTGTAAGTAAATTCCAGGATGTTATTAGAGTGAAATCAAAGAAAAGTGAGGATAGCATAATTAAACAAGAGTTCCTATCAAAAATTATAATTAGATGTTAATACTAAGATTATCCAAAATGAACAGTAAGAGTATACTGAATAAACTCATAGTAAGGCATGTATATGTTTGTACACTCATATAACATACAGATATACCTGTAGTTATACAGAGATCGTTATACTTTATTGAGTAATCTAATGAAAATAGAATTTAGTTTTTAATGGTACGTTTCTTTCCCATTTGCCGACTTGCATTTCTCATGTCAACCTTTAGTCACAGGCTTGGAAGTCTTAGAGTTTGTATTGTTGATAATCTTGAGCGGAATATAAAATGGTAATATTTGAGATGGACTAAAATAAAAGAAATTGCAAGACATCAAGTAATAATCCATGCTATCTTGATACTGCAAAGCTCAACCACCTTCTGATTTTAACAATAATATAAGATTTGAAACATACAACTTTCACCACCACTTTTCCTATTTGTACCGTATGTTATTTAATATAGACGATGAATAGCCTTGTAGTTATATTTGCACATGTTAAGTCTAGATGCTTCAATTTTGTGTAAATAAAATTTTAAAATCTCTATCATTTTATCATGCTAATATTTACGCATTCATGCAAAAATGTTTTCTCTAAACTACCTCAAAAGTGTGTTGTTCTTTTCTCTTACTTTTCTCCACTAAAATTCATTAGATAGATGACATGGATATTATTTTTCCTTATCAATGATTAAATCAGAAAAAAACTTGAGGGAAAGTGGGGATTATAGCTTATGCATCAGTATATGATAGATAATTGTGTGTGCGCATGCGATCTTTCTTGTGGATGATTCACCTTGTAGTAGTATATTAGAATGGGAATTGAAGCATATAATGATTTTTAGTATTTTTCCTCCTAGTTATGCCTAAAGTTCAGACATTTGTGTAGTTATCACACCTTGCTTCAAATTATAAGCATCCACGAAATATAGATTCATCATCATCAGCCATATGTGTGCTTCATGCAAAAAGCAGTAAAGTAACTGTAGCAGGGAATTTGCAATATCTAGATCTAAAGCACACACAAAGTCATAATCATACGTTCCGAACTATTTAGCATGTAGTATGACATATAGATCAAACCTCGCGGAAACAATTTCCTTGGCCTCATCTCGATCAGGTACATAATGTAGCTGGCAAAGCGTCGTGGCAAGTCGCCATCGGCTAATGATATGCCCCCCCCCCCCCCCCGAACAACCCTGCCACGATTAAATCACCTCATCGGACAAAGGCACGCTCATCAACATCGGCCCAACTCGCCAAGACCGTGTAGTATTCGTTTGAATCTGATCTGCACGCTACCTTTTTATTGACAATTTGATCTGCACGGTACATAGTACCGTGGAGATTGCCTTTTTCGTAGAGATCGCTTATTAAGAGCCGCGGACTGCCCAGAGTCTCACGATCAAAATCTGAATCGTCTGCACATTGCCCTCCCTTAAGATCGGACGAGTGAATATAGTTTCTGCTAGAATTAACGTACCTGAAAGCTGATATGGCCCGGTTACACATAATCTGTGCCTAACGTTGTGGAAACAGATTCTGAATCCAATATACAAAAAACGTAAAATTATTCTTCCAAAAGGGATAGTACATATATTACCATGGTGACCTCGTTCTGGATCGCACGGGCGCCATCTGGTGTATTGCAATATCCACTACGTATGGCGCCGCTATTAGTGCTTCTCATACAGATGGAGTGTATGTGGACGAGGCCACGGATTCGTCAACCAGAGGCCAACAGGATACTTTCATAAGCTAGCTGGTTAGGAAAAAATAGCAAGTGATGGTGTTGTTGATAAGTTCGAGAGAGACAATACATTTATAGAATGTTGGACCGTGTCATTTATCTCACAGTAATAGCAAGTAATGGCACTCCAAATAGATTATGTATTAAAGTATATGATATGCATTAAATACGTATATATTTGGATATAGCCCCTCCAATGGATTGTGTCTTATTGGTGTATTGAAAAGATATCTCGTTTAATGTGTTTGGGTGCTCCTGGATTTGGATTATTGTCATTGATTTGTTTCCAAACATTTTGCTATAAATGTTCTTCCGTCAAGTAGAGATTTTCGTTATTACTATTTTTAGCAACATACATATATTTTCCATAATAAACAGATTTGCAGCATGTATGTATTCAAGGGTTTATTTCGCTATAAATAACATCCGTCCAACCCCCTGTAATACACGGTGCGCAAAGTTTATATATTTAGAGTATATTTATGCTCAATTTATTTTGCGCCAGTTGAGTAGAGAGAAAAGACCAAACCAATCTGACAAACTAAGTGGAAAAAAGAAGTCGAAAAAAGCTTCAGGGGTCACCTGTCACCGTGTTCACCATCACATTCAAACCCGTTCAGGCAACTCGACCTGGAAGTCATCCTTGAATTAAATAGCAACGCTATTTTCTTTTTCATCAAAAAACGAAAGATTGCATTAAGAAAATCCTGAATGTAGGACAATATGGATGACAATGGTAAGTCAACCATAATTAATATAGCATACGTAACTAGCATGCCATCTACGAATGAGATAAAACACAGTTCCGTAGAAACTAAATGGTAGTAATATCACATAAGAAGTAATCATTCGCAACGAAAAGTTTCTTATCGTGAGATTGGTGATGAAGATGACGATAATCTAGTAGTCGATGGAGATTTGAAGGAGCAATTGGTGGACGTAGTCATGACAAGCACCACTTAGAAACGTCATCGCCCTTTTACATGTGCAGGTTACTAATCACAAGGGAATGTCTGGAGACAATTGCTTTCTTCGCCCTGCTGACTGACGGGGGAAGGGTCGGCAGAGGCGAGTGTAGAGGAAACGATGGGTTGTGTTGCAAGATGAGACTCCTTAGATAGGGTCGTCTCCGACTTATATCCTCGATAACCCCCACATATGCAGTGTGATATGCCTATATCCCTGGAACTCCCTCCTAACATATCTCCAGCACGCACCACCTCCTAACTGCATGTTGAAGTGAATGCTTAGTTATCCTAAGTTACTGTATGAGATACACACCGATGGATAAGGTTAATGGGTCATTAACAAAAAAGAGACACAACATAACTATGCTAGGGTTGCGCGTTGCCAAAGTCAGAAGTCACGCGTACCTAAAAGAAAATAAATCTTAAATACGATGTACTTGTGTCGTGTAAACATAGCATATCTCCTTCTTGCCACCTTGTAAGAGCATCTCCAACAGGTGATATAAAATAGGACAACTTCATAACAAACGGGTTTTTAGGACATTTCGACAAAAAACTGTGCTCCAACCATGGTTTTCACTTTCAGTGAGATTCCGGTGAAATTCACTGAATTTAGTAGGCACTGAAATATTACATTTCAGCCAAAATATTTCAGCAATTTCAGTACAACACAAGAATTCAAATATTTTTCAAAATATTTTTCAAAATTTTCAAATTTTTAATTAAATTCAAGTGAATATTTAAGTCATTTGGCTGAAATGAAAATTGAAATCACTGGAATTCACTGAATTTCGGCGATTTCGGTTGGTGCTGAAATTTTTCTTAACCTGAAATTGAAAACCATGGCTCCAACTGCTGCCATATCTCTGTATTTTTGTGGTCCAAATTTTAGGGAGCCCTAATAAATGCCTCCTTTGCCGCAAATATAGGGTACATGCGCGGCTGCTGCAAAATCCAAAAACGCAGCCTCAGTGGAGAACATATAGGTTATGTTGCAAGATGAGACTCTTGATAGGGACGTCTCCCACTTGTAGCCGCAGTGCGATGACCCTCATGTATGCGAGCAACCTCCTCCTGGCATATCTCGACCATGCACCATATCTTAACTGCACATTGATATGCATTCTCAATTATCCTCGGCTCGTGCATGGTGTACCTTTTCAGCTGTAAATAGGGGGTCATCGCCTTCCCATGGATCCCATGATCTAGGATCCAACGACCAATATTCCCAGACTCCCTGGCGAAACAAGGCACCCTCTTTCTCTGTCTATACCTCTGGTGACAGAGGGGGCTGGGACCCTAGGACTTTGCTTCGGTGGTGGTAGGTTTACGAAAAAAATATTATGTCTCCGATCTACGCTGGCGACACGATGGCATCCCTTGATGTGGAATAACGTCTCTCCAACTCACTCTCGTTTAAGTGGTGCTTCTTCGTACCGCTAGGAGGCATGTGGAGGATGATTTGTCCACAAATCTGGTCCTCCCATTATAGTTCTTTTCTTTTGTAGATG
This sequence comes from Aegilops bicornis, assembly GCA_021605145.1. NCBI lineage: Eukaryota > Viridiplantae > Streptophyta > Magnoliopsida > Poales > Poaceae > Aegilops > Aegilops bicornis. The sequence continues at coordinate 850,954,411 of CM038675.1, read as the reverse complement.
TGTCTAGGTGGCATTGTCCTGCAGAGTGGACCATGTCGTTGTTAGTTTTTGCAGAGTGGACAAAGGTTGGCCAGCCTCGGCTTCATTGTGGAGCATGTGAGATTTGCCTTCCCCAACTCTGTCTGTTCGAACATGGTACATTCACAGGCTCCGTCGGGCGTTTTCTTCTTAGGCCGACGATTTGCTAACTCGTTCATGGTTGTCGGTGTCTTCTGGTCTACATTGAAAACTTCCAGGCCGCTACTTCTATAAGGTCCTAGATTTCAACAAGTTTTCTTCGGCGACACGAAAGCCCAAGAGCGGTAATGAGCATCGCTCATGGCATACTGTGGTGGATGTTGGAGGAAGAAGACTTTTGTACCCAAAAGAACTTGACTTCAGTTCTTGGGTGTGTGTTTGTTAGTTTGTTTATTTGTATTTGTATAATTCATTGTTCTCTCACGGAGTCAAACTACCTTAGATAACTAATGCTCATGATACACATTGCCGAATTTGCTATTTCTCTAATGCTACATAGAATTTTTTCGACAAAACAACTATACATATAATTTTGATATGATTTGTTGGCAATAATAAAAGATAATAGATTATAGTTTCTAGATATGATAAAAGATCACAACTAAGGCGATTCCTGTTATCCGTGTGGGTCGGGGCTTACCGACCAAACGTGCACCCCTGCTCGTACGAATTGGATGGCCCATTGTTCGGTTGTGCTTTTCTTTCTTCCTGTTTTCTTTCTTTTTGTCATTTTTTGTTTTTCTCTATTTTATTTATTATTTTAGTTTTCTTTTTCTTTTCAAGTTCACAAATTTTATAATTTCGGAAACTTTTTTAAATCATGAATTTTGTTTTCAATTCATGAACTTTTCTGCAAATTGTGAACATTTGTTAAACTTTGTGACCATTTTTCTAATTGTAGAATACTTTTTAAACTCGCAGTCCTTCGCAATTCATGAACATTGGTTGAATTTATGATTTGGTTTTTGCAATGATGAACATGTTTTTGAATTTTTGAACAATTTCCACTCACAAACATTTTTCGAAATTAGTGAACAAAATCGAACATATAAATATTTGGTATATTACAATCACATAACTCACATGTTTCATTTGGAATAGATTCAGGCATCGCATACGCTTTTCTTCCACCAAACGTATGAGTGCTTACGGCCTATCGCAGACTATTTATTTGGGTCATGTGCGATCGACCCACCCTATCGCCCATGTTAGCATGGCGAAGGTTTAAAGCTATTCACCGAAAGGTGGTAAAACCCGTTTGCATTGGACGTTGCTGCACTAGTATCGTCGACTCACTACGACTATGTGGTGGGGTCTATATGGGCCACCAATATTGGGGTTGAATTTGGTAGATCACGGGTAGGGGTCCCGAGCTAGTAGCCTTGAGGCGATGATAATAGAGACACCGGTTTTTACCTAGGGTCGGGCTCTCGTTTAAGATAAAATCCTACATCATGCTTGTGTTATATTGATTTGGGATTTAGTACAAAGTAAGTGATGTACCATGAGATCATTGTTTGTCTTCTACGTGCGCTGTACCCAGGGGTGGGGGTCTAGAGTTCCAACCTAGTCGGTAATGTACAAGGTGGACGTGTTGTAGAAAACCTCTAAATTTCTTGGAGTATACATCAAGTCTACGGAAGCTTCCGTTTATACATCATGGGCCGCCAAGATTTGGCCCTGTGGTAAATTGACATGGGGGTCCTCGGCCCGGCCCATCTAGACGTGAGATGACGTGGTGAGTGACCCCCAATCCGGGGAGAGCCTCAGATTCGGCCAGACCCTATTTGATGCTTGTTATCGTCAGAATGTTGTGCCTTCGCTAGGGAGAGCCTCCGGTTGGGCCAGCCCACAAACCGGATTTGTTTTCTGTTCATTGATGCTGCTTCCTAGTTGTTTCCTGTGTTTTCCTTTTCTTTTCTTCTGTGGTTTATTCCTTCTAGGTTTTTTAATGTTTTGCCTAGTTTTCAGTTGTTTTCATCAATTTGTTTGTTCTGTTCCTTTCTCCTTTCGATTTCTTAATTTTCGTTTATTTTCTTTTATGTTTTCACTTCTTCTTCTTCTCTTTTTTTGTGTGTTATATAAAAAGTTAACTGTGTATTACAAAAATTCTCATGGTATATTGAAAAAATCTTTCACCGTATATTATAAAGAAGTTCACCATGCATTATAAAAAATTATTGTGTATAACAAAAATTTTAATCCTACATTTAACAAAATGTTCATAGTATATTAAGAAAATTTTTGACGTATTTGTATTTTTTCACTGTGCTCTTAAAAAATGTTCAGTATCTATCACAAAAATGATCAATATGTGTTTGAAATTTTTTCAGCGTATTATCATAAAAATGGTCAATATGTATTTAAAAATTGTTCGTCATATATTAAAAACCAAGTATTACTTTTGTACTGTTTTGGATTACACAGGAATCATTTCTTTCTCCTAAAGCATGTAACAATGTTTTTGTGCATTCATTCCTCAGGATGATGTTCAAGCCTTCGATAGAAGTTCTTATAAGACTAGTTAATTCTATAGACAACGAAATTCAACTACCAAAGGTGAAATCATTCATCCAGCAACAGGTAAATCCCCTTATCCCTAGTTTTATTATCCTGTACCCATTAATCTTCTTGTAGTTTTGCTATCCTTTTTTTCTGTCTGTTATGATTTTTTGGGGCCTAATTTTTTTATATTCATCAGGGATTCCGCATATTCAAATGAATCTGAAGAAGGAACATAATTTCCTCGGAATTGCAACTACTGTAGTGGTACATAAACCTACTTCCGCTGATATTACAAGAAACCTACTTTTGCCCCTAGTATTTTTGTTTGCACTTGATTATGTTTTTTTTCCAACAGGTAATAAACACAAATAAATTTGTTACAAGTTCAGAGATAGCTGGATGAACAGATATACAAGTGGATCACATTTTTAAATTCAAACAATGCCAACAAATATCTTCCCACTTGTGAAACTAATTTTTCTTTAACAACATGTATTCCATTTTTGCTGATAGTTGTCGCAAAACAATGTTTTTGCCGATACGTCTTGTCTCTGAATATTGTTCAACAAAACACGATTCTACCATGCTTGTGGCCAACTTTTATATATACAGTCATTTTTGGGAACAATTTATTGTACTAAAAGTTGCTGATTCCTTTTACTCTTCAAAGGTCTCCACGTTAAACCACAAAACATTCAGGAAAAAGCCGCATTTTTGTTCAGAAACAGCTGAGTTTTGGTTCAGGAAACAACAACGCACACATTCCCGAAATCGTCAGGAAATAGCCACCTCAATATTCGAATAAAACTTGGAGAGGAACTAAGCTAGCGGGCCACGAAGGAGCCAGCCCGCAAACACCCTCTATCAGCAAAAGGTCCTCATTTTGACGCTAACTAGCATCGAGCAGGGACTCTCCCAATCCGGAACACCATCACCCACAAGCTGCTCGATGCAATGCTCCATAGAAAGAGTGATGTGATGAAGACGATCATGTCTAGGGGTGGAATTCGAGCCGAGTTGAGCCAGCTCGACTCGACTCGCTAAAGCTCGTTTCATTAACGAGCTAGCTCGACTCGACTCGTTACTATAACAAGCTCAAACTCAAGATTGGCTCGACTCGTATAACTTGCGAGCTTGCTCGTTTAGCTTGTTAAGCGCGTTAAAAATATGAACATAAAAACCTTACGAATACGACAAAAAGGTTAATTGGGAATTTACATGGACATATATGGTCATGTACGTATGAGTCTCCTAGGTGACTAGGCCTTGAGTGGTTGGGCCTTGTGCTTGGACGCAAGGTGCTTAGTGGCTGTTTTTACTACCCATCCAGAAACGTTGATTCTTTTACCGAGCCTAACAAGTTATACCGAGTACTTGTGAGATCGACTCGTTTAACTCGTCCTATAAATGATCTTAAACTAAAGCTCGGCTCGACTCATTATTGTTCGAGTTCGAGTCGATTCGAGCCGAGTCATGAGCTACTCGTTTAGCTCGTGAGCTTCGAGCTTTTTTTCCAGCCCTAATCATGTCGTCAATCACAGGAGGGGCCTGCATCTCCTCTGCCACCTTAGCTTGTCAAAGTTTTTTATGTGCTTGGTATTTTCCACATCAGCCCAACGGGTTGGTTCAACTTGTCAGTTCTACTGTTTGCATACCAAATTAGACAATCAATACTCTCCGTTATTCGTTAAGCATAAGGATGGTGGTTCCTCGTGCCCTGACCGGAAAGTGCTAATATGTTTCCTTGTGAGCCCTTCAATCTATTACATTATATTATTATTAAAACGATAGAAAACGAACGGTGATGATTTACTGCTGTAGATTGAAGTTATTTAAACGGCTTAGATTCATCTATACACCAGAAGAAGAAAAAACGGACGCGCTTATGAAAAAGAAAAAAGAAACGAGAATATGACACGGATACACACCTTTCCATCACAAGCAGTAAAACAAGAAAAAAAAGGCCAAGTAGCACATGTCCACACAATGGCCTATTTTAGCTCATGCATACGCATCAGTAAGTTTGATTCGGGGTGAAAGCTAACAAGGGACCCGCAAAAGAAAAAGGCACCACACCTGTGTTTGGATCGCTATCTACATGCATGTTTGGATCGCTACCCATGTAAAAAATAGAAACAAAGTCCTACTAGGACACGTTTTGATGTAAAAGCCCAATTAATAAGAACGTAGGCACTGTCAACCTGGGGACGCAATCGACCATCTCAACATGTTGTACGCGCAGAGATATTCATAGTTGTTAGGGAGACGGCCAATTCTACACGTTGTACATAGACAAAAATATACCGGCCTATTTTTAAGATGGAATTCACCGGCCTAATTAATAAATTCTTACATGCAATGACATCATTGATGATGACAGCAGCCCAATTGATCAAATCTTGCATACAATTAGTGTTAGTGGCACTTAAGAAAGATTGTGATATTTTTTATATAAAGAGAGAGAAATACAAAATGCATTGGAGTTGGCACAATCTTTCTTGACGGGCAAATAATAGATATGCCAACTACGAAACACTTACATTATATGTAATATGAAATTTGTCAGGCTACAGAGTCATTTGAAGCTTCAATATCATCATTAAGCCTCCATTTAGTTCTATTAAAAATAATATGAAAGCGAATATATACTTCATATCACAGCGGAATGATACTACTATATACGTATTGCTAATATTAAGTTAATTTACTAATGTAACAACGCAAGGCATCAGTAATGCATGGGTAGCATCAATATAGCATTCTTAGATCATATGTTTTATCACAACTTAAAATTTTATTTAAAATGAGTTTTTTTAGTAAATTAATATATAGATTTCATACTTATGTTGCATAAAATTAATTAAGTAATCTTTTATCACACCTTACAAATGAGATAACCTTTACAATCATACATTAATTTCAAATAAGATTAAATATATAACATTAAAATATTACAATCATAAATGGAAATCTAGCCGCGCAAATGTGCGGGTTACCCCGCTGGTTACTTTTAGAATATAATAATAGATAGCTATATAATGTCGACTCATTAATTCGCTAGGGCATCAAACGAACTCTAAATGACTTGAGCGTTAAAATGTGGCCTGTCTAGAGTACAACATGGCCACACCAAAGTACTTGACCCATTTAGACATCATAAAATAACTCCATTTTATTGAATAAATGGGTAGCTCACAATTAGGACGAAAGGAGTTTGTGCAAGGTTTGGGGGTGAGTCTCAGTGTAAAAAAATCCGAAGTAGGAAGGGTTTTAATTATTCACCATTTAACGAAGTGGCAAAATAAAATAAGAGAATTGATTAATTAATTAATGCAATATGATGTTGATGCAATGCATATGATACAAAAATAAAATAACAATCAATTTCTGAATTGAGGTAAACTCCCGGGCTGTTACAGTTAGTTGTGCTGAGAGCTCTATAAATGAGGTGCATATTATCTTCCTATTCATTTGATGACGTCCCTCCCTGTAGAGACATATGTTGAAGGCCTCCCTTCATCCAATACCATGCAATCTAGTGAAGCTCAGAGATGTCGTTGACTTGGTAGACTAGACTTCGATGCACAGTCGATGTCGGCATGGATGATCAGCTCCGGTCAGTGGGCATGTCGCGTCGTCTGCGACCACAAACGCGACGGGACATAGGTCCGTCCAATGACCACCGGTGGCATCTTCATTTCTGATGGGATCGCATGTACTAGATTTGAATTTTTGGGCAGGGATGGGTGGGAAGACGGCCCACCTAACCCATCCGGTCTTGGTGTACCGTACCAATGTTCTTCACTTGCAAAAGCCATGTTAGCACAGAACACACCTGATGGATCCAGAACACACCCGATTTTGAGTAATATATTCAGGTCGGGAGCTCCACCCGGTGATTCTAAAAAAAAATAGATCCAGAGCTATCATGAACACATATTCACATCGTTAGAGCAGAGCCTAGTTCAGGTCAGGTATTTTGCAGATAACAATATTGTTTGTGAATCATTCAACAAGTGGAATGTTGAGGCTAGGTATGTACCTCTTATCAACATGTTACATGCTATTAGATGAAAAGTCATAGTTAGGATTGAAAATAAATAAATTAAAATACGATAATTGAAATGAAAAAAAATCTTTGCACAAGAGCATTAAGTAATTTTGTTTTTCTAATGCACTTCATAGTGTTAGAAAGATTCATATGAACTTACCGACATGTACCATAATCACATGTTTATAGTTGCAATCGGTGAACGGACTTGTAGATGTAGGTACTGGCAACTCTCTGGCTAACATGGTAATATGTTATAGCCATAGTTTTAAATAGTGTACTATCTTGGAGCTATAGCATAGCTATAGTGTTTGGAGGGGCATGCTGCTTAACCATTTAGCAGGCTATAGCGCAATTGGCACGCTAGTGCGCTAAGACTTTTGCCGCGATTTTCAAATCCCGCTATTTAGACCTTTGTTTATAGCTTGCATTTATTCTACAACCAAAAGCAATGATGATTACATTGCCAAGTGCTACACTATTGATAAATATAAGAAGATTTATTTTCATTATTGAAAAATTTCATGAAATGGTTAGGACATAAGAAAATGTTTATGTTGATTGATAATGACGGAAATTGCAAATTACACAAGCATTTAAATTAGGAAAAAGTACATGCTCATGAATGCACCCATCCGGCCTATTCTCGCACACTCCTCTCAACTAGTGATTTTTTTGGAGTGTGGATAAATGTCCCAAACTTCTTGCAGCAGCCTGACACGGACATATGAGGCATCTATGCCAGGTTTGAAAGACTTCTGACAACATTAGCATGTTGGGACACTTCCGACCATTTATCGGTCCTTTTTCACTAAGAAAACTCCTAAAAATACAGAACTTGTCATAAATACAAACAACTTGGCATGATGCCTTGAATTGGTCACAGAAATGCCGGTGGAAACAATTTTGGGTCATTTGACTATCGTCCCTTTTTCACTGACAAAACTCTAGAAGGTGAAAACATTGTAAAAAATCCAAAAAACTTGCCTTGATGCCTTGAATTGGTCATAGAAGATGGTGGAAACAATTTGTGGCCGTTTGACGGTTGTAAAAAGACGTACTTCCAAAAGGACCCTTCTGCCCAACCCGAACACCCACCATCGAACGTGGTTCATTTTCGAACATCCTTGAAATGACCCCAACTTCTGCAAGTAGGTGGGCATGCCTATGGAAGGCATCATGCCTGAGTTGAATGACTTTCAACAGCGTATGCAAGTTGCGACATGTCTGGCCATTTATCAGCCTCTTTTGACAGAGAAAACTCTATAAAATGAAAAATTTGTCGAACAACAAAACAACATTTCATGGTGACTTGACTTGGTCATACAAGGCCATGAAAAAGTGTGGTCATTTCAAGGATGTTGAAAAACAACGTGCTCTCAGACAGAGCCTTCTGTCCTACCCCCATTGAATACGGTCTATACTTTGGGACATCCTTGAAATGACCTCAAATTTTGCAAGAAGGTGGGCATGCCCATGGTAGGTATCCACATCTAGTTTTGATGAATTTTGACGCCGTATGCAAGTTGCGACACGTCTGGCCATTTATCGACCTTTTTGACAAAGAAAATGCTAGAAAATACAGAATTTGTCAAAAACCAAAACAATTTGGCGTGGTGCTTGGAATTGGTCATACAAAGCCATGAAAAAATTGGGGCCATTTCAAGGATGTCGAAAAACAACGTGCACTCAGACAGAGTCTTCCGCCTCTGTGAACACCCTCCATTGAACATGATCTATTTTGGACATACTTCAAATACCCCAAATTTTGCAAGTAGGTGGGCATGCCCATAGTAGACATCTATGTCAGGTTTGGAAATTTTCCGACACCGTATGCAATTTGCGACACGTCCGACCACTTATCGGCCTTTTCTGACAGAAAAAACAAAAAAAAAATGCTAAATTTTTAGAAAAAACAAAACAACTTGACATGGCAAAATAATTGGGGCCAATATAAGGATATCAGAAAAGAACATGCTCTCAGACGAGCCCTTCTAGCCTACCGGAACACTCTTTGTTGAACATGGTGTTTTTGTAGACATCCTTCAACTGCCCCCAACTTTTTCCACCACTTCGGCATGCCCATGGTAGGCACCTATCCCTACTTTGAACGGCTTCACCGTATGCAAGTTGCAACACATCCAGCCATTTATTGACTTTTTGATCAAGAAAACTCTAGAAAATGCAAAACTTCTCGAAAACCCAAGAAACTTGACATGGTGCCTTGAATTGGCAGTAGAAGGCCATGGGGAAAAAATTGGGGCCTTTTGACGGATGTCGAAAAAGAAACATGCTCTTGAATGGAGCCTTCTGGCCTACCCGTACACCCTACGTTGAACATGTTGTTTTTCTAGACATCCTTAAAATGATCCCATATTAGGCTACCATGCGAGGTTTGAACGACTCCCGGCACCATACGAACATTGCAAATCAACCTTTTTTTCACCTTCCCATCCATCTTTATCCGATTTTTGGAGCATTCTAAAAGGTTCCTGAAAAGCGTTCCCGGTTTGGGGAACCTCAGCTTCCTAGCTAGTTTTTTTTCCTGTATAAGGAACCTTCTAGGAGGTTCCAAAAAACAACTTTTTTCCTTTTTCCTTTTATCTTGTGACCTGTTTTTCCATTTCTTTTTCTTCCCGTTTTGGTTTTCTTTGACCTTTTCCCCCTTTTTCTTGTTTAATGTTTCTCTTACATAGATTCAAAAAACTCAAAAATTCAAATTTTATCTGTAATCTCCAATTATTTCATGTTTTTCAAGTTTAGTTCATTTTATCAATAATTTTTCATATATTTTAAAAAATGTTCAGATTTTCAAAAAAAGTTCACGTCAGTGTTTGTTCATATTTACTAATCAATGTTAAAAAACTGAAAAAAAATATTCACAATGCAAAAAAATTATTTGTAAAAAATAAAAATTATTTGCGTTGTAAAATTTTGTCCAGGTTTCAGAAAGTGTTCCCGTTTTAAAAAAATTATTCAGTGATCCAAAAAATGTCAATTTTCCTAATTTTGGTTCAATTTTTTAAAATGTTCTGGGAGTTTCATGCCTAATAAAGTTTTTCAAAAAGAGATGTAATTGGAAAGTTATGCATTGAAGAAGTGAGGGTCGACCTTGAGCACTTGTGTTCATGCTCACGGAAACAATGTAGAATTTTTCATGGAAGTTTCTCTGTAAATAATTATCCCCTTGTATATATCCATTGTATTATAAAAATAATGTGCCAAGCTTGTTTACTATGTGCAAAACAAAAACAGAAACTTTGGCTGTAGCGCATGATTTTACATTTTTTACTGGAAGGTCAAATGGGTATGAAACGTTTTGAACATTACTTCTGTACAAAAGTTTCAAATTTTCATATTTATTTCATAATTTTTGGAGTTACAGAAGTTTACTAAACTTCCAGATTACTACATACTGTCCTGTTTTGGACAGATTCTGTTTCTCGCGTGTTGTTTGCTTATTTTGATGAATCTATGGCTAGTATCGGGGGTTATGAACCATAGAGAAGTTGGAATACAGTAGGTTTAACACCAATATAAATAATTAATGAGTTCATTACAGTACCTTAAAGTGGTAGTTTGCTTTATTACACTAACATATCTCACAAAGTTTTTGTTAAAGTTTTGTGTGGATGAAGTGTTCGAAGATCGAGGAGCTATCAATATGAGAAGAATAAAGAGAGGCAAGAGTTCAAGCTTGGGGATGCCCAAGGCACCCAAGTAAATATTTCAAAGGATACTCAAGCATCTAAGCTTGGGGATGCCCCGGTTGTCATCCCATCTTTCTTCTTCAACCAATATCGTTATACCTTGGTTTTTGTTTTATTCACATGATTTGTGTCCTTTGTTTTTTGTTTTTTCCTTTAAGAACCATGATAGTATAAGTTAGAACTTAATTGATTTATAGAATACTTCATGTGCTTCACTTATATCTTTTAAGTATGATCTTATAGAATTGCTCTTTGTGCTTCACTTAAATCTTTTGAGTATGGTTTTATAGAATGCTTCGCGTGCTTCACTTACATATTTTGAGCTTGGATATTGGTTAGTATATATTAATTGTAGAATGATCCATGAACTTCACTTATATCTTTTGAAGTATGAATAATACTATCATCTAAAGTGGGTTTGGAAGACTGTCAACTTTAGGAATTAGCGATCCCACTATTCCGAATGAGAAGAATTTTGCTTATGTGGAGAGTAGAAAAAATTCTATGCTTGTAGATCATGAAAATAATGCTTTATGTTATGGTTATATTTTTTAATTCATTCATGATGCTACTGAAAATTATTATGTGGGAGTAATTTATGCTTGTAGGAATTGCAATAATACCAAGTTTCCTCTCTATGTGCTTAAAATTTTGAAGTTATACTTGTTTTGCCTTCCTATGCTAGTTGATTCTTGTTGCTATAAATTATGTGCTCACAAAATCCCTAGGCATAGGAAGTCGGTTAGATTTAAATGTGCTAGTCATATTCTTCATGATGCTCTCTCTATGTTTCAATTCTTTTCTTTTATGTGAGTATCATTGAAATGTTCATGCCTAGCTAAAAGGCATTAAAGAAAAGCGCTTGTTGGGAGGCAACCCAATATCAACCCTTGCTATCTTTGTGTGTTTACATGACTAAGCTACTGTAGTAATCATATTTTATAGGTTTTGTTTCAATAAATTGCCAAGTAAGACCTTTCGGAAGACTTGTGTGAAAGTTAATGTGATCTTGCTGTAAAAAACAGAAACTTTGCGCTCACGAGAATAGATGCTATTTTTTTTACTGGAGAGTGATTTTAGGTTGATTCTTTTTAAAGATGATTAAAAGACAAATTCCACACGTCCACCAATTTATTTCATAATTTTTGGACTAGCAGAAGTATGGTTTCTGTTCAGATCATTAAAGACTGTTCTGTTTCTGACAGATTCTGTTTTCATTGCATAGTTTGCTTGTTTTCTACTTTCTATGACTTATATTTCTCAATATAAATTGTAGAAATGGTATGGTACAGTAGGAATTGTCTCAGAACAATTATGAAACTTGTATTTGACAGTACTGAAGTGAATGGTTTAGTCTTTATCATACTAACCTATCTGACGAAGTTCCGTTAAGTTTTATATGATTAATGTTTTCAAGCTTTGGGTGAGATATCGGCATGAGGAGAATAAGGAGTGGAAGTACCCTAAGCTTGGGGATGCCCAAGGCACCCCAAGGTAATATTTAAGGAAGACTCAGGCGCCTAAGCTTGGGGATGCCCCGAAAGGTATCCCCTCTTTCATCTTCAAAAACTATCGGTATACCTTACTCGAAGCTATATTTTTATTCGTCACATGATATGTGTTTTGCGTGGATCATATTTTCAATTTTACTTGCTGTTTGAATAAAATCATTGGATCTGAAATCTTGAATAAAAAAGAATCCTCCCATGGCTCGTTAATTATTTGACTACTCAGTGTTCTTCACTTATATCTTCTGAAGTAGTTTGTCATTTGCTCACGTGCTTCACGTATATCCTATGAGTAAATGGTTGAATGAATTGAATATCATAAATCTGAATTTATATACGTTTCATATGCTTATAAAATGGGGAACAATGACTTCACACATAATAAGTATAGGTAGTAAACTTATTGAAAGTTAGAAAACGCAGAATTGGTCACTTGAACAATTCATGAAAGAATATTGAAGGAAGAGAGATTTCACATGTAAATATACTATCTTGGACATCTTTTGTAATTGTGATCACTCATTAAAATATGACATGCTAAAAGGTTGATGTTGGACAAGGAAGAGAACTTAACGGGTTATGTTTTCCAATATCCGAAACGTTATATTGTCTTGGATCATCCAACATGTTGAGGTTGCCTTTCCCTCTCATGCTAGCCAAATTCTTTGCACCAAGTAGAGATACTACTTGTTCTGCCAAACATCCCTTAAAACTATTTTTGCCATGGGAGTCCAACATACCTACCTATGGATTGAGTAAGATCCTTCAAGTAAGTTTTCATCGGTGCATGCAATAAAAATTGCTCTGTAAATATGTATGATCTATTAGTGCAAAGAAAATAAGCTTTATACGAACTTGTGATAGGGAAGAAATAAAAGCGACGGACTGCATAATAAAGGTCTCTATCACAAGAGGAGATATAAAGTGACGTTCTTTTGCATTAAGATTTTGTGCATCCAACCTTAAAAGTGCATGACAACCTCTGCTTCCCTCTGCGAAGGGCCTATCTTTTACTTTTATCTTCTAACCTTACAGAAGAGTCATGGTGATCATCACCTTTCCTTTTTACACTTTTTCCTTTGCCAAGCACTTTGTGATGGAGCGATCCGGATATATATATCCACTTGGATATAGGTTTTCATGAGTTATTATTGCTGACATTACCCTTGAGATAAAAGGTTGGGAGGCGAAACTATAAGCCCCTATCTTTCTCTGTGTACGATTTAAACTTTGAACCCATAAATATCACATGAGTGTTAGCAATTGTGAAAGATTAAATGATAGTTGAGTATGTGTAGTTTGCTAAATGAAAGCTCTTACATAGACCCATCCCGAAAATAAGATGAATTGCAATTGTTTGATGACTAAGAGCATGGTTTGTTAGTTTTCAAGAAAGTTTATGATCTATACTTTAACATGTGAATAGCTTGTTACTTGATCATGAAAAGTTCTATGAGATTGGTAATCCACAAGTATAGGGGATCGCAACAATTTTCGAGGGTAGTGTATTCAACCCAAATTTATTGATTCGACACAAGGGGAGCCAAAGAATATTCTTAAGTATTAGCAGTTGAGTTGTCAATTCAACCACACCCGGATAACTTAGTATCTGCAGGAAAGTATTTAGTAGCAAAGTAGTATGATAGTAATGGTAACGGTGGCAAAAGTAACAGTAGCAGTTTTGTAGTAATTGTAATTACCAACAGTAAAGTAAATAAGCAAAGCACTATATGTGGAAAACTCGTAGGCATGGGATCAGTGATGGATAATTATGTCAGATGCGATTCCTCATGTAATAGTTATAACCTAGGGTGACACAGAACTAGCTCCAATTCATCAATGTAATGTAGGCATGTATTCCGAATATAGTCATATGTGCTTACGGGGTCCAAAAGAACTTGCATGACATCTTTTGTCCTACACTCCCGTGCTAGCGGGGTCCTAATGGAAACTAAGGGATATTAAGGCCTCCTTTTAATAGAGTACTCGACCAAAGAATTAACACATAGTGAATACATGAACTCCTCAAACTACGGTCATCACCGAGAAGTATCCCGATTATTGTCACTTCGGGGTTGTCGGATCATAACACATAATACGTGACTATAGACTTGAAAGATAGGATCAAGAACTCACATATATTCATGAAAACATAATAGGTTCAGATCTGAAATCATGGCACTCGGGCCCTAGTGACAAGCATTAAGCATAGCAAAGTCATAGCAACATCAATCTCAGAACATAGTGGATACTAGGGATCAAACCCTAACAAAACTAACTTGATTACATGGTAAATCTCATCCAACCCATCACCGTCCAGCAAGCCTATGATGGAATTACTCACGCGGTGGTGAGCATCATGAAATTGTTGATGGAGGATGGTTGATGACGACGACGACGAATCCCCCTCTCCGGAGCCCCGAACGGACTCTAGATCAGCCCTGCTGAGAGAGATTAGGGCTTGGCGGCGGCTCCGTATAGTAAAACATGATGAATCTTTCTCTCTGATTTTCTTCTCCGGAAAAGAGAATATATGGAGTTGGTGTTGAGGTCGGTGGATGTCCAGGGGGCCCACGTTGCAGGGGAGCACGCCCCCACCATCGTGGATAGGGTGTGGGCCCCCTGATGCTATTTCTTTCGCCGATTTTTTTATTAATTCTGAAAATTTGCTCCGTGGATTTCCAGGACATTTCGAGAACTTTTATTTATTCAAAAAAATAACACCATGGCAGTTCTGCTGAAAACAACGTCAGTCCGGGTTAGTTCCATTCAAATCATGCAAGTTAGAGTCCAAAACAAGGGCAAAAGTGTTTGGAAAAGTAGATACGACGGAGACGTATCAACTCCCCCAAGCTTTAACCTTTGCTTGTCCTCAAGGAACTCAGTTGACAAACTGAAAGTGATAATGAAAAACTTTTACATACTCTGTTTGCTCTTGTTGTTGTAAATATGTAAAGCCATCATTCAAGTTTTCGGCAAATATTATGAACTAATCATATTCACAATAACACTTAGGTCTCTTGTTTACTCATATCAATGGCATAAGCAACTAGCGAGCAATAATAAAAAATATTGGATGACAACACTTTCTCAAAACAATCATAATATGATATAACAAGATGGTATCTCGCTAGCCCTTTCTGAGACCGCAAAACATAAATGCAGAGCACCTTTAAAGATCAAGGACTGACTAAACATTGTAATTCATGGTAAAAGAGATCCAGTCAAGTCATACCCAATACAAACTAATAGTAATGCATGCAAATGACAGTGTGCTCTCGAACGGGTGCTTTTTAATAAGAGAGTGATGAGTCAACATAGAAGTAAATAGATAGGCCCTTCGCAGAGGGAAGCAGGGATTTGTAGAGGTGCCAGAGCTCGATTTTGAAATAGAGAGATAAATAACATTTTGAGCGGTATACTTTCACTGTCAACATAACATCTATGAGATCTTGATATCTTCCATGCTACACACATTATAGGCGGTTCCCAAACAGAATGGTAAAGTTTATACTCTCCCTCCACCAACAATCATCAATCCATGGCTTGCCCGAAACAACGGGTGCCTCCAACTGACAACAATCCTGGGGGAGTTTTGTTTGCATTTATTTTGATTTGATTTGATCTTTTGATCATGGGACTGGGCATCCCGGTTACCAGCCATTTTCTCATGAATGAGGAGCGGAGTCCACTCCTCTTGAGAATAACCCGCCTAGCATGGAAGATACAGACATCCCTAGTTCATACATGAGCTGCTCAAGCATACAAAACAGAATTTCATTTGAAGGTTTGGAGTTTGGCACATACAAATTTACTTGGAACGGTAGGTACATACCGCATATAGGAAGATATGGTGGACCCATATGAAATAACTTTGGGGTTTATGGATGTTGGATGCACAAGCAGTATTGCCGCTTAGTACAGGTGAAGGCTAGCAAAAGACTAGGAAGCGACCAACTGAGAGAGCGACAACAGTCATGAACTTGCATTAAAATTAATCAATACCAGGTGAAAGCATGAGTAGGATATAATCCACCATGAACATAAATACCGTGAAGGCTATGTTGATTTTGTTTCAACTACATGCGTGAACATGTCCAAGTCGAGTGACTCGAATCATTCAAAGGAGGATACAACCCTATCATACCACATCACAACCATTTTAATAGCATGTTGGCACGCAAGGTAAAACATTATAAGCTCCTTGCTAATTAAGCATGGCATAAGCAACTATAATCTCTAATTGTCATTGCAAACATGTTTATTCATAATAGGCTGAATCAGGAACGATCAACTCATCATATTTACAAAAACAAGAGAGGTCGAGTTCATACCAGCTTCTCTCATCTCAATCAGTCCATCATATATCGTCATTATTGCCTTTCACTTGCACGACCGAACGGTGTGGATAATAATAATAGTGCACCTGCAATGGACTAAGCTGGAATCTGCAAGCATTCAATTCAAGGGAGTATACAAGGTAATATGGGCTCTTAGTTAAATCAAAAATCATGCATATGAGGGCCACTAAACATTTTCATTAAGGTCTTCCCCTCTCGACCCCCAAACGAAAGAAAAGAAATAAAACTATTTACACAGGAAAGCTTCCAACAAGAAAAGAAGATCGAGAAATCTTTTTGGGTTTTCTTTTAATTACTACTACTACAAGCATGGAAATTAAGCTAACTATTTTTTAGTTTTTCTTAAGGTTTATCAAAGACACAAGAAGAAAGCTAGAAAAATAAATTAAACTAAAATGGATAATACAATGAAAAAGTATGAGTGTGTGAACATGAATGTAATGTCGGTGATAAATACGTACTCCCCCAAACTTAAGCTTTTGGCCTAAGTTGGTCTATGGCCATGGATAGCCTGACTGATATCCGAAGTTGTAACTGGGGTCGTACTGAGATGCAGCAGCCAATGCCTCCTGAGCTACGGCATGGCGGTGAGCTGCCTCCGCTCTCCTCTCGTATTCGGTTGCCTCCTCCCTGGTTATAACATATCTTCTTTTTGCCTGGAAATCAAAAAGGGCAGGAGCAGGGAGAGTAACACGGATAGAGCGATGTCTGTCAAAAATTAGTCGATACTGGAGGAATTGTTCGTTCCTCACAAGAAAATGATGACTGGCCATAGCATGATAATCTAAATAAACGGGAGGCAACTCCCTATCACCCTCACGTGGAGGTATATTAAGATAATTAGCAACACGGGTCGCATAGATACCTCCAAACAAATCTCCAACTAAACCATTATTATGCAACCTACGTGCAACAATTGCCCCCAAGTTGTAATCTTTATTGCCTAATACAACACTCTTGAGAACACAAAGATAAGGAACACACATGTGACATGCTTCATCTTTACAGTTAATGCATCTACCAATGAAGAGAGCAAAATAATGTATAGAAGGAAAATGAATGCTCCCTATGGTAGCTTGTGCTATATCTCTAGATTCTCCCACTGTGATAATAGCAAGAAAGTCTTTATATTCAGATTTACGGGGTTCGTTAACACTACCCCATTGTGGAAGTTTGCAAGCAGTAGTAAAATCTTTTAGGTCCATGGTATATGATTGATCATAAATATCAAACAGGACACTTTGAGAATTACGCGAAGATGAAAATTTAAACCTTGTCACAAATGAATCAATCAAATAGTAGTACTGAGGACAATTATCTTGCATGAAGTCCTCAAGATCGGCATTAAGCACATATGCATCAAATTCATCTTTGATGCCTGCATTGACCATAAATTCTTCTGACGACCATTCACAAGGCCGCACATCAGCTTCCCTTGGTGGTTCATTGTCTTGCTCAGGCATAGCGCGCCTAGGTGCTTGCTTTCGTGAAGAACCACCTTGGTACATTTTCCTAGACATATTTCTTCCTCTGAAATAATTCTGAAATATTTTAGTAACTCAAAATAAAAGTGTATCAAAATCAACAAAATTGATAGCAACTACTCCCACAAGTGCCTAGAGCCTATATCATGCATTAGAATTACTTGGGACCTCATAAATTCGACATGCAAGCTCAAGAACAGGGTCACCTAGGCAGAAAAAATTTGCAATGAATAAAGAACTAGAACAAAAACTAATTGGACCATTGGAGGAGTTACATACCAAAGAACAATCTTCGAAAGCAGTGTTGTGAATGGAGCTTTGAGCAAGGAGATCGAAAATCACAGCAAAACGAGCTAGAACTCGTGCTTGAGCTGGATGGTGATTTTTTTGGGAGGAAGATGGAGTGTGTGGGTGTAGGAATAAGTGGAGGGGGGCCACCATGGGCCCATGAGGCAAGGGAGCGCGCCCTATAAGGGTGGGCGCGCCCTGGACCCTCGTGGCCAGATGCTTGCCCCCTGCTGTGTTCTCAGTGCCAAATATTCTTAAATATTCCATAAAAAATCCTACTAAATTGGCAGGGCATTTGGAGAACTTTTATTTTCAGGATATTTTTATTGCATGGATAATTCAGAAAATAGACAGATAATAGTATTTTTGGTTTATTTATTCTAATTAACAGAAAGTAAAAGGAGCGTATAGAAGGTTGTGCCTTCTAGTTTCATCCATCTCATGATCATCAAAAGGACTCCACTAACAAGGTTGATCAAGTCTTGTTAACAAACTCATTCCGAATAACATGGAACTGGAGAAATTTCGAATAACACTAGGTTACCTCAACGGGGATATGAACATCCCCAATAATAATAATATCATATTTCTTCTTGACTGTAGGAATAGGAAACTCAAAACCTCCAATAATGATAGTTGGACTTTTTCCAATAGAATTGATGCTATGAACTTGAGGTTGTTTCCTCGGAAAGTGTACCGTATGCTCATTACCATTAACATGAAAAGTGACATTGCCTTTGTTGCAATCATTAACAGGCCCTGCTGTATTCAAAAAGGGTCTACCAAGGATAATCGACATACTATCGTCCTCGGGAATATCAAGAATAACAAAGTCCATTAAGATAGTGACATTTGCAACCACAATAGGCACATCCTCACAAATGCCGACAGGTATAGCAATTGATTTATCGGCCATTTGCAAAGATATTTTAGTAGGTGTCAACTTATTCAATTCAAGTCTATGAGATAGAGAGAGAGGCATAACACTAACACCGGCTCCAAGATCACATAAAGCAGTTTTAACATAGTTTCTTTTAATGGAGCATGCTATAGTTGGCAATCCTGGATCTCCATTTTTCTTAGGTATTCCACCTTTAAAAGTATAATTAGGGAGCATGGTGGAAATTTCAGCTTCTGGTTTCTTTCCTTTAGTTGTAATGATATCCTTCATATACTTAGCATAAGGATTTACTTTAAGCATATCAATTAAACGCATATGTAAGAAGATAGGTCTAATCATTTCAGCAAAGCGCTCAAAATCCTCATCATCCTTTTTCTTGGATGGCTTAGGAGGAAACGGCATGGGTTTCTAAACCCATGCTTCTGTTTCTTTACCGTGCTTCCTAGCAACAAAATCTGTCTTATCATAACGTTGATTATTTGATTGTGGGTTATCAAGATCAACAACAAGTTCAATTTCTACTTTATTATTATTGCTAGGTTGAGCATCAACATGAACATTATAATTAACACTATCACTAGGTTCATGTTCAGCACCAGATTGTGTTTCAGCATCAGAGATAGAAATATCATTGGGATTCTCAGGTGTGTCTACAACAGGTTCACTAGGAACATGCAAGGTCCTATCATTTTTCTTTTTCTTCTTTTTAGAAGGACTAGGAGCATATAAATTATTTCTCTGAGAATCTTGCTCAATTCTCTTAGGGTGGCCTTCAGGATACAAAGGTTCCTGAGTCATTTTAACAGTCCTAGTAGTCACTCTAATAGCAAAATCATGTTTATTATTTAACTCATCGAGAAAATCACTTTGAGCTTTAAGTACTTGTTATGCTTGAGTGGTAAACATAGAAGCATATTTACTAATGAGTTTAAGTTCACCTTTAACTCTAGCCATATAATCACACAAGCGTCCAATCATGTAAGCATTAATCTTTAATTCTCTACCAACATAAGCATTGAAATTCTCTTGTCTAGCCATAAAGTCATCAAATTCATCCAAGCAAGGGCTAGCAAACTTAGTAGACGGGATTTCAACTTTATCATATCTATAGAGAGAATTTACCTTTACTACCTGTTGGGGATATAACTGCTGAATGTAAACCGCCCTGAAGGGGCCGGGTTATCCTCGTCCATAGCCAGGGCCCACGAAGGCACGCTTGAGGCCCAGAGCCCAGAGACGGATTAGGGTCCATTAATGTAAACCACCCTAGTCATGTAACTTGTGCTGTAAGATAAGAGAAGGAAGAGACCGAGCCGGACACTTGTATGAGCCGGCCTCGGGACTCTGTAGGCCGGCCGGGCGTCAACCCGTGTATATAAGGGGATGACCCGGCGGCGGTTTAGGGACGGACAATTCGAGGCTTAGGCGAAGCTATTGCTCCCTAGTCGTCGAAATCACATCAATCCCATCACAACTAGACGTAGGCTTTACCTTCATCAAAGGGGCCGAACTAGTATAACTCCCGTGTCTTTGTGTCCGCTTTAACCCCTCTGAGTTAACCCGTACGATGGCCCTGCGACTAAGTCCTTTCGCGAGGACATCTGCCGTGACAATTCCACGACAGTTGGCGCCCACCATGGGGCTATCGCACGATGGTTTGATGATCTTAGAGGGCAAGTTCGAAGGACTCGAAGGCTATGCTGTGGGCCGAATGACTAAGAGTCGTCGCGGCAAGCTCTACATCGACGATGCAGACTGGGGCCCCGAGGCCGGCTCGATTGAGTACGGGTACCGGGTCCCCTTTGGTGGCATACACGTGTTCATCGGCAAGATCGGCGAGCCAGGGCCTGGGCCGGACATCTGCACCGACCTCGTCGAGACGGCTCAGCGGGCGAAGAAGAATCATGCCTCGCTAAACCGGCTGTCAAGCGTGCTTCGTGGAGTCATCCACGGAGACCGCGAGGGCGGATCAGCATCGACGGCGAAAACCGTTGTCTACTCGATGACGAGTCGTCAACCGGAGAAACCGAGTCTCTGTACCAGCTGCAAGATGGCCAGATCGGGTGCTGTTCCGATGGTGAGAGTATTCCGGACCCCTTTGATCTACCCAACCGGGTTGGGATCTTCATGGCCGGTACGCAAGCGACGCTTCACTCTTCGACCTCGGCGCCGATGGTCGCCGGTTCAGCGGCGGTGATGGCAGCCGGGGAAGGAGGCCCTGTGCGCCCGCCGGCTCAAGTTTTATCAGAGCTATTCGACGCATTGGCTGTGCTCATGGCGGAGGCTAATCCGGCGGATCAAGACCTGCACAACGCGGAGATTGCAAAGGTGAAGGAACAAATCACTAAGGCTAAAGCGGATCCGCGGCAGCGGACGTGAGGATGGCGGCGGAATGGGCCGCTTTGGACGCGCAGGCTTATAGGCTTATGCTGGATCAGAGCGCGTCACATGAAGTCATGAAAAGA
Source organism: Aegilops bicornis (assembly GCA_021605145.1). NCBI lineage: Eukaryota > Viridiplantae > Streptophyta > Magnoliopsida > Poales > Poaceae > Aegilops > Aegilops bicornis. Next base: position 850,933,120 of record CM038675.1, on the reverse strand, counting down.
AAGTACAGATCCCGTTTGCCTTCGGTTTTCGAGGGAAGAGAGCTCTTCAATACCCCAGGGGCAGGGATCAGTAATCCGCTGCCGGTGGTGAACCGGCCGGAAGCACCTTCAGCCCCGTGTGATAGATCTGCCTCGCCATCATACCGGCGCGCCCCAGGTTGTGCAGACACCTCCGGGTCACTACTCCAACCCGATGGATAATCTTGTTGCGGCTGCGGCACGGTTGGAGGCGATTCCAATTAAAGGTGATTCACCACAGGCGGTACAGACACGCCGGGCAAAAGAGCTCCTCAGGACGGCCCTGGCTCAACAGGAAGCGTATTCATACAGTCGGGATCGGATTCACTCCACCCCCCGCCCAAGCCGGAGCTATAGCCGACACGCAGACGAACCGGCCGTATCAAGCAATGCGCAGCGCGGTCCGCCTCGCGGCAACAACCTGGCGGGTGGCTTCGAAAATGCTCAAGTGGTGGTGGACCGGGCCAGGGCACGTAGGGAGGCCGAGTTAGCAGCACAACATGAGGATCATCAGCTTGCGCCGGTTCGACCGACCATCTTCAAGCCCGGGGTCACGTCTGGCTCTTTGGGGGTGCCCTGCCTCGTCCCTGCTTTACGCAATGTACGTTTGCCCAAGGACTTCAAAGGGCCACGCAAGGTGCCCAATTATACCGCCGATTTGGCTCCATAAGCGTGGATAGAAAGCTATGAGATGGCCATGGAGATGCTGGATGTGGATGAAGCGGCGTGTGCGAAGTATTTCACCATGATGTTGGAAGGTACGGCCCGTACTTGGTTGAAGAACTTGCCGCCCAACTCGATCAGTTTATGGACCCAGTTGCGGACCCGGTTTATTCAAAATTTCAAAGACACCTGTAAACAGCCCGTGTCTGTGGTGGATTTGGCGGCTTGTGTCCAGGCAGAGGGAGAATCCACTACCCATTGGGTGCGCCGCGTTTCGGAAGTTTTACATTCTTCAGACCGGATCAACCCTGATTCCGCGATCTTAACCCTAGAAGCCAACTGCCGGTTCAAACCGTTAAAGTTGAAGCTGGGTCGCATGAAGCGTTTTTGCAATGACATGGGCACTCTCATGGGCGTTTTGGTAAAGTATGCTGATTACGATAGTACCAAAGATCCCAGTCCGAGGAGGATGACGAAATAGGGAAGGGAAAGCGAACAGCAACTCCAGAGGCCAGCAGCATCGATCGGCGGTAATGGAGGAAACAAGCGTAAGGCAAGCGGTAACATGGGCTTCAGAGCCAACACCAACGCACAGGACAAGGGTCAACGGCGCGCAAGGGTAAGCAATCAAACCGGGCGGTGCGCCAAATCACAATCCGGATCGTTTGAATTACATATTGAATCAACCCTGTCCGAAGCATGGGACGAAGGAGGCACCAGCAAACCACCTCTGGAAGGATTGTTATATTATGCAGGAGTTCAAAAGTTCTAATGCTTTCCGGTATGATCAAGGGCCCGGCGGCGGTTCAGGGTCCGCCCCGGGTTACGGTGGAGGAAATTCCGGCCCAGGGTTCGGTGGTAATCCGGGCGGGCAGGACAATCAGAACAATCAGAACCAAGGGGGTTACAATCAACAACAGCAGCAGTCGGGTTATCAAAGTAATCCAAAGCAGTTGAACGGTGGACAGTACCATGTCTTTACCACCAGCTTGGACAAGCGAGACCGAAAACTTCAGAAGCGGGCGGTCAATGTTGTTGAACCGGCCGCACCGCATTACCTACGCTGGTCAGAGCAGCCTATTGTATGGAGCAGAGAGGATCATCCTCCCCGGGTTTACAATCCGGGTCAGCTAGCCCTAGTGGTGGCACCTCAGGTGGGAGGATACAAGTTTACCAAGGTGCTTATGGATGGAGGGAGCAGCATCAACATCCTGTACTACGAGACCTTCCGACGTATGGGGTTAACGGATAAGCACCTCAGGCCGTCCAGCACGGTGTTTCACGGTGTGGTGCCTGGCAAGTCAGCATACCCGGTCGGTAAGATAGCTCTGGAGGTGGCCTTTGGGGATGAACATGACTCCAGATCGGAAACATTGACGTTTGAAGTGGTGAAAATTCAAAGCCCTTACCACGCCCTATTTGGGCGGCCGGCTTATGCTAAGTTTATGGCACGGCCTTGTTATGCCTATTTGCAGCTAAAAATGCCGGGTCACAAAGGGACGATAACTGTCCATGGGAGCCGCAGGATTGCTTTGGAGTGCGAGGAAGGTGATGCGGCTTACGCCGAGTCGGTTTGTGCCACTAAAGAGCTAAAGTATTATAAGGACAATGTTGATCCGGCGGATATGACCCCTTTGAAGAAGCCAACTACGAGCACGATCCGGATTTGAAGTTTAAATCGTGGTGAGACTAAACTTGTTGATTTTGTGCCCGGCGATTCGTCCAAGCAGTTCACCATCAGTGCTAACTTGGATCCTAAATAGGAAAGCGCGCTCATCGAGTTCATCCGTGAGAATCGGGACATTTTTGCATGGAAACCTTCTGACATGCCAGGTGTACCGAGGGAACTCGCTGAGCACACTCTTAATGTTGATCCCAAATACAGACCGGTAAAGCAGTTTCTTCGCCGGTTTAACGAGGAAAGGCGCAAGGCCATTGGAGAGGAGGTGGCCAGGCTCTTAGCAGCAGGGTTTATCGTTGAAGTTTTCCATCCAGAGTGGCTTGCTAATCCGGTGTTGGTCCTTAAGAAGAATGGCACTTGACGCATGTGTGTGGATTACACAGATCTTAACAAGGCTTGTCCAGCAGATCCTTTCGCTCTCCCCCGCATTGACCAGATTATTGATGCTACGGCGGGTTGTGAGCGTTTGAGTTTTTTGGATGCGTATTCTGGATATCATCAGATTAAGATGGCGGTTAAGGACCAGGAGAAGACGGCGTTTATCACTCCTTTTGGAGCCTTCTGCTATGTATCTATGCCTTTTGGGCTCAAGAGCGCCCAAGCAACTTATCAGCGTTGCGTACAGAATTGCTTGCACGAACAGATCGGCCGTAACGTGCATGCTTATGTGGATGATATTGTGGTTAGGTCTAGGAAAAAGGAAACGTTGATTGAGGATTTAAAGGAAACTTTTGACAACTTGCGGGTGTACAAGATGATGCTCAACCCGGCCAAGTGTGTCTTCGGTGTTCCGGCAGGCAAGTTATTGGGCTTTCTTGTGTCCAACAGGGGGATTGAAGCTAATCCAGAGAAAATTACGGCTATCACCTCCTTGGCTAAGCCAAAGTGCATCAATGATGTCCAGCGTTTGGCGGGTCGGGTTGCCGCGCTAAGCCGGTTTATTAGCCGCCTCGGAGAGAAGGCCATTCCTTTGTACCAGATGCTGAAGAAGACGGATCAGTTCGTCTGGAGTTCAGCTGCCGATGAAGCATTGGAGGACTTAAAGCGACAGTTGGCCAACCCGCCGGTTCTCGCCGCTCCCATTGACAAAGAGCCGCTTCTGTTATATGTTGCTGCTAATGCCAGGGCGGTTAGCGTAGCCATTGTGGTAGAGCGGAAGGAGGCAGGGAAGGAATATCCGGTTCAACGGCCGGTTTATTACATCAGCGAGGTGCTCATTGAGTCTAAGCAGAGATATCCGCATTGGCAGAAGCTGGTATATGGAGTTTTTATGGCAAGCCGGAAGCTGAAGCAATATTTTCAGGGGCATCCTATCACGGTGGTCAGTTCAGCTCCCTTGGGTGATATCATACAGAACCGCGAAGCAACTGGGCGAATTGCTAAGTGGGCCATCGAACTTGGGCCACACGGTTTACGGTATGTACCTCGGACGGCAGTAAAATCCCAGGCACTTGTGGATTTCATTAATGATTGGACGGAGTTGCAAGCGCCTGAAGAAAAGCCGGATCATACCTATTGGACCATCCACTTTGATGGGTCCAGGCAATTGGAGGGCTCGGGGGCTGGAGTCGTATTAACTTCCCCACGAGGTGACAAGTTCTGTTACGTTCTCCGCTTAATGTTCCCTTGTACTAACAATGCAGCTGAGTATGAAGCTTTGCTCCATGGTCTCCGGATGGCTAAGGAGATGAATCTCAGCCGGGTTAAGTGCTTTGGTGACTCGGACTTGGTGGCCCAGCAAGTATCAGGTTCTTGGGATTCCAAAGATCCACTCATGGCTGCATATCGTCGGGAGGTGGATATTGTTGCAGGTCACTTTAAAGGATATCAGGTGGATCATGTGGATCGTCGGAAGAACGAAGCGGCAGACGCTTTAAGCCGGCTGGCCTCTCAACGCAAACCGGTCCCGCCCAATGTCTTCCTTGATGTACTGCACAATCCGTCAGTCAAGCTTCTTGATGAAGTGGATTTGGCTATTCCTGATCCGGAGGCTCAGTTGGTGGCAGCCTTGCATGTCATTCCGGATTGGACGCTTCCTTATTTGGCATACATGACCCGGGGCGAGTTACCAGAGGATGAGACGTTGGCCCGACAGGTAGTTCGGCGGTCTAAGTCTATGACCATTGTTAATGGCGAGTTGCATCATTGCAGTGTGTCAGGGGCGTTTCAGTGTTGTGTGTCTCCTGAGGAAGGCTGTGAGATATTGCGTGAAATCCATGAAGGGGACTGTGGTCACCACGCCGGTTCAAAATCCTTGGTTGCTAAAGCATTCCGCCATGGTTTTTATTGGTTGACTGCCCATGCTGATGCGGAGGATCTGGTCAGGCGATGTGATGGTTGCCAGAAGTTTTCTAGACGTGCTCACATACCGGCCCAGGAATTGAGGATGATTCCAATTACTTGGCCGTTTGCGACTTGGGGGCTAGACATGGTGGGGCCTTTTAAAAGGTCCAAGGACAAGAAAACACACTTGCTGGTAGCAGTTGACAAATTTACAAAGTGGGTCGAGGCAGAGCCTGTTAGCAAGTGTGATGCGCCACATTTGTTCGAGTTCATAAAAAGGGTGATCTTCCGGTTTGGATTTCCGCATAGTATCATCACGGATAATGGCACCAATTTGTCCAAGGGTGCCATGAAGGAGTTTTGTGAGCGTGAGCACATCCGGCTTGACGCTTCTTCAGTGGCCCACCCGCAGTCCAATGGTCAAGCAGAACGAGCTAATCAGGAGATCTTGAGAGGTATCAAACCCCGGCTTATGGTCCCTTTGCAGAGGACGCCAGGTTGTTGGGTAGAAGAGCTACCGTCTGTGATATGGAGTATCAATACTACCCCTAACAGATCCACTGGATACACACCGTTCTTTATGGTCTATGGAGCGGAGGCGGTCCTTCCCAGCGATATCCGTCATGATTCACCTTGCGTGGCAGCCTATGTTGAGGCAGATAGCGAGGCTACACGGCAGGACGCTTTGGATCGACTGGATGAAGAGCGAGATATGGCTGCTGCTCGTTCGGCGATTTACCAATAGGATCTTCGTCGGTATCACAGTCGGCGGGTTAGAACCAGAACCTTTCAGGAAGGAGACTTGGTGCTTCGGCTCATACAAGACCAGACAGATATGCACAAGCTATCCCCACCTTGGGAAGGACCTTTTGTGGTCAGCAAGAATCTGCACAACGGGTCATACTATCTGATTGATGTTCGAGAGCGAAAAGACTCACGCACGTCAGAAGAGGAGACCAACAGGCCATGGAACATAGCTCATCTTCGGCCTTATTATACCTGAGCCATCGGCTCTACTTATGTACATATTATGACAATGTATATATTTTGAATAAAAGCAATAAACCGGAGCCTCGGCTAAAGCGGGGTAACCGTTCTGTAAAAATCCGGTTTGGGTACATGGAGTTGTTGTCGCAAAGCAGCCTCCGGTTTAGCCCTTGATCTTGATTTTCAGAAGTTTTGTCATCTGGGGGCTTGGTCGTGTCCGAACCAATGCAACACCTTTTGATGGGCGAAAGCCACCAGATCACTTGGGGACATGGTCACATCTGAACCAGTCACGCCTCTTGGTCGGCCTAAGGTCATAGAGTCACTTGGGGGCTTGGTCGAACCCGAACCATTGCCATGCCACTTGATCGGCATAATGCCACGGTTTCAGTTGGGGGCCTGGCTGACTTGAACCATAGCTACACCTTATGGGGAGCTTGGTCCTGTCCGACCATGGTAACATGCAAACGGTTTTATCATTGCCTTTGCTTCCATATTGTTTTCATAACTGTTATTTGATTTTTATTGACCTTTTTAAACCGGTTCAAGCTATCAATTAACGGAATTCGGTCCATTTTTTATCCGGAGATATTTTTTTGGTTTGACTTTTTCTGTTAACATCCCATTATGGTGTAACAGGGGGCTTGTCATGACCCGACACGGTTTACATGGTAAACCGGCATTAATAAACACAGGAGTTGTTTTCTCCTTTGACGGTAATGGTTTATACAACCTCCGCCTCAAGATTGGCTAAGCCAACTGCATGCCCGACGCTGGCAGGTATCAGCACCTCCACGCAAAAGGTTACAGACTGAGGGCATAAAGGAATGTTCAAAAACAAAGTGCTAGCTATTCCATTACAAAGCCTTCCAAGGCCCGGTGTTTCACATGGCGTTATGACTAGCAGTTTCTGATGCATCCATCCAACTTGACGGATTAAGCTTCCTCGCCGGGTTGACGTGAGGAAGAGGGGGCATCTGGCGTCGGTTCAGCTTCTTCCTCTTCATCACCCAACGGCCGGAAGTCATTGGTAGACCAGTCAATCCGGGTTAAGGCCTGAAAGACAGCCTCTTCACTTATAAGCTCAGCCGGATCAACGTCAGGGGCATAAGTGTGCTTACGGATTGGGGGAACAAGGCTCTGCACTTCTGGAATGATAAACTCCACCCGCTTGTTGTTACGTGATCGTAGAAAGAGCGGTGAACCGCCAGTTGGCTTCGCTGCGATTGACTCGCCAATGGACGCATCTCCTTTGTTATTATTCGCTTCGAGGCGTCATTATCAAAGGCTTCACCGTTCTCTTGAGCGCTGGGGAAACCCTTGGCTATGTCAGCCGGATCAAGGTCCGCTATCCACGCCTTAGCGCGGGTTACACTACTAGGAAAAGGGCTATAGATGGAATTGACACTAATGGCGCACCAGACATGTGGTGCGCCATTAGTATATACTAATGGCGCACCACCATCTGATGCGCCATTAGTGTTGAAACTACTAATGGCGCACCTTGCCCATGGTGCGCCATTAGTACCAATTTTTTTTTTGAACTAGTGCGCCTGTCCAAACATACTAATGGCGCATCCGCTGGTGGTGCGCCATTACTAGTTGTAACTAGTAATGGCGCACCAGCCAGAAGGTGCGCCACTAATGTTTTTTTTATTGTTTTTATTCCTTTTTTTGCAAAAGTACTAATGGCGCACCACCAGGGGGTGCGCCATTAGTAACCTGGATTACTAATGGCGCATTTTTTGCTGGTGCGCCATTAGTAAGTGGGCAGCAACAAGATATTTTGGACAGCCTCTCCTCCCACACTCACTTTCTCCCCACTTCATTCTCTCCACCGCCTCCTCCTTGTCTCGGGTGCCTCCACTTTTTCACCTCATTTCCACCATAGATTCATTCAAATTAAGTGGTTAAGTTACCTTGTTTTGCTAGGTAAGTAAGGGGGGAAGCTATATTTATGTTGTTCTCCCTACAACAATGTGCACATGCACTTTTTATGGCCTAGCTAGATCTATGTATGTTCGTGGTGTTGCATATGTTTGTGGTGTTGCATATGTGTTTGTGTTGGAGGTGTACCGGTATTTGAAATGCGATAGTTGCCAATATTTTGCCGGAATGTTGATTCATTTCCGTTTCATGAGAATTTTGGCATTAAGCATTCTTTTGGTCCTATTTTTAGGAAAGTCATGCCAAATTTTTTCTTGGTTCTAAAATATCGTTTTGCTCTACCCCTCAGGCGACCATGGTCCGCACGATGACCGAAGGCATCGTGAATAGGTTTTTGAGGTCCGCGAAGGCCGAGATGCTTCAAAAGAACGAGACGGAGATAAGATGTCTGTGTCGAAGATTAAAGGTTAATAGCCTTATTGCGGACCCGGATTCCGGGCAGGTGCGGGACCACCTGCTCTTGCGTGGTTTCATGGATGGCTATCGGTGGCAAGGTGATGAAGATGACTACGAAGTCGTCCATGGGGGCCGGGCAAGAAATGAGGAAGGGCAGCAAGACAACCACCGCGGCTCGGGGGGGCGAGAAGACGAAGAAACCCGGTGATGATCACGACGGTGATGCTGTACACAGTCTTCATGTAGAAGATGCAGGACATGATGATGATGCCGGCGGAGCAGACGACGCTGGACCATCGATGGGCTGGGTGCAGGACCCTCATATTCAAGATCTGCTTCTCAAGCAGACGGATAACGCAAGAGCTGCCGCCCGAGAGAAAACCAAGATGGATCAACTTGAGTTAGACGCGGTTACTCCATTGTATGAAGGATGCAGGCCCGAGGATACCCGCCTGAAAGTAACGCTCATGGCTCTGGAGATGAAGGTAAAACACAAAATGACCGACGCATGCTTCGACGAGAACATGTCATTACGCACGAACGTCTTCCCAAGGGGAACAAGTGCCCGACCAGTTTGGAGGAGGCGAAGAAAATCGTGTGTCCTCTGGATTTACCGCACGCGTGAAATACCATGTGTGCATGAACAATTGCATCATTTATCGGGACGAGCACGCCGGAGTCTACCATAAGTCCGGTGTGCGGTGTCACTCGATACAAGAAGAGGAAGAAAGCTCCTCGAAAAGTGGTGTGGTACTTTCCGATCACTCCTCGTCTGCAGCGGTATTTCGCGGATCCTAAGGTAGCAAAGCTCCTGCGTTGGCACGCCGGATAGGGAGGAGAAGAAGCGAGAAGATGACGCAAATGATCCGGAGATAGATAAAAAGACAAGATGCTGAGTCACCCTAAGGATGCGAGCGCTGGAAAGCGTTGAACTTCGAATACCCAGAATTTGGGAACGATCCAAGGAACATCGTGCTGGGCGCGAGCACCGATGGAGTCAATCCGTTTGGCAGCCAGAGAAGCACACATAGCACCTGGCCTGTGTTTGTGTGGATGTACAACCTTCCCCCTGGTTGTGCATGAAGAGGAAGTACATTCACATGAGTATGCTAATTGAAGGGCCGAAACAACCGTGGAACGACATCAATCTGTATTCGGGCTGCTGAAAGAGGAGCTTGACACGCTGTGGAAAACGCCAGCCAATACATGGGACGCTGCAGAGAAAGAATATTTCCCTATGAGAGCCGCACTGCTCGCGACGGTGCACGACTATCTCGGTTACGGATATCTTGCGGGGCAGGTAGTCCACAGATTTTCTGGATGCGTAAGGTACATGGATGACACAACGTATCGCCAGCTAGATAGAGATCCCGGGTCTTCGAAAACCGTGTTCATGGGACATCGAAGGTCGCTTCGCGACGATGACCCATGGAGGAAACGCAAGGATCTGTTCGATGGTGAAACCGAACCCCGAAAACGCCCGTGTACGAGGAGCGGCGAGGAAATAGACAAGCTGTTAAAAAATTGGAAAGACTGCCCACTGACGGGAAAGAAGCAAAAGGCGCCAGAGCCGGGAAAGAAGCAAAAGGCGCCAGAGCCGGGAAAGAAGCGAAAGGCGCCAGAGTCGCTGCTGAAGGTATGGAAAACGAGGTCTGTTTTCTGGGACTTGCCGTACTGGAAGATCCACCGTGTGCCTCACAGCCTTGATGTCATGCATATCACGAAGAGCGTGTGCGAGAGTCTGCTTGGTACCCTGCTCAACATGCCAGAGAGGACCAAAGATGGGCCGAAAGCAAGGGCAGACTTGAAATCAATGGGCATCAGGCAGGAGCTTCACGCTATATATGATGATGATGATGATGATGATGATGATGATGATGATGATGAGGCGAAGCAGGACACAGAAAGTCGTCGCAAAGGCAAAAAGGCCAAGAAGACCGGAAATGACTACCCTCCAGCGTGCTTCAATCTAATTCAGGAGGAGATCGAGAAGTTATTCACCTGCCTCCTAGGAGTAAAACTTCCTTACGATTACGCGGGGAAGATAAGCAGATACCTAGACCCAGCAAGCAGAAGTTCAGCGGATGAAGTCTCACGACTGTCACGTGCTGATGACGCAGATACTTCCAGTTGCAATCCGTGGGATCATGGACGCGCACGTCCGTGAAACGCTATTTGGCCTATGCAACTTCTTCGACGTCATCTCTCGGAAGTCGATTGCGTGAGGCAACTCAGAAGGCTACAGGAAGAGATCGTGGTGATACTATGCGAGCTTGAGATGTACTTCCCGCCCGCATTCTTCGACGTTATGGTGCATCTGCTGGTCCATATAGTGGAGGATATCATCCAACTCGGCCGACGTTCCTGCACAGCATGATGCCGCTCGAAAGGATGAATGGTGTCATCAAAGGATACGTTCGCAACATGTCACGCCCGTAAGGAAGCATAGCCAGGGGCTTTCGATCAAGAGTGCATCTCCCATCGCACGAATTATCTAGGCATCGAGAACCCCGTTGGTCTGCCCGTCAACAGGTACCTCGGCAGGCTCGCTGGATGGGGTCACCGTGAGGGTCGCCGCGAAATGCATGTCGACTTCGAGGGTCGACTCGCCGACTTTGAAAGAGCAAACCTAGTCGCGCTACAACACGTAGACGTGGTCGATCCTTGGGTGGTAGAGCACAAAACCTTTATTAAGAAGACGTACAATGACCGAGGCCAACAGAGGACGGACGAAGATATACTCAAAGAGCACAACTCATGTTTCACGCGTTGGTTCAAGCAGAAGCTTCTGCATTACCCTTTACATGAGGATTCTCCCACGGAAGAACAACTCATATTCGCCTTGTCACAGGGCGACGAGCACAACCTGATGACCTATGAGGCGTACGATATCAACGGCTACACATTCTACACCGAGGACAAGGACTTGAAGAGCGATGGTTATCAGAACTCCGGGTAACGATGGAATCCTACACCGTAACGACAAGGACAGATATTACGGAAGGATCGAGGAGATCTGGGAGCTGAGCTACCCGAGAGAAGGTCCCGATGTTCCGTGTCGATGGGCCAAGAACGTCATAAAGAAGACCGTATTTCACCACCATGGTTATACCCGAAGCCAAATCCAAGACCGCGGGTGCAAACATCACCGTGAAAAATGAGCCATGGGTACTGGCTTCCCAAGTGGACCAATGCTTCTTCATTACCGACCCGCCAAAGCCCAGTCATGTTGTCGTGAGGAGAGGCAAAAGGAAGATCATCAGAATGGATGGAGTAGCCAATGAGCAAGACTTCGACAAGCACGGCGACCGAGGATCGAACATGACGACGATGATGAAGTAGCAGCATACACCACAAGAAGAAGCAGGACCACCCTACCTAAAGGACGTCCGTTCCACGGAAGAACTCCATTTATGTAAAAAGAAGGGCAAGAAGATTGTGAATAGATAGCTAGCTAAGATCGATTGTATTTAAATCGTAGCCTTCATTTCTCGATTGTATTTCATGGGTACTTTTTGAACTATCATGAATATTTTTAAATTTCATGGACACTCGATCTCGATCCCCCTCCATCTCGATCGCTATCCCACCTCGCCAGATCCGTTCCCCCTCGCCGAAAGCACCCCCAGTCCACCGCCGCCAAACCCCCGCACCTCGATTCCCCTACTCAACCGCCACGACCCCCGCACCTCAAGACCGCCTTATAAAAAATAAGTATCAAACAGCTTTTTAAATGCTACTGCCTTTATAAAAAATATTACTGTTATTATTTAAACAAGTTTGAACATATTTAAACACAAATAAGTATCAAACAGCTTTTAAATGCTAAAAAAATTTGTGGAGCCCAGCTCGATCCCCCTCCATCTCGATCGCTATCCCACCTCGCCAGATCCGGTCCCCCTCGCCGCCGAGCACCCCCCCAGTCCACCGGCCGCCGCTGCCGACCCCCCGCACCCCGCGCACCGTCTTATAAAAAAAATAAGTATCAAACAACTTTTTAAATGCTACTGTCTTATAAAAAAATATTAATGTTATTATTTAAACAAGTTTGAACATATTTAAACACAAATAAGTATCAAACAGCTTTTTAAATGCTAAAAAAAAATTTGTGGAGGCTGGGTGTCGAACCCAGGACCTCCTGGTGTGAGAACTGGCTGCTGACCAGTCGAGCTAGTAGATGGGACTTGATGTGGATCAGTTCTGGTGGTACATAACCTGTTGGCTCGAGTTGAAATAAAAAAAATACTAATGGCGCACCACGGTGAGGTGCGCCATTAGTATTGTGCCTGATCCTCCCTTCCCTCTCCACCTTCGCCCGATCCCCCCTTCCCTCTCCCCCTCGCCAGTTCCCTCTCCCTCTCGATCCACCGCGCCCGCGCTGCCTCGACCCACTTGCTCGCCTCGCCCTCGCCCTCTCCCTCCCTCGCCCTCTCCTCGCCTTCCCTCTCCCTCGCCCTAGATCCCCTTCCCCTATCCTCTCCCGATGCCGCTGCCCCGCCGCCTCGACACTGCCCCGCCGCCCCGACGCCGCCTCGGCGCGCCCGCTTGCGCCTCGCTGACGCCGCCGCCTCGCCCGACGCCGCTGCCCGCCACCTCGACGCTGCCCGCCTCCTCGGCCTCGACGCGACCTCGCGCCCGGGACGCCGCCCGTCCACACCACCGTCGCCGAGCACCTTATCCTCTCGACCGCCTCCTCCACCCCTGCCCGCTCCTCCAAGGTAAGCTAGCGCCCGACCCTATCCCCTTCCCTCCTCCCATGGATAATCTGAACCTTGGATAATTTGAACCATGGATAATCTGAACCTTGGATAATTTGGATAACCTTGGATGCCTAAAAATTTCAACTCTACCATCTAATCAGCCTTGCTAAGGGTATAACAGAAACAACATTCGGTGTTGGCAACATTTTTGTTCTTCCATGATCTTTCTTCTCTACTCCAAGATGAGTGTTATACTGTTGTTTAATGCTTTGTTTTAGAATGTTTGAAGTTTATGTTGATGCAGCGAGGTGAGATACATACATATAGATTAAGTTATGAATAAATATTTTATTTTTATTATTGCAGCCAGCTACCACTATCTTTTTTCGCTCCTCGATACATGGTTTAGTTTGCTGGACCTGAACTAAACAAGTGCAAGGGCTTGATTACATGGTGGTCCTAGCACTGTTTGTGCCCCAAAGTACACTTTGACGGAATGGCGTATCAAGAGTACAACTGCTTTGATCCATTATAGAAGTAGCTAGGCTCCATGTATCGCCTTGTTTATTTCTTGATAGTTTGGAACCGTTGGATTTTACTTTTTGGCATCTTGAACTGAGCCTCTTATCATTGTGTCCGGAAGTGACCAAAGGCTCCGCATGTATACAAGGAGGAGATCGCTAATTTTGTTGTGCACACAGACTGTATATACTTGTACAATAACTCGTATAAGCTCACCTGCATAAGTCCCAGCATTTATTTTTCTGGACCTCGCAATAGACGTGGCTTCATTTACTATCCTTGCCACAAAAGCCAGTTTCCCATACTCTACTTACATGATTACATAGTGGTTTGCACATATGCCTTCTTCGTTGACTCAACTTCTCTTTATTTTCATTTGGTTATGTGCTTCTTTTGCTTCTAGTCAGGGGAGTTGGGTGGAAAGGAGTGGATCGAACTGCGATCACACAAGATCTGCTAACGTGCTATCTTGGTCGAAAAACATAGGTAAATCTATCTTTTGTACATCTTTTTTCTTGGTTACTCAGTTTACGGAAAGCTGCATTGTCTATTCATTTTTGAATCAGTGAAGGACAGAGGAGAGGCTCCTACAGTCTTGTATTAATAAAACAAAATTAAAGATACATGGTATGTATAAGGTATAGGGTCTTTGACCCTAACCAAAAGATAAGATACTAGTACAAGGTTTTTAGGTAATTTGTTGCACTAAGGAGCTTATGAAATCCTCAAGCTCAGAGTTCCTCCCTATATCTTAACAATGGCAAAATCATGATTAAATCTAGAGAGCCATGATCTGTGAGATTGGGGAATTCTTTGGAAGACCATTTTGTTTCGTTCTTTCTGTAAGTACCAAACAGCTACAGTACACACCTACATGAACATGGGTCTGTCCCAGTGCCTGTTTGGCAGCAGTTAATAGGTTAAAATCTATCTCCATCGCACCCCAGTTGATATTCAGAGAGGCCCAACATTGTCTCAAGTGTAAGGACATGAGAAGAATAGATAGATGCACAAGAGTTTCTTCACCTAAAGCTCACAGAGGATGCAGTTAACATTTCTTTTCAACACCTGGTTCAGTGATGTAGTGGCATCTGCTCAAAGGTTCCAACATCGTAGAGAAACTATAGTGCCTGTTATTCAGCTTATGACTCCTTCACTGAAACTGTAGTGTTTGCTAAAACTGAGATGTAAACTAAAGGAGTTTGTGATTTGTAGAAGCTGTAGCATACTCCAACAAGTGATAAATGCACTCACTGAAACTGTTGTATATACTGTCATAAAGTTCAGCAAGAACAGGGCATCAATAGTGCTACTCTAGTATCTAGTTGGGGAGGGACAAATGGACATGGCATCACTGTAGCTGTACTGCACAACAAACTATTAGTCTTAGGATTAACAATCCTCATATGAGATGAGAGGATTTTTTTTAATTGGCTTCTTGCAGTTTTGAAAATTCAGTTTATTCGGTTACTGAAAATTCAGTTAATTCAGTTAGGCACACAAATTTCAGAACTTTCGTGTGCCCTAGTACTTGGTGTTTGTAGAAAACCAGGAGTGTCAATGGGACTAGAATTCACTTGTTCTTATATGGGTGAAACTTCACTTGTTTTTAGGCTAGTGTAGGGTGTTGCTTTATTCTGTCATCATTTGTAACTATGTCACAAGTAAATTGTTCCTTCTTCTGTATTTGACAAGTAATGACTGTTGATAAGTTGAGGCATGGATTAAGCTGTTTCTTTGTTGTAACATACTGTATATAACTCCACAATGAAATACAATACATATTGATGTGCTTTGTAAAACTTGTTCATGTAATGAACTACTAATGCCTTGTGATGCTCTGAATTACTTGTGATGCCTCTGAATTACTTGTGATCACATTGAGAAAGACTTGTAAAGATGATGATCATCTTTAACAGAAAACAATTTGTGATGATTTTGCTAGTTTGCTGGGTTTTGTCTCCGACCATCGTGTCGTGATGATTTTGCAGGTACACCTAGAGGCCCATGAGATTGACGGAATGTCGATTAACTTCCGCTCCGGCAATTGGTACTCCATATGTCCTATTTTCAGCAAAGGTCATGCTGAAATTTTCCGTGAATTTTAGCATGACTTTGCTAAAAATAGGACATATGGGGTACTTGTGACTAATGCATGGGCCAGGGTATCTTAGTAGTTAATTAAGTAGGATCAAGTGCCCCGGCGTACTTGTGACTAATGCATGGCTTTTAGGGTGCCTCGGTGTCGATAAAAACCGAAATGATGAAAGGTTAGGCTTTTAGGGTGCCTTGGCGTCGAAAAACCCTCAATGATAAAAGCTTAGATTTTAGGATGCCTCGGTGTCGACAAACCCTAAATGATGAGACCATGATCTTGTTCCTTGACAATAACCAACTTTTGACCAAACTTTGTTTCTATTTAGAGAGAAACATGGCCCACAACGATGAGGCCGGGGTTCGGGCGGCTAGGCATTAGGGAGCTGTCCCAGAGATGGAGGAACAACCTCACTTGTATGAGGCCGCCGACTTCCCCACCGATCCCGAGACCACGGATGCTGCCGCCGAGGATGACCACACCGATGCTACCACCGATGGTGCCGCCGAGGATGCCACCATCGATGATGGCGGGCGCACGCACAGATGGCAGCCAACTCGAAGAGGCAACGGAAGGACCGGCGCCCGATCGTGATCCGCACCCTCAAGGAGGAAGTTATCAAGTGGACTCCAACGGGAATCCAACGGCGCCGAACGAATAGTCAAGAGGTACTCGCTTCAGCTCAGGTGCATTGTCCGGAGCACCGCCTCGATCAACACCGAGAACCTGAGGCATCCTGACCGAGGGAATTTGCGCAACCTCCTCTTCACGAAGCTGCACGAACGATACAAGTTCCCCGCTGAATTTGAAAAGACAAGCCTCAAAGGGAATAAAGTTAACAATGCTGCCCTCACGAAGATGAGCAAGGCCCTGTCTACTTGGAAAAGCAATGTGACGAGAATGATCGAGAAAGGTGAGAGTTATCACAAGATCAAGGCGAAAAATCCTTCGATCACCGAAGATGACTACAATGACTTCAAGATCAATTGCTCGAGCACCGCAAGCTCCCAATCAAGTGAGTGGGGGAAACAAATGCGGGAGCTGAACATAGGGGAACACACACTCGGTTCCGGCGGTTACAGAGTGGCGGAGCCTATATGGGACAAGGAGGAGGCGGACCATGCCGAGCAAGGCATACCGCCCCTCTTCGATACATACGGTGACAAGCAGACCAGGAACTTTGTCAGGCCCCGGTAAAAGAAGGACCCGAAAACAAAGGAGCTTACCACGGATCCAAAGACCAGGCAGCTTCAGCTTGTTCTGGTAAGGAATACACCCCCGCGTAATTAGCTCCATATGGTTGCATTCTAATTAATGAAGCCGAATTTCTAAATGGTTCACATTCCTTCCGCAGCGCATCGAAAGCAGTAGCGCTGGGTCGACTAAGAGCAACCCTTGGGACACCACTCTAAATAGGGGTTGAATGTAATGAAGAACAAGGATAAGCTCAAGAAGTCGACGTCACCGGTCGTGGTGGCCGCAAAGGATTGTCGACAAAATGGGGGTCATACTATACCGCTGGTGTGCGGAAGGAGAAAAAGACCAGCTCGGAAAGCCAGGCGCGAGAGGTTCAAGAAATCAAGGCACAGGTGGCGCGGATTCCGGAGATTGTCCAAGAGAAAGTGGAACAACGACTGGAGCGCATTTATCACCGCCCTTGTGCCTACCTTGATCTCGGGGTTGAGTGCGTGGATTGCGGGCGCCAATTGGGGCCGCCCGATTCCTAGCTTCACGGCCAGCAACTCGCATAATGCGATGGCGGGTTATTGGTGCCTCCGGCGGAGGCGGCATTGGTGTCTCCGACACCGCACGGAGCTTAATGCACCCGGTGTACGCCGCCGCACCTCTTCAGCAAGCGGCCCCTCCGTTAATCGCACGCCCGCCGCTGGCGGTAAGGCCGACATTAGCCGAGCTCAAAGCCATCATCACGGTAACTAATTAAGCCTCTCTCGCCGAGGACTTCATCTCCTTGCATTTGATCGGGCATCCTCGATGCCCTACATGTTTTCGCAGGGCGCCGCCGACGTTCCGCACTCTCCTCCACTTCGTGAGCAACGAGTTGGTCGATGTCGCCAAGGGCAAAATAGTTCAACCGGCAACCCTTGTTCCACGGTACCAGATGCCACCCAACTTGTTTAGGGTTCAACTGGTTCGGTGCTGCCAGGCTTCGACGAGTTGTTACCTCCGAATCGACCCGTCGGGCCGACGATGAAGACGTGATGACCCTCGGCCGCCTGAGCTGGCCTCGCTTTGGCGAAGAGCCAGATTCGCTTGGGGGCGGCGGACACCACCCCAAAGACAACACCGCCCGGTCGTGCGGCGCCAAGTCGGCCCCATGGCAAGACCGCCAGAACGGTGCTCGACATCCCTATGCCATCGGATCCAAACATGCATATGGCACAGGATCGTAACGACGACGACGACGACTATGATACATTTGGCAACGCCGATCAAGATTTTGCCGAGCATGGGTACGATGGTGACTTCATGGGGCCTCCTTCTCAAGAACCAAACCCAACAAAAGACGTGTGCGATCTAGCTGGTACCGCTGGAGTAGCCAAGTTGCAACAGCGCCGCCCGCGTTCAACTCTCAGAGACGCCCAGCTGCCGACTTCACCGAGCCTCAGATAGGCGAGGTGCGAAATATTATCAGCCCCAACACACTCAAGAAGGCGGTCTGTGAGCAAAACTCGGTCCCATTACAGGAGAAGAAGAAGGCATGCAAAAGAAAGACTAAGAAGGGTGCGAGCCAGCCGGCACCGAGTACGATCCGTGCTCAGGACGGGCCACCTTCACCGCAGGATATCTCGAGGACGGTGCATGTGGCGGGTAGGGCGATGCTACCGACAAATATGCTCAATGCTGCAACCGTGCTATGCGGAGTCTGCATGATGTTGTTCTTTCTTTGGAGAAGCGGCGTCTCGTGGAGAAGGATGTGGCATACCCGTTTCGCGGCCAAGGTGGCAGAGGGCAAGGGCTTTGTGGATAACTCCATCGGGCGACGATCGTCCCCGCTTTTGATGACATCCACGCTATGTTGAACCTTCATCCGCTGCACTACACCTTCGCTCGCTATTTTCGCTAAGTATGGAGATGCGGATCATTCGCGACAAGACCCCGGACATCGTGATAGTCGACCCCTTCTACATGTGTGCCAAGATCTTGGGCAGCGCTGGGACCGCAAGTCGCGAAGTTCTTACCTCAAGGCGTCATTCGGCAAACCAAGATAAGGATAACTTCCTCGTGCCTTACTTTCCCGAGTAAGTCCTCCCTCAACCGCCCGTAACATATGAATTCTTACATTTCGATCGCTTTTTCTTTTAACATTCCGTGTTTTCTGCAGTGACACACGTTGCACGCCATCCTCCTAAGCCCCAAATATTCCATGGCCACGTATTTCGACCCGGACCGTCGACCGAACGTAGACTACACAAATGTCAAGAAGGTTCTTGATGATGTTCTCCCGGCCACGCCTAAACCTGGAGGCACCTTCACCAGCCTATTCGTAAGCACGGCAAGCACGTGTTCTCCCATTAACTGACGCTCGCTGCGTCAAGCAGCCGGGCGGTCGAAGGGTGCCTACTACGCCATCCATCACATGCGGGTGATCGACGGGACCATCATCAACTTCTGCTACCGAGTAAACTCAAAGATTGGGTCGCGGCGTGTCGGCAATCCAGACGCGACCTTCGACAAGAATTCTTTCGCATCCAAATGGAGTTTGCGGAAATGATCCATCAAGATGTCCTTCGCACTCGGGGCAGTTCTACCTCAGAAATCAACCGTCCAACGGTGACATCGACACAATGCTACAAATGCAGGATGACAACGCCTGCTCTTTCATGACTCCCACGATAGACGGCGGCTTCATCCACGCCTCCGTCCCTTGAGTCGAGTTGTCTAGTTCTGAAACATCGATTGGCTCATGTTGTAATTAAACTTTAATGAACTTGTAGTATGTCTCTTTGGTTTCGAGAGTCGCTCGACTTAGATGTAATCGATGCTATTAATGTCTTGCTTTTCTCTTCCGATCGCTCGCTGCATACTAATATATTGCTTATGTATTGTCTGTGAATTGATACTAACGCTTCGCTTTGGCTAGTGCATAGCGATGCCGACGTATGTCGTGTACAAGGGTAAGGTTCCCGGAGTCCACGATGACTGGGAGGAGTGTCGGAGACAGGTTCACCGATTCAGCGGTAACAGTTACAAAGGGTACACCACTAGGGCCGAGGCCGAATCTAGATACGCCCGCTATCTAGCGGGAGAGGGAGGAGCGTTGGAGGAACCGGATGAAGACGAAGTTTCATCGTGATGATGCTCATCGTGATGACCGCAACTCTCTTCTATGTGATGGTAGTTTAGATGATCGATATCGACTTGTAATGTGAAGACAAACTCGCTACTCGCGGTCTCGAGACTTGTAATATAATGTTCTATCTTTGTTCGGTCTTTTCAATTCCGAGACTA
This sequence comes from Aegilops bicornis, assembly GCA_021605145.1. Lineage (NCBI taxonomy): Eukaryota > Viridiplantae > Streptophyta > Magnoliopsida > Poales > Poaceae > Aegilops > Aegilops bicornis. Next base: position 850,913,358 of record CM038675.1, on the reverse strand, counting down.
ATATGATGAATTGTATTCGGAGACTAATATGATGAATTGTATTCAAAGACTAATCTTCTATTGTATTTGATGAATTTGTTGTTAATGTGTGCTGTCTATATTTTGTCAAATTATACATTTTGTAACCTGTGCAAAAAACAGAAAATAAAAAAATAAAAAAAACCTAATATTCATACTAATGGCGCATCACATGACAGTGCGCCATTAGTATGACAAAAGCATACTAATGGCGATCATCGGTAGTGCGCCATTAGTATGCCGCGTTACTAATGGCGATTCAGAGGTGGTACGCCATTAGTATGCCAAAGCACTGGGTATACATGGCCTCGAGGCATACTAATGGCGCACTGGTTTATACTAATGGCGCATTTCGATGCGCCATTAGTATATCAGATACTAATGGCGCACCAGGTGGTGCGCCATTAGTAAAAATTACTAATGGCGTGCTATTAATGGCGCACCACAGATGCGCCATTAATAGCCATACTAGGTGCGCCATTAGTAGGGGTTTTTCTAGTAGTGTTAGAGCCAGTAATGTGCCAGCCCGGGCCGCGGATCGTTTCAACTCTTCAAGCTGTGCCGGAATCATGGATAGCCGGTCCAGCGTATCTTTGATCAAGGACGGAGCTGTGTTGTCGTACGATGTGGCACAGATGACTCGCTGGCGCCGGTATACAGCTGCTCAATCAGCATATAAGCGGCCTCGAGCTTCTTCCGCACATCAGAGCCCAGATGAGCGATACGCTTCCCTGTACCGGTTTCAGACAGGTCAGGTTAAACCGGAGGAAATATCACAACATGGATAATCAGTGCAAATTTTCTTACCAAAGATGGCAGAGGTCATGGCGTGAATCTGGCGCTTTAGTCTGGTCAGCTCTTCTGTTGCCGGTTTAAGAGCTGCTTCAGTATCTTCCGCCCGCTTCTTCAAACCGGTCCACTCGATGTCCCAGTTGGCCTGCTCGGATTTATACCACTCCTTCAGCTGTTCCATAGTGGCCAAGGCAGTTTTCAATTCATCCTTGGCCTTGGTGGTTTCTTCTTGTTGAGTTTCCAGATTGGCACGAAGGTCCTTGAGTTGTACGGTCTGCTGGTATATCTCATTCTGATAACAAAGGGAGCACGTTAGTTGTTTCATTATAAAGTCCCAAGCTCAATACAAATATTCAACTTGGCACTTGGGGGCTAATGGCTAGTTGATCTCAGTTTGCTATGGGGATACAGAAATTAAGTCCCGGTTTAACTATGCTAAGTTGAACCGACCCTTGGGGGCTACAGCACTGAAGTTTAAAGCGTATGGGTTCTATACAAAGTTAAGTGCCGGTTTAACTATGCTAAGTTGAATCGACCCTTGGGGGCTACTACACAGCAAAAGTACAAGAGAGGCATAACTCCTTACCTCATAGCGGTCCTTCATGCGATTTACCAGACCGGCTTCGAAGTCACGACTTGTGTAGAGTCGGTTCAGAAAGCCGGGGTGAAGTTCTTGGGCAGAAAGGTTGTCATAGGCTGACAGATCGGTTTTCTCCTTCTCTTTACTCATGGTAGTGGACTCTTCCTTGGCGCTGTGTTTTGCTAAAGCGACCGGTTGGCTAGGGGTCGTGTAGCCGGTGCCCGTCACTATAACGTCATCATTTTTGGTCGGGCTGGCCAGATTGGCGGTTTTCTTTGGGCTCGGCGGTTCAACAATTACGACCCGCTCTGTGGCCGGACTCGGTGGAGCAGGATGTGAGGTTTCCACTTGGGCGTCCGGCTCAAGTTCTGGCGGATCAGCGTTGTCAACTTGGTTCAACCCGGCAGAGCTATCTTTAACGACTTCAGGATTTTCGCCATGCTGCTCTGGGGTCTTTTCCGGATCAACATCAGCAGTAGAATCAAGAGTTTTCGCTTTTTTACTCAAGCGAGCCTTGGTGCTGCAATGTTCAGAATCAGAGTAAGATAAACCGACCAACGCAAATCCAAACCGAATTGGCGGGACAGAAGTATGGTGCTTACCCTGCAGCAACTTTAAGCGGAGGCAGTTGCGTGGTTGATGAACCGCCAGAGGAGTTGGAAGAGGCCTGATAATTCGGGTCAGACGGATTGAGAGGACATCTGAAGAAACCTTTTAAGGATAACGCTTTTCAGGAGAACAAATCACCTCCGACGACGCTCCGGGTTGGTGTATCCGTAAACCGGACGAGGTAATCTGTTGACCACCGTGTCGGGTCGCACGGGCGCCTTCGCCTGCTGTGTCTTCAAGGAAAGGTTTGGATTCAAATGAGCTTACGAATGAGATTTTTTCACTTTCCGGACTGTGCGGCGAATTCTCTTAACCGGCACGAGGTCGGATTCGGAAGAAAGAAAGATTACCTCAACATGGTCGGCATGACTGGCTTCAGCATCATCCTGGGAGTTAAAATTGTCAGTAAAAGGAAGAATAAAAGGAACAAGCTACAAGCAAGAAGAAACACAAAGAGGAGAGCCGGTTTACGGCGACTCCCTCGTGAGGATATCAAGCTTTACCTCAGCTTCTGAATCTTCGTCTTCCGGCGGATCAGAAGACTCGGCGGTTTTCCTCTTGCCAGCCTTCTTGGTGGTCTTGGACTTTACACGCGGAGCCCGGGCCTGTTGGGGAACGTAGTAATTTCAAAAATTTCCCTACACACACACAGGACCATGGTGATGGCATAGCAACGAGAGGGGAGAGTTTCTGTCCACGTACCCTCGTAGACCGGAAGCGGAAGCGTTATAACAATACGGTTGATGTAGTCGTATGTCTTCACGATCCGACCGATCCAAGCACACCGAACGTACGGCACCTCCGAGTTCTGCACACGTTCAGCTCGATGACGATCCCCGGACTCCGATCCAGCAAAGTGTCGGGGATGAGTTCCACAAGCACGACGGGCGTGCAGGACGATGATGATGCTCCACCGACGCAGGGCTTCACCTAAGCTCCGCGACGATATGACTTCTCCGGCGCAGGGCTTCGCTTAAGCTCATGACGATATGACCGAAGTGGAATATGGTGGAGGGGGCACCGCACACGGCTAAGGAACGATCCAGATATCAACTTGTGTGTCATGGGGTGCCCCCTGCCCCGTAGATATAAAGGAGCAAGGGAGGAGGTGGCCGCCTAGGAGGAGGGCGTGTTAAGGGGAGTCCTACTCCCACCGGGAGTAGGACTCCTTCTTTCCTAGTCCAACTAGGAGAAGGGGAAAGGGGAAGTGGAGAAGGAAGGAGGGGGGCTGCGCCCCAAACCCCTTGTCCAATTCGGACTGGGCTTGGGAGGGGCGCGCGCCACCTCCTGGCTCCTTCCCACTAAAGCCCATGAAGGCCCAATACTCTTCCCGGTATTCCCGTAACTCCGCGGTACTCCGAAAAATACCCGAATCACTCGGAACCTTTCCGAACTCCGAATATAGTCGTCCAATATATCGATCTTTACGTCTCGACCATTTCGAGACTCCTCGTCATGTCCCCGATCTCATCCGGGACTCCGAACTCCTTCGGTACATCAAAACTCATAAACTCATAATATAAGCATCATCGAAACCTTGTTGCGGACCCTACGGGTTCGAGAACTATGTAGACATGACCTAGAACTATTCTTGGTCAATAACCAATAGCGGAACCTGAATGCCCATATTGGCTCCTACATATTCTACGAAGATCTTTATCGGTCAAACCGCATAACAACATACTTTGTTCCCTTTGTCATCGGTATGTTACTTGCCCGAGATTCGATCGTCGGTATCCAATACCTAGTTCAATCTCGTTACCGGGAAGTCTCTTTACTCGTTACGTAATGCATCATTCCATAACTAACTCTTTAGCTACATTGCTTGCAAGGCTTATAGTGATGTGCATTACCGAGAAGGCCCAGAGATACCTCTCCGACAATCGGAGTGACAAAACCTAATCTCGAAATACGCCAACCCAACATGTACCTTTGGAGACACCTGTAGTACTCCTTTATAATCACCCAGTTACGTTGTGACGCTTTGGTAGTACCCAAAGTGTTCCTCCGTAAACGGAGTTGCATAATCTCATAGTTACAGGAACATGTATAAGTCATGAAGAAAGCAATAGCAACATACTAAACGATCAAGTGCTAGGCTAACGGAATGGGTCATGTCAATCAGATCATTCTCCTAATGATGTGATCCCGTTAATCAAATGACAACTCATGTCTATGGTTAGGAAACATAACCATCTTCGATTAACGAACTAGTCAAGTAGAGGCATACTAGTGACACTCTGTTTGTCTATGTATTCACACATGTATTATGTTTCCGGTTAATACAATTCTAGCATGAATAATAAACATTTATCATGATATAAGGAAATAAATAATAACTTTATTATTGCCTCTAGGGCATATTTCCTTCAGTCTCCCACTTTCACTAGAGTCAATAATCTAGTTCACATCGCCATGTGATTTAACATCAATAGTTCACATCTATATGTGGTTGACACCCATAGTTCACATCGACATGTGACCAACACCCAAAGGGTTTACTAGAGTCAGTAATCTAGTTCACATCGCCATGTGATTAACACCCAAAGAGTACTAAGGTGTGATCATGTTTTGCTTGTGAGATAATTTTAGTTAACGGGTCTGTCACATTCAGAGCCGTAAGTATTTGCAAATCTCTATGTCTACAATGCTCTGCACGGAGCTACTCTAGCTAATTGCTCCCACTTTCAATATGTATCTAGATCGTGACTTAGAGTCATCCAGATCGGTGTCAAAACTTGCATCGACGTAACCCTTTACTTACCTAACCTTTTGTCACTTCCATAATCGAGAAACATATCCTTATTCTACTAAGGATAATTTTGACCGCTGTCCATTGATCTACTCCTAGATCACTATTGCACTCCCTTGCCAAGCATAGTGGTAGGGTATGCAATAGATCTGGTACACAGCATGACATACTTTATAGAACCTATGGCTGATGCATAGGGAATGACTTTCATTCTCTTTCTATCTTCTGCCGTGGTCGGGTTTTGAGTCTTACTCAATCTCACACCTTGTAACACAGGCAAGAACTCTTTCTTTGGCTGTTCCATTTTGAACTACTTCAAAATTTTTTTCAAGGTATGTATTCATTGAAAAACTTATCAAGCGTCTTGATCTATCTCTATAGATCTTGATGCTCAATATGTAAGCAGCTTCACCGAGGTCTTTTCTTGAAAAAAAAACTCCTTTCAAACACTCCTTTATGCTTTGCAGAATAATTCTACATTATTTCCGATCAACAATATGTCATTCACATATACTCATCAGAAATGTTGTAGTGCTCCCACTCACTTTCTAGTAAATACAGGCTTCACCGCAAGTCTCAGATAAAACTATATGCTTTGATCAACTTATCAAAGCGTATATTCCAACTCCGAGATGCTTGCACCAGTCCATAGATGGATCGCTGGAGCTTGCATATTTTGTTAACACCTTTAGGATCGACAAAACCTTCTGGTTGCATCATATACAACTCTTCTTTAATAAATCCATTAAGGAATGCAGTTTTGACATCCATTTGCCAGATTTCATAAAGTGTGGCAATTGCTAACATGATTCGGACAGACTTTTAAGCATCGATACGAGTGAGAAAATCTCATTGTATTCAACATCTTGGACTTTGTCAAAAACCTTTTTCGACAAGTCTAGCTTTGTAGATAGTAACACTACTATCAGTGTCCGTCTTCCTCTTGAAGATCCATTTATTTAACATGGCTTGCTGATCATCGAGCAAGTCAATCAAAGTCCATACTTTGTTCTCTTTACTTGGATCATATCTCAGATTTTATGGCCTCGAGCCATTCCGCGGAATCTGGGCTCATCATCGCTTCCTCATAGTTCAGAGGTTCATCATGGTCTAGTAACATGACTTCCAGAACATGATTACTACACCACACCGGTGCGGATCTTACTCGGAAGACCCACGAGGTTCTGTAGTAACTTGATCTGAAGTTTCATGATCAATATCATTAGCTTCCTCACTAATTGGTGTATTTGTCACAGAACTGATTTCTGTGATGAACTACTTTCCAATAAGGGTACAGGTACAGTTACCTCATCAAGTTCTACTTTCCTCCCACTCACTTCTTTCGAGAGAAACTCCTTCTCTAGAAAGGATCTATCTTAGCAACGAATGTTTTGCCTTTAGATCTGTGATAGAAGGTGTACCCAATAGTTTCTTTTGGGTATTCTATGAAGACGCACTTCTCTGATTTGGGTTCGAGCTTATCAGGTGAAAACTTTTTCACATAAGCATCACAACTCCAAACTTTAAGAAACGCATACTTAGGTTTCATCGCTAAACCATAGTTCATACGGTGTCATCTCAACGGATTTAGGTGGTGCCCTATTAAACGTGAATGCAGCTGTCTCTAATGCATAACCCAAAACGATTGTGGTAAATCGGTAAGATACATCATAGATTGCACCATATCCAATAAAGTGCGGTTACGACGTTCGGACACACCATTATGTTGTGGTGTTCCATGTGGCGTGAGCTGTGAAACTATTCCACTTTGTTTTAATTGAAGACCAAACTCGTAACTCAATTATTCGTCTTTGCGATCAGATCGCAGAAACTTTATTTTCTTGTTACGATGATTTTTCCACTTCACTCTGAAATTCTTTGAACCTTTCAACTATTTCAGACTTATGTTTCATCAAGTAGATATACCCATATCTGCTCAAATCATCATGTGAAGGTTAGAAAATAACGATACTTGCCACGAGCATCAACACTCATTGGATCGCATACATCGGTATGTTTTATTTCCAATAAGTCAGTAGCTTGTTCCATTGTTCCGGAGAACGGAGTTTTAGTCATCTTGCCCAAACGGCACGGTTCGCAAGCATCAAATGATTCATAACCAAGTGATTTCGAAAATCCATCTTTATGGAGTTTCTTCATGCGCTTTACACCGATATGACCCCAAACGGCAGTGCCACAAATAAATTGCACTATCATTATTAACTTTACATCTTTTGGTTTCAATATTATGAATATGTGTATCACACGATCGAGATCCACCAAACCATTTTCATTGGGTGTATGACCATAGAAGGTTTTATTCATGTAAATGTAACAATAATTTTTCTCTAACTTACATGAATAACCGTATTGCAATAAACATGATCAAATCATATCCATGCTCAACGCAAACGCCAAATAACATTTATTTAGGTTCAACACTAATCCCGATAGTATAGGGAGTGTGCGATGATGATCATATCAATCTTGGAACTACTTCCAACACTCATCGTTACTGCCCCTTCAACTAGTTTCTGTTTATTCTGTAACTCCTGTTTCGAGTTACTAATCTTAGCAACCGAACAAGTATCAAATACTCAGGGGCTACTATAAACACTAATCTCGATAGTATAGGGAGTGTGCGATGATGATCATATCAATCTTGGAACTACTTCCAACACTCATCGTCACTTCCCCTACAACTTGGCTCTGTTTATTCTGTAACTCCTGTTTCGAGTTACTAATCTTAGCAACCGAACAAGTATCAAATACTCAGGGGCTACTATAAACACTAATAAAGCACACATCAATAACCTGTATATTAAATATACCCTTGTTCACTTTTCCATCCTTCTTATCCACCAAATATCTCGGGTATTTCCGTTTCCAGTGACCATTTCCTATGCAGTGTAAGCACTCAGTTTCAGGCTTTGGTTCAGCTTTGGGTTTCTTCGTGGGAGTGACAAATTTCTTGTATTTCTTCTTGTAGTTCCCTTTCTTTCCTTTGCCCTTTTCTTGAAACTAGTGGTCATGTCAATCATCAACACTTGATGCTCTTTCTCGATTTCTACCTTCGCCGATTTCAACATCACGAAGAGCTCGGAATCGCTTTTCGTCATCCCTAGCATACTATAGTTCATCACGAAGTTCTAGTAACTTAGTGATGGTGACTAGAGAATTCTGTCAATCACTATCTTATCCGGAAGATTAACTCCCACTTGATTCAAGCGATTGAAGTACCTGCACAATCTGAGAACATGCTCACTAGTTGAGCGATTCTCTTCCATCTTTTAGCTATAGAACTTGTTGGAGACTTCATATCTCTCAACTCGGTATTTGCTTGAAATATTAACTTCAACTCCTGGAACATCTCATATGGTCCATGACGTTCAAAACGTCTTTGAAGTCCCGATTCTAAGCCGTTAAGTATGGTGCACTAAACTATCAAGTAGTCATCATATTGAGCTAGCTAAACGTTCATAACGTCTGCATTTGCTCCTGCCATAGGTCTGTCACCTAGCGGTGCATTAAGGACATAATTCTTCCAGGCAGCAATGAGGATAAACCTCAGATCATGGATCCAATCCGCATTATTGCTACTAACATTTTGCAATACAATTTTCTCTAGGAACACATATAAAAACATAGGGAAGCAACAACGCGAGCTATTGATCTACAACATAATTTGCAAAATACTACCAGGACTAAGTTCATGATAAATTAAAGTTCAATTAATCATATTACTTAAGAACTCCCACTTAGATAGACATCTCTCTAGTCATCTAAGTGATTACGTGATCCAAATCAACTAGACCATGTCCGATCATCACGTGAGATGGAGTAGTTTCAATGGTGAACATCACTATGTTGATCATATCTACTATATGATTCACGCTCGAACTTTCGGTCTCCGTGTTCCGAGGCCATATCTGTTATATGCTAGGCTCGTCAAGTTTAACCTGAGTATTCTGCGTGTGCAACTGTTTTGCACCCGTTGTATTTGAACGTAGAGCCTATCACACCCGATCATCACGTGGTGTCTCAGACGAAGAACTTTCGCAACGGTGCATACTCGGGAGAACACTTCTTGATAATTTTAGTGAGAGATCATCTTATAATGCTACCGTCAATCAAAGCAAGATAAGATGCATAAAGGATAAACATCACATGCAATCAATATAAGTGATATGATATGGTCATCATCATCTTGTGCTTGTGATCTCCATCGCCGAAGCACCGTCATGATCACCATCGTCACCGGCGCGACACCTTGATCTCCATCGTAGCATCGTTATCGTCTCGCCAACTATTGCTTCTACGACTATCGCTACTGCTTAGTGTTAAAGTAAAGCAATTACATGGCGTTTGCATTTCATACAATAAAGCGACAACCATATGGCTCCTGCCAGTTGCCGATAACTCGGTTACAAAACATGATCATCTCATACAATAAAATATAGCATCACGTCTTGACCACATCACATCACAACATGCCCTGCAAAAACAAGTTAGACGTCCTCTACTTTGTTGTTGCAAGTTTTACGTGGCTGCTACGGGCTTAGCAAGAACCGTTCTTACCTACGCATCAAAACCACAACGATAGTTTGTCAAGTTGGTGCTGTTTTAACCTTCGCAAGGACCAGGCGTAGCCACACTCGGTTCAACTAAAGTGAGAGAGACAGACACGCGCCGGTCACCTTTAAGCAACGAGTGCTCGCAATGGTGAAACCAATCTCGCGTAAGCGTACGCGTAATGTCGGTCCGGGCCGCTTCATCTCACAATACCGCTGAACCAAAGTATGACATGCTGGTACGCAGTATGACTTATATCGCCCACAACTCACTTGTGTTCTACTCGTGCATATGACATCAACGCATAAAACCAGGCTCGGATGCCACTTTTGGGGAACGTAGTAATTTCAAAAATTTCCCTACGCACACACAGGACCATGGTGATGGCATAGCAACGAGAGGTGAGAGTTTCTGTACACGAACCATCGTACACCGAAAGCGGAAGCCTTATAACAACGCGGTTGATGTAGTCAGACGCCTTCACGATCCGACCGATCCAAGCACCGAACGTCACGGCACCTCCGAGTTCTGCACACGCTCAGCTCGATGACGATCCCGGACTCCGATCCAGCAAAGAGTCGGGATGAGTTCCACAAGACGACGGGCGCAGGACGGCGATGATGATGCTCCACCGACGCAGGGCTTCGCCTAAGCTCCGCTGACGATATGACTTCTCCGGCGCAGGGCTTCGCTTAAGCTCATGACGATATGACCAAGTGGAATATGGTGGAGGGGCACAGACACGGCTAAGGAACGATCCGTAGATCAACTTGTGTGTCATGGGGTGCCCCCTGCCCCGTATATAAAGGAGCAAGGGAGGAGGTGGCCGGCCTAGGAGGAGGGCGCCAAGGGGAGTCCTACTCCCACCGGGAGTAGGACTCCTTCTTTCCTAGTCCAACTAGGAGAAGGGGGAAAGGGGGAAGTGGAGAAGGAAGGGAGAGGGGCTGCGCCCAAACCCCTTGTCCAATTCGGACTGGGCTTGGGAGGCGCGCGCCACCTCCTGGCTCCTTCCCACTAAAGCCCATTAAGGCCCAATACTCTTCCCGTATTCCTGTAACTCCCGGTACTCAAAAATACCGAATCACTCGGAACCTTTCCGAACTCCGAATATAGTCGTCCAATGTATCGATCTTTACGTCTCGACCATTTCGAGACTCTCGTCATGTCCCCGATCTCATCCGGGACTCGAACTCCTTCGGTACATCAAAACTCATAAACTCATAATATAACCGCCATCGAAACCTTAAGCGTGCGGACCCTACGGGTTCGAGAACTATGTAGACATGACCTAGAACTATTCTTGGTCAATAACCAATAGCGGAACCTGGATGCCCATATTGGCTCCTACATATTCTACGAAGATCTTTATCGGTCAAACCGCATAACAACATACTTTGTTCCCTTTGTCATCGGTATGTTACTTTCCCGAGATTCGATCGTCGGTATCCAATACCTAGTTCAATCTCGTTACCGGGAAGTCTCTTTACTCGTTACGTAATGCATCATTCCATAACTAACTCTTTAGCTACATTGCTTGCAAGGCTTATAGTGATGTGCATTACCGAGAAGGCCCAGAGATACCTCTCCGACAATCGGAGTGACAAAACCTAATCTCGAAATACGCCAACCCAACATGTACCTTTGGAGACACCTGTAGTACTCCTTTATAATCACCCAGTTACGTTGTGACGTTTGGTAGTACCCAAAGTGTTCCTCCGGTAAACGGGAGTTGCATAATCTCATAGTTACAGGAACATGTATAAGTCATGAAGAAAGCAATAGCAACATACTAAACGATCAAGTGCTAGGTTAACGGAATGGGTCATGTCAATCAGATCATTCTCCTAATGATGTGATCCCGTTAATCAAATGACAACTCATGTCTATGGTTAGGAAACATAACCATCTTCGATTAACGAACTAGTCAAGTAGAGGCATACTAGTGACACTGCTGTTTGTCTATGTATTCACACATGTATTATGTTTCCGGTTAATACAATTCTAGCATGAATAATAAACATTTTTCATGATATAAGGAAATAAATAATAACTTTATTATTGCCTCTAGGGCATATTTCCTTCAGGGCCGGTTTGGTCCGCTTCCAGAAGGAGCTGTTAGCCTGAGAGGTAACAAGGATTAATATATATATCAACAAGGCAGTAATGTCAGAAAAGCGGTGAGTAGGGCCTTACCGCAGGCGGTTTGTTGGCCGCACATAATGGAGCCAACCCGGTTTGGCTGCAGACAGAGATCGGTTCATCAAGCAGCCTCTTTACTGCTTCTGTGACTTCAAGTTCAGTTATTGGTAGCTCGTGACGTCTTTGAGGATCTTGGAGGCTGCCAGTGTATTCGTGCATCAATCCGGGCCGGCGGCTTAATGGCAAGATGCCCCAAGAGACCCAGCATCGCACAAGGTCCACACTAGTTAGTCCATTGGCCATTAAAGCCCGGAGTTTGATGATTTGAGGCGCAAAATTTTTCCGTTCCGCGGCGGTCAAGCGTAAAGGCAACGGATGATGGTTGCTAAGCCGGTGAGGACGGTAACCCGGCAATGGATTCTCGTTGTCAGGAGCAGTATTCCGGCAGTAGAACCAGGTTTTGTTCCAATCTTTCGGATGGCTAGGGTGTTTGGCGTGAGGAAAATCTACTTCCTTCCTTTTCTGGATTGAAACGCCGCCCAGCTCCGTGTTAGGACCATCCGAAAATTCTGCACGGCGGTTCAAGTGAAAGAAATCCCGGAACAGCTCCACAGATGGTTCTTCTTGAAGATAGACTTCACAGAAAACTTGGAAATTGCATATATTTGACACAGAGTTCGGACCAATATCCTGTGGATGGAGTTGAAAACTTGCAAGGACATCCCGGAAGAATTTTGATCCGGGCGGGCAGAATCCCCGGTCTAAGTGCTGCACAAACACAATTACTTCTCCTTCTTGCGGATCGGGAGGGCATTCGGCATCTTGAACCCGCCGGTGGAGGACATTTTAAGAAGCTAAAGCGCCAGTGGTGACACATGCGTTGAGTTGCGTCTCAGTGACCTTAGACCGGACCCAATTGCAAGCTGAGAATTGTTTGGCCATTCCGGAAGACTAAACTGCAAGAGGAAAGGAAAAAAAACGATTCACCGTTAACGGTTCAGACACATTATACAAAGTTAAACCGGCGATTCGGCAGCCAGTTTCCAATTCCGGTTTAACTGAGGACTAATGGAGTGACGGGTTAGCTATCAAAAGTCAAACCGCCCAAATAGACAGAACTGGAAAATCTACTAAGTGTGGACAGAAACAGATTTCACATGCGAATGGAGGTAATTTAGATCTACCGAAGATTCAGTAAGAAAAATTTCTGCGACCTATGCAAGCCTCATAAAGGGCAGGAAGGTTCGCGCGTTCTAAACAAGAGGATCTGAACAAAATGAAAGACGCACAAAGAGTTAAACTGACGGCGGAACGGCTGCCGCACAGGATGTATACTATGATTGAATCATGCGGCCATGACAGAGCAGGTATGAGGAAACTAAGATGAACTACAAGATGAACAGGGATCTTCAGATGCGGATCTAGGGCTTGAAGAGGGGCCTTACCCGATGCGCAGAACAGCGGAGGAGCGCCAAGAGCTTTTGGTCCAATCAGGTTGATGCAGCGGCCTGGCGCTGACGCGGCGTTCGAAGGTCGGAGGCGATGGCGGAGCTTCAGAGCTGGAGCGTCGCGAGGAAGAAGAAGCGCGGAAGAAGAAGAGAAAGGGCCGCCGGTCTATTTATAAGAAAACGGGGCAATTAACAAAGCGCGAGAATCGAGGAGTCAAAAGCGGCGGACGGCGCAGCGGTCGCCTCGATTTCCGGGATAGCATTAAATGAAGGGAATCTTACTGTTTGGATTTCTTTATTAAGGATGACGTCAAGGCACCCCGTTGCTGCGATCCGAGGATGACGTCACGGCGGTTCAAGCAGATGGCGGTTTACGAAATATGAAGGGAGATTCAGAGTTTCCTAAAGATGTTGAAGATTAACTTGAACCGGTTCATGTCAATCTGGGGCCTAATGTTGGGGATATAACTGCTGAATGTAAACCGCCCTGAAGGGGCCGGGTTATCCTCGTCCATAGCCAGGGCCCACGAAGGCACGCTTGAGGCCCAGAGCCCAGAGACGGATTAGGGTCCATTAATGTAAACCGCCCTAGTCATGTAACTTGTGCTGTAAGATAAGAGAAGGAAGAGACCGAGCCGGACACTTGTATGAGCCGGCCTCGGGACTCTGTAGGCCGGCCGGGCGTCAACCCGTGTATATAAGGGGATGACCCGGCGGCGGTTTAGGGACGGACAATTCGAGGTTTAGGCGAAGCTATTGCTCCCTAGTCGCCGAAATCACATCAATCCCATCACAACTAGACGTAGGCTTTACCTTCATCGAAGGGGCGGAACTAGTATAACTCCCGTGTCTTTGTGTCCGCTTTAACCCCTCTGAGTTAACCCGTACGATGGCCCTGCGACTAAGTCCTTTCGCGAGGACATCTGCCGTGACAATTCCACGACACTACCTGTGTCGGGTTATCAAGATAATGTGTTTCTTAAATAGGTGGTAAATTAAGATCATGTATTTCTTCAACAGGAGGTAAATTCTTAACATCTTCAACTTTAATACCTTTTTCTTTCATAGATTTCTTTGCCTCTTGCATATCTTCAGGACTGAGAAATAGAACGCCCCTCTTCTTCGGAGTTGGTTTAGGAATAGGCTCAGGAGTTGGATCAATTGGCTCAGGAAAATTGGCTCAGGAATAGTCCAATTATTTTCATTAGTCAACATATTATTCAATAGTAATTCAGATTGGTCGACTGTTCTTTCCCTGAAAACACAACCAGCACAACTATCCAAGTGGTCCTTGGAAGCATCGGTTAGTCCATTATAAAAGATATCAAGTATTTTTTCTTCTTAAGAGGGTGATCAGGAAAAGCATTAAGTAATGAGAAGCCTCCCCCAAGCTTGTGGGAGACTCTCTTCTTCAGTTTGCACAAAAATATATATGTCCTTCAAGGCAGCTTGTTTCTTATGAGCAGGGAAATATTTAGCAGATAAGTAATAAATCATATCCTGGTACGCACACAACCAGGATAAAGAGAATTAAACCAAGTTTTAGCATCACCCTTTAATGAGAATGGAAATATCTTAAGGATATAATAGTAGCGAGACTTCTCATCATTAGTGAACAGGGTGGCTATATCATTCAATTTAGTAAGATGTGCCACAACAGTTTCAGATTCCTAGCCATAAAAAGAATAAGATTCAACCAAAGTAATTATCTCAGGATCGACAGAGAATTCATAATCCGTATCAGTAACAAAGATAGGTGAAGTAGCAAAAGTAGGGTCATATTTCATTCTAGCATTTAGAGTTTTCTGTTTCAGTTTAGCTAATAGCTTCTTAAGATCAGATCTATCATTGCAAGCAAGAAAATCTCTAGCATTTTCTTCATCCATAACATAACCCTCAGGAACAATAGGAAATTCATACTTAGGGGGAGAAACTTCATCATCACTATCTTCAATAATTTCATTTTAAATAATTTCATTCTCTCTAGCCCTAGCAATTTGCTCATCTAGAAATTCACCTAATGGCACAATAGTATCAAGCACAGAAGTAGTTTCATCATAAGTATCATGCATAGTAGAAGTGGCATCATCAATAACATGCGACATATCGGAATTAATAGCAGAAGCAGGTTTAGGTGTCGCAAGCTTACTCATAACATAAGGAGAATCTAATGCAGAGCTAGATGGCAGTTCCTTACCTCCCCTCGTTGTAGAGGGAAAAATCATAGTTCTCTCCTCTTTCAAGTTCTTCATAGTGACCAGAAGATATAAATCACAAGTGACTCAGAGAATAGAGCTATGCTCCCCCGCAACGGCGCCAGAAAATAGTCTTGATAACCCACAAGTATAGGGGATCGCAACAGTTTTCGAGGGTAGAGTATTCAACCCAAATTTATTGATTCGACACAAGGGGAGCCAAAGAATATTCTTAAGTATTAGTAGTTGATTTGTCAATTCAACCACACCTCGATAACTTAGTATCTGCAACAAAGTATTTAGTAGCAAACTAGTATGATAGTAATGGTTACGGTGGCAAAAGTAACAGTAGCAATTTTGTAGTAATTGTAAGAGTAGCAACGGTAAAGTAAATAAGCAAAGCACAATATGTGGAAAGCTCGTAGGCATTGGATCAGTGATGAATAATTATGTCGGATGCGATTCTTCAAGTAATAGTTATAACATAGGGTGACACAGAACTAGCTCCAATTCATCAATGTAATGTAGGCATGTATTCCGAATATAGTCATACGTGATTATGTAAAAGAACTTGCGTGCCATCTTTTGTCCTACCCTCCCGTGGCAGCGGGGTCCTAATGGAAACTAAGGGATATTAAGGCCTCCTTTTAATAGAGTACCGGACCAAAGCATTAACACATAGTGAATACATGAACTCCTCAAACTACGGTCATCATCGAGAAGTATCCCGATTATTGTCACTTCGGGGTTGTCGGATCATAACACATAATAAGTGACAATATACTTGCAAGATAGGATCAAGAACTCACATATATTCATGAAAACATAATAGGTTCAGATCTGAAATCATGGCACTCAGGCCCTAGTGACAAGCATTAATCATAGCAAAGTCATAGCAACATCAATCTCTGAACATAGTGGATACTAGGGATCAAACCCTAAAAAAAGTAAGTTGATTACATGGTAAATCTCATCCAACCCATCACCGTCCAGCAAGCCTACGATGGAATTACTCACGCACGGTGGTGAGCATCCTGAAATTGGTGATGGAGGATGGTTGATGATGACGACGGCGCATTTAATCCCCTCTCCGGAACCCCGAACGGACTCCAGATCAGCCCTCCCGAGAGAGATTAGGGCTTGGCGGCAGCTCCGTATCGTAAAACACGATGAATCTTTCTCTCTAAATTTTTTCTCCGCGAAAGAGAATATATGGAGTTGGAGTTGAGGTCGGTGGACGTCCAGGGGGCCCACGAGGCAGGGGGCGTGCCCAGGGGGAGTGGGCGCGCCCCCACCCTCGTGGACAGGGTGTGGGCCCCCTGACGCTATTTATTTTGCCAATATTTTTTATTAATTTTGAAAAGTTGCTCCGTGGATTTCCAGGACATTCCGAGAACTTTTATTTCTGCACAAAAATAACACCATGGCAGTTCTGTTGAAAACAGCGTCAGTCCGGGTTAGTTCCATTCAAATCATGCAAGTTAGAGTCCAAAACAAGGGCAAAAGTGTTTGAAAAAGTAGATACAACGGAGACGTATCAGAGATGAGCTACTGTTATGACATATAATGATGCTAGAAAAGGTGATTGAAATTATCATTGATCAAACTTGTGCACCTGCTAGCATTCACACTTCATAAATTATTTCTTTTATCATTTACCTACTCGAGGACGAGCAGGAATTAACCTTGGGATGCTGATACGTCTCCAATGTATCTATATTTATGAAGTATTCATGCTATTAAATTATCCATCGTAGATGTTTTATATGCATTTATATTCTATTTTATATGATTTTTGGGACTAACCTATTAACCTAGAGCCTAGTGCCAGTTTCTGTTTTTTCCTTGTTTTTGAGTTTTACAGAAAAGGAATACCAAACGGCGTCCAATTGATGTGCCAATTTTGATGATTTTTTATGGACAAAAAGAAGCCCCTGTAGTAAAAGAGTTGGGCCAGAAGAGTCTCGGGCTCTGCACGAGGGTGGGGGCGCGCCCACCCCCCCTCGGCGTGGGCCCCTATCTCGTGGATGATTCGGAGACCCCCCTGACGTGAGAGCGACACCAAAAATTCCTATAAATACAGAAACCTCCAGAAAATAACCTAGATCGGAAGTTCCGCCGCCGCAAGCCTCTATAGCCACAATAAATCAATCTAGGCCCTCTCTGGAACCCTGCCGGAGGGGGCCATCATCACCAGAAGCCATGGAGGAGGATCCCGGATGGGACATCATCCCGGAGGGGACATCATTGCCATGAAGGCCAAGAACCTCTCCCCATCCAGGGGGAAGGCCATGGAGCAGGAAGCACAAGGGGGAGGACCTCTTCTCCTCTCTCTCGGTGGTGCTGGAGTGCCATCGGGAGGGGAATCCTCACCGCAAATATCGTCTTCATCAACATCACCATCATGATCACCGTCCTCATCTCTTTTACGCGGTCCACCCTCCCGCACCCCGCTGTAATCCCTACTTGAACATGGTCCTTTATGCCACATATTATGATCCAATGATGTGTTGCCATCCTATAATGTTTTGAGTAAATGTATTTTGTCTTTGGGTTGATTGATGATCTAGATTGGTACGTGTTGTATGTTTTATTTTGGTGCTGTCCTATTGTGCCCTCTGTGTTGCGCAAGCATGAGGGATTCCTGTTGTAGGGTGTTGCAATACGTTCATAATTCGCTTATAGTGGGTTGCTTGATTGACAGAAGCATAAACTCGATTAAGGGGGTTGTGGTGTATGGGATAAAGGGGACTTGATGCTTTAATGCTATGGTTGGGTTTTACCTTAAGGATCTTTAGTAGTTGCGGATGCTCGCTAGAGTTCCAGTCGTAAGTGCATATGATCCAAGAAGAGAAAGTATGTTAGCTTATGCCTCTCCCTCATATGAAATTACAATGATGACTACCTGTCTTGTTAACAATTGCTTAGGATAATTCCGCACACCGATCCATCATTATTCCACACTCGCTATTTATAATATTTAGTAATATATTCTAACTTTATGATAACAACACCTACTTTTATATTTTAGCTCTCTGATATCATGCGAACTTATCCTCTTCATACCTACAACATAGTTTTATTTCTCGTATCTAGTTGGAAGCAAATGTTCGGTGTACGTAGAGTCGACAGTGGAAGATAGGACTTGAGAGAATATTGATCTTACCTTTAGCTCCTTGTGGGTTCGACACTCCATACTTATCACTTCCACTTTTGGAAATTGCTACGATGATTCCCTGCACTTGGGGATTATGACCCCTCCACTCCATTCGCTCTGCCAAAGCCGCCCTCCCCGCCACGCTGATACATCGGCGTCGCGGTTCGTCGAGGGGACGCACGACGATCCTCTTGCTCCTTCAGTACGTCTCATAGATTGTCGTCCTCTAGTCGCGCCACCACCGTTTGCGACATTCTTGTGAAGGCGCACAACAGTTAGCGCCGCCACCGCTGGCGACGTTCGTGTGGAGATGTATGGCGGTCAGCTTGTCCCATGGTATGCGCATTCTAGACTAAGGCCCCGTGCATGTCGGTGTAGCGCTGAATGATAGCTGATAGACTCTGTTATTCTCACTGTTTGCCGAAGTAGTTTACAGTCAATATCCTTTGCTTAAGAACCTTCCTTGCCCTGTTCTGCACTCAATCTGCTTAGCTGAGATGGCATGCTATGGCCGATTAGTTGCTAAAATATCCTGCCATATATTTATTGTGACGTAGATTGCCATGGTCTAGTAGCCAATCTGTTAGGTGAAATAGCTCTACACCGTTTTATATTCGATCTTTGTTGCTGCGATGGTCTTTGATAGTTCGATGGCTGTGTGCTCAGCCTCATTGACTGCCGAAACAGCCTGCCATAATTTAGCACTCAAATATGTTTGCTAAATTAGCTTTACATATATTTCGTTACTTAGATCTTCTCGTCCAAATATCTTGCCATAGCTTTAGACATCGACCTAGGTATTTTTTGTGGACTTCATAAAAAAGCATATATGTTTTTCCTCTAATATCTAGTAGAAGAACTAATTTGTATGTCTAACAGATGGACAGGAGTTGGATAACTTCTGCTCGAAGATTCTCCGCTGCATATGTCGAGGGGGTTGAAAACTTCATGAACTTTATCAGAGTTGAGTATGGTGGTCCGAAATCAGATGTACTCTGCCCGTGTAGCAGTTGTATGAATTCAGTTACAGGACCCCGGTCAATTGTGCAAAATCATTTACACTTGTATGGGATGTCGGTCACATATACTAGGTGGTTCATCATGGTGAAGCTGTGAACGTCAATGTTATTGACTACGTAGAAGCAGGAGATCACCATCTTGATCTGCCTAATGCTCACACTACTGGAAACTGGGAATTTGCCATTAGCCAGCTCTTTGCCATCTGCCAGCTGATGGCAAAGAACGTCTTTGACATCTGCTTATAAAAAACAGATGTCAAAGGACTGACAGACGGCAAAGAACATGGTTGCCATCAGCCAATTCTTTGCCATCTGCTAGTGGATGGCAAATAATCTTTGCCATCTGCCAGCAGATGGCAAAGAGGTGGGTAGGGTCCAGTGCTGTAACGGCCTGTCAACCCACCTCTTTGCCATCTGCCAGCAGATGGCAAAGAATCTTTTCCGTCTGTTGGCAGATGGCAAAGAAGTGGGTGGGGCCCAATGGATGACGGCGCTGTAACGGCCCAGTAGCCCCACCTCTTTGCCATCTGCCAGCCGCTGGAAGATGGCAAAGATATGGGCCTTTGCCATCCGCTGGCTGATGGCAAAGAGGTCGGACTATCTCCTCCCCTCTCTTCTTCTAAAAAAAATTCTCCTCCCCTCTCTCCCAGCCCGGCCCCACCCCTCTCTCTCTCTTCGCACCTCACCCACCCACCACCGTTGTCTAAAAAAAACCCCACCCACCACCAAGACCACCCAGCCACGGACGACGCCCAAGACCGCCGACCCGCCACCGCCCAGCACCGCCGCCTGCCCGCCTCCCCGCCACCGCAGCCCTCCCCGCCTCCCCGCCACCGCAAGAGCCCGCCTGCGCCCGTCCCTCCATCGTTCCAGGCATAGCGCCGCCCCTCCCATGCCCTCCCGGCCACCGCGGTGTGCCCCGCGGCCCTCCCCGCCACCGCAGCCCGCCCCTCCAACGAGCCAGGCCGTGGCGCCGCCCCCTTCCCGCGACCCTCCCCGCCACGGCGCCATCCAACGCAGATTATGTGGTACTTTTCTTTGTCAATTCTTGTGCTAATATGGACTATAATTTCTAGGGGATTTTGATAGCAAGGTGTTGCAAAAACAAAAGTATTGAAAAACTACAGTATTACAGTGATGTAACATTAGCTGACTAGCTGTTAGCACTGCATACAAGCATGTTTTCTAGATGTTAGCTGGCTAGCCATTGCATCCAGCAACAGACCAGCGTAAGAGCAGCGCTGCTCTACCTGGCTGGTTGTATCATGCATAAGAACGCAGAGATCCATGCATCCAAGAAGCTGCGATCTATTGCAGCCCCATGCAGAAACATGCCATGGCCTCTAGGTAGCACTGGCGAGCCATGCGACGCCTACTAAAATTTTGCCGCTGAGGGATAAAACTCTAGAAACGACATGGCAGTGGCAACGATGGCATGGAAGCGAAGGGGAATTGATGCGAATAGTGAGGGAAATATAACCATGCTTCCCTCTTTCTTTTACAGCTACTCTGTTTTAAAAAAAGAGGTCCAGAGGTCTTTTTTTTATGCAGAGAAAAAACCTTGGTTTGGTAAATACCGCAGTATTAAAATCACAGTTTTTAGTGGCAACCAAACAGCTTGTTGTAAAAAAAACTATGGTAATCTAAAAAACTGTAGGCCTAGTTTGGCAGCATAGTTTTTAAAATACTGTAGTATTCCAAAACATTGGTATTGCAATGTGTGGACAACTAATACTACAGTTTCTAAAAATTGCATTTTTTTCAGTTTTCGGAAACTATGGATATGTTTGGCTGGTGCTGTTTTACGGTAGTTTTACCATGCAAAATTGCAGGGGAGAACCAAGTAATGCACACATTTCTCTGTTTATGAAAAAAGAGGTGCCAACCTCTTTTTCCAAAACAGAAAAAAACCATGGTTTCAAGAAAACTACAGTTTCCAAAACTGCAAAAAAACCATGGTTTCAAGAAAAACAGTTTCTAAAGAACCCCAGACCTGTTGAAGTATTCGACAATTCAGATTCAGGTATCCTTGTTCAAACTATACCACAACAAACTACACCAGGTACTTTTAGTATGGGGTGGGGCTGCGAGTGCATGGAACGGTGGCTCAGCTTGGCTCAGCCGGCGGGAAGGAGTGAGAGGGACATATGAGCTGGTTGTTTCTTCCTCCGGGCTCCTGATGGGATGGCCCGTATGTTAGCTAGCTGAGCATGTTGATCAGCTCCGGCCAGCAGGCATGTGCTTGCACTGCTAATGGCTAGGTAGCTGCTCTCATAAAAAAAGATGTTCAGGGTTCTTTTTTTATACAGAGATAATACCATGGTTTTGCAAATAATGCAGTATTAAAAACATAGTTTCTAGTGGCAGCCAAAAACCTCGTTGTAATTAAAACTATGGTAATCTGAAAAACTGCAGTTTTCTCAGAATACTTTAAAAATACTAAGCTAACAATGTTTGGTAGCAAAATATTAGAAAAACCGAAGTATTAAAAACCACAATATTTTTGTCAATGGGTACAAGATACTACAGTTTTGATATACCAAAGTATCTTGAAGTATTGAGAATACTGTGACCTGTTTGGTTGTTGCCGCAAAACACAATATTGTTGGCTAGCCGTTGCCTACAAGCACTCAGCTCCCTAGCCGTTGGCAGTGGAAGGACATGCAGCTTGCCGGCCGTTTGAATAATTCTGTTGAGCTTTTGTAGCTAGCTAGCTGGATATCCTAACCATCAGCGTGCATGACAACCCAACGGGTGGTTTGTGTATACAAAAAAGATCATTCATGGCACGGCGTCTCCTATGAATCACCTGGTGATGAAGATATACATAGACAGAGTTTATTATTTGCATTAAAAGCCAACTTTGGGAGGAGGTTGAATTCAAGGCTCTAGGCCTGCATCTCCAGTAGTATCTCATTTGTTCATTGCGTATACAAGTTCATGACTGGACTTATCAGATACAATGGCAGTGAACAACATAATACTAATAGAAGAAACAATTCATGCTCAAGAATTTGTTCATTGCATTTATAAAATACGAATGCGTCTTCATTATGTATACAGGTGCATGTAAATCTCCAATCAGTTGGTTAAAAAAGGGACTGATCCAAAGCAAATATTCAGCTAACCAGCAACCAGCAAAAAACATATTCTGTACAAGGTCGAACAGTGAACCTACCTGATTGTAAAGACATGTATACAAGTCCTGAATTAAGAATGCTAGCAGACTAGACGAACAGCTCGAGCAGTCCTCAATTAACAACATTAAGATCCAGCTAGCAGACTAGACGAACAGCTCGAGCGGAGTTGAATTAACAAGCATAGAGATCCAGCTAGCAGTCTAGACGAACAGTTCGAGCAGAGCTGGGCGACTTGCATAGTTAGGAAAGGCACATCCATGCAGAGGAAGGGGCCGGCGATCAGCATGGAGGGGCGGGAGGAGTGAATCGAGGGAGGGCAGGCAGAGTTACTCACCTTTGGTTTCTCCATCCTCGTCCCTTTTGTTCCCCATGGCTGCCGAGGGAGATATCTCCAAAGGAGGCGGCGGCGGCGTAGGAGCGATGCTTCTGTTTTAGATTGAGCGAAGAAGATAACGACGTCCTATCCTTTCTTTTCGGCTCCTCTGTTTCTAAAAAAGAGGTCTCAGGTTCTTTTCTTATGCAGAGAAAAAACAACAGTTTAGCAAATACCGCAGTTTTAAAACCACAATTGTTAGAGGCAACCAAACACCTCATTGTAAATAAAACTATGGTAATCTTAAAAACTGTAGTATTCTTAAAATACTTAGGAAATACTTTGTTATCAAACAGGGCAGTTTGGCAACAAAGTTTCTAGAGAACCATGGTAATTGAAAACCACTATATTCAGATGTGTACATAATGAATACTACAGTTTCTTTAAACCATGGTTTTTCTCGGTTTTACCAAAACTACCTAGGTGTTTGGCTGGTGTTTCGCCGGGATGTTGTTTATGAAGTGCCGCCACGTGTTAGACCACCTCCCCCCAATGAAGAGGACTATGAACCTCACGTTAATCCAGACACATATGAAGGAGAATTGTTCCAAGAAACACGTCTTTCCAAAAAACGTTTCAAGAACCGCTCACCTCATAACATTCAAGTAGACAGCGGCAGTGAATCCGAGCCTGAGCAGGAACAAGAAGAGCCGGAACAAGAAGAGGTTACTGCTGCGGATGACCTGTCAATGCTTGACCGATTACATGCAGGAGGCCTTCCAGATGTTGATGAATTTATTGATGATGATGATGATGAGCACGTCATTACTGATAGTGATGAGGATGATGCATTTATTAACCCCGAAGCATATATAGACGATGATGATGCATTTATTAATGATGACGATGAAGATTAATATTATAGTTCATGTCAGGTATTCCATTATTATTATATACATATATACTGTTAATTAGTTCAAGTTTTAACCTAGCTAGATCTAAAATGACCTATACTTAGCATTTATTCCTCTAAAATGAATTTATATACATACTATTATTCATGTCAGGTATTCATTTTTTTATGTTGTACTAATTTCGGTTACTCTTTGTCATTCCAGGTGTTGACAGATGGTGGGCACGGGTCGAGAGCGCTCCGGGGCTCCTACCTCGGCGCGTGGTGGGAGGGGTAGTTCCATTCCCCCCCATAGCCTCCGGAGAGCGCTAGATCTCAGTTTGCAAAGTCCAGCGATGGTCGCTTCTTCTTCGGCCAGGAGAGGTCTGGGGGGTAAGAAGAAGGAGAAGGCTGCTAGAGGTGGACGTGGCGTCGGGAGAGGTAGGAAGGCTGCTACGCCTTCCTCGCCGCCACCCCCAACTGAGTCACCCCACCACAGGGCTGCTCCGTCTGAGATCGAGCCATCTGAGGTGGACCCGTCTCGGACTCCACTCCACGAGCCTCCGGCCAACGAGCCTATGGCAGACGCGCCTACGGCCGACGAGCCTCGGGCCGACGACGAGCCTCGGGCCGCTGAGTCTTCGCCCCACGAGACTCCGGAGCTCAGACGGCGTCACGCTGAGTCGGAGCCGAGCCCATGGGAGGACTGGACGGAGTCGAGTGCACATGGTTGTGTTCAGGGTGGAGACTATAGTCCTGATAGCTATAGCGAGGGTGAGTGGGTTGAGGGGCGCAAAGTCTACCAGCGTGGTCGTACAAAGCTCCCGCCCACCCCGGCGACCCCCGACCAGAGGTGGTTGATTGCGCCTAACGGGGAGAAGTAAGTGCATTTACTCTTTTTTTAACCTTTTGCCTTGACGTTTCTTCGAATATCTAATGCGTTGACCTTGTCATACTGCAGTTCTTGGACACACGAATTAGATGGTGTCTGCAGTCCCAACACTGTCCTTGGTGTGATTTGTCGCCAGTGCTTCCCGGGGTGGGTCACGTTACTCGGTGAGGGCCGGGTTCCAGAGCTAGGAATGACCTGGGAGCACTACTTGGCTGCCCCGTCCCCGCCGGAGCATAGGGTCGGCGATGTCGAGTGCGACACAGTGGCCGACATTGTGATCGCCACGTTTTGGGTAATTTCTCCTTTGCCATTTACGTTGTGTTTTCTTCTTTGATTACATACCTTCTACATGTGTTTTCCTGTTTGATTGCAGGCCTTCTAATCCGTGTTTTCTTGTTTGATTGCAGACCTTCTACAGGTGTGCTGAGGGACAGGAGGAGGCCGCGGCTCGGGTTATCGACGCCGAGTGCAGGCGCTTACTTGGAAACTTTCGGCACGAGGCTCGGATGCAGGCTGTTTGAGACTACTTAGCAGAGACTGGTATTAGGAGGAGAAAAGAGAAGTGCCGGGACAAGTATCTGTGTAAGGAGAAGTACATGAAGGTAATTACCTATTCTTAAGGCCTTGTACTTAGTTTCCTTGATTTGATTCGTAGGCGTAGCGCTCAAATTTCTCTTGCTTAACTTAGGTGCCCCCGAGATGGTGTGCGGACAAGATGGACTGCTGGGAGGTGTTGGTGGATGAGTGGTGCTCTCCCCAATGGCGCGTAGCCCACAACATAGTAAAGGAGAAGCGTTTCAAAATGAAAGGTGTGCCACACCATCTAGGCAGCGTCGACCTACATGGGTACGGGAAAAACTGGGTATGTGTGGTTTGCTTCATGATTCATGCAAATTCATTCTTTGTGCTAGCTTGAGTCCTTAACTAATACTCTGTTCCTCTCTTTTAGTCAAAACACAACAAGGCTCCAGTGCCAGAGCTGTTCGACCTCTATGGCATGTCCAATATTGCATCGCATAAGAAGGCCAAGGCATTCTCTGAGTCGACCTCGAAAATGCAAAGAACTTCAGCAACGAGGCCTCCCACCACAAGATGGTGCAGTACGTTAAGCAGGGGAAGGCGAGGAAAGGGCCGGACTTTAACCCGAGCCGGCCTCTGGATCCAGAGCTGGTGATGATATCTTGTGGCGGGAGGTCCCATGGCTCGTTAGCCATTGGTAATGGACTGATACGTTGTAGTAGCACTCTCCCGCAGATCAAGAAGCGCCAGACCAGCTCTGATCCTGAGATACCGCCTCGTTTACGACCAGTGGAAATCGAATTCCAGGTTTGTTATACGGACTCAGTAGCCTTTCCTCCATTACATTGTGTTTGCGGCCGTCGATGATTACAATGCTAACGAGTGGTGTTGCAGGCTGCTATTGAGGCAGAGAGAGTGAAGACCCAGGCTGCTTTTGAGGAGAGGGACCGGCAGTTGGCGGAGAGGGACCGACAGGCGGCGGAGAGGGACAGGGAGAATGAGGAGAGGACGGCTAGGCTGTTGGAGGAGGAGAGGAACCGGAACGACTAGGCTAACCAGGCCATGTACGAGCTCATCGTGGTAAGTTTCTTCTGCATATTAGCTAAATCATGCACACAATGTTCCTTTCATTAGTAACTAATATGACTGACTCATCAAAACCAAATTTACAGTCCATGTGCGAGAAGAACGGTTAGACCCCTCTGCCGATGCTAGTCATTGCTCCGGCGGGCATGGTGAGTTTCATTTGAACGATCATTAGTTACTAGTCTTCACATTTGAGTTGCATCATGCTAACGATACATTGGAAATAATCTTTGGTGCAACGTAACTCCCGACAAGCATCGACCGATCCTTCTCCGCTCGCCATCGGGCGTGACCGGTCCTACGCCTACACCTACACCTCCGTGATGATGGTAAGTTTCCCAAGTGTTTTGCTTAATAGAGTTTTGTTGTGATGCCATGTTGTATCTACACATATCGTGCATAATGTGTGTATGTTTGAAATGCATTGTATGTGTGGGATTCGACACCTAGTCGTGTGCCTTTGGTAGCCTTCCATATAGGGAAATGCCTCCTAGTGCTTCCATCGAGCCATGGTAGTTCACATCTGCTCCGGAACACATGGATTGACCGGCATGTGTCCTTCTTTGCTCCTCGTGTCTGTCCCTACGGGAAATGTCACGTGGTGTATCACCAAGTCCTTGTAGCTTGCTAGGACTTGGTTGCACTCGCCGTTGACCGACACGTGCATTGCTTTGGGTCATGTATGCTCGCCTCGTATGTTTGTGCCACCTTGGTTCTATGACTAGTCATGTCGGCCCGGGTTCTCTGCCATATCGATACTAGCGACATAATCATATACCTAGCATTTTTTCCTCCAAAATGACTCAATATGCTTAGCTAGCTCCAAAATGACATAATAAGCTTACTTAGCTCCAAAATGACATATTTAACCTAGGATATCTCTAAAATGACCTATACTTAGCATTTTTCATCCAAAATGACTTAATATGCTTAGCTAGCTTAAAAATGTCATATTTAACCTAGGATAGCTCTCAAATGACCTATACTTAGCATCTTTTCCTCCAAAATGACTTAATATGCTTAGCTAGCTCTAAAATGATATAATATGCTTAAGAAATGACATATTTTAGGTCCTAAATGACTTCATATGCTTAGCTAGCTCCAAAATGACATAATAACCTTACTTAGCTTCAAAATGACCTATTCAACCTAGGCTAGCTCTAAAATGACCTATACTTAGCATTTTTCCTCCAAAATGACTTAATATGCTTAGCTAGCTCAAAAATTACATAATAATCTTAATTAGCTCCAAAATGACATATTTAACCTAGGATAGCTCTAAAATGACCTATACTTAGCATTTTTTCCTCCAAAATGACTTAATATGCTTAGCTAGCTTCAAAATAACCTATACTTAGAATCTTTTCCTCCAAAATTAGTTAGTATGCTTAACTATCTCTAAAATGACATAATATGCTTAAGAAATGACATAATTTAGCTCCTAAATGACTTCACATGCTTAGCTAGCTCCAAAATGACATAATAAGCTTAATTAGCTCCAAAATGACATATTTAACCTAGGATAGCTCTAAAATGACCTATACTTAGCATTTGCCTCCAAAATGACTTAATATGCTTAGCTAGCTTAAAAATGATCTACTTAACCTAGGATAGCTCTAAAATGACCTATACTTAGCATCTTTTCCTCCAAAATGACTTAATATGCTTAGCTAGCTCTAAAATGATATAGTATGCTTAAGAAATGATATATTTTAGGTCCTAAATGACTTCATATGCTTAGCTAGCTCCAAAATGACATAATAACCTTACTTAGCTTCAAAATGACCTATTCAACCTAGGCTAGCTCTAAAATGACCTATACTTAGCATTTTTCCTCCAAAATGACTTAATATGCTTAGCTAGCTCAAAAATTACATAATAAGCTTAATTAGCTCCAAAATGACCTGTTTAACCTAGGATAGCTCTAAAATGACCTATACTTAGCATTTTTCCTCCAAAATGACTTAATATGCTTAGCTAGCTTAAAAATGACCTACTTAACCTAGGATAGCTCTAAAATGACCTATACTTAGCATCTTTTCCTCCAAAATGACTTAATATGCTTAGCTAGCTCTAAAATGATATAGTATGCTTAAGAAATGACATATTTTAGGTCCTAAATGACTTCATATGCTTAGCTAGCTCCAAAATGACATAATAACCTTACTTAGCTTCAAAATGACCTATTCAACCTAGGCTAGCTCTAAAATGACCTATACTTAGCATTTTTTCCTCCAAAATGACTTAATATGCTTAGCTAGCTCAAAAATTACGTAATAAGCTTAATTAGCTCCAAAATGACCTGTTTAACCTAGGATAGCTCTAAAATGACCTATACTTAGCATTTTTCCTCCAAAATGACTTAATATGCTTAGCTAGCTTCAAAATGACCTATACTTAGAATCTTTTCCTCCAAAATTAGTTAATATGCTTAACTAGCTCTAAAATGACATAATATGCTTAAGAAATGACATAGTTTAGCTCCTAAATGACTTCACATGCTTAGCTAGCTCCAAAATGACATAATAAGCTTAATTAGCTCCAAAATGACATATTTACCTAGGATAGCTCTAAAATGACCTACTTAGCATTTTTCCTCCAAAATGACTTAATATGCTTAGCTAGCTTAAAAATGACCTATTTAACCTAGGATAGCTCTAAAATGACCTATACTTAGCATCTTTTCCTCCAAAATGACTTAATATGCTTAACTAACTCTAAAATGACATAATATGCTTAAGAAATGACATATTTTAGCTCCTAAATGACTTCACATGCTTAGCTAGCTCCAAAATGACATAATAAACTTACTTAGCTCTAGAATGACCTTAGCATGTTTTACATCAAAATGACTTAGTATGCTTAGCTAGCTCAAAAATGACATAATAACCATACTTAGCTCCAAAATGACCTATTTTACAGATATAAGTTGCATCATAATAATCTTCACATTTTAGTTGCATCATAATAATCTTCTTCTTCTAGTCTTCTTCTTCTAACTTTCTTCTTTCCCATTTTACAGATTTGCTTAAGATCACGGAAGCTTGGGTTGATGGAGTGCTTGTATTTAGTTTTTTTTTGACCTTGTGAAACTTGCTACCTATGGATGAAACTGTGTAATATTGATGAAACTATGTATATGTACGGATGAAACTTGCTACTATTGGTAACGTGTGTTGGATACATATGTGTTCATGACTATTGGTAATATGTGTTGAATATGGTATATTGGTCATATAAATATATTTGTGTTTGATTTCTATGAAAATGAATTGATATAAGAAAAACAAAATTAAATGGGGCAATATAGTCACTTTTCCATATGATGGCAGATGGCAAAGAGCTTTGCCATCAGTTGGAAGATGGCAAAGAGGCCACGTGTCATCTACATGTAACATTTGGGCTGGCCTATTTGGGCTCTTTGCCATCTGACAGCAGATGGCAAACCTCTTTGCCATTTGCTGGCAGACGGCAAAGCATGCAGCCTTTGCCATCAGCTGGCAGACGGCAAAGCAGTCAGCCTTTGCCATCTGCTGGCAGACGGCAAACAGCCTGCAGCCTTTGCCATCTGCTGGAAGATGGCTGCCATCTGCTGGCAGATGGCAAAGTATGCCGTTAGCCTTCTAACGGTGCTAACCCCGTTAAGAGGCTTTGCCATCTGCCAGCAGATGGCAAAGCCCTGTGCTCTTGCCATCAGCCGCCAGATGGCAAAGAAGCCTTTAGGCAGGGTTTCAGACAAACTGTTTGCCATCTGCTGGCAGATGGCAAAGCCTTTGCCATCCGACGACCATGCCTTTGCCATCTGCCATGGCAGATGGCAAAGTGCCAGATTCCAGTAGTGTCAGGTGGGAGAGGAGGAGGAGGAGGTGGTGGTGGTGGAGCCAGTGAGTTTGATGAACGTTGAAACAATGCTGCGAAATGCTCGTGCATTTCGTGAACTTTCACCTGCAGAAGAAAAACGGTGGGCCCGCATGTTGGAACAATGCAACGGGGCTGTCACCCCAGGAAATAAGCTGTCAGTATTCTCAGCTATGGTCACCTTTCTTCAGGTGAAGACATCTGAGCGGATGACCAACAAATCATTCGATGCGATGTTGGCTTAGCTGCCACACACCTACAAGAAAATGAAGAATTTCCTTCATGCAGTTGGAATTGGATATGATATGATCCATGTTTGTAAGAACAATTGTGTTCTATTCCGGTAGGATTATGCCAACTTAAGTGAATGCCCGAAATGCAAATCATCAAGATGGAAAGATGGCGATGCTGTGAATAGGATTCCTCATAATGTTCTGAGACATTTTCCAATTATACCAAGATTGCAGAGGTTGTTTCATGATCTTTGAAACAAGAGGGAATGTACTGTGGCATTCTAGGAACCAGGAGTACAGAGATCAGAATGTAATGAGCCATCCATCTCATGGTAGTGAGTGGAAAAGCTTCAATCAGAAACACAAAAAGTTTGCTGCTGACCCGAGAAACATTAGACTTGGCTTAGCTTCAGATGGATTTAACCCATTTGGCCACCAGAGCACCACATATAGCATGTGGCCAGTGCTTGTTATCCCTTACAACATGCCTCCAAATGTCTGCACCAAAGAATCAAACTACATGATGGCCTTGCTCATCCCACGTCCAAAAAGTCCTGAAAACGATTTTAATTTATTCTTGGAGCCTCTTGTGGAGGAAATTCAACATCTATGGAGGGGTGTTCTCACTCGAGACCTATAAAGCAGCCCAGCAGCTGATTTCTTTCTGCGTGCTGTTATAATTTGGTGCATCCATGATTATCCGGCTTTGGACCCACTACTAGGCAAAAGCGTATAGACAGACGCTTACTAGTAGCGCTCTATATTGACCCGTGCTACCGCTATTTACTAGTAGCGCGCTATATTTACCAACGCTACTACTAAATATTACCTGTAGCGTGTGGCTGAAAAGACACGCTACTAGTAACTATCCCCAATCATGCCCCACTGACAGGTCAACAGTAGTAGCATGGGTCTGCTGGGCCGCGCGAGCACTAGAAACATAGTCGTAGCGCGGGTCACATCATGCGCTACAACTAACCCAGCCCAACGAACAGCCTCCATCTCATTTTCTCCTCTGTCTCTCACGAACCCTTGCCGCCGCCACCAATGCCGGGCGACTTCGGCTACTTCCGGCGGCCCTCGCCGAAAAGCAGCACACCCATGAGCTCTCCTCGGATGGTGCTTCCTTCCCTCCTGCCAGATCCGTTCCTCGCAGCCGCAAGTGCTCGCGCGCGACCCCTTTCCGCGGCTAGGGTTTTGGATGCCTCCAACTCCGGCACGGTGAGATCCCTCTTTCCCTTGATTCATGCCCTCTCCTCTCCCCGCCTCCTCACTTATTTCTTCGATTCGGTGGAGCACCCACCCTCCTCCATGGACGAGGATGGCCACCGCGACACGCACATGGTCGAGCTCGCCGGCGGTCTGCTACGGTGTGTTACTAGGCCAACGACCTCCGCCTCCACAGAACTAGCTTGGGTAAGCACCCCCACCCCCATGGATGTTTCACTTTCCTCCTCTGCCCCTCTTATCTGTCTTGCTTGAATCCTCTGGTTCCAGTCAGCAGCATAACCAGAGCCACACAAAGGCGTGAGCAATTTTCTAGGCATGTCACCTAGCTTGATTCAGATTCTGCAGATGTGCTCGCCTCAACTAATAGTCAATATTGTTTATGCCATAAACCAATCTGATGTACTATTCCCTTGACAAGACTTGTTATTTCAATAGTTGATTTTTCACTCTGTACCTCACAAGAGCTATTGAAGTTCATCTACTTGGTCACCCTGCCAAACGGTGAGGCCGATACGCAGCATGATCGCTGGAACCCTGATTGCTTGCATGGTACCTCCTGCACCTGCCATGTGTATGAAGATTAATTCAAATATAAAGATGTTAGAACTCCCGATGTGGTTAGATATATGTAGATAAGACTGTTGGTTTGAACAAAATAATTAATCTATAGATAAGACTTAACACACAATGAACTCTTGACCAATTTGAGAGCATGAGCTGACATAGATCGATTCAGTAAGAGTTGGCTGCCTAGCAAACTGACCTGGTTAATTTGAAGATGGATTCTCAGTTGTTAGTATTAAATAGACAATATCAGGAAATTATGATCAACCTTCTGAATATCAGTTGAGGCAATATTTATGTTTGAGATATCTAGCTCTGTCGCCATGTCAGCTGGAGTGGTGGTATTTGGGATAGTGCTAGCAAAGTATCAGCAAGCAGTTAGTGCTTCTTGAAAGATTTTGATGACTACAATAACACATAGTTCACTTAAAACTTTAAGTCTTGTATTGGGACGAAGTAAAGAGCTGTTTTTAGACAGAAGATACATACCATGGTTACATTGGTTCTTGTTTTCACGACCCATCAGAAAAAATGAGCACTGATAGCAGAAAGATGTCGTCTTTTCTTGGCATGCCACAGTGATGAAGGGACAGTCCGGCAGACACGCTTGTGTATGGCTGAAAGTAGGAGACTTAGAATTGAAATATAAATTTGGTGCTCTGCCAATGGCTTAAGAAAACATCTGAACCTTGGATGTCCTAATAGCAAAAACACCAAAATCAATAGTATATTCAGGGACGAGCTAAGTTAGATTTGTTGTTAAAAACTATTACTATATTAGTTTTTAAACACACTAGTATATTTTTTGTTATTCAGTTGCTAGTTACTTATCAACCATGCTACTTGTTTTTAGGAGGAGTGTTAGTATCAGTTAGTTTTTCTTGGAGAACAATATGATCGTGCATTAATCTTCTATATGATGTTATTGGTATTTTGTGTAGGTACTAATTTGCCAAGGTTGTTGTTACCATGGAGGTCAACGGTCGTCACAAGCCTACATGAGAATATATCGATAGAGAGTGCAATAGTGTAGTTAATGTGTAGCCAAAGTCTAGTATGATATCATAATCTTGAGTATAGTATTTGAATTTAAGCTAGTAGATGTTGAGCTCCATGATTGAAGTGTCTGTTGAATACTTCTAAACTGAACAGTTTATTTAGAATTATGACACTTGTTGAGTAAACCATTAATCTTGTTATTGATGTTCAATGTTTCCCCTCTTATAGATTCTTGCTTAGAGATACCAACCTCGATTTTTGGGAGTTCGAGAAATGTGGTGTTATACTAAGACATCACTTTGGCCCAAGAGAGGGTAATTGGATGCACTTCCTCTGCTGTCGGACGACATCCACTAGGCGACGGAGCTCCCCATGGTAACGGTGTCCACGACGGGTGCACGAGCCAGCAAATCCCATCGGCAAGTAAGCTAGTCTATCCTCTGTTCATCTCTTCTTGTGAATCCTTGTATATGTAAACATTACTAACTGAAGGACATCTGCATGTATATGTAGATCGGTAGCAATCCTTTTACAGAATCAAACCGAACTTAGTTTAGTTAAAATTGTCAAATAGCTATCTAGTGATACAAAACTACAGTTCAGAATTGTCAAGTAGTTCCTTTTTTTACTCAATCAAACTGATTTCAGTTGTTAGTATGAAAGCACGGTGATGCTATCTTCTTTAGTTTGCTATTAAGTAACTGTTGTCTTACTTTCTCTTATTTGTTTCAGGCCAATGTATACCCATCCACCTGATGGTTTTCTTAGTTTATCAAGCAGTCCACGAATGCCAACATTCCAGCCAATGCACTATCCATCTCATGTTCCCCCTCCTAGACAACAGCAACAGGAAAATCTCCATTTTGTTGGTGTCCCCTCACATGTTGCATTCTCAACACCACCACCACCACCAGTTCATACTAAAAGGAAAAAGAAACACACCATCTGAGTCTGGTTCTGGTAGAGGTTCTTTACAAAAAAAAGGCCCATGTTTTAGAACAGGCCGGTGATGTCTTCTGTTGTCATGATGCTGGGCGGTGAGAATGCCACGTTGCCGTTGCCAAATGAGCCCTGCGTAAACCTGCGGAGGAACATGACAGATACATGATTATCCGAAAATCAAAGCGAGTTCACCATGACTATGACAGATACTAGGTAGTTTGGCTTGGGATAGAATACAATGCACGGGTTACAACAGAAGTTATTTCTTGTCTCCGAATTACTGATTGCTCTTTGTTCTCATTTTCGTTTGTTAGTTGAAACTATTCCTTGTCTACAGATAAGCGGAAGCCAAGTTTGGAGCCACCAACAGTGTTTTCCTTGGATTCATTCGTGCAATAAGGAGGGGACCAGGCCTTCTTCACGTGTCGAGCAACAAGTAAGGACCAGCCTTCGGCTGTTACTATTGATTCATGTGCATGCGCAAAAAAGAAAGAAAATAGAATACTAGATTTGTACACACGACGTGAACCAACAAGTTTTCACTTTCCTGAAGTGGGTGCAGGGGTGATCGAGGAGGATTAACGTGGCCTGGTGGGTGTCATGCTCTTCAACCTCTTGTAGGCGGACATCACCGTGACGCCTGACTACTGCACATAGATGATCATCCAGGTGATCGTGGTGTCGGAGGTTGCAGAGATGGAGGTCCTCGACGCCACCATCTGGGGGGAGGTCCACCAGCGTATGAACTCCAAGCCTTGGTAGATACATCTAGAGAAGTGGTCTGTTTAGGTTGGCGGTGGAATGCTAGGGAAGGTACCGACCTTTAGATGATGGCTGTGTTCGTCTGATGTTAAATGGGATGTCGTATTTCTTTCAGTTGAGATGTTGTTCCTTTACATGAGTTTATTTTGCAATGGGCATGTCCATTTCTATCCAGGAATAATGCATCTAAATTTTATTTTTTTAATTCCTAATTAGCTAGTAGTAGCGTGGGAGAAAAAGTGCACGCTACTACTACTTAGGATAGTAGTAGCGCTGGTTGAGATAGTAGTAGCGCGATGCCATCCGCACTAGTACTAACAGACGTAGTAGTAGCGTGGGAGGAAAAGTGCACGCTACTACTACTTAGGATAGTAGTAGCGCTGGTTGAGATAGTAGTAGCGCGATGCCATCCGCACTAGTACTAACAGATGTAGTAGTAGCGTGGGTGGCATCCAAGCTGCTGCTACTAGTTAGCTGTAGCGCGATACTATTAGCGCAGGTACCCGCGCTGCTAGTAGCCAATTTACCCGCGCTGCTAGTAGCCTTTTCTCTAATAGTGGCCCTATGTCAGGGCAAACGACACATGGTTACAATGTACGTGTTCGCTGTGACAGGAATCCACTGTCATACGAAATACTTAGCAAGATCTGTTACATTAGACACCGTCGTTTCCTTGCCAAGGACAAGCCACATCCTAGAAAATACAAAAGACATGTGTTCAATGCAAATCATGAAAACCATGATGCGCCAAAGAGGCTCACCGCCGATGAGTTGCAAGTGGAATTAGAGAAGGTCAGGCATATTACACCAGGAAACCATCCTGGTAATGGTAGCTGGAAAAGGAAGCATGGCATGGCAGAAGAGAGATTATTGTTTACCTGCAGGTCCACTTTGTGGAATTGGAGTATTGGAAAGATTTGGATCTGCGGCATAATCTTGATGTCATGCACATAGAGAAAAATATATGTGACAGCATTATCGACACACTTCTTAATATTGAAGGCAAGACGAAAGATACCTTAAAATCTAGGATTGATTTGACACACCTGGGTTTCAGACACGATTTGCAGGTGCAAGATGAAGGTAAACCATGGGATATGGCACCAGCTGTGTGCGTCTTGGACAAGATAAAAAGAAAAGAATTCTGCGAGGTGCTCTCACGTGTGAGGTTCTCACATGGATTTGCTTCCAACCCTGAAAGGAGAGTCAGTGCAGATGGAAACAAGGTACAAGGGTTGAAAACTCATGACTGCTCCGTCCTACTTCAAAGGGTTTTACCTATTATCCTTAGAGGATTGGGCCGCCCTGACTTATACAGAGCAGTTGCAGAGTTGGGACAATTCTTCAGGGAACTCTGCAGTAGAAATATCAGGATAGATGCTTTGGAGCATCTTAGAGACAAGATACCAACTATCCTATGCAACTATGAGAAGATATATCCTCCAGCCTTCTTTGATGTGATGGTGCATTTGGCTCTTCATCTACCAGATGAGGCACTACTTAGAGGTCCAAAGACAAGATGGTTGGATCTATGATACGCCTCCAACGTATCTACTTTTCCAAACACTTTTGCCCTTGTTTTGGACTCTAACTTGCATGATTTGAATGAAACTAACTCGGGTAGCGTTGTTTTCAGCGGAATTACCATGATGTTGTTTCATGTGTAGAAAACAAAAGTTCTCGGAATGACCTGAAAATCCTCGGAGACATGTTTCAGAAAATATAAAAAATACTGGCAAAAGAATCAAGACCAGGGGGCCCACACCCTGTCCACGAGGGTGGGGGCGCGCCCACCCCCCTGGGCGCGCCCCCTGTCTCGTGGGCCCCCTGAGGCTCCGCCGACCTCAACTCCAACTCCATATATTCCGTCTCGCGGAGAAAAAATTCAGAGAGAAAGTTTCATCGTGTTTTATGATACGGAGCCGGCGCCAAGCCCTAATCTCTCTCGGGAGGGCTGATCTGGAGTCCGTTCGGTGCTCCAGAGAGGGGGATTCGTCGCCGTCGTCATCATCAACCATCCTCCATCACCAACTTCATGATGCTCACCGCCGTGCGTGAGTAATTCCATTGTAGGCTTGCTCGACGGTGATGGGTTGGATGATATTTACCATGTAATCTAGTTAGTTTTGTTTGGGTTTGATCCCTAGTATGCACTATGTTCTGAGATTGATGTTGCTATGACTTTGCTATGATTAATGTTTGTCACTAGGGCCCGAGTGCCATGATTTCAGATCTGAACCTATTATGTTTTCATGAATATATGTGTGTTCCTGATCCTATCTTGCAAGTCTATAGTCGCCTATTATGTGTTATGATCCAACAACCTCAAGTGACAATAATCGGGATACTTCTCGGTGATGACCGTAGTTTGAGGAGTTCATGTATTCACTATGTGTTAATGCTTTGGTCCGGTTCTCTATTAAAAGGAGGCCTTAATATCCCTTAGTTTCCGCTAGGACCCCGCTGCCATGGGAGGGTAGGACAAAAGATCTCATTCAAGTTCTTTTCCATAAGCACGTATGACTATATTCAGAATACATGCCTTTATTACATTGATGAATTGGAGCTAGTTCTGTGTCACCCTATGTTATAGCTATTACATGAGGAATCGCATCCGACATAATTATCCATCACTGATCCATTGCCTACGAGCTTTTCACATCTTGTGCTTCGCTTATTTACTTTTCCGTTGCTACTGTTACAATCACTACAAAACCCAAAAATATTACTTTTGCTATCTTTATCTTTACCACTGTTACCATTACTATCATATTACTTTGCTACTAAATACCTTGCTGCAGATACTAAGTTATCCAGGTGTGGTTGAATTGACAACTGAACTGCTAATACTCAAGAATATTCTTTGGCTCCCCTTGTGTCGAATCAATAAATTTGGGTTGAATACTCTACCATCGAAAGCTGTTGCGATTCCCTACACTTGTTGGTTATCAAGACTAATTTCTGGCGCCGTTGCCGGGGAGCATAGCTCTATTCTCTGAGTCACTTGGGAACTACATCTGTTGATCACTATGAAGGACTTGAAAGACGCAAAAACTAAAATCTATCCCTCAACTACGAGGGGAGGTAAGGAACTGCCATCTAGCTCTGCACTAGATTCTCCTTCTGTTATGAATAAGTTTGCGACACGTAAACCTGCTATTGATGATGCCACATCTGCTATGCATGATACTTATGATGAAACTACTTCTATGCTTGATACTACTGTGCCATTAGGTGAATTTCTTGATGAACAACTTACTAAGGCTAGAGAGAATGAAATTATTGAGAATGCTATTATTGATGATAGTGATGATGAAGGTTCTCCGAATTATTATGAATTGCCTGTTGTTCCTGAAGGTTATGTTATGGATGAAGAAACCGCTAGAGATTTTCTTTCTTGCAATTATAGATCAGATCTTAAGAAATTGTTAGCTAAGCTGAAACAAAAAACTTTAAATGCTAAAATGAAACATGACCCTGCATTTTCCACTTCACCTATCTTTGTTGCTGATAAGGAATATGAATTCTCTGTTGATCCTGAGATTATTACTTTAGTTGAATCCGATCCTTTCTATGGCACTGAATCTGAAACTGTTGTGACACATTGATACGTCCATTTTGCATCATGCTTTTATATCAATATTTATTGCATTATGGGCTATCATTGCACTTTATATCTCAATATTTATGGCTAGTCTCTCTTAGTTTACAAGGTTTACCAAGAAGAGGGGGAATGCCGACAGCTAGAATTCTGGCTGGAAAAGGTGCAAACGTTGGAACCTATTCTGCACAACTCCACGAAACAACTTTTTGGATTTATTAAGAATTTGTGAGTGAAAGAAATAGGCCAGGGGGCTGTGACACTCCAAAAATGTTCTTTTGGTTTTCTTCAAAAACTTTGTTGGATTTGAAGAAGGTCATTTAAACCCTTCCAAAAATCTCTCTCTCAAAAACTTTTTCCCTTTGGCAAGGATTTTATTTTGGCATCTCCTTCAACTCTAGTGTTTGGTTTTTTTAAAAACTTTTCTTCTAATTTCCCTCTTCTCAAAATTCAAAATTTTTGGGTTCTATTTTCTTTTAAAAAGAAAACCCTAGGAGTTTTGCAGCTTCTCCAATATTGAAACCACTCATGATTTTACTTTGCACCACATGGTAAAATCTTCCCAAAATCTCTCCTTCCACTTTGGGGCAATCCAAACATTATGTCTCAACAAGTTCAATCCATTTCTGAATTTTATTTCACTAGTCATCAACCCGTGCCACTGCACGGGCTAGTACATCATGTCAATAAGATAATATTAAAAAGGCAACCTCTATAAGTAATGTAGAGTTACATGGATCGAAAAAAATATGGACATGAACATGATACCCTGCTATATAAGGTATTTTTACGAACGTGTGTTCTTCTATGGTTGTAGAAGAACATGCAAAATATTTTCAATTTTACGCATCGGATAAAAATAGAAAGAGAAGACTACCATCCTTCAATCATGATGCATTATATCACAAATACTCCAACATTGTTTCCAATAAGAGTGAGTTAGTTATTCATGTCTTCTTTACTTGGCGATATCTTAAAGGACAAAACTTGTTATATTCGGTTACACACCAAGTGATTTCTCATTTAACAACTCTTGGATAAAGTCATGAGACATTTTAGCCGGTAGTCTAGGCAAGTGGACTGGCTCACATTATTAGTATTTATTTATGTGATAATTCATCCAATTTTTAGATGTAGAACAAACTTACTAAATATGTTATCATTTTTTAGTTATCCAGCTGTCAAAAGAAAGTTATATGCCCTCAAAAAATTTCTACAGTAGTTTAAATTGTTTGCAAGTGTTTCAAGTCTCAAAGTACATATTGTGTAATAAACTAAAGCATGATATTCTAGTTAGGTCATAATCAAACGACTTGAATGTTTGACCTATGTAATAACTAAAAAATGCTTGCAACTTTGTTAAGTTTCTCTTTGTACCTACAATGTTTCAATTATTCTCCTCACCGTAATGTTTCGACGTGTTTTCTACCCAATCAAAATGCCCAATTGTAGTATGTGTTGTCTGATTTGGCTACGAATATAACGATGACATTTTTTCCTTAAACTTTAAAGAAAGATTAGTATTTACTTAGAGTCATGTAATAACCTTTTAAGTATCTCTATGGATTAGCTTTCACATACAGCATCCACGAAAAATATATTCTATTAGATAGAAGAAAAATACTTTTGTTTGGTGATAAACACTTTTTTATCAGTAACACGTACCTTCAAG
Organism: Aegilops bicornis; assembly: GCA_021605145.1. Taxonomy (NCBI): domain Eukaryota; kingdom Viridiplantae; phylum Streptophyta; class Magnoliopsida; order Poales; family Poaceae; genus Aegilops; species Aegilops bicornis. Next base: position 850,873,374 of record CM038675.1, on the reverse strand, counting down.
GAAATAAAATCAAAGCATACTATTTTTTTCACTATATTTTATAGGCCCATCCAGGACGACTGGGAAATTCTTATGTTTAAATTAATTTTTTATTAAGTACCCTTTTTGAGCATATCGAAACGAAGTCGCACATAAAAATGATTAGCATAGACATACAAAAATCTCACAGAACTTCTGAACTGTAGAACCACATATTGTTCTTTTTATCGACCTAGTTACAGCACCGACGCAAGGCTTAGATTTGTATTTCTTTAATTAATAATGCAATTAATTTCAGGATTTTAATTACTTTTTTTAGTGGAAGATACTTTTAGTTACTTAACGTGTGGAGTTTTAGTTATTTTTCTATGTGCAACCCAGCATCTTAGTATATACCCATACCGGAATAGTATAAGATGTTTTGCTACTCATGATCTATACAGGTGATTTTTATCTCTTAGACATAGCCGTACTAATTTCACCTCGTATTCTTCATCAATCAAGTTTGGATAGCTTACGTGTATTCTTGTGTATACACGTAACATGCATATATATTAATAAAACCAACCATCGTTTCAGAAAGCCTACATGTACACAGATTAATCCTACATGATAACTTGCGAAAAAACTGGTAGATAACACTAATTACCTTTTCATCGGCTTCTCAAGAGATGCTAGATAGCTTTATCCCTCAGTGTGCAGTCGGAGCTGAAGGAGCCGGCACTTGCCGTCGCCTGTTAACATGAGTCTCCTAGTCTGCTTCGCCTAGTGCCCAGTTATGGAGATCGATCATCTGCATCCGTGTCCGAGTGACCCGGTGCTGAGCAGCGACGATGAAATATGTCTCCTATTTCGTCATGTTGTTTGCTGTCATTGAATCACTATTTAATACTGTAAGATTTTTCTGTAAAGGTTCAGTTGCCATTAGGATCAATTAATTCCATATATTAGTTCACCGTCAAATATCATCCAAGTAAGAGCACAGGACATTGAGAAGAAGACCAAACCTGAGATCAATGGGGTTAGAGTAGGAGCAGGGCAGCTTGATGTGTACTACCTAGTCCGGAGGACTGTGGTCGGATGCACATGCAGTACACCTAGGTATAAACCATTGAAGCACTCCACCATAGCGGATGAGCTGAGGGTCTACGGAACATCCGATTTTCATAGGTAAGTCATCGGTAAGAGGAGAGATGGACGATCAAGGCCAATGCAATGGAGGTGGATTACATGAGAGTTTGTTTAGTTCATGGGTAGAGAAGAGGCGTGCGTGTCAAGGGCGTGTACTCAATATGATCACATCTGGTGGCTACCGGATCATACTTAACCTGACGTTTAGTGGTTGCTACCGGATCGATCGGATGGATAAAATTTTCTAATACATGACAATTAAGAAATAACAGAATCATAAACTACATGCATATTTTTTCTTGTTTGAACATTAGGGATCAAGACAGTTTGATGTGGTTTTGTAATAAACGCAACAGGATGGATAATACATAAGTAAATTTTTTGATTAGTGTTACTTGGCTGCTGAATCAGGGAGGGATTTGTGGAGAACTACTGCACTGCCTCAACAACGATTCCCAGACTACTTGTAGATACATCTGGGAGGGTACCCAACAGGTAAAGAAGACCTGTAGGGAAGAGGAACGAAAAGAGCCACTTCTCGATTGATTAATGATTACGGCACAGGAAGAGATGTTCCTCGATCTTCGCATTGACGGATGCATGCTTAAAAATATTGTGGTCAGAGCCATGAGTGGAATTAGGGCATCAGTACATGAGATGGATAAAGGGAAGAAGCAACAGAATAGATTAGTGATTCAGAAACGAAAGCTTCTTAAGAAAAATTTCTTACTATTGTCCGGCGAGGAAGAAGATGGGGGAGATTGTTCAAGAGTAGTCGATGGGAAGGAGCTGCCGATGGGAGGAGTTTACGTGTGTTTTTTTCTCTTCATTGCGGTTGTTTTCCTTTCAGAAAAGGCATCCTGTAGATGAGTCCAGAGAGAAGAAGCGTTCTGGTGGGACAAAGGGTAAGGACTCCATCATATACAACTTTGTTTTTTGCGGGGCATCATATACTGCATCTAACGGTTGTAGATAACTAAAAGGAATATTGGATGGTTAATTTTGACTGTTTCCTATAATTAACGTGGAGCCTTCAAGGCTGGAGACGTGGGAGACATTGAGTAGGCTTGGTAAATAAAACTATATCCATCTAGCGGTCAATTTTCTCCTTACTATATCTAACGGCTCTTAGTTATTAATTCCTACGATTAACGTGGAAGCTCGGATGGTGCTTTCAATTAGTAAATATAAGATTTATTTCTCTCCCCAAATCTTCTCTGCCAATTATTTTGAGCCTAGGTATTTTGCAAAGCAAGTACCTAAATGCAATTGAGTTTTGACCCCAAACCAACTCCCCTGGATAGTCCTTGGTACCCACAACCTAGAACAATCAAAATGCACTCTTCTTCTTTTCAAAAATTTCGAATTTCAGTCTCTGCAAGTTTGGACCAGATTTGTCAAATTTGGTGAAATTCATATCTTCTCTGCTCCAAAAATTCCACCAAAATTCAGGCAACCTCCAGATGCAATGAGAGGCCACTCCACCAAAAATCAGCTCAAGGAGAAACTCCCACATACCAAAATCATTCTGTCGAACACCTGGCCGGCACTGTTTCTTTGCATTTTCAGAAATGTTCAGAGTTTCAGAGTTCAGTGTCGTTTCCCTTCGTCAGAGTTCAGTCACGCGTCGACAGTGCACTTGGCACGTTGCTCACAGCCCCTCCTCCCTGTCCGGAGCACCACACGAGCGCTTGGCTCGTTCCTGGCTTCGGTGGCGCCCTAGCCCGCCTGCGCCGGCGTGTTCCACGGCGGCATAACCACCGTAGAGGCCGACAGGGGGGCAACCCTGTGGCATAACGCCGTTCGGCACCGCCCAAACCTCCTGAGAGCTCCGCGTGGCCTTCTCCTTGCCAGCAGACGATGTAGCACTGCCGCTGCGTGGTCTGCAAGCACAGAACGTGCCCCTGCCGCCGACGGGTCCGCGCCATTCGCTCGGGTCGAAAGCATACCCAACGCACCCAATCCCGGCTCGTTCAGCACCTAAACGGAATCAGTTGACCTCCACGATGGCACTCAACCCTAAAACCACCCCGACCAATGCCCTGCGCCGCCGTAACACTCGCCGGACTTATCCGTTCATGGCAACCACCTCGCGCCATCTATATATAGCACCCCCCCGAGCTTGCTCTCGCCCTCGCACAACTCCACCACCTAACCAGACCCCGCCTAGCCACTGGAAGAGCCTCGAGGGGCCCTTCTTCCTCGACTCCTGCCAACTCCGTCCGCCTCGGGCTCCGGCAACGTTCTCTTCGGTGAGAACTCCTCCACCGCCCTACTCTTGCCCATAGCCTCGTGGCACCACTAGGAGGCTAACCCCCGCCTCAATTTAACCTCCGCAGCACTCTCCGACGAGGCCCACGACCACCCGAACCGCCGTCCGCCGGAGAAAGAGCCGCCGTCGAGGTGGTGCTCACCGGCGACCACCACCACCACCAACCGACGCGGAATAACCCACTGAGCACGGAGGTACCTTCCGATCTCCCTGCCTCGCCGTGGATCGCCGCCGGCGACCACCGCGGCTCTCGGGCACCGTCGTGCTCTGCCGCCTCTTTCAAATATTCAAACCTGACGGGTGGGACCCGCCCGTCAGCCTCTCTGTTATTTTTTTCGAACCGTTTTCTGAAAGCGTACTCTGGCAAATACGCTTTCTACTCTGAACCGTTTTTCCGCACTTTTCTGCTTAGGCCCCTGAGGGTTTTCTGTTTCATTACAGATGGGTTCTTGGACCAAAACTCTTATAACTTTTTAACAGAAAGGAATTTTTGAGTGATTCTTTTCTGTCCTCTTCAAAATTTTGTCTAGTTTTTACCATATTTACGTTAGCGCGTGTGTTTTGTGTACCGTAGATACCAAAGGAGGTGACGGAACCGCGAACTTCACCGAGCTAGACCCCGACTACTCCGAACCAGGCAAGCATGTTTGAACTTTTGATATGATGAGTGTTTGGGCATGTTTGCATTATTTTTGTATCATGGCATGTTCATGAGCATCTCGATGAAAGTTTATCTCGTAAGAGTTGAGGCAAGTGAGTTTCGGGAAATCCATGAGTTGTTGGAAACATGTTGCATGGCCATGAGTTGGCATGAGAATGGATAAGATGGCAGTGTTGTAGCACGCCAGTCTTATGCCGATTCGTTGACCCAAGGTCAACATAAATCAGTCAAACTCCCGTCCGTCTCCCCTTTTCGTACTACCACATGTTTTCCGCAAGGGATACGGCTTAGTAAGCTGCAAACCACTTCCTGGTACACACCAAATCGAGAGGCCGGGATGAGGGTTCCATGGCCCTGGATTAAAGCCTTTCATCCGGTCAGGGGGCATGGGTGTTTCCGGTTGGGACCGAGAGGGGGGCACCCCTTAGAGCGCGCGTATATAAATTTGATCCCATGCTATTCAAGATTGTGATCTCCCCGTCTCAAAGTTTTTCTTGAATGCTGTCTAGGGTGATTCCTGGCAACGTGAGGTATGATGGGTGTGTACTAGTTAGCTGTGTTTCCTCCGAAATACCGTAAACGAAACTAGTCCTTCGCGACTACGGAAATCCATTGGCTGTGGATAATTTTAGTACAAACTCTGCAGAGTCAAAATTCTTGAAATTCATCTTATCAATGTCCAAGTACTGTGTTCATCCTATCTTGTCAAGTGTCAGTCTCGGTGACAGAAACTCCTGAGAACCATATGAGTGTTAAATGTTTATTTCATGTGAATGGACTAACCCGCTTATTGCCTTGTGAGGAATATTTTCCGTGAGCACCATTTCTTGTCAGTTATGTATAATGAATTATAAGCCCTTTCTGTGATGTCGCTCAGACGTCCGACTGCGGCATTGTTATTATTTACTTTTGTTATAAGCCCTTTCTGCGATGTCGCGTGTCGCTCAGACGTCCGACTGCGGCATTGTTATTATTTACTTTTGTTATAAGCCCTTTCTGTGATGTCGCTCAGACGTCCGACTGCGGCATTGTTATTATTTACTTTTGTTATAAGCCCTTTCTGCGATGTGGCTCAGACGTCCGATCGCGGCATTGTTATTATTTACTTTTGTTATAAGCCCTTTCTGTGATGTCGCTCCGACGTCCGACTGCGGCACGCATGTCTTTTCTTTCAATATAAGCCCTTTATGAGGTGTCGCTTAGACGCCCGACTGTGGCATGGTTTTACTTATTTGTTCACCCTTCGAGGCGTCGCTTCCGACACCCGATCGGTTTTGAGTTTATCTTCTTTGGGTTTTCGAGCGGACTACCGCCGATTCCCTTTTTACTTACCTTGCTATACTAAATTGATTGCGATTTGTTAAATTATTCATGACACATTCATGCATACATTTGTTATATCTTTTGTCCGAACTGTCTTGCGATTACTTTCAAAGTACTCACCTAGCTTGTTGATTTGGCCAGATGCTGACGAAGGCGATCTCGTGGATGAAGAGTTCGATAGCGAGTCCGACGCCTAGAGGAATCCCAGTCAGTCTCGTGTGACCCCTGGATTAGTTACTGTGATATATCCGCTTCCGCTACCCAAATAAATTCATCGAGCCTCACCTCGACGCTCGATGAGCCGCCAGTGGTAGTAGTCTTATTATCCCACACTGTGTTATTCCACCAATCTCTTATATCTCGAGTCAGTAGTATTGCCACCCACACCATTGTGTCATATCCGCCATTATGTATAATTATTGGCTTGTTTGTAATAATTGGTTGGCCATCTTTAGCTCGACCCTGTAATATTTTAATGCTAATGGCTTATTGTATCAAAGTTTTGTCTCCAGTGAGGAGGATTTTCCTCACACTGGAATTTATAGGTCGGTCTCTCAATAAATATTTTATTGAAAAACCGGTCATGACAGGGGCCCACACCCTTTCCAGGAGACGTCCATCTTCTGCTATATCATCACTTTTACCCTGGAAAAATTCGTGGGCAAGCTTACGGGACAAAACTCCGCCGCCACGAGGCGAAACCTTGGCGGAATCGATCTAGGGCTCTGGCGGAGCTGTTCTGCCAGGGACACTTCCCTCATCGGGAGGGGGTCAATCTCCATCAACATCTTCACCAGCACCATCTCCTCTCAAAACCCTAGTTCATCTCTTGTATCCAATCTTGTATCAAAACCACAAATTGGTACCTGTGGGTTGCTAGTAGTGTTGATTACTCCTTGTAGTTGATGCTAATTGGTTTACTTGGTGGAAGATCATATGTTCAGATCCTTTATGCATATTATTACTCCTCCGATTATGAACATGAATATGCTTTGTGAGTAGTTACGTTTGTTCCTGAGGACATGGGTGAATTCTTGCTATTAGTAGTCATGTGAATTTGGTATTCGTTCGATATTTTCATGAGATGTATGTTGCCTTTCCTCTAGTGGTGTCATGTGAACGTTGACTACATGACACTTCGCAATTTTTGAGCCTAGAGGAAGGCATAGGGAAGTAATAAGTAGATGATGGGTTGCTAGAGTGACAGAAGCTTAAACCCTAGTTTATGCGTTGCTTCGTTAGGGGTTGATATGGACCCATATGTCTAATGCTGTGGTTAGGTTTACCTTAATACTCCTTTTTGTAGTTGCGGATGCTTGCAATAGGGGTTAATCATAAGTGGGATGCTTGTCCAGGTTAGGGCAGTACCAAAGTGCCGGTCCACCCACATATCAAATTATCAAAGTACCGAACGCGAATCATATGAACGTGATGAAAACTAGCTTGACGATAATTCCCAATGTGTCCTCGGGAGCTCTTTCCTCATTATTACAATTTGTCCAGGCTTATCCTTTGCTACATAAAGGATTGGGCCACCTTGCTGAACTTTATTTACTTTATTTACTTTTTGCTCGTTACTATTTGTCCTATCACAAAACTATCTATCACCTAATATTTCAGTGCTTGCAGGGAAAACCTTACTGAAAACTGCTTATCATTTCTTTCTGCTCCTCGTTGGGTTCGACACTCTTACTTATCGAAAGGACTACGATAGATCCCCTACACTTGTGGGTCATCAAGACTCTTTTCTGGCGCCGTTGCCGGGGAGTGTAGCGCTTTTGGTGAGTGGAACTTGGTAAGGAAACATTAGTGTGCTGAAATTTTCTGTTACTTGTCATTATGGAAACTAATCCTTTGAGGGGCTTGTTTAGGGTATCTTCACCCCAACCATAAGAGCAAAGAGATGCTCCTCAACCTACTGAACCTTATGAAAATATTTACTTTGAGATTCCTTCGGGTATGATAGAAAAACTGCTAGCTAATCCTTTTGCAGGAGACGAAACTTTGCATCCCAACTTACACCTTATCTTTGTGGATGAAGTTTGTGGGTTATTTAAGCTTGCAGGTATCCCCAATGATGTAGTTAAAAGGAAGGTATTCCCATTATCTTTGAAGGGAGATGCAATGACATGGTATAGACTATGTGATGATATGAGATTTTGGAATTATAAGCGACTGAAGTTGGAATTTCACCAGAAGTTCTACCCTATGCATCTTGTTCATCGTGATCGTAATTACATATATAATTTCTGGCCTCGCGAAGGAGAAAGCATCTCTCAAGCTTGGGGGAGACTTAAATCCATGTTATATTCACTAGTCATTAACCCGTGCATCTGCACGGGCTAGCATTATATTTGTTATACTTAGTAAAAGTTAATGAAAACATTTTTAGTACTTTGATTTTTAGGAAAGGAAATATGTAAAAAAAGTGTACTCAAAATTATAATATCATGTTATTTTTGTACTTGTATAAAATGAACGTGTATAATACTCCTTCGATAATTAATAATTAGGTGATTAAAGTCTCACAAAGAAATTCAAGCTCTGTTGTGTTGTTTTAACTATGTTGTGTTTACTAATGACCGATATGTCAATTTACTTAAGCTTGTGCATGTGAAATTAGACATGTATCCGAAAAACATAGTTGTAGGATTGATGAAATTTATGATCTTGCATATTTATATGAGAATTCCAGTTATAAGTGACTTACATTCAATTGATATTGAAAAAACATATATGTGAGCTAGTGTATGAAAATTATAGTACTTGAAATTTATTTCCGTACATCATTCAAACACCATCTTATTTACTAATTATATGAAATGCGTAGTTCTAGAAATTCAGTGTATTAACATTTAATCCAAGTCTTGCCTGTAGTCATTTCTAGTATTTTCTCCTCTTTTTCCATGTAGTGATGACACATAAACACTAGATGGTCCTAAGGTACATGAAAGCAATTGGTATAGTCCATTATTACATATTCACGTGAAATCTGATCTCATTGGCGGCATTGTTTTGTTTACATGGATGTACAACATCCAAGATACCTTCCAACACATGTAATTGTGTTTCTCTTCTAACGCCGAGTAGCATGGTTGTGTTTTTTCTTGAATGATTGGACATGCGGAGCGGGGGGGAACCCTTTTTCGTGAACTTCTTTTCTGTAAGTGATCGATTTTGGACGTGGGGCTGAAAACCTTTATATTGGATGTGGTCGATTTAATTTTTATTTGCTGGAACTTGAACGTGGGTGTGGAGCACTCTTTTTTGTGCATGTACATGGTGTTTTTATCATTTTCTTGAATTATGGGTGTGGGTGCTGAGCACTTTTTTGTATGTGATGGATTTCATTTTTTATCTGGAACATGGAGCGTGGGTGTGGAGGACTCCTCCTTGTACATGCACATGGATGTTAGCTTAAAAAAATACATGTACGTGGCGTTTCTTTTATCTGGAGCGTGGGTGTGGACGACTCTTCCTTTTACATGCACGTGGTGTTTAGCTTAAAAAAACTACATGTACGTGATGTTTTGTGGACTTCTTTTTACGTATGTTTTAATATATCATAACCATTAAATAATTAATCTAACGGTTAAAATAATCTTGCTGATGTGGATTAACGTGGAAGCTCGTATGGTGCCTCTAATTAGTAAATATAAGATGCCCCAATCATGAGCTCTCTCGGGAAATGATTATTCGGAATTTTTATGCTCGACTTTCTCTTGTTAATCGCAACCTGTTCGATACTTCCTGTGCTGGTTCCTATATGCTGAAGACTATTGATTTCAAATGGGACTTATTGGAAAGAATTAAACGGAACTCTGAAGATTGGGGTTCCGACGATGGTAAGGAGTCAGGTATGACACCTAAGTTCGATTGTGTTAAATCTTTTATGGATACCGATGCTTTCCGTGGATTTAGCTCTAAGTATGGATTTGACTCTGAGATAGTAGCTACTTTTTGTCAAACTTTTGGTACTCACGTTGATCTCCCTAAAGAGAAGTGGTTTAAATATAATCCTCCTGTTGAAGTGAAAGTAGTTGCACCTATTACAGTCGAAGAAAAGACTATTACATATAGTGATCCTATTATTCCTACTGCTTATGTCGAAAAACCTCCTTTTCCTGTTAGGATAAAAGATCAGGTTAAAGCTTCGACTGTTGTTCGTAAGAGTAATACTAGGACTTATAGACCTCCTGAGGAAATTAATGTTGAACCTGGTATTGCTATGATTAAAGATCTCTTGGATGAAGACTTAGATGGGCATGTTATCTCTTTCGTGGGTGAAACTGCTAATATTGCTAGACCCGATACTAAGACCCGTAGACCTGTTGTAGGCACACCTGTTATTTCTGTTAAAATAGGAGATCATTGTTATCATGGCTTGTGTGATATGGGTACTAGTACTAATGCGATACCTTATGATCTTTATAAAGAAATTATGCACGATATTGCACCTGTTGAATTAGAAGACATTGATGTTACTATTAAGCTTTCTAATAGGGACACCATCAAACCTATTGGGGTTGTTAAAGATGTTGAAGTCTTGTGTGGAAAGATTAAATACCCTGCTGATTTCCTTGTTTTTGCTTCCCCACAAGATAATTTTTGTCCCAATATTTTTGGTAGACCTTTCTCGAATACTGCTAGTGCTAAGATTAATTGTGAAAAGAATATTGTCACTGTTGGCATAGATGGTATGTATCATGAGTTTAATTTTGCTAAGTTTAGTAGACAACCTCGTGAAAGGGAACCACCTAGTAAGGATGAAATTATTGGTCTTGCTTCCATTGCTGTTCCCCCAACTGATCCGTTAGAACAATATTTGTTAGACCATGAAAATAATATGTTTATGAAGGAAAGGGAGGAAATAGACGAAGTGTTCCTTAAACAAGAACCTATGCTAAAACATAACCTTCCCATTGAAATTCTTAGAGATCCCCCTCCACCCAAGGCCGATCCCGTGTTCGAACTCAAACCCTTACCTGATAATCTCAAGTATGCTTATCTTGATGAAAAAGGAATATATCCTGTTATTATTAGTGCTGACCTTTCGGAGAAAGAAGAAGAAAGATTATTGAAAACTCTGAAGAAGCACCGAGCTGCTATTGGATATACTCTGGATGATCTTAAGGGTATTAGTCCCACATTATGTCAACACAAAATTTCAGTGGAGAAAGATGCCAAACCAGTTAGAGATCCTCAAAGACCATTAAACCCCAAAATGAAGGAAGTGGTAAGAAAGGAGATTCTGAAACTCCTTGAGGCAGGTATTATTTATCCTGTTTCTGATAGTGAATGGGTAAGCCCTGTCCATTGTGTCCCTAAAAAGGGAGGTATTACTGTTGTTCCTAATGATAAAGATGAATTGATCCCGCAAAGAATTATTACAGGCTATAGGATGGTAATTGATTTTGGTATGTTAAATAAAGCTACTAAGAAAGATCATTACTCTTTAACTTTTATTGATCAAATGCTAGAAAGGCTATCCAAAGACACACATTTTTGCTTTCTAGATGGTTATTCTGGCTTGTCTCAAATATCTGTGTCCGCGCAGGATCAATCTAAAAATACTTTTACTTGCCCTTTTGGTACTTTTGCTTATAGACGTATGCCTTTTGGTTTATGTAATGCACCTGTTACCCTTCAAAGGTGCATGATGGATATATTTTCTGATTTTTTTGAAAAGATTTGTGAGGTATTCATGGATGACTTCCCCGTCTATGGATCCTCTTTTGATGATTGTTTGAGCAACCTTGATAGAGTTTTGCAGAGATGCGAAGACACTAGTCTCGTCCTGAATTGGGAAAAGTGTCACTTTATGGTCAATGAAGGCATTGTCTTGGGGCACAAGATCTCCGAGAGAGGTATTGAAGTTGATAAAGCCAAAGTTGATGCTATTAAAAAAATGCCATGTCCCAAGTACATAAAAGGTATAAGAAGTTTTCTTGGTCATGCCGGCTTTTATAGGAGGTTCATTAAGGACTTTTCTAAAATCTCTAGGCCTCGGACTAATTTATTGCAAAAAGATATTCCTTTTGTCTTTGATGATGGTTTTGTAGAAGCATTTGAAACACTTAAAAAAGCTTTGATCATTGCACCTATTGTTCAGCCACCTGATTGGAATTTACCTTTTGAAATTATGTGCGATGCTAGTGACTATGCTGTCGGTGCTGTTTTAGGGCAAAGAGTCGATAAGAAATTGAATGTTATCAAGTATGCTAGTAAGACTCTTGATACTGCCCAGAGAAATTATGGTACTACTGAAAATGAGTTCTTAGCAGTTGTGTTTGCATGTGATAAGTTTAGACCTTATATTGTTGATTCCAAAGTTACTATTCACACTGATCATGCTGCTATTAAATATCTCATGGAAAAGAAAGATGCTAAGCCTAGAATCATTAGATGGGTTCTCTTGCTCCAAGAATTTGACTTGCATATTATTGATAGAAAGGGAGTTGAGAACCCCGTTGCAGACAACTTGTCTAGGTTAGAGAATGTTCTTGATGACCCACTGCCTATTAATGATAGTTTTCCTGATGAACAATTAGCGGTTGTCAATGCTTGTCGTACTGCTCCTTGGTATGCTGATTATGCTAATTACACTGTTGCTAAATATATACCACCTAGTTTCACATACCAGCAAAAGAAAAAGTTCTTTTATGATTTAAGACATTACTTCTGGGAAGATCCACACCTTTATAAAGAAGGAGTAGATGGTATTATTAGACGTTGTGTGCCTGAGCATGAACAGGAACAAATCCTACGCAAGTGTCACTCTGAATCTTATGGAGGACACCACGCTGGAGATAGAACAGCACACAAGGTACTACAATCTGGTTTCTATTGTCCTACTCTCTTCAAAGATGATCGTAAGTTTGTCTTATCTTGTGATCAATGTCAAAGAATAGGTAACATTAGTAGACGTCAAGAAATGCCTATGAATTATTCTCTTGTTATTGAACCGTTTGATGTTTGGGGCTTTGATTATATGGGACCTTTTCCTGCCTCCAATGGTTATACACATATTTTAGTTGCTGTTGATTACGTTACTAAGTGGGTAGACGCTATTCCAACTAGTAGTGCAGATCATAACACTTCTATTAAAATACTTAAAGAAGTTATTTTTCCGAGGTTTGGAGTCCCCAGATATCTTATGACTGATGGTGGTTCACACTTTATTCATGGTTCTTTCCATAAGATGCTTGCTAAGTATGATGTCAATCATAGAATCGCATCTCCTTATCACCCGCAGTCTAGTGGTCAAGTAGAGTTAAGCAATAGAGAGCTCAAATTAATTTTGCAAAAGACTGTGAATAGATCTAGAAAGAATTGGTGCAAAAAACTTGATGATGCATTATGGGCCTATAGAACTTCATACAAAAATCCTATGGGTATGTCTCCATATAAGATGGTTTATGGAAAAGAATGTCATTTACCTCTTGAACTTGAACATAAAGTATATTGGGCTATTAAAGAGCTCAATTATGACTTCAAACTTGCCGGTGAGAAGAGGTTGTTTGATATTAGCTCACTTGATGAATGGAGAATCCAAGCATATGAGAATGCCAAGCTTTTCAAAGAAAAAGTCAAACGCTGGCATGATAAGAGGATACAAAAGCGTGAGTTTAACGTAGGAGATTATGTGTTATTATTCAACTCTCGTTTAAGATTTTTTGCAGGAAAACTTATCTCAAAATGGGAAGGTCCCTACATTATCGAGGAGGTCTATCGTTCCGGTGCTATAAAAATTAACAACTTTGAAGGCACAAATCCGAGGGTGGTAAACGGTCAAAGAATCAAGCATTATATCTCAGGTAATCCTATCAATGTTGAAACTAATATTATTGAAACAATAACCCCAGAGGAATACATAAGAGACACTTTCCAGAATGTTCCAGATTCCGGAAAGGCATAGGTACATGGTACGGTAAGTATACCGACTCCAAAACAACTCTAATGGCAATTTTTATCAGTTTTGGATTATTTAAGAATTTTAGGAAGAAAGAAGTAGTCCGAAAGGGACACGAGGCTCCCACGAGAGAGGATGCCGCGTCCCCACCCTGTAGGACGCGCCCCCTGTCTCGTGGGCACCTCGTGTGCCTCCCAGACTCCGTTTTCTTGCATGTTACGTATTTTGGTCGGTAAAAATTCATTATATATACTCCCGAAGGTTTTGACCACCATATCACGCAAATATCTTCTGTTTTCGTTTCGAGCTGTTCCTGTTGCAGAATAAAGCAAGATGTCTTCTCAGGAATCAGTTGGAGAGAGCCGAGTGTCTCACCCAACGCCAGGTCCAGGAGCAAACGGCGATACCTATCACTTTGGACCATCAACGGAGGATGAGATTGTCACATCCTAGCTAGACCATGCATTAGTGTGTGCATCATGCTTAAATTTCATTTGAATTTGAAATGGGCAAGACAGAAACCCCCAGAACCCCTTCTAACCCAACTAGGGTTTACTAAAAATTATTTCAATGAACCTGAAATGCCCTTCAAAAATGCTCATCACCTTTGCTTTGGTTCAGAGCCTCTGCCAAAAGTGGTGCACCATTTTCTAGGTCATCCTAAGGTCCTTGAATTAAATTATAAGTATTTGAGTTTGAGCATTTCAAATTATATAAAATATTGCAAATGCCCAAATATTCCCAAACAGAAATGTTTCATGTTGGAAATAATCCAAATATGGACCAGGTCCAGTTTGGTGATTTTTCAAACTGTTTCAGTATTTTTAAAAAATCCACAAAGTTGCAGAATAATAGAAAAAGGAGAAAAACAGGAAGAAAACTTACCTGGCGCCACCTACCCGGCCCACCTGCCGGCCCAGCCAAGAGCCAGCCATGGCTGCTTGGCTCGGCCAGTAGCAGCCAGTGCTCGGCGGCGAAACCTTGCATGGGTGCCACGCACCTGGTCGCCGCCTCGCCGCTCCTCTCACCCAGCCGTGACGCGGTTCGCCTCCCCTCTCTCCCCCGAACCCCCTGGACACCTCCTCTCCTCCCCGACTCCTCTCTCTCGCGCTCCCCCGCCATGGCCGACGCCACCGCCGCCGCACCATCGCCGTAACCGCGCTCCCCGCCGTCCGTGCTCCTCCTCACTGTGTCTAGGAGCTCCGCCACCCTCCTCTACCCCGAGCTAGCCGAGCACCGTATGCTCTAGTGCCCCGAGTCCACGACACCGACCTCGCCCGATCCCGCCGTCGCCGGAGATCCCCTTCAACGCCGTCGTCGCTCCGGCCTGTCCCCGGCCGCACCAAGTGTTCCGTCGAGTTCCCTGTGAGCTTAACCATCTTACCTTCCCTTCCTCTCTCGCTCTCGAGCTGTGTAGCAACCACACGAAGACCACCCGCACCCGCCGCCCTCCGAACACCTTTTGGTGTCTAACGCACTCACCGCACTGCGCAGCACCTAACCATGCACTCCACGCACCTCACCGAACCCCCTAGCCTCGAGTTCGTCTTCGGCCGAACTCCGGCGGCTGCCTAGGTCGTCGCCGGCGCCGATTCCGGCCGCCCCGACCCAAACCGACTCCACTAGAAGCTGCGGCATGTCCCCAGCTACCCATAGCCACCCTCCGCGGCTCGTTTGGTTGCCGAAACAGCCAAACTCACTTCCGCCGCCGCGTCGGGCTCGCCAGCGGCTAGACGCCGGGCAGCCGACTTTGACTTTGACCACGGTGGGCCCTGGTTGACTCTGATGAGTCAATGACAGGTGGGGCCCAGCCCTGTTAACTAATTAGAGTTAGTTTTAATTAAACTTTTGATAAACTAATTACCCTCTCACCTGGACCCACGGTCAGGTTTGACCTGGACGTCTCCGTTGACTATGACGTCATCCTCGACGCATGGTCGCATTTAATAAACTAATTACTGGATTTATTCTATTACAGGGAATTCCAGAATATAGTTCAAACTTCAAAAATTTATAACTTTTAATCTGTAACTCCAAATGCAAAGATTTATATATGAAAAATGATCAGAAAAATCCATTCTATCCATTGGTGCAGGTTTCATGCATGTTAAAACAAGTTAACCTTGCTGTTTAAGCAGAATAAGAAAATGCACCTTTAGGACTATTTTAAATGAGCTAGCATTTGAATCTTTGATTCAAATGAGTTCATCCCTTTTTGTTTCATCTTGCATTAGGCCAACACACATACATGTTGCCATGTCATAGCATGCATCATATTGTTGCATATTGCCATGTTTGTTTATTTCGGTGTGTCTTTCGTGATAGGTTCTGCCTCCGAGGATAATCCCGAATATCCGTCTGAAGGGCGTATCCTACCACCACTCCATCGTGCAAGCAACTCATTTATCATTCCGATACAAACCCATGTTCTCGCTTACGCTCTCGTTTACTGCATTAAGACAACGCGATTCAAACTGTTGTGCTGCGGTAGTTGAACCCACTTCCTTTGCATGACCTGTCATTGCCACGATAACTAGATGAAACCCACTAGTATGTGTAGGAGTTGATTGAGCCATGTTTGTGATTCCTACCATGCTATGCTTGCTATGCTTAGAGTTGTGTCGTCTGGCTCATCGGGATGATGAACTGGAGTGAAAGGTTGTGTCGGGTTCGAGTGGAAGTGTTGAACACGCTTTTGGTAAAGGTATCGATGAGAGGCCATGTAGGAGTACATGGTGGGTTGTTTCATTGAAGCCGATCCTAAGAACTGAGATCTGTGTTTGCGATCCATGAAACAGTTACTACCACGCATTGGGATCCTTAATTGACCCTCTCGGCTTCTTAATCACCCTTGTTCTCAGTCCGGGAGTTGCAAGTAGTTTCTGGTGTTTGTCGCATCTTTGGGGCCGCATAGCGCTGACCTTAGGGGTGGGTTGTGTTGCGGTAGGCATGCGGTGTACCGAGTACCCGTTTGGTATCTCGGGAACCCTGCACACATCGTTCGGGGTTGTATGGGAAACCTCGGCCGGACTCCCTGCGGATGGAACCCGAAAAGGCGATAAACCTGGACTAGGGAATTTAGTGTTTAGGTAGGCTGTGGCCGACACCCACGTTGGGCTTCCGCTTGAAGGTTGCCGAGTACATGTCGTGTAAACGGCGGTAAGTGGTGAGAGCGTGTGTGAAGAAGTACACCCCTGCAGGGTTTAATATGATCTATTCGAATAGCCGTGTCCACGAAGAAGGACTTCTGGGTTGCCTATATCAGTTCATAGACAAGTAAATGGATACTACTAAAAGCCTCAAGATAAGTGTGAGTACCGCGGATGGCCCTCTCGTGGGTTGACGAGAGAGGATCCAGAGTGGAGTATTGTGATGGTGATTAGTGGACTCGTGCGCGACAAATGCTTTTCAAGTAGTGTCACGTAGGATAGCTTAGCCAAGAGTCAAAGCTGGCTGGCTGCAAATAACTCCACAACCTTCTTGAGAATGTGCATGTATGATAGGATTCTGTGGTAAGACTTGCTGAGTACCTCCGTACTCATGTTTGCTTAATTAATGTTTTTCAGACGACAACACTGCCCCCTCCGATGGGTTTTATGTAGACCTTGACATCGACAGTGAACGAGCCACCTGTGTGGTGATCCAAGGCTTGTGAAGGGCCACTTTGTAGATAGAAGGGCTTCGACAAGCTTTCTTTCTTTCTAGAGTCTGTACTCAGACTAGTTTGCTTCCGCATGTGCTTGTATGTTTGCATGACTTGAGTGTTGGGTCATGTGACCCCTACCTGTATGGATATGTTATGTATGGGTCCTCGGAGCCTTTTAAATAAAGTACTTGAGTTGTAGAGTTTTGTTGTGATGCCTTGTTGTATTTACTCATATCGGACATATTGCGTTTATGATTGAAATGCTTGGTATGAGTGGGATCCGACAAACTAGTTGTTTATCCTTGGCAGCCTCTCATATGGGGAAATGTAGTCTTGTGCTTCTGAGCGATAGTAGTCCGCTACAGCCCGGTTCACCGGAGTCCTGCTAGCCCAAAGACTACTGCTTGGACACTTGACTGGTCGGCATGTGTTTCACTTCGTTCCTTATGTCCGCTTCTTCGGGAAATGTCATGCGGTGCTATTCGAGTCCTGGCTAGCCTGCTACAGCCCGGGATACCGGAGTCCTGTTAGCCCAGTGCTACAGCCCGAATTCATACGTTGATGACCGACATGCTCGATGTGATTCATGTATGCCTGTCCCCATAGGTTAGCGCCGCTTTGGATTCACGACTAGTAATGTCGGCCCGGGTTCTTTGTCATGTGGATGCTAGCGACACTATCATATATGTGAGCCAAAAGGCGCAAACGGTCCCGGGCCATGGTAAGGCAACACCCGTGGGAATACCGTGCGTGAGGCCGCAAAGTGATATGAGGTGTTACCGGCTAGGTCGATGTGACTTGGAATCGGGGTCCTGACAGCGTTGGCATCAGAGCAGGGCTGCATGTAGGTTCGCTAAGCCAAACTGGTCAATGTTGAGTCTAGAAATGCTTTAGTTATATGTAGGGGAATTGATTGTGGGAGGGAACGTAAGGCTCTTTTACTCCTTTACCTTATGCCCTCTGATCTGAGTCATCCTCTTCTCATTCTACGTGGGTATCGGATTAGGCTCTCTTCTCTCTATCAGGTTCACGTGTTACTAATCCGTAGTAACTTATAGGATTGTTGGTCACATCCTCAGTTCAGTTTCTACTACTTTTTAGTATGCTATCAGTTGAACCAGAACCTTGATATGATGTTGTTGAGTGGTTTTGCAATCTGATTTTGAATGTCTCAAATCTGATTTTGAGCCTTTACAGATGTTATGCTGCCCGATTTTCCCTAGAAATTCTAATGTCTTTACATTGTGGCTGTGCTTTCAGATGGCCACCCGTCCCCAGAACCAAGTGGTTCGTCTGACCCGTTGCATTGATGTGTGTGGTCACACGGCAATGTTGGTTCGGGTGATGATCGAGACCGGTTACCGATGGTATCCTGAATATACCGTCGAGGAGCAGTTTAGGGATTTTAATCAAAGCCAATATCTGTGCACGGTCAGGATTTATCCATCTTATCCCGGAGCTACTGAACCGCTCCACTGTTCTTATGGACTTGGGATCACTATTGGGATGTCCGTGCAAGATGCAGCCTATTCAATGATGACTATTATTCGAGCCAGAACTGCCTTGCTGGGCAACACCGATTTCCGCTACATGCCAGCATCCCTCCCTGGGGTGCATGGCTACCTTCAGGGTATGTACAGGGATGCATCCCATGAGGACTCACTTCTTCGCACCACTACGGAGATGTTGGAAGACAAGGACCGTGAAAACCGGGCCTTGCGTATGGAGCTCTTTAATGGCCGTTCTGATCACTGGGCTACTCTGACTCGGTTTGCACCTGCCGTGCAAGCCGGATACATGGACATGAGGGACTTGTACCCTGTGCTGGCTAGTCTGCCAGACTTTACGGATTGGCGTGAGGTTGGAGGCATCACTCATCCCCGTGGGCCTCGTCTGCCGCCGTTTGTTGGACCACGGCCACATCCGAGTCCCTATGGTCCGCAAGCTCCACAGGATCGTCTGTTTCCGGATGATCATGTTCCACTTCCAGGCTTGGGTGGTGACTTCTATGAGGACTACTACGGAGCTATCTGAGTTGGTAGTAGTATCCCTAGTATTGTAATAGTTGTATTTCCACCGTCCTGCGTGACTTGTGGAATATGACTTAGTGCGTATCATTCCGGAAGTGTAGAAAAATAATGTATAAGAGTTGGAATGCTTCTGATGAGATGTAACGCCTTTCCTTATAGTTGTACTCCGTCGGGCTTGTACTAAACTATGAATGGTGTGTATGACCGTTGGTATATATATGGCAGTTTTATATTACCATGTCATACGGATGAACATCTTTGCATTCCGTGTTATCCATTACATTCCGCACTTCCTTGCTAAATTCTGCCATCCTGGTTTAAACCATTGTTTTGTTTCCTAGGATGGTCAACACCCGCAACAATCCTGCTGTTCCGGAGCAAGGAGAAGCCAGTGCAGCCAGGAATGTAAATCTGCCTCAACCGCCATCTTTGGCCGAGGTTATGCCGAAGCGTAACGCATAATAAGCGTGAGACCAATACGCCCTCTTTGGGCGGATTGAGCAAAACACTGCACGCCAGCCAAGAAATGATTTGGTGTCACTCAATGATTTCGTCAAGCTGTATCCACCGAAGTTCAAGTATTCCGTTGAGCCTCTTGACGCGGATGATTGGCTTCGCAGCATCAACCACAAGTTGCGTTCTGCCAACGTGGCTGAAGCTGATAAGGTTAATTTTGCCGCTTATCATCTCGAAGGCCCTGCTAGTCTCTGGTGGGAGAATTATGAGGCTATGCGTCCGGTTGGACAAATTACTACTTGGGCTGAATTCAGTGCCGCCTTCCGTGAGCATCACATCCCAGAAGGTCTCATGGATCAAAAAGGGAGGAATTCTGCAATTTCACCCAAGGTAGGCTGACAGTGGATGCTTACAGCCGTTAGTTTGGGAACTTAGCACGTTATGCTCCCGAAGAGGTTTCTACCGACGCCAAGAAGCAGGCAAGGTTCCGCAAGGGACTTAGCCCCGAGCTTCGCCGAGATCTTCGTCTGCACGAGTGCACTTCTTTTCCGAAGCTAGTCAATAAGGCTATCAGTGCTGAAACTGGGCAGTCTGATTTTGAGGCTTCACGCAAGCACGTCCGTGACTCTGGTTCTTCATCCGGCTCTGGATCTCAGAAGCGCCGGGTTTGGATTCCAAATACTGCTCTGCCACCCAGGTTCACCCCGAGGCCATCCTTTGAGGCGCCTCGTCCCAACCAGCAGTATGTTCCGCCCAAGGCTTATGGAGGCCCCAATGCTAATGCTGCTCCATGCCCCAATATGATAACTTGCTTCAAGTCTGGAGAGACGGGCCACTACATCCGTGAGTGTCCCCAAAATAACCCCAGTCAGATTGGAAAGTCTGATGGCCGTGGCAAGCCAGCAGGAAAGGTGCTCTATGCTAAACCAGCTGCCACTGCTCGTGGCCACGTCAACTATGTTTCAGCTGAGGAAACCTATGAGGATCCCAACGTCGTTCCTCGCACGCTCCTTGTTAATTGCCATCCAGCAACTGTTCTTTTCGATACTGGAGCATCTCATTCATTTATTTCTGAGAGCTATGCTCGATTGCACAACACCACATTCTGTGACATGCATACCTCCATGGAAATTCAGACTCCTGGTTCTAGATGGCAAACCTCTAGAATAAGTCATGGGAATGAAATTCTTGTCGATGATTAGTCTTTCTTGCATCTCTAATAGCTCTTAAGTCCTCGGACATAAACATCATCTTGGGTATGGACTGGATGTCAGCCCATTATGCTAAGATTGATTGCTCTACTAGAACTGTTCAACTCACCCATCCTTCGGGCAAGACAGTTAATGTTTTAACCCGAGTGTCGAAGCGTCAGCTTTACTCTTTAAATGCCAACCCCCTTCCAGACCTCGAAGATATTCCGGTAGTCCGTGATTTTCCGGATGTCTTTCCAGAAGAACTACCAGGTGTTCCACCTGACAGGGATGTCGAGTTTGTGATAGATCTTGTTCCCGGAACCGTCCCAATTTCTAGAAGACCTTATAAGATGGCACCCCTAGAACTAGCCGAACTTAAGAAACAACTCGATGAGTCCTTGCAAAAGGGTTTCATCCGTCCTAGTTCATCCCCATGGGCTTGCCCCGTCCTCTTCGTCAAGAAGAAGGATGGAACGGATTGGATGGTTGTGGATTACCGAAATCCAACTTGGTCACTATCAAGAACAAGTATCCGCTCCCCAGGATCAACGATCTGTATGATCAGCTCGCTGGATCCTCGGTCTTTTCCAAGATGGATTTGAGGTTGGGCTACCATCAAATCAAAATCAAGAACGGGGACATTCCTAAAACGGCCTTTGTTACTCGTTATGGCCAATACGAGTACACCGTCATGTCCTTCGGATTAACCAATGCTCCAGCCACTTTCTCTCGGTTAATGAACTCAATCTTCATGGAGTATTTGGATAAATTCGTTGTGGTATACCTCGATGATATACTCATCTATTCCAAGAATGAGGAAGAACATGCCGAACATCTAAGGCTAGTATTGATGAAACTTCGAGACCACCACCTTTACGCCAAATTCTCTAAGTGTGAATTCTGGTTACCACAAGTGACCTATCTAGGCCATGTAATCTCTGGTAAGGGCATTGCTGTCAATCCTGAGCGAGTTCAACCCGTCCTTGACTGGACTTCACCTGAATCGGTCAAGCAAGTTCGGAGTTTCCTCGGTTTAGCGAGCTACTGCTGCCGCTTCGTCGAGAATTTCTCTAAAGTTGCTAAACCTCTAACCGAACTCCTCAAGAAAGATAAGAAGTTCGAATGGACACCACAGTGCGAGTTCAGCTTTCAGGAACTGAAAAGACGCCTGACATCTGCTACCGTACTTGTTCCACCAAATTTTTCTAAGGACTTTATTATCTATTGCGACGCCTCGCGAAAAGGACTAGGTTGCATACTCATGAAAGATCGTCATGTGATTGCCTACGCTTCTCGACAGTTGCGTCCACATGAGGATAACTATCCCACACACGATCTAGAGCTTGCAGCAGTGATTCATGCACTCAAAACCTGGCGACATTACCTCCTTGGTAATCGTTGCGAAATCTACACTGATCACCAAAGTGTGAAATATATCTTCACCCAACCGGATTTGAATCTCAGGCAAAGACGTTGGGTCGAGTTGATTACAGATTACGACTTAGGAATATCTTACACCCCAAGCAAAGCCAATGTTATGGCTGACGCACTAAGTCGAAAATCTTATTGTAACAATCTGATGTTACAACAAAGTCAACCATTTCTCCACGAGGAATTTCGTAAGCTTAATCTTCACATTGTTCCTCGAGGATTCCTTTCCACCCTGGTGGCGAAACCTAACCTTACGGATCAAATCATAGCTACTCAGCAGTATGATAGAGGGATATCTTGGATCAAGGAGAACATTGCTAGCGGAGCTGCTAAGTGTTTCTCCATAGATGAACGAGGTGTTGTCTTCTTTGAGAACCGCTTGGTGGTTCCCAAGAAACAACAGCTACGACAATCGATCCTTAAGGAAGCTCATGACTCTCCTCTCACCATTCATCCCGGTAGTACTAAAATGTATCAAGACCTACGCGGAGGTTTTGGTGGACTAGGATGAAGAGAGAAATCGCTCAATACATTGCTAATTGCGACGATACGTCGTCGAGTTAAAGCAGAGCATCAACGGCCTGCTGGTACCCTTCAGCCTTTGGAAATTCCTGAATGGAAATGGGATAAAATCGGTATGGATTTCATTACCGGGTTTCCCAGGACAAAGAGAGGGAATAATGCTATCTTCGTCATCGTCGATCGTCTTTCCAAAGTAGCCCACTTCCTACCTGTTCGTGAGAGTATAACCGCTAGCCAGCTAGCTGATTTGTACATCTCTCGAATAGTGTCTCTTCATGGTGTTCCATTGGAGATTAACTCAGACCGTGGAAGTCTCTTCACCTCTCGATTTTGGGAAAGTTTCCAAAATGCTATGGGAACTCGTCTCTCCTTTAGCACCGCCTTCCATCCTCAATCAAGTGGTCAAGTAGAATGAGTCAATCAAATCCTAGAGGATATGCTTCGAGCTTCTGTCATTTCTTTCGGCATGAATTGGGAGAAATGCCTTCCATTCGCCGAGTTCGCTTATAACAATAGTTATCAAGCTAGCTTGGGAAGAGCTCCTTTTGAAGTTCTTTATGGACGGAAATGTCGAACGCCTCTTAACTGGTCAGAAACCGGGGAGAGACAACTCTTTGGCCCGGATATGATTCAGGAAGCAGAAGAGCAGGTTCGCGTGATCCGTGAGAAATTGAAAACAGCCCAATCTCGTCAAAAGAGCCAATATGACCGCAAGCATAAGCCTATGGCTTATGAAATTGGCGAGAAGGCTTACCTTCGGGTTACTCCTTTGAAGGGAACCCATCGATTCGGTGTCAAAGGCAAGTTGGCTCCTCGTTACATTGGATCCTTTCGCATTCTTGCCAAACGAGGAGAAGTTGCCTACCAATTGGAACTACCTCCGCATCTTTCCAGAGTCCATGATGTCTTCCACGTTTCCCAACTCAGGCGTTGCTTCTCGGATCCTATCCGTGGAGTGGACCACGTAAACGCTTGATCTCCAAGATAACCTCACCTATCGAGAATATCCCGCTCAGATTCTTGATCAAGCCGAGCGTACTACTCGACGTCAGAATATCATGTTTCTAAAGGTTCAATGGTCAAACCATTCCGAGCAAGAAGCAACTTGGGAAAGGGAGGATCGTCTTCGACTTGAGTATCCCACCTTTTTCACGACGGACCCTAAATCTCGGGACGAGATTCTTTTGAGTGGGGGTGAGTTGTCACATCCTAGCTAGACCATGCATTAGTGTGTGCATCATGTTTAAATTTCATTTGAATTTGAAATGGGGAAGACAGAAACCCCCAGAACCCCTTCTAACCCAACTAGGGTTTACTAAAAATTATTTCAATGAACCTGAAATGCCCTTCAAAAATGCTCATCACCTTTGCTTTGGTTCAGAGCCTCTCCCAGAAGTGGTGCACCATTTTCTAGGTCACCCTAAGGTCCTTGAATTAAATTATAAGTATTTGAGTTTGAGCATTTCAAATTATATAAAATATTGCTAATGCCCAAATATTCCCAAACAGAAATGTTTCATGTTGGAAATAATCCAAATATGGACCAGGTCCAGTTTGGTGATTTTTCAGACTGTTTTAGTATTTTTAGAAACTCCACAAAGTTGCAGAATAATAGAAAAAGGAGAAAAACAGGAAGAAAACTTACCTGGCGCCACCTACCCTGCCCACCTGCCCAGCCCAAAGAGTCAAGGCCAATGAGCTGCGTGGCTCGGCCAGGCAGGCAGCCAGGTGCTCGGCGGCGAGCACCGCATGGGTGCCACGCACCTGGTCGCCGCCTCGCCGCTCCTCTCACCCAGCCGCGATGCGGTTCGCCTCCCCTCTCTCCCCCGAACCCCCTGGACACCTCCTCTCCTCCCCGGCTCTTCTCTCTCGCGCTCCCCCGCCATGGCCGACGCCACCGTTGCCGCACCATCGCCATAACCGCGCTCCCCGCCGTCCGTGCTCCTCCTCAGTGTGTCTAGGAGCTCCGCCACCCTCCTCTACCCCGAGCTAGCCGAGCCCCGTATGCTCTAGTGCCCCGAGTCCACTACACTGACCTCGCCCGATCCCGCCGTCGCCAGAGATCCCCTTCAACGCCGTCGTCGCTCCGGCCTGTCCCCGGCCGCACCAAGTGTTCCATCTCCCCTTCCCTTCCTCTCTCGCTCTCGAGCTGTGTAGCAACCACACAAAGATCACCCGCACCCGCCGCCGCGGAGCTCATCGCCGACGTGCTCCCGGCCACCCTCCGGCCACCTTTTGGTGTCTAACGCACTCACCGCACTGCGCAGCACCTAACCATGCACTCCCCGCACCTCACCGAACCCCCTAGCCTCGAGTTCGCCTTCGGCTGAACTCCGGCGGCCGCCTAGGTCGTCGCCGGCACCGATTCCGGCCGCCCCGACCCCAACCGGCTCCACCAGAAGCTGCGGCATGTCCCCAGCTACCCATAGCCACCCTCCGAGGCTCGTTTCGTTGCCGAAACGGCCAAACTCACTTCCGCCGCCGCGTCGGGCTCGCCGGCGGCTAGACGCCGGGCAGCCGACTTTGACTTTGACCACGGTGGGCCCTGGTTGACTCTGATGAGTCAATGACAGGTGGGGCCCAGCCCTGTTAACTAATTAGAGTTAGTTTTAATTAAACTTTAGCTAAACTAATTACCCTCACACCCTGGACCCACAGTCAGGTTTGACCTGGACGTCTCCGTTGACTATGACGTCATCCTGACGCATGGCTGACGCAATAAACTAATTACTGGATTTATTCTATTACAGGAAATTCCAGAATATAGTTCAAACTTCAAAAATTTATAACTTTTAATCTGTTACTCCAAATGCAAAGATTTATATATGAAAAATGATCAGAAAAATCCATTATATCCATTGGTACAGGTTTCATGCATGTTAAAACAAGTTAACCTTGCTGTTTAAGCAGAATAAGAAAATGCACCTTTAGGACTATTTTAATTGAGCTAGCATTTGAATCTTTGATTCAAATGAGTTCATCCCTTTTTGTTTCAGCTTGCATTAGGCAAACACACATACATGTTGCCATGTCATAGCATGCATCATATTGTTGCATATTGCCATGTGTGTTTATTTCGGTGTGTCTTTCGTGATAGGTTCTGCCTCCGAGGATAATCCCGAATATCCGTCTGAAGGGCAGTATCCTACCACCACTCCATCAGGCAAGCAACTCATTGATCATTCCGATACAAACCCATGTTCTCGCTTCTGCTCTCGTTTACTGCATTAAGACAACGCGATTCAAACTGTTGTGTGCTGCGGTAGTTGAACCCACTTCCTTTGCATGACCTGTCATTGCCACGTAACTCAGATGAAACCCACTAGTATGTGTAGGAGTTGATTGAGCCATGTTTGTGATTCCTACCATGCTATGCTTGCTATGCTTAGAGTTGTGTCAAGTCTGGCTCATCGGGATTATGAACTGGAGTGAAAGGTTGTGTCGGGTTCGAGAGTGAAAGTGTTGAACACGTTTTGGTAAAGGTATCGATGAGAGGCCATGTAGGAGTACATGGTGGGTTGTTTCATTGAAGCCGATCCTAAGAACTGAGACCTGTGTTTGCGATCCATGAAACAGTTACTACCACGCATTGGGATCCTTAATTGACCCTCTTAGCTTCTTAATCACCCTTGTTCTTAGTCCGGGAGTTGCAAGTAGTTTCTGGTGTTTGTAGCATGCTGGGGGCCGCACGCAACGCTGACCTTAGGGGTGGGTTGTGTTGTGGTAGGCACGTGGCCCGGTGTACCGAGTGCCCGTTTGGTATCTCGGGAACCCTGCACACATCGTTCGGGGCTGTATGGGAAACCTCGGCCGGACTCCCTGCGGATGGAACCCGAATAGGCGATAAACCTGGACTAGGGACTTGAGTGTTTAGGTAGGCTGTGGCCGACACCCACGTTAGGCTTCCGCTTGAAGGATGTCGAGTACATGTCGTGTAAACGGCGGTAAGTGGTGAGAGCGTGTGTGAAGAAGTACACCCCTGCAGGGTTTAATATGATCTATTCGAATAGCCGTGTCCACGGAGAAGGACTTCTGGGTTGCCTATATCAGTTCATAGACAAGTAAATGGATACTACTAAAAGCCTCAAGATAAGTGTGAGTACCGCGGATGGCCCTCTCGTGGGTTGACGAGACAGGATCCACGGTGGAGTATTGTGATGGTGATTAGTGGACTGCAATGCGACAAATGCTTTTCAAGTGGTGTCACGTAGGATAGCTTAGCCAAGAGTCATAGCTGGCTGGCTGCAAATAACTCCACCACCTTCTTGAGAATGTGCATGTATAATAGGATTCTGTGGTAAGACTTGCTGAGTACCTCCGTACTCATGTTTGCTTAATTAATGTTTTTCAGACGACAACACTTCCCCATCCGATTGGTTTTATGTATACCTTGACATCGACGAGTGAAATAGACACCCAGTTGGTGATCCAAGGCTTGTGAAGGGCCACTGTAGATAGAAGGGCTTCGACAAGCTTTCTTTCTTTCTAGAGTCTGTACTCAGACTAGTTTGCTTCCGCATGTGCTTGTATGTTTGCATGACTTGAGTGTTGGGTCATGTGACCCCTACCTGTATGGAAATGTTATGTATGGCTCCTCGGAGCATTTTAAATAAAGTACTTGAGTTGTAGAGTTTTTTTGTGATGCCTTGTTGTATTTACTCATATCGGGCATATTGCGTGTATGATTGAAATGCTTGGTATGAGTGGGATCCGACAAACTAGTTGTTTATCCTTGGCAGCCTCTCATATGGGGAAATGTAGTCTCGTGCTTCTGAGCGATAGTAGTCCGCTACAGCCCGGATCACCGGAGTCCTGCTAGCCCAGCACTACTGCTTGGACACTTGACAGGCCGGCATGTGTTTCACTTCGTTCCTATGTCTGTCCCTTCAGGGAAATGTCACGCGGTGCTATTCGGAGTCCTGCCTAGCCTGCTACAGCCCGGGATTCCTGTTAGGCCAGTGCTACAGCCCGAATTCATACGTTGATGACCGACATGCTCGATGTGATTCATGTATGCCTGTCCCCATAGGTTAGCGCCACTTTGGATTCACGACTCGCCATGTCGGCCCAGGTTCTTTGTCATGTGGATGCTAGCGACACTATCATATACGTGAGCCAAAAGGCGCAAACGGTCCCGGGCCATGGTAAGGCGACACCCGTGGGAATATCGTGCGTGAGGGCGCAAAGTGATATGAGGTGTTACCGGCTAGGTCGATGTGACTTGGAATCGGGGTCCTGACAGAGATGGAGGCTGATTTGAAAAGGATAGATGCCATGGAGGAAGATCAAGAAGTTTCCTCTCGTCTCCAAGCAGATTTCACTATAGGGGAACTACCTAGCCTGGCTATCCCTGCCTCGGTCATCCCTTCCAACTCAAGATTTCTTTCTTATGAAAAGATGAAAAAGAGTTTCACGTGTTCTCCAGAAGCTATGCATCATCCTTGGGTAAAAGGAGCCTTGGCCATTACAGGCAAGCTCCGTAAAGAAATTTTGGACCTCAAACGACAAGTCAATAAGCTCGAGGAGGCGAACCATATCCTGAAGGGCATCATCTCCAAGAAGATCATAACACCAACCGTGAAGAAGGAGAAATAATTACATGGGTATGGGCACTCCCCTTGGCAACCACCAAGCTTGGGGGAGGTTCCCCGGTATGGTATCACCATCACACTCCTATCTTTACCGCTTTGTTTAGTTCGATCCTTTTAGTAGTATCTTGATGTAGTAGATTGAAGTTTTGATATCAAGTAGTTCTGAGTTTTGCATTGTGATCTCTTTATGTAAGCGAGTCCGTGTGCTATTGATAATAAAGATTAGTGTTGAGTCAAGGGCTTTGCTATGTTGCTATGATCTTGAGAAAGTAGAAAGAACAAAAGAGTTCATATTGATCTTATGGATAGTGATAACTTCACACATAGAAAGTATGAGGCATAAAAATTGTTGAGAGTTGATGAACGTAGCCTTGGTCATCGGTGCAATTAATAGGAAGTGATAAGGAAAGAGGGGTTCACATATAGATATATTATATTGGACATCTTTTATGATTGTGAAGCACTCATTAAGTATGACATGCTAAAAGAGTTGATGTTTGACAAGGAAGACAACGTAATGGTTTATGTTTTCCGATATCTCAGTTAAAGTATATTGTCATTGACCTTCCAAACATGTTGAGCTTGCCTTTCCCCTTCTTGCTAGCCAAAATTCCTTGCACCAAGTAGAGATACTACTTTGCTTCCAAATATCCTAAAATACAGTTTTGCCATGAGAGTCCAACATACCTACCTATGGATTGAGTAAGATCCTTCAAGTAAGTTGTCATCGGTGCAAGCAATAAAAATTGCTCTCTAAATATGTATGACTTATTAGTGCACAGAAAATAAGCTTTGTACGAACTTGTTGTGGAAGTAATAAAAGCGACGGATTCCATAATAAAGGTCCACATACAAGGGGCAATATAAAGTGACGTTCTTTTGCATTAAGATTTTGTGCATCAACCCTAAACGCGCATGACAACCTCTGCTTCCCTCTGCGAAGGGTGTATCTTTTACTTCATGTTTTTGCTTTATGCTTGAGTCAAGGTGATCCTCACCTTTCCACTTTTTCATTTTATCCTTTGGCAAGCTCCTCGTGTTTGAAAGATCATGATACATATATCCAATTGGATGTAAGTTGGCATAGGCTATTATTGTTGACATCACCTAAAGGTGAATACGTTGGGAGGCAACACAATAAGCCCCTATCTTTCTCAGTGTCCGGCTGAAACTCTATAACCACAAGTATTGCGTGAGTGTTAGCAATTATGGGAGACTACGAGATAGTTGAGTATGTGATCTTGTTGAAAAGCTCTATTATTGACTCTTTTTAATGTTACGATAAATTGCAATTGCTTGAATGAGTGAGATTATAGTTTGTTAGTTCCCAATGAAGTTTATGAACCATACTTGACATTGTGAATTGCTTATACTTGAGAATAATAAATCATATGACAAAATCTATATATGTTGCTATTACTAAGAATTTATGAGCGAAATTAATAGGCCTGGGGGCCCACACCCTGTCCAGGAGACAGGGGTGCGCCCCCCCCCCTATAGGGCATGCCCCCTATCTCCTGGGCCCCCTAGTGGGCCTCCAGTGTCCATCTTCTGCTATATCATCACTTTTACCCTGGAAAAATTCGGGGGCAAGCTTACGGGACGAAACTCCGCCGCCACGAGGCGGAACCTTGGCGGAATCAATCTAGGGCTCTGGCGGAGCTGTTCTGCCGGGGACACTTCCCTCCGGGAGGGGGAAATCATCACCAACGTCATCACCAACGATCCTCTCATCGGAGGGGGTCAATCTCCATCAACATCTTCACCAGCACCATCTCCTCTCAAAACCCTAGTTCATCTCTTGTATCCAATCTTGTATCAAAACCACATATTGGTACCGTGGGGTTGCTAGTAGTGTTGATTACTCCTTGTAGTTGATGCTAATTGGTTTACTTGGTGGAAGATCATATGTTCAGATCCTTTATGCACATTATTACTCCTCTGATTATGAACATGAATATGCTTTGTGAGTAGTTACGTTTGTTCCTGAGGACATGGGTGAAGTCTTGCTATTAGTAGTCATGTGAATTTGGTATTGGTTCAATATTTTGATGAAATGTATGTTGTCTTTCCTCTAGTGGTGTCATGTGAACGTCGACTACAAGAAACTTCACCATTATTTGGGCCTAGAGGAAGGCATAGGGAAGTAATAAGTAGATGATGGGTTGCTAGAGTGACAGAAGCTTAAACCCTAGTTTATGTGTTGCTTCGTTAGGGGTTTATATGGACCCATATGTCTAATGCTGTGGTTAGGTTTACCTTAATACTCCTTTTTGTAGTTGCAGATGCTTGCAATTGGGGTTAATCATAATTGGGATGCTTGTCCAAGTTATGGCAGTAGCCAAGTGCCGGTCCACCCACATATCAAATTATCAAAGTACTGAACGCGAATCATATGAACGTGATGAAAACTAGCTTGACGATAATTCCCAATGTTTCCTCGGGAGCTCTTTCCTCACTATTAGAATTTGTCCAGGCTTATCCTTTGCTACATAAAGGATTGGGCCACCTTGCTGCACTTTATTTACTTTATTTACTTTTTGCTCGTTACTATTTGTCCTATCACAAAACTATCTATCACCTACCATTTCAGTGCTTGCAGAGAGAAAACCTTCGAAAACCGCTTATCATTTCCTTCTGCTCCTCGTTGGGTTCGACACTCTTACTTATCGAAAGGACTACGATAGATCCCCTACACTTGTGGGTCATCACACATCTTACCAAGTTAAATGATATAGCCACTCTATTTACTAATGATGAGACGTCTCGCTATTATTACATACTTAAGATATTTCCGTTCTCATTAAAGGGTGATGCTAAGAGTTGGTTTAATTCTCTCGATCCTTGTTGTGTGCGTAGTCCCAAGGACATAATTTATTACTTCTCTTCTAAATATTTCCCTGCTCATAAGAAACAAGCTGCCATGCGGGAAATATATAATTTTGTGCAAATCAAAGAAGAGAGTCTCCCACAAGCTTGGGGGAGGCTTCTCCGTTTACTTAATGCTTTGCCTGATCATCCACTTAAGAAAAATAAAATACTTGATATCTTCTATAATGGTCTAACTGATGCTTCCAAGGACCACTTGGATAGTTGTGTTGGTTGTGTTTTCAGGGAAAGAACAGTCGACGAAGCTGAATTATTATTGAACAATATGTTGACTAATGAGAATAATTGGACTCTTCCTGAGCCAATGCCTGAGCCAATTCCTGAGGCAATTCCTGAACTAATTGAGCCAACTCCTGAGCCTATACCTAAACCTACTCCGAAGAAGAGAGGTGTTCTATTTCTCAGTCCTGGAGATATGCAAGAGGCAAAGAAATCAATGAAAGAAAAACGTATTAAAGTATAAGATGTTAAGAATTTACCCCCTATTGAAGAAATACATGGTCTTAATATACCGCCTGTTGAAGAATCACATCGTCTTGATAACCCGACACAAGTAGTAAAGGTAAATTCTCTCTATAGATATGATAAGGATGAAATCCCATCTACTAAATTTCAAAGTCCATGCTTAGATGATTTCATGAATAGACAAGAAAATTTCAATGATTATGTTGGTAGACAATTGAAGAATAATACTTATATGATAGGACACTTCAATGATTATATAGCTAGAGTTAAAGGTGAACTTAAACTCACTAGTAAACATGCTTCTATGGTTGGTACTCAAGCTGAACAAGTACTTAAAGCTCAGAATGAATTGCTAGTTGAATTAAATAATAAACATGATTTTGCTGTTAGAGTGGCTACTAGAACTGGTAATATGACTCAGGAACCTTTGTATCCTGAAGGCCACCCTAAGAGAATTGAACAAGTTTCTCAGAATAATAATCTAGATGCTCCTTGTTCTTTTAAGAAGAAGAAAAAGAAAAATGATAGGACTTTGCATGCTTCTAGTCAACCTAATGTAGAAAAACCTGAGAATCCTAATAATACTTCTATCTCTGATGCTGAAACACAATCCGGAGATGAACATGAACCTGATGATAATGCTAATAATGATGTTCATGTAGATGCTCAACCTAGTAATAACAATGATATAGAAACTCAACCTGCAATTGGTCTTGATAACCCACAATCAAGAAACCAACATTATGATAAGAGAGATTTTGTTGCTAGGAAGCATGGTAGAGAAAGAGAACCATGGGTTCAGAAACCCATGCCCTTTCCTCCTAAACCATCAAAGACAAAGGATGATGAAGACTTTGAGCGTTTTGCTGAAATTATTAGACCTATTTTCTTATGCATGCGCTTAACTGATACGCTTAAATTAAATCCTTATGCTAAGTATATGAAAGATATCATCACCAATAAGAGGAAAATACATGAAGCTGAGATTTTCATTCTTGATATCCCTGAGGACGACAATATGTCGATTATCCTTGGTAGACCCTTTTTAAATACTGCAGGTGTTGTTATTGATTGCAACAAGGGCAATGTCACCTTTCATGTTAGTGGAAATGAGCATACGGTACATTTTCCGAGGAAACAACCTCAAGTTCACAACATAAATTCTATTGAGAAAATTCCATCAATCATTATTGGAGGTTTCGAATTTCCTCTCCCTACTGTCAAGAAAAAGTATGATATTCTTATTGTTGGGGATGTTCATATCCCATTGAGGTAACCTAGTGTCACTTCAAAATTTCTCCGGTTCCGTGTTATTCGGAATGAGTTTGTTAACAAGACTTTATCAACCTTTTTAGTGGATCCATTTTGATGGTCATGAGATGGATGAAACTAGAAGGTACAACCTTCTGTACTTTCTTTTTACTTTCTGTTATTTAAAATAAATAAAGCAAAAATAGTATTATCTTTCTGTTTTCTGAATTATCCGTGCAATAAAAAAATATCCCGAAAATAAAAGTGCTCCAAATGCCCTGCAAATTTAGTATGATTTTTATGGAATATTTGAGGATTTTAGGCACTGAAATCACTACAGGAGTCACTACTAGGAAAAGGCATGCTAGTGGCGCACCAGTTTTGCCTACTAATGGCGCACTACTAGTGCGCCACTAGCATCACGCCATTAGAATTAAATTCTAATGGCGCACCACTGGTGCGCCATTAGTATCTGGTGTTCGCCATTAGTAACAATTTTTTTTAATTTTTTTCGTTTTTTCTTAATCTGTAACATCCCAAATTTCCTATTTGGAATGTTTTACAATTATAGCTAAGCATCTATGCATATTGTTTGAATTTGAGTGGCATTTGAAGTTTCAGAAGTTTTGGAGTTGTTGGAGTTTGAATTCAAAATTTGGCAGTTGAAATTTATTTCAAAACTATGCGACAAATACTTGAGAAAAGTATGAGAGGAGTAAACATGACACTCCAAAAATGTCGATGAAACACATTGCCAAAAGTTTGAATTCAAATTTGAATTTTATTTGGGATTTTAGAAAAATGATTTTTTTTAAAGTTTGAGTTTTGCCCTGGAAAAATGTTCAAATTATAGGGAATATTCCCCTGATCATTTTGATATATATATGTCCTATATAAAATATTTATATTTATATATTTTTCTCTCTCTCTAAATATTCAAAAAAAAGGACCCAGGCGCCAGCCAGGCCACCTGGCCCAGCCAGCGCCGAAGCGGCCCAGCCACTGGCCAGGCGCAGCCCACCAGGCGCGGCCCAGCCAGCGCCCGAGCCGGCCCACGCCCGACTCAGCGCCCCCCCTCGCCCGAAGACCCTAGCCCTCGGTCGCCCGACCCGACTCACCCTCCCCTCTCTCACCGACACCCGGGCCCCACCTCTCCTTCCTCCTCCCGCAAGACACGCCAACCGCCGCCGCCGCCGGAATATCGGGGATTTCGGGATCGCCTCCCGATCCTCCCCCGATCGCCCCCTCGTCCAAGTCGGTACCCCCCCTATATAAACCCCCACCCTCGCCCCGTTCCCTCATTTCCCCCCCCCTCGAGCCCTCCCTCGCCGCAATTAAATGCCGGAGTCCGGCGCCTTGCCGCGCCATTTTCTCCATTCCGGCCACCCCGAACCCCCTCGAGCTCGCCCGACACCACCCCCGAGACCCCCTTGCTCCGCCGCACCAGGAGGCCTCCACCGCCCCCGACCACCGGAGCCACGGAGCTGCCGCCGCCGAGCCGCCGTCGGCGTCGACCCATGGGTAAGTCGCCGGAGATCTCCCACCGTCCGATCTAGACGAGGGTCTAGATTAGATCCCGAAGGGGTACGGTTTATTTTTAAAGATCCGGTTTTTATTTACGGTTTAGTTTTGGTTTTAGTTAGGTTTAATTAGACCGGCCCGAAGCGGTTTATTGTCTCAGGCGCAATTTAGTTATATTACGCCGAGCGCTAGATAGGCCCATTAGCGCCCGATTTTTCTTTTTAGTTAATTTTTCGTTTCTGTTTTTAACAGAATAGTTTCAGATTTGTAAAATTCATATCTTTTAATCTACTTAATATTTTTAATTGATTCTTTTTTGTTGGTTTGCAAATTTATTGTAGTTTCTGTAGAAAATATGTTTAGTCATGTTAAAATTATTAGAAATTGTTTTATTTTAGATTTAGACAGATTAGTAATTCTGCTATAAAATGAGTTAGGAATATTTTATTTTAGTGATTCTTTTTGTCACTACTTTGTTTTGACCTTACCTAACCATAGGAATTTATGTAGGTATTTTAGATTTAATAAAAAATAGTTTTAATTAAAATCATGTGGTTCTTAGTTATTTAACTAGCTACTGTTTTCCTATTGTTTCATATAGAAAATAATTTTATTTTTCCTATGTGATAGTTTATTCTAGGTTAGTTTCTGTAACTTTAGAGCATGAAGTTTTATTTATAATAAATAAAAAATTTATTTTATTTTTCCTTGCTAGGATTGTTTTAGGCATAATAGGAGTTTTATAATAGCTTTTAAGGTGATTCTTTTTGCTCCTAGTTGCATTATGTTTTCTTTTCTGTTAGGTAGCATAAACCCATGCGTAGGTTCTGTTAAGAAAATTTTTGTTATGAAAAACTATTTCTTTGGTTGTGTTTGATGTGGTGAAAATATTGATTTGGAGTTCTTCGAACTTTCTTTGGGTTTTGGTTCAATTGCTTTGTGTGTTATGTTAGCATGCTATTATGTTAAGTGATCATATGTTGTATGCTTATTATGATTGTTGTTTGCCTCGGTAGAATTTCCGGAGTGCGAAGCTTGCTACCACGAGTCCCTAGCTTTCGAAGATCGTCAGCAAGGCAAGTCATTGATCATATTTCTTTTACTATACCTATGATTTTATTGCATTAGAATTATACCTCCCCACCATGCATGCAGTAGGTGAATTTGAAGTTATGTTCTTGAGTAGTATCATGAGGTAGGATGAACCCAATTCCCCTTGTTACCATTGCCCGGGACGAAGTAGTTTATTTTGCTATGCTCGTAGTCGGGGTTGGTTGAGTGAATCATAAGGGAGATGTGAGAGTCAAGATGATGACAATCCCATGACTTCAAGATCAAGATGGACTTCAAAATTCACTACTGGGTGGAGGACGGTTGACGGGCACCCTGGAGAACCCAGTGGTTGGCCGGGATGCATGGAGAAGCGCCATGACATCTTGCGGAAAGCTTCACCTAGCCACGAAGAGACGGATGTATACCCCATTGACCGGAAGCTTACCTGTGCAGCCGCAAGCCATTATGGGCTCAGGCTAGGTCAACCCTAGTTGAGACTAAGGCCGGACGGTGATACTAGATGTAGAAGAACGTTAGGATTGGATGGGTACGGCGGTGGCGGAGGAACTCTTCGGAAGACCCTGTTTCGTTCGTCCCGTCTTCAAACACCATGAAGTGCGAAGACTTAAAAGGAGGGAACGATTCTTGCGGGTAAAGTGCGCAAACCTCTGCAGAGTGAAGATCTAATCGGTTAGCCGTGTCCCCGGTTACGGACAATTTGAGCCTCTGGAACTTGGAAGTATTTCGGAAATCTCAACACTGAAATTAATAAATTAATTGAGGGGATTATTTAATAATTTGGGGATGAGACATTGGTTGGCGGAACCATCTCAATAACTACCAACAATTTTGTAGTATTTGCAAACAAGACCTTGTTGTAGGGAAAAACTGGCTTTTTCGCAAAACAATGAAACTTAGAGCCCCAAAGCCAAATTGCATATAGTGTTTGTAATTTTTATTAATGTTCTCTCTTCATGACTTGCCAGCATATTCAAAATGCTGACCTACACGGCTGCAACGTCTTATGTTGCAGAGGATTATTCCGATCAAGAGTGAGGCAACGATCCACGCTTGGCGATTGCCCTTTGGAGTCGGATGGACTCGCTATTCTTCTACGCTTCCGCAGCTTATTTAGTTTATTTCTCATGAGTTGGCCTTCGGCCGAATTTATTCTATTGTAATAAACACTCGATATGAGAATCGTGTAATAAATTCAGGTGTGATTGAACTTTGATTATTTCATCAATGTACTGTGTGTGCCAGCATGATCTTGGGATGGTACAGACACAGAGACTTGACCGATTTTGGGTCGGGTCGCTACAGAGATGGTATTCAGAGCACACGCTGACCGTAGGACGTAATCCCTAGGATCGGAAAGCCATAGGAAGAGACTATTTATTTTATGTCCTTATCATTCCGTAATTCTCCCCTGTTCGTTTCTGACTTCTCTCCGATTTTCAACATTCTAGATGGCCGCCGAGTTCACCCGAGTTTTGCTACCGGAGTTTTGCCAGCCAGATGAGACGATGCCTTTCGGCAAGAAGCTGGTCCAGATCGTGAAGAAGCTGAAGATTGCTCTGCCCTCGATCACCGGGAAGCCTACCAATGCACTTCCGACGGATACCCGCTACAGGATTGAGGTGCACATTCTAGGGAGGACCTTCGGAGGACATTCAGAGCCTATTGACTTTGAGTTTACATATTTCAATTGGATCCTCGGAAGAGACATGGCGATTTATCGTGCACTTGGACATCTCCGAGAAGAGTACAGGGCCGATCTCGACCCATCAGATCTCGCCATGATTTCTCGCAGAGCTAGGAATGGAGATATCATCCGCATCAGTGAGGACGACTCCATTCTCTCATATGTCCAAGACTTGGAGTGTCTCCTCAGAAACGGGAGATCCAGACTCGCGGTAACTTCGAAGGTACACAGAGGCTGTTGTTCCGTGAATCGAACCGGAGGAGAAAGCACACGCAGACTTCCTTGACCATGAAGAAGAAATCAAGGATTGCATGGAGAGAGTCGACAATCTGAAGATGGATGTTGCCGCATTATAGGAGAAGATGGACTTGGGAGAGAACCTTTTTCCGAGTGGAGATGACGGACCTCTCGTGAGCAATGACCAGGATTATGAAGGGAGCTCCACTGAAGAAAGCCGCAAGAGGAGGCGCCGCATCAGAGGACGCCACACCGGAGGACGCCGCACCAGAGGACGCATGGATTATTGATGAAGACATTTAGTCGACCACCATGTTATTTTATTTTTCCATCGATCAGTTAGGCCGTTATTTTCGATTACTCGTGAGAAATTGTAATCTGAGATTGAACCATGTTTGAGTTGATTGAATAAATGATTGGTGTGTTTATGATTGTGCATTCATATGGGTAGTGATATTTTCCCATTAGACCATTGTTCTATTCTAATTTTCTCATCCACTCTAAAACACCAGATGCCTCCAAGACGTGACCCCGGTCTCAACTTTCCGCCGGAGCTCACCCAGCTGATCCAGCAGCAGAATGCCCTCGTGCAGATGCTCATCCGTAACGAACAACAACAACAACAACAATCCACCGCCACCACCCCCTGTTGACAACTTGACCCGCTTCCTAAGGCTGAATCCGCCAGTGTTCTCTAGCAGCACTGAGCCGATTGTGGCCGAATATTGGCCCCGCACGGTCGGAAGGGAGTTAGCTACTGCTGGATGCACAGATGCAGAGAAGGTGCGCTTTGCCGCACATCAACTTGATGGACCTGCAGCCTCTTGGTGGGAGAACTACACCGCCACTTATCCCATCGCCACCATCACGTGGGATCAGTTCCAGCAGCTTTCCGCACCGCTCATGTTTCATTTGGAGCCATGAGTGCGAAGAAGCGTGAGTTCCGCAACTTACGCCAGGGGAACCGTACTGTGGGGCAGTACGTGGATGAGTTCAGCAAGTTAGCTCGCTATGCCCCGGATGATGTGGCCACAGATGCCGCAAAGCAGGAAAAATTTCTCGAGGGACTCAATGACGAGCTGGGAATGCAGCTAATGGTGGCTACCTTCAACAACTACCTGGAGCTGGTAGACAAGGCCACCATACTTGAAGGCAAGCAGCAGCAGATTGATAGCCGCAAGCGGAAGTATGGCTGGGGAAGTACAACTCTGGAGCTCAGCAGAAGCCCCGTTATGCCCCATACTCGGGAGGGCATACCCATCATAAACATGGAGGACATAACCATGGAGGAAATGGGAACAACCGCAACCAGGACAACAAGTCAAGCAATGGAAACGGCAATGGAAACGGCAATGGCAACCAGCATCGTCCTGCCCCGGCCCAGAAGGATCTGAGTCACATCACCTGTTTCAAGTGCCAGAAAACAGGGCACTATGCCACCAACTGCCCGGAGGCCAAGCAGAGGTATGGAAACGGCAATGGAAGCTCAGCAAAGAAGCCTAACCCTTTTCCTCGTGCTCAGGTGAACCACATTGACGTGGAGGACGTCTATGATCATCCGTATAATCGTGGTTGGTAAGTTTTATTAAATTCACATCCAGTATTGGTACTCTTTGATTCTGGTGCAACGCATTCATTCATATCAAGGGTAGTT
Organism: Aegilops bicornis; assembly: GCA_021605145.1. Classification (NCBI taxonomy): domain Eukaryota; kingdom Viridiplantae; phylum Streptophyta; class Magnoliopsida; order Poales; family Poaceae; genus Aegilops; species Aegilops bicornis. The sequence continues at coordinate 850,834,452 of CM038675.1, read as the reverse complement.
GTGGAAAAGTACGGGTTGCCCACTAGAACCCTTAGAAGCCCTCTTCACGCTGGGTTCATGGGAGGAGAAATGATGGCAGGCTTAGGCTGTCATGCAACCCTCAACATCGGGAACCATAAATTTCCCGCAGACCTCATAGTATTGTAAACCCAGACCTTGGATGTAATCCTAGGCATGAATTGGTTGACGAAGTTTGAAGGAAACATAGACTGTGCCTGCAAGTCGATTCTGCTCACCACCCCAGAGCAGAAGAGGATCAAGTATGTATCCAGACGTATCCCGATGAAGAATCAGGTGCATTCCCTCACGGGAGTTGTTCAGGAGGAAGTGCCAGTAGTGCAAGATTTTCCCGATGTGTTTCCGGAGGAATTACCAGGAATGCCACCGGACAGAGACATTGAATTTCTGATTGAGTTATTGCCCGGCACAGCCCCAATATCCAAGAGACCCTATCGGATGCCCCCGAACGATTTAAAAGAGATCAAGAATCAAATTAATGAGCTATTGGAGAAAGGATATATTTGGCCAAGCTCGTCACCTTGGGGAGCCCCAGTTCTTTTGGTAGAGAAGAAGGATGGAACCCTGAGAATGGTTGTGGATTATCGTTCGTTGAACGACGTGACCATCAAGAACAAGTACCCTCTGCCGATGATTAATGATCTACTTGATCAGCTAGTTGGAGCCAAGGTATTCTCCAAGATCGATCTTAGATCAGGGTATCATCAGTTGAAGATCCGTGAAAAGGATATACCTAAAACAGCATTCACCACCAGGTATGGTTTATATGAGTACACCGTCATGTCATTTGGATTGACTAATGCCCCTGCATACTTCATGAATTTGATGAACAAGGTATTTATGGAATATCTGGACAAATTTGTCGTGGTGTTCATCGATGATATACTGATTTTCTCCAAGAGCGAGGAAGAGCATAAGGAACATTTGCGTCTAGTTCTGGAGAAACTCCGAGAACATCAGTTGTATGCCAAGTTCAGCAAATGTGAATTTTGGCTGAAGGAAGTCGGATTCCTCGGACATGTTATTTCAGGAGAAGGAATAGCAGTTGACCCCGCCAAGGTTGAATCAGTCACCGATTGGCAGTCACCCACCTCAGTCAAGGAGATCCGCAGTTTTCTCGGACTCGCAGTATATTATCGGAGGTTTATTAAGAATTTCTCGAAGATTGCCAAGCCCATGACTGAGCTGTTGAAGAAGGATGCCAAGTACATTTGGACCGAGGATTGTGAAGCCAGTTTCCTGGAATTGAAGAAACGTTTGGTTACAGCCCCAGTACTGATTTTGCCGGACATACACAAGGATTACCAGGTATATTGTGACGCTTCTCGTCAGGGACTCGGAGGAGTACTCATGCAGGAAGGAAAAGTTGTAGCTTATACCTCCAGACAGCTACGACCACACGAGATGAATTATGCCACACATGATTTGGAGCTAGCAGCCGTAGTGCATGCACTCAAGACCTGGAGACATTTCCTTATCGGAAACCATTGTGATGTTTACACAGATCATAAGAGCTTGAAGTATATTTTCACGCAGAAAGAGTTGAACCTCAGGCAGAGGAGATGGCTGGAGCTAATCAAGGATTATGACATGAGATTGCATTACCACCCAGGAAAGGCTAATGTTGTAGCAGATGCCTTGAGCTATAAGAGTTATGTGAATACTCTTATAGTAGGAGGATTACCCCAGGAGTTAGTCGATGACCTCAGAGATCTCCGACTGGAGATAGTTCCGAGAGGATGTGTTGCTACTCTGGAAGTTCAGTCCACTTTGGCCGAAAGAATTCGTGAAGCCCAGAAGTCGGACAAGGAAATTGATGAGATAAAGAAAATGATGAATGAAGGAAAAGCTAAAGGGTTTCGTAAGGATGAATACGGAGCTATATGGTACGAGGATTGTATTTATGTACCCAATGATTCCGAACTCAGGAAGCTAATTCTTCAGGAGGATCATGATTCACCATACTCGATTCACCCCGGTAACACCAAGATGTACCTAGATTTGAAGGAAAGTTCCTGGTGGACATGTATGAAGAAGGATATTGCCGAGTACGTAGCAGTATGCGATGTTTGCCAACGAGTAAAGGCGGAACATCAGAAGCCAGCAGGGTTACTTCAACCTTTGTCGATTCCCGAGTGGAAATGGGAAAAACTTGGAATGGATTTTATCACAGGACTACCCAGGACCCGTTCAGGTTATGATTCCATCTGGGTAGTGGTTGATCGATTGACCAAGTTAGCCAAGATATACATGACCAGGATCGTATGTCTGCATGGAGTTCCGAGGAGTATCGTGTCAGATAGAGGAACAAAATTTACCTCAAAGTTTTGGAATCAGTTGCATGAAACTTTGGGTAGGAGGCTGGAGTTCAGTACAGCTTTTCATCCGCAGACAGATGGACAGACCGAGAGAGTTAACCAGATTCTGGAGGACATGTTGAGAGCTTGTGCGCTAGACTATGGGTCTAGCTGGGATGATAATTTGCCATACGCGGAGTTCTCATACAACAACAGTTATCAGACCAGTCTGAAGATGGCCCCTTTCGAAGCTCTATACGGAAGGAGGTGCAGAACACCATTGCTGTGGGATGGTGTTGGAGATCGAACACTTTTCGGTTCCGATCTTATCAAAGATTCTGAAGAGAAAGTCAAACTGATTTGAGATAGACTCAAGGTAGCTCAGTCGAGACAGAAGAGTTATGCCGACAGTAAACGCAAGGAAGTAACTTACGAAGCGGGAGACCGTGCATATCTTCGTGTGTCCCCACGCCGTGGAATCAAGAGGTTCGGTGTTAAAGGAAAGTTAGCACCCGGTTCATTGGCCCTACAAAATCCTCGAACATCGTGGGAGAAGTTGCTTACAAGTTGGAATTGCGGAAGGATTGTCCGGAGTTCATGATGTCTTCCATGTTTCTCAGCTGAAGAAATGCCATGCGGACATGGCCGATATTCCGTTGAGAGACACAGTGCCCCTAGAGGCCATACAGCTCGACAGTGATCTGACTTATAAGGAGAAACCTGTCCGAATTCTCGAGACTGCGAACAGAGTCACCCGCAGCAAGATCATCAAGTTTTGCAAGGTGCTGTGGAGTCATCATTCCGAGGAGGAAGCCACCTGGGAGCGAGAAGAAGACCTCCGCCGAGACCACGCGCACCTATTTGCTAGCCAAGCCGAATCTCGAGGGCGATATTCATCTTAAGGTGGGTAGGTTTGTAACATCCCAAATTTCCTATTTGGAATGTTTTACAATTATAGCTAAGCATCTATGCATATTGTTTGAATTTGAGTGGCATTTGAAGTTTCAGAAGTTTTGGAGTTGTTGGAATTTGAATTCAAAGTTTGGCAGTTGAAATTTATTTCAAAACTATGCCTGACAAATACTTGAGAAAAAGTATGAGAGGAGTAAACATGACACTCCAAAAATGTCAGATGAAACACATTGCCAAAAAGTTTGAATCCAAATTTGAATTTTATTTGGGATTTTAGAAAAAATGATTTTTTATTAAGTTTGAGTTTTGCCCCTGGAAAAATGTTCAAATTATAGGGAATATTCCCCTGATCATTTTGATATATATATGTCCTATATAAAATATTTATATTTAATATATTTTTCTCTCTTTCTCAAAATTCAAAAAAAAATAAAATAGAAAGGACCCAGGCGCCCACGCCCGACCCAGCGCCCCGCCTCGCTCAAGACCCTAGCCCTCGGTCGCCCGACCCGACTCCCCCTCCCATCTCTCACCGACACCCGGGCCCGACCCGACTCCCCCTCCCCTCTCTCACCGACACCCGGGCCCCGTTCCCTCACTTCCCCCCCCTCTTGACCTCCCTCGCCTCACTTCATCATGGAGTCCGGCCTTGCCGCCATTTTCTCCAGTCCGGCCACCCCGAACCCCCTCGAGCTCGCCCGACACCACCCCCGAGACCCCCTTGCTCCGCCGCACCTGCCGGAGGCCTCCACCGCCGCCCCCGACCACCGGAGCCACCGGAGCCGTCGCCGCCCGAGCGGCCATCGCCGTCGACCCCGCGGTAAGTCGCCGGAGATCTCCCCACCGTCCGATCTAGACGTAGGGTCTAGATTAGATCCCGAAGGGGTACGGTTTATTTTTAAAGATCCGGTTTTTATTTACGGTTTAGTTTTGGTTTTAGTTAGGTTTAATTAGACCGGCCCGAAGCGGTTTATTGTCTCAGGCGCAATTTAGTTATATTACGCCGAAGCTAGATAGGCCCATTAGCGCCCGATTTTTCTTTTTAGTTAATTTTTCGTTTCTGTTTTTAACAGAATAGTTTCAGATTTGTAAAATTCATATCTTTTAATCTACTTAATATTTTTAATTGATTCTTTTTTTGTTGGTTTGAAAATTTATTGTAGTCTCCGTAGAGAATATGTTTAGTCATGTTAAAATTATTAGAAATTGTTTTATTTTAGATTTAGACAGATTAGTAATTCTGCTATAAAATGAGTTAGGAATATTTTATTTTAGTGATTCTTTTTGTCACTACTTTGTTTTGACCTTACCTAACCGTAGGAATTTATGTAGATATTTTAGATTTAATAAAAAAATAGTTTTAATTAAAATCATGTGGTTCTTAGTTATTTAACTAGTTACAGTTTTCCTATTGTTTCATATAGCAAATAATTTAATTTTCCTATGTGATAGTTTATTCTAGGTGTGTTTGATGTGGTGAAAATATTGATTTGGAGTTCTTCGAACTTTCTTTGGGTTTTGGTTCAATTGCTTTGTGTGTTATGTTAGCATGCTATTATGTTAAGTGATCATATGTTGTATGCTTATTATGATTGTTGTTTGCCTCGGTAGAATTTCCGAGTGCGAAGCTTGCTACCACGAGTCCCTAGCTTTCAAGATCGTCAAGAAGGCAAGTCATTGATCATATTTCTTTTACTATACCTATAATTTTATTGCATTAGAATTATACCTCCCCACCATGCATGCAGTAGGTGAATTTGAAGTTATGTTCTTGAGTAGTATCATGAGGTAGGATGAACCCAATTCCCCTTGTTACCATTGCCCGGGACGAAGTAGTTTATTTTTCTATGCTCGTAGACGGGGTTGGTTGAGTGAATCATAAGGGAGATGTGAGAGTCAAGATGATGACAACCCCATGACTTCAAGATCAAGATGGACTTCAAAATTCACTACTGGGTGGAGGACGGTTGACGGGCACCCTGGAGTACCCAGTGGTTGGCCGGGATGCATGGAGAAGCGCCATGACATCTTGCGGAAAGCTTCACCCAGCCACGAAGAGACGGATGTATACCCCATTGACCGGAAGCTTACCTGTGCAGCCGCAAGCCATTATGGGCTCTGGCTGGGTCAACCCTAGTTGTGACTCTGGCCGGACGGTGCTACGAGATGTAGAAGAATGGTAGGATTGGATGGGTACCGGCAGTGGCCAGAGGAACTCTTCGGAAGACCCTGTTTCTTTCGTCCCGTCTTCAAACACCATGAAGTGCGAAGACTTAAAAGGAGGGAACGATTCTTGCGGGTAAAGTGCGCAAACCTCTGCAGAGTGAAGATCTAATCGGTTAGCCATGTCCCCGGTTACGGACAATTTGAGCCTCTGGAACTTGGAAGTATTTCGGATATCTCAACACTGAAATTAATAAATTAATTGTGGGGATTATTTAATAATTTGGGGATGAGACATTGGTTGGCGGAACCATCTCAATAACTACCAACAATTTTGTAGTATTTGCAAACAAGGCCTTGTTGTAGGGAAAAACTGGCTTTTTCACAAAACAATGAAACTTAGAGCCCCAAAGCCAAATTGCATATAGTGTTAGTAATTTTTATTATTGCTCTCTCTTCATGACTTGCCAGCATATTCAAAATGTTGACCTACACGGCTGCAACGTCTTATGTTGCAGAGGATTATTCCGATCAGGAGTGAGGCTACGATCCACGCTTGGTGATTGCCCTTTGGAGTCGGATGGACTCGCTATTCTTCTACGCTTCCGCAGCTTATTTAGTTTATTTCTCATGAGTTGGCCTTCGGCCGAATTTATTCTATTGTAATAAAGACTCGATATGAGAATCATGTAATAAATTCAGGTGTGATTGAACTTTGATTATTTCATCAATGTACTGTGTGTGCCAGCATGATCTTGGGATGGTACAGACACAGAGACTTGACCGATTTTGGGTCGGGTCGCTACATAATCGCAGGTCACTATTTCACATATGCGATATCCAACACATATATATATACAACAAGCATCCATATAACAATCATATCCAACACAGAAGTTTCATCATATATACATACATAGCCAACACATAGTTCCATTGTTACATATTACAAAAGTTTCACATTGTTCATCCAACACCGTTATTCATCAATTCACAAAAGTTTCACATTGATACAAAATAAAAACACAAATGGAAAAGAAGCACTCCATCCATGCAAGATTCCGTGAATTAAATCAAATATGCAAAATGATAAACAAGAAGTTAGAAGAAGAGGAAGAAGAAGAAGAAGAAGAAGAAGAAGAAGAAGAAGAAGAAGAAGAAGAGAAGAAGAAGAAGAAGACTAGAAGAATACTAGAAAAAGAAGAACACTAGAAGAATACTAGAAGAAGAATAAGAATAATAAGAAGAAGACTATAAGCTTATTATGTAAACTTGATCATTTTGTGCTAACATAACTTATTTTGGAGCTAACCTATAGGAAACTAAGAATATAAGCTCTCTAAGTTAGCATATTAGAGTCAACTTAGGTAAAATGAAGCTAACCTATGTCATTTTGGAAAAGAAGAAGAATGAGAAGAATAAGAAGAAGACTATAAGCTTATTATGTAAACTTGATCATTTTGTGCTAAATTAAGTAATTTTGGAGCTAACCTATAGGAAACTAAGCATATTAGAGATAACATAGGTAACTAAGTGTGTGTCTATATATATATATATATATATATATATATATATATATATATATATATATATGTATGTATGTATGTATGTATGTATCATTTTGGAGATCTGACATACCCGGCATAGTTCAGTTCTCATTGTTCTTCTCCTTCCTCAGCCTGATGCGCCAAGAGCGGCGAGGCGGTGGAGGCAGCGGGATGTAGTCTTCTACCATAATTGGCGTGGTCATGTCGCCCAGCTGTGGGATCGCCGGCGCCACCACCGGTGCGTGGTCATTGTCAGGCACCACCACCATCGCGAGGCCACCTTCAGGCAGGACGGGCACGACCATCGCTAGGTCATCCTCAGCCACCACCATCTCTTGCCCATGGTCAGCCACCACCATCTCTTGCCCATGGTCAGCCACCACCACCTCTTCCCCTTGGTCAGCCACCACCAGCGCTCGGTCATCCTGCAGCTCCTCATCCCCACTTTGCTCCTCTTCTCCCCCACTCCAGCCCGGATCGACCTTCTTGTTGTCTTTGCTGCTGCCAGAATCGCTGTTGCTTTCGCTAAAGCCAGAATCGCTGTTGCTTTTGCTACAGCCATAATCGCTCTTTGCTTTGGCTGTAGTGATGTCATCTGCTGCTCCCATTGCCTGTCCAAATGCAACAATGACTGTTAAAAATCGATGTGATACAAAGCCAAATGTAGAGGAATCAGAAGAGGCAGAACGCACTGGCATCTTCGTCATCAGCGTAGCGCATGCGACACATAGTCGTGTTGAAAACTTTCACGATGAGCATTGTGGCGTCATCGTCGTACCTGAAGTGAATAAAGTACCCGGTCCTCTGGTCGTAGGCACTGTAGAACTTCTCCCAGCCACGACATAGGTACATGTGGCCCTCCTCGATCACCAACACCACGTCCCACATCCTGCGAACCCCGCTGACAGCCTGTCGGAGCTTCACATTATCTGGCGGATCTTCACCCAGCATGTTCATAAAAGTGTCAGGCAGCCTCTGCAATTTGGGACAAAGAGTGATGTACCAAACAACAGAGTTATCATAATGATATGGGTGAAGGGGAGATCTCTCGTTTTATATACCTGCCTCGTGGCTGATACTGAAGTCCCAAGTATGATACTAAAGAACTCGAAAGCATCCAACTCGTACTCCGGTGAGGCATAGCGGCGGTGGCTGCTTCCCCCCATCTCTGACAAGCAGCAGAAGAGACCAATTAGTACCCTTACAACATTATCATACAACATTATAGCAGCATAAATTTGAGCAGAAGATAATCCACTACACCAATGCACTTCCAAATTTGTGAAAATTAACAAATTTGTAATTATTTGTATGTATTTTACCGCTGTACACTAGGTTTTGGGCCTACAGTTCCGACATTGAGAATGATCTGTAGACCATGCAAATCCTTACTATGAATAAGATTCCTATCTTATTGCTATAGTTCACCACAATGCATGCATCTCAGTTTCTGCCAATGGGTCTTGCTCATCTTGTTCCTTGATTTCACTTGTGATCAGTTGTACTGTTAACCATTGTTTAGCGTTGGCTCTGTTTTATTGCTGCACATGTCAACAATCGCTGGTACCAGGAGGCCATTCGTTACTGTGATTTAGTCCTTTCCTGAAAATTTCCAGTGATAAATTCCCCCACAATTTCAGCATGCTGTGCTCATCCAGTTTCCCTCTTGAAAGTTTCAGAATTCTGTGAGCCTGGCCACAAAACCCAAGCTGGTATTAATGCGTACCAGGATTTTCTAACACTAGTTACTATATGAGGAGTATGATTTATCATCTCTTCCATGCGGAGCGCCGTCAACAGTTTTAGATGAATTTTGGTGGTGTAAATTGAGCAGATGAATGTCTCCAAACAGACTATGTCCTGGTCCTTCCTCCCAAGATGCAGGACAGTACGAACATTATCCTCCCAAGAACCTGTACTAACTAGTTCCTTGGTCAAATTATGTTGGTAAGTTACAATATTATCCTACTTGAGGTAATATACAAGGCTAGATGAAAAGACCAACACCAAAAGATAAGTTGGACCAACCGTCAGAACATGAAGTAGTTGACTTACAGTTCAAGTAGGAGCCAGCATCAGGCTGAGTGTGCAAAGAGGTTGCATTACCATTATATATATCGAAAATCTGTAAAGCACTAGAACATGGATTCAGTTACGGCAAGAAAGCACAAATAATTCAGTTACAACAAGTTCACCAAGGCATTGGTACATGATCACAGCAAGAAAGCACAAATGGTCAGCGACATGTTATAACTGAATAGCATGATGCTCTTCCTCCTCCTCCTCCTCCTTCTTCCTTTCTTCTTCTTCTACTCCTTCCTCCTTTCTTCTTATTCCTTTCTTCTTCCTTTCTTCTTCCTTTCTTCTTCCTTTCTTCTTCTTCTCCTCCTTCCTTTCTTCTTCTCCTTCTTCCTTTCTTCTTCTTCTCCTCCTTCCTCCTCCTCCTCTTCTCCTTCTTCCTTTCTTGTTCTGTTTTCAAATTTCTTCTTATTCTTCTTCCTTTTTTCCTTTTTCCTCTTCTTCTACTTCTTCTTCTTTTTTCAACTTTCTTCTTCTTCTAATTATCTAAACCTAAATCTAGCACTAACCTAAACCAACCACTAACCTAAACCTATCAATAACCTAATTAAACCTAAACAAAGAAAGAAAAGCAGTGAAAAAACAAAAATACGCTCACCTTGGCTCCGGGGCAGGGGTGGTGGTGGACGGTCATGGTTAGGGCAGCGGCGGCGGGGCCTGGCTCAGGGGGTTGGCGGACCTTGAGGGCCATGCTAACACAGCTCAGTGGCGCGTCTAGGCGGGGCGGCGTCGCTCGAAGGCGGCTTGAGGGCCGGCCAGGCAGGTGGTGGGGCGGCGGGGCACCATGGGGCGCCGGGCGGTGGCGGGTGGATGGGGCGACGGGGCGAGGGGCGGTGGGGCCAGGGGGCGGTGGCAGGTGGCGGCGGCGGCGACGGGTGGTTGGGACGGTGGGGCGACGGGGCGAGGGGAGGTGGGGCAAGGGGGGCGACGGGGCGAGGGGAGGTGCGGCTCGATCGACATTACTAACAATTGTTTTTCCAAAACTACTAATGGTGCACGGTGGGTGTGGTGCGCCATTACTATGTCAACTAGTAATGGCGCACTATACCATGGTGCGCCATTCGTAACAAATTTTTTTTAATTCTTTTTCAAAACTACTAATGGCGGACCACACACCAGGATATTACTAATGGCGCACCGACACATGGTGCGCCATTAGTATATAGTAATGGCGCACCACATGTCTGGTGTGCCATTAAGTGGCCATATCATCTATAGCCCTTTTCCTAGTAGTGAGGGGCAAGCACCAGGCCACGAGAGTGCAGGGCGCGCCCACCATCCCTGGGCGCGCCCCCTGTCTCGTGGGCCCTTGGTGGCCCCCCTCACTTATGCCAGCACCCACACACTCCATCTTCTTCCCAAAAAAATCCCCATCCAGCTCAAGCACGAGTTCTAGCTCATTTTGCTGCGATTTTTGATGTCCTGGCTCAAAGCTCCATTCACAAAACTGCTTTGGTTGATTGTTGCTTGGTATGTGACTCCTCCATTGGTCCAAATAGTTTTTGTTCTAGTGCTTTATTCATTGCAAATCCTTGCTGCCTTGGTGACCCTATTCTTGAGCTTGCATGTTAAATTTATGAGGTTCCACGTAATTCTAATGCATGATATAGGCTCTAGGCACTTGTAGGAGTAGTTCCTATCAATTTTGTTTAGTTTTATTCACTTTTATTTTGAAGTTACTAAAACTTCAGAAATTTTCAGAAAATGTTAAAGAGATTTTTGAGGGACTCTTCTAGCCAAGGCCCCTAGGAAAAAGAAGCTACAGAGAAGGAAAAGGCCAAATATAATCTTCCTCGCATAGCGGAAATACGGCCGTGTGAATGGCCATGCGATGATTTCTTGAGAGAAGCTGGAATTTATGAAGATTTTTATTCTTTGATCGAGAATGCAGGCCTCACCGATTTCCTCCACGACCGGATCGATCAGTATCTCTTACTTACCAATACTTTCGTGCAAAACTTTTATTATTATCAGTACTAGCAAGAGGCCCGTGCGTTGCACGGAAGATCAAGATCTTGCGGGAGAAAAGGATGAACGAGGGAAAGCCTTATCTGCAAATGTTGAGAGGAGTGCGGGTAAATTGTCATAGTTTCCTTCCTATCCATTAGATATAGATCAACGGCCTATATTGCAGGATGACAGGCACACCATCATCACCAACTCTGCTTTTTATTGAACTGAGACAAATCTAACATGCGAAGTAAAATAAACACATAGGGTCTATACATACACAAATTATCTTAGGCACTCCAATAGTACGTCCGCTACACATTCACGCATTTCACATCTTTCTACATCTACGGGAACCTATGAAAGGGTTAATGTAAATTGCCTCTCTCTCTCCTCCCCTGATTTTCATCGTGGTGGACCCCTCCCTCCCCCCAATATACAATCAACAGCTCACACGTTTCACATTACGTTAATTACGTAACTGGGATTACGTAGGTGTAGCATTACTCGTCCTAAAAAACCAACTAAGCCAACCTCCCGACATATCACGCGGGAAAAGACTCGGCCGCGCGTTTTAGTCGGGATTACCGGATTACTAGTAGTAGTATCGATGGATCGCGCGAAGCAACAATTTTTTTTGAGGGGGCGAGCACCTAGTTTAAAAGGAAAAAAGGCGGTAAACTCACATCACTCCTGTCGCGGTCGCATTGCACCCCACACACGTTCGGTCCTGCACACGGCTCACGCAAACAGAACGCGCTTCGACTTGCCTCTTCACTGACATGTGGGACTGCACTTGGAGAAACCGACCATGCGCCAAACTCCCCCCGCCCACCTCGCGAAAATCCTCCCCCCCCCCCACACCCAAAAATTCTCCCCAAATCTGATTCAATAGCCCTTCAGCCAACTAGCCAATAATATTCCCCAAACCCAGCTCCCCCCGCCCCCCTCCACTTCATTCGCTCCGCCAAAGCCGCCCTCCCCGCTGTGTCGATACATCGGCGCCGCGGTTCGGCAATCCTCTCGCTCCCACAATACGCTCTCATAGACTGCCGTCCTCTAGCCGTGCCGCCACCTCTGTCAACGTTCTTGTGGAGGCGCGCGGCGGTCAGCGCCGCCACCGCAGGCGGCGTTCATGTGGAGACACACGGCGGTCAGCTTCTCCCACGTTACGTGCATTCTAGACTGAGGCCCCGTTCATGTCGGTGTAGCATTGAATGTTAGCTGATCGACGCTGTTAATCTCACTATTTGCTGAAGTAGTTTACTGTCAATATGCTCTGCTTAAGAAGCTTACTTGCCCTGTTCTGCACTCAATCTGCTTAGCTGAGATGGAATGCCAAGGCCGATTAGTTGCTAAAATATCCTGCCATATATTTATTGTGACGTAGATTGCCATGCTCTAGTAGCGAATCTGTTAGGTGAAATAGCTCTACACCGTTTTATACTCGATGTTTGTTGCTGTAATGGCCTTCGATAGCTCGATGGTTGTGTGCTCGGTCTCATTGACTGCTGAAATAGCCTGCCATAATTTAGCACTCAAATCTGTTTGCTGAATTAGCTTTACATATATTTCGTTACTTAGATCTGCTCGTCCAAATATCTTGCCATAGCTTTAGACATCGACCTATGTATTTTTTTCTGGACTTCATAAAAAAGCATATATGTTTTTCCTGTAATATCTAGTAGAAGAACTAATTTGTATGTCTATCAGATGGACAGGACTTGGATAACTTCTGCTTGAAGATTCTCCGCTGCATATGTCGAGGGGGTTGAAAACTTCATGAACTTTATCAGAGCTGAGTACGGTGGTCCAAAATCATATGTGCTCTGCCGTGTAGCAGTTGTATGAATTCAGTTAGAAGACCCCAGTCAACTGTGCAAAATCATCTACAATTGTATGGGATGTCGGTCGCATATACTAGGTGGGTTCATCATGGTGAAGCTGTGAACGTCAATTTTATTGACTACGTGGAAGCAGCAGATCACCGTCTTGATCTGCCTGATGCTCAGGTGGAAGAGGAGGAGGATGTGGTGGTGGCGGAGCCAGTGAACTTTCAACTGCAGAAGAAAAATGCTTGTGCATTCCGTGAACTTTCAACTGCAGAAGAAAAATGGTGGACCCGCATGTTGGAACAATGCAATGTTGCTGTCACCCCAGGAAATAAGCTGTCAGTATTCTCAGCTATGGTCACCTTTCTTGGTGAAGACATCTCGAGCGGATGACCAACAAATCATTCGATGCGATGTTGGCTGCTTTATAAATCTTTCCCAGATGTATGCGAGCTGCCACACACCTACGATAAAATGAAGAATTTCCTACGTGCAGTTGGAATTGGATATGATATGATCCATGTTTGTAAGAATAATTGTGTTACATTAGGAAGGATTATGCCAACTTAAGTGAATGCCCAAAATGCAAATCATCAAGATGGAAAGATGGCGATGATGTGAAGAGGATTCCTCATAATGTTCTTAGACATTTTCCAATTACACCAAGATTGCAGAGGTTGTTTCTTGATGCTGAAACAAGAGAGGATGTACTGTGGCATTCTAAGAACCAGGAGTACATAGATCAGTATGTATTGAGCCATCCATCTCATGGTAGTGAGTGGAAAAGCTTCCATGATAAACACAAAGAGTTTGCTGCTGTCCCGAGAAACATTAGACAAGGCTTAGCTTCAGATGGATTTAACCCATTTGGCCACCAGAGCGCCACATATAGCATGTTGCCAGTGCTTGTTATCCCTTACAACATGCCTCCAAATGTCTGCACCAAAGAATCAAACTACATGATGGCCTTGCTCATCCCAGTTCCAAAAAGTCATGGAAAGGATTTTCATTTGTTGATGGAGCCTCTTGTGGAGGAACTTCAACAGCTATGGAAGGGTGTTCTCACTCGAGACTTATATAGCAGCCCACCAGCTGATTTCTTTCTGCGTGCTGTTGTAATTTGGTGCATCCATGATTATTCGGCTTTGGGCACTATGTCAGGGCGAACGACACATGGTTACAATGCATGTGTTCGCTGTGACAGGAATCCGCTGTCATACACAATACTTAGCAAGATCTGTTACATTGGACACCGCCGTTTCCTTGCCAAGGACAAGCCGCATCCTAGAAAATACCGAAGACATGTGTTCAATGCAAAGCATGAAAACCGTGATGCGCCAAAGAGGCTCACCACCGATGAGTTGCAAGTGGAATTAGAGAAGGTCAGGCATATTACACCAGGAAACCATCCTGTAATGGTAGCGGGGAAAGGCAGCGTGCCACGGTAGAAGAGAGATTATTGTTTACCCGCAGGTCCACTTTTTGGGACTTGGAGTATTGGAAAGATTTGGATCTGCGGCATAATCTCGATGTGATGCACATCGAGAAAAACATATGTGACAGCATTATCGGCACACTTCTTAACATTGAAGGCAAGACGAAAGATAACTTAAAATCTAGGATTGATTTGACACACCTGGGTATCAGAAAGGATTTGCAGGTGCAAGATGAAGGTAAACCACGGGATATGGCACCAGCTGTATGCGTCTTGGACAAGGTAAAAGAAAAGAATTCTACGAGGTCTGTCACGTGTAAGATTCCCACATGGATTTGCTTCCAACCACGAAAGGAGAGTCGGTGCAGATGGAAACAAGGTACAAGGGTTGAAAACTCATGACTGCCACGTCCTACTTCAAAGGGTTTTACCTGTTATCCTTAGAGGATTGGGCATACGACTTATCTGAAGCGATTGCAGAGTTGGGACAATTCTTGAGGAACTCTGCGATAGAAATATCAGGATAGATGCTTTGGAGCGTCTTAGAGACAAGATACCAACTATCCTATGCGACCTTGAGAAGATATATCCTCCAACCTTCTTTGATGTGATGGTGCATTTGGCTGTTCATCTACCATATGAGGCACTACTTAGAGGTCCAGTATAGTATGGCTGGATGTACCCTATTGAAAGGCGGCTAGGCACTTTCTAAGGCTATGTTAGGAACAGAGCTAGACCCGAGGGTTCCATTGCATAGGCCTACATTGTTACAGAAGTGTTGACATTCTGCTCAAAATACATTGAAACAGTTGATCATCTTAGCAAAGAGGTGGGTGAAGACAATCCCCGGTTCAATGTTTTTGATTATTCTGTTCGAGTTACAGGGAAGAGTCGACAAGAGGACAAACCTAAATATTTCGACAAAATGGTTTGGTATGTGTTGAATAACTGTCCTGAGATACTACCTTATATCAAGTAAGTGCAGTACTACAACTTATATATCGTAATCTACTAAACTTGCAGCACATTCGTATATATTTAGACGTTTGACACGATCACTATGTTGTGCAGCATCTACAAAGAGGAGTTACTGCCGCAAAATCCAAGAAACATT
Source organism: Aegilops bicornis (assembly GCA_021605145.1). Lineage (NCBI taxonomy): Eukaryota > Viridiplantae > Streptophyta > Magnoliopsida > Poales > Poaceae > Aegilops > Aegilops bicornis. The sequence continues at coordinate 850,819,105 of CM038675.1, read as the reverse complement.
GACAAACTGGTTATGGCAGGATTTGCGAAATGGTTCAAGAACCATGTAAGCTTTTGAAGTGCACTGTCAGTTTTTTTAATATATTGAGTACATAAGATGATCAGCTTGTCTATTTTCTAACCAAGGTTAAGAAGATGCGGGAGGATGGGCAGGCAGTTGATGATGCCCTTTACTCACTAGCAATGGGCCCTGATACTCGGGTAATACATTATGAATCTTGCGTTGTTGGAGATGTGCGCTACAACACCCTTGCACGAGATGAAGGCAAGAAGACACAAAACAATGCCATCATGAGCACGGATACGTATGACAAAGAGACAACTGAAATGTATGCTAACATAACAAACATTGTTCAATTGCAGTATATCTCCAGTTTCGAGGATCATCGGTGTGTGGTTCTGTTGTGTTGTCATTGGTATAACCTGTTTTCCAGGATCGCAAAACCCAGAGCTGATGATTATTTCAAATCCATCAATGTCAAGGCGGCGTACCAGACCAACGAGCCTTTTATTTTGGCAAATCAAGCAACACAGATATTTTTCTTGGAAGACACATTTGCTCGTAGCGATGACTGGAGAGTAGTGCAAAGGTTTGAGCAGAGGAATTCGTTTAATGAAGTTGCACCAACAAGATGATGCTTACACTTCTCCTGATGTACAACATAACACAGGTGTTCCTAATATCTTTGAGAACCATCACGTCAATGACGCCGGCGAAAAGATTGCATGTCGTGCTGTGGACATACAAGAGTTGATCAAGAAGAAGCCAATGTTCGAGGACGTTGAGGACGAAGAAGAAGATGACATCTTGGGGAATTATGATTCAGACTGATACACATGCCGAAGATGTTGACGCTGCTGCTGCGGATGATGATTACATTGCTTTTGTCGTATTTGCTTGTCAGAAGACGTTTTTTTTATATACTATGTGAAATTGTGTTTGCTATGACAACTGAAACCTGATAAACATGTTGTTTAGTATTTTGCTGTGAGAAGATCACTTGTTATGTATGCTGATTTGTTTTTGGTGATTGTATGACAACTAAAACATAATGACATTGTTGTGTAGTTGTACTCATATTTGGCTGTGAAACTTGAATTTGATGACATAGTTTGCTGTTGGACTACAATTTGCTCGACTTCGTCGAATGAGAACAAAGCTGACCCGACAGGGCCTCTGCTATTTATTTATTTATATGAGCAAAAGGGGATACCCCCTGATTTCCGTTAATAGAAATCATTAGATGTTCACAACACTACGCCCAGCCTGCTACACAGGTTTCATTCATTACTAGTTTTAGCAAAGTGCTCATGTCGTAGCCACTGAATACATCACGAGTGCTACATACACTGCAAATAAAGAGACAATCATCCTATAGAGCACATCGATTTTGCCCATTATCTTCACAAGCTCTTTCATCTCCTCATTGCTGTCAAGGCCGTTCAGCAGCTGTTGCTTGGCCATGATCAGAGGAACTGCATCTTTAACCTTCTGCTCTGCATCTTCCTCTTTTGCCGTTCCTTCAGTTACTTGTCCAACACCCCAACCTGCTGGTATTGGGATTCCTCGGCTAACCAAATAATCAGCGTAGTTGCATTCCCCCACATCAGCAACTTCCCAGAAATACAAATCACACGAATCTTCCCTTTTCTGCACGAATCAAATTGGAAGACCATCAACCGAACTATTAAAAAAATCAGCAACGAAAAGCAGCAGAACAACACTTAAACATATTATTACCCCATGATTCGCGCATTTGTAGAAGACTCGACCAGGGTTGCGGATTGTGGTTGAGACGCGACGGATGACTCTGTGTGATTTGCAGCAGTGGCACCACACCAACGGCAGCGGGTTGCGATGAGCAATCGGTTGCGGTGCGCGTGCTGGTGGGGGTGTGATGAGACCCACAGGTGATGGTACGGGTGGCGACTTGGCGCATATCTGGTTGTTGCCTGCTGAGGAGCAGTTGGACGAGCAGCCAGCGGACATGGTTGCTGCGGCTAGAGCTTCTGATGGTAGGCAGAGTAAGTAGAGAAGAGGAGAAGCGAACGTTGGATATGTCAGTCTCATTACTTGCAGAGTAGCATAGCACCATATATAGAATATAGTCATAGTCTATGTTTGGGTTCGAACTAGCTACAGGAGCACGTCTTTCTTTTTTCTAAAACTCGGCAACGTCTCTCTACTGGTACACTAGCTTGTTCTGTACGCCTTCCCAAGTCTTTGATTTTTCTTTCCCTTTTTTTTGCGAGGAAGGAAGGAGGACAAAATTGAGAGTTCCTCGGACTTGAACCCAAGACCTCTCGGTTGAAAACGAAGGGTGCTAGTCACTTATGTGGCGAACGTTCCCTGTGAGGAGGATGGCAGACGATCGCATTTTCCTCGCAGTTTTCTTCCTATATATAAAAAAGTATGCTACTTGGTGTCCGCTTAGTCAAAAAACGATTGTGCCAACCTTGATCGTTGGATTGACATTCAACGTCTGTCGCGTTTCTTCAGTCTCTTTTTCCTCGAGCCGCCAAAGCCAAACCAGCGCCAGCGGGACCGCTGCTCCGCCTCCTGTGGCTGGCTGTGATCTTCCAGTTCCTGCTCGTTCCGTCGAGGCCTCACCATCCTCCTCCGCCTTGGTTCGCTCGCCGCGGCGCCGCCCTCCGGTGTTGGCAACATGGTCAACAACTGAGAGGAATAAGGAGATGATTGTACATGGTGAGGATGACAGTAGGGACCCAGCAGCGCGCGTAGTAATTTTGTTTTTTCGGGATGGAGAAGGGTATCAACTGGGTTGTGCAGGACCCGTGGCCCGTCTAGCCCAGGCTTTTATTTCATATGTTTAGCACATGACCAGCCCAGTTTGTTTTTTCCTTTCTGAAAAATGGCTAGCCAGCTATTTTGTTTTTTGCAGAATAACCAACATAGGCCTACTTGCTTTTCTACGCCCTGCTGGGCCGGAAATCTTTCAAGACGAGGAGGGATGCATTTTGCCCAAAAAATGGGCTATAAGTAATAAGAAATGGGCTATAAGTAATAAGACATGGGCTATAAGTAATAGTAAATGGGTTGTAAAATGAAAAATATATAGCAAACAGGCAATTAGTTCCAAAATATTGTTTTCTTTCGGATTTTGATATTTTAAATTTCATTGTTTTTATGCGGGTAAAATTTCATTGAATTTAAATTAAGGTATATTTAGATTTAAAATTAATTTGAATCTGGCTAGAAATTTCGGGCTGTATGCTGTTTGGGACAGATTTGGAGGCTGACTTGTGGGTTTACTAGGTTGACGTGTACTTTGGTTTTGTCAACTTAGTCCACAAAAGATTCTACCAGCAGTGACTGTTGGATGTTAATCCAACGGCCGTGCTGCTTCTTCAATATCTAATCTTCTTGCTCCAGCCGCCCAAACCAGCTCCGGTGGGACTGCCTGCTCCGGCCTCCCGTGGCCGGTTGTGCTGCCACACCGCCCCACGCTGGCTAGGCCATTCCTCTACTCACCCACACCTCCTGTTATTTTCCGGCGACAGCAGCCGGACTAGTAAACCCTCGTACTCCCCAACGCGTGGGCAACCATTGCCGAGTCTTCCCCGGCTCCGTGTCGTTCCCTTCCTAGGCCTCGCCGTCGTCCACCGCCATGGTGCTCTCGGCGCAACCTGGACAACGTGGTCAACGAACGACATCCATCGGCCGTGGACTGTACGCGCAAAATAATGATTCCTCCACCTGACAGCTGGGACCCACCAAAAGGGCCTCTGTATTTCGCGAAAAAAACGTTCCCCCCGCTGACATGTCGGACCCACCAACTATATCTTCGCACGCAAGGAAGTGCCTCCTTATTACGCACAAAAAAATGAATACCCCCTGCTAGCTGGGACCCACCATAGTGGGAGGATGAGTTGTGGGCCAACTAATTTGATGGGGACGGAGGGCTTTGTCAACTTAGTCAATATGAACGATTCTAGCTCAAGTGACCGTACGATGTCCATCCAACGGCCGTAGTGCTTCTTCAACCTCTGGTCTTCTTGCTCCAGCCGCCCAAAGCAGCGCCGGTCGTGCCGCATGCTCCTGCCTCCCGTGGCCGGCTGTGCTGCCGCGGAGGCCTCACCGCCCCCTACTATTCCCACCGCTGGCCAGGCCCTGCGGCGACGGCAGCCTCACACCGCAGCCGAACCAGTGAACCCTCGTACTCCTCTCCGCGGGCTTCGCTGCAGCGTCTTCCCGGCTCGCGTCGTCCCTTCCTAGGCCTCGCCGTCGTCCACCGCCGTGGTGCTCTCGGCGCGGCCTGGTCAACGTGGTCAAGGAACGACTTCCATCGGACATGGACTGTACGTGGAGAGGCTGACAACTGGGTCCACGGCCGCAGCAAGGAAGTGCCTCCTTATTACGCGGAAAATAATGATTCCTCCACCTGAGAGTTGGGACCCACCGGACGGGCCACTGTATTTCAGGGAAAAAACGTTTCCCCCTGACAGCTGGGACCCACAAGCTTTATCTTCGCATGCAAGGAAGTGCGTCCGGGCAAAAAAAAATGATTCACCCCCCTGACTGCTGGGACCCACCAGCTACACCTTCGCACACAAGGAAGTGCGTCCGGGCAAAAAAACAAATTCGCCCACAGACTGCTGGGACCCACCGGCTACATCTTCGCACGCAAGGAAGTGTGTCCGGGCAAAAAAAGAGGGATTCGCCCCCTGACTGCTGGGACCCACCAGCTACATTTTCGCATGCAAGGAAGTGCCTGACAGTCGGGACCCACCTGGTCGAAGCATATGTAGCGTTGTCATTCTGGTCGCGAACGTGTAAGTACATATATACTGGTGGATGTAGCGGCGCGCACGTGTCGTAGTAGAGGCGCGCACGTAGCATGTACACGTAAATACAGCGGCCAGGGTGCAAGAAAGAAAATACGGCCACGTATGTGTACATCTGGCGGGTCTCGAACGCCTACTCGCGCATACGTACGGCGAGGGCTCGTGTACATGGCTGGGTCGGAACGGAGAAATAACGTCGTCGTGTTCATGGGGAGGCAATGGAATGCGTCGTGTTCATGGGGAGGCAACGGAATGCGTTGTGTTCATCGGGAGGCAACGGAACGCGTGGGAGCCAACCGGCTAGGTCGGAATGGAATGCGTGGTCGTGTTCATCGGGAGGGCTTGGACGGAACAGGCGATGGAAACAAGGCCTGGCGTACCGCTGAACGGAGGAAACAGCCTTGTGTTCGACCGGCCACGTTCGAAACAGGATCCTGTTCATCGGGAGGGTCCGGCGTCTGCGCCGCGGAGGAAACGGACCTCCTACGGTCGAAACGGGGGTCCTGTTGATCGGGAGGGGTGTGGCGTACCGCAAAACGGACGAAACGGACCTCCTACGGTCGAAACGGGGGTCCTGTTGATCGGGAGGGGTCTGGCGTACCGCAAAACGGAAGAAACGGACGTCCTACGGTCGAAACGGGGGTCCTATTTATCGGGAGGGGTGTGGCGTACCGCAAAATGGTACTCCACGGGATACTGTTCATCTCCACCGTCGACCTCCTCCAGCCTCCACGGGCTCCTGTTCATCCAGCCTCCACTGCGCGCTACTCCACCGGCTACTGTTCAACCACCCCTCCACCATCTACTGTTCATCCAGCCATCCACCGTCCACTGTTCATCCAGCCCTAAACACCATGGGGTCCTATTCAACCACCCCTCCACGGGCACCCCTCCACCATCTACTGTTCATCCAGCCCTCCACACCACGGGGTCCTGTTCATCTAGAGGCAACGCCACCGCTCACTGTTCATCCAACCCCCCGCAACGCCCACTGTTCATCGCAGGCAGCATCGATCGGCTTGATTAGCAGGATGGCGATGGAATCGCTCGATCGGGTTCAGTTAACAGCCATCGATCGATCGCTCGGGTTCAGTAACGCGTAGCATGTAGTGCAATCGATCGGGTTCAGTTAGAGCCCAACACCTCGCTCGGGTTCAGTTACCGCCAACGCCTCGCACACACGCGCGTACGTGTAGAAGAGAAACGCGCATCGCTCGGCCCCCGACCTCCCACCGTAACCGGCAACTCCCCGAAATTTTCCTCGCCCTCGTTTCTACAACGATTTTTTCTGTCATGGACGGCCCAAAGAATGTCATGCAGCTGCGTCTCCGGCCCGCCAGGACGAAAATCCCATTTTCTGTCATGATTTTTTGTCATAGAAGTAGGAGCCCACCACATCTATGATGATACCGGGTTTTATCACAATTATCGTCATAGAAGTGTCATATGTATGACAGAAAAAAAATTTGTTCGGCCCAAAATGTCATGGATGTGTCTTTTTTTGTAGTGGAATGAAGGATGGTGAAGGTGCCGCTGAAATGTACTCTAGGCTTGCTCTCATCACAAATGAGATTGCCGGCTTAGGAAGCGAAGAGATGACCGACAAATTCATCATCAGGAAGATCCTAAGAGCCTTGGATGGAAAATATGATACCGTGTGCACGTTGATCCAAATGATGCCCAATTACAAAGATCTCAAGAAAACGGAAGTCATTGGAAGATTTTTTGCTCATGAGATGTCACTCAAGGATAAGGAGGAGCTCCACAACAAGTCAAGTGGTGCTTACAAAGCCTCATGAAAAGCTCCCACATCATGAAGTGAGAAACAAACCTTCAATGAAGAATTGAGCCCAATGGTGAAGAACTTCAACAAGTTCTACAAGATTAGAAGCAAGGAAAGAAGTTCCAAGTCAAGGTCCTACAATGACAAAAGATCTTCTAGTCGTGAGCGAAATTGCTACAATTGTGGAAGACCCAGACACTATTCCAATGAGTGTACGACACCCTAAAAAAGAAGAGAAGAATTTCCAAAGAGAAGAAGTAGAAGAGAAGAATTAACACCAAGAGAGAGGAGGAGTAGAGATGATCGTCATGAACGAAGAACATCCCGGAAAAGCAAGGATTCGGAAAGGAAGGATAAGTCATCAAGGAGCTACACAAAACGAAGATATCAAGATCATGTTGGTGAATGGGTGTCCGGCTCCAACTCCGACCATCACTCCGAGAGAAGCTATCACTCCGACTCAGAACATACTCAAGATGAAGGTGTTGCCGGTCTAGCACTTGTGTCAACCAACTCCTACGACATATTTTATTCACCAAATGAAGGCTTGGAAGATGCTTCATGGCTAAAGGCCCAAAGTATCACACCCCGAGTATGTTGATTTAAATTGTGATGAAGATGACTTGTTAGGTGATGATGATTAACTTCTTGACAACTCTAGTGATGAATACTATGATGAAACGTCTATTAATCATGCTAATCAAGATAAAACGAATGACAATGATAAGGAGAAGATTGATCTCCTAACTAAAGAACTAAACACTCTTAAGTTAGATCATGAAACTATCTTAGGAGATCATCGAGAACTTTTAAGGACTCATGAGAAGTTACGCTTTGAAAAGCTCAACCTTGAGCCAGAACATGAGTTTTTAAAAGCAATCAATGACGAAATCCGCAAGAAAAGTTCTTCTTACATTGCCAAGCGTTCACTCTTATCTACTTACATGCCTCAAGTCAAGTCTAGTAACAAGAACAAGAAAGATTCTTCCTCTTGTAGTAACAATAATCATGCTAAATCCAATGTTGTTGCTTCTAGTAGTTCTCTTGATTCCACTAATGATTCTCTTAGCCAAGTTACACTTGAGCAAGAAAATAGCTTATTGAAGGGAATTATAGAGAAAGGTGTTTACAAGAGCCTTGCTGGGAGTACGCAATTCGAGGAAATTGTACGCAAGCAAGGAAGACACCGGAAGAACCAAGTTGTTGGTTTTGAACGATTCAATGCCAATGGAGTTGAGTGGGAAGAAGATCAATACCCTAAGACGAAGTTTGTTCCTCAATAAGAGAAGTATGATCCTACTTCTTTCAAAGGGACACAAGCTCAAGATGATCTTCCACCAGAAGACCACAAGCAAAAAGGCAAGGATAAGCTTCAGGAGGAGAATGATGCATTTGAAGAAGCTCCTAAGGCCTTGGTCAAGTGGGTTCCCAAGACTTCATCAAGTAGAACTACAACTCCAAGGATTCCCATCAAGATGATGTGGATCCCGAAGAAGAAGAACTAGAAGAGTTCTTGAGGGTGACTCCGCCAACATATTTCACTCTTATCATTTTGGCAAGGACAAGTGCAATCAACTTCCACATCTTGCACTAGTTCAAGGAGTCATAACCCCTCTTGTTGGTAAGACAAGGGACAAGTTAACCTAATGCTTTCATAGACATCATCTTGTGTGTGTGCATCACTCTATGTCTATGCATATCCTTGTTTGTTCCTTGTGGGACTAACCCGTGTAGGTATTCAAAGTGCAACTCACTCCAATGGATTGCTCCAAATGATCTACATCTACATTGAGCATCCACATGTTCAATATCTACATGAAGTCATCATCGACAAAACCCAAGGTAGTTTATCCCTCTTAGGGGGGATCTCACATCTAGGGGGAGCTTTACAAAAATAATTCAGCCAAAGCAACTCTAATGATGTGAACACAACAATGCTTTATGTAAAAGTGGTAACCCCACTTGTGCTTAAACGATGAGTATGACCTATGATCAAATGTTCTCATTTGACTCCTAAGTCAATATACTCATATATAGATGACCTAGTCATTGCCAATTGCTTGATAGATGCTAGAAATGTTTGTGCATGCTTTGCCACATATTTCATTTGCCATTTTATTGTGTGAGCATGTTGGTTGCATAATTTACTCATTCGAGGACATCCACCTGTAGCTTTGTTTGTTTGGTTTCTTTTTATTTTGCCAAATGGATGGACAAGAATGCCTAAGAACCTTCTCTAGCTATCTATGATCTTCTTGTCTCAAACTCTATTCATGCTATATCACAAAGTCTGATCAAGTCAGATTCGAACCACTCTGTGTGAGGAGCACTCGGAGTCCCCGATTCGTCATAGACTTAAACTTCCAAAACCTCTTTGTGCGTTTCGGTCTGACCGGTTCATCAATTTCCGTCATACCGAGATCACTAAGTTGATCTAGGTTTTCAATCTCGGTGCAACCGATTGGAACTTTTCGGTCACACCGAGTTGCTGTAACTGCTTGCAGTAATGCATCTCGGTGCCACCGAGTTATTCCACTCGGTCACACCGACAGGGTCAATCCATATATATCCCCGGGCCAAAATTTGGATTTTTTTTCGAAACTCTTCGCCCGCGCACAGCCTCCTCTGCCTCTTCGAGTCTCTGGATCGTCCTCCTCGTCCCCAACAACCTCCAGCCGTTGGTCTCCGCCGCCGTCAACGGGAATGGTCTCCGCCTTTGTTGCTGTAGCAAATCCATCGCCGCATTAGGGTATGGATTTGAACTTTGTGCTATTGCTAACTCTGATTCCTAGCACATTGCATTGCCACGAATCTTGCCACGTTTGAAATCACTCTATCCAGTGAAATCACCCGTAGATTAGTTTTGGATTAAAAATTAGGGTTAGGTTTCGGCCGAACTCATCTCAGACCGACCGAGTTGTAGAAGTTGGTGTCACCAATTTGGCTCTGTCCAGTGCACATGTGATTTTTGGTCTGACCGAGAATTGCAAATTGGTGTGACCGAGTTCAATTCTTTGTGAAACCCTAGCAGTCTCGGGGCCACCGAACTGTGACTCGGTCTGACCGAGTTCACTAGTTTAGGTTCCAAAAGCTGCTTCGGTATCACCGAGTTTACAAATCGGTAGCTCCGAAATGCTTTCTGTGGAAAGCTAAAACTAAGTTTTTGACTCAAAGTTTTGCAAAAAAACCTCTTTGCTTTGTGAAGCTCATCTACTCTACCTTATCTACATCTATTCACAGGGTCTGTTGTCAGAGTTTGCATCATGTCAGATCAGAGTGATAGTCAGAACAAGTCTGAGGAGCAAGTTCACATGAGTGAGGGAACTAGTCCCTCTAGCAGCTATTATGAGGGTAGCAGGGGCACACCCAGCAATTTGCCCAAGGCAGCCACGGAAGGATGCAGGTCTGAGACTCTGGAGACAGACTGATCCCTATGCTGTCAGAAGAAGAAGAACTGATGTGGACTACAGGTTCCACACTAAAGAACAGCAGGATTTTTATGAGACAGTGTTGCTTGACAAGAAGCCCATAGTATGTGACATGATATGGGTTGACTGGGATTGTATCAAGAAGAATGAAGAGCATTATTCAGGAATTTATGACAGTTTCAAGTCTTCTGGAGTAGATGACTTTGTTGGCCAGAAGCTCACCAAATGGAATGATGAGCTCATTATGCAGTTTTACTCCACAGCTCACTTCTACCCAGATGGGAAGATAGTATGGATGTCAGAGGGTACTATGTACCAATCCACTGTTGAGGAATGGTCTGAATTGATAAATGCTCCAAAAGAGAATGAGGATGACTTGGATGTCTATGCCAAGAAGAAGAAAGACCACAACTCCATGGCTACCATGTACAAAGAGATCACATATGCTGCTCTAGAGACACATAAGTTTGGATCTGTACATTATCTGTTGTCCGGATTGCCTACTATCAACTGGATCTTAAGGCACACTTTGCTGCCCAAGTCAGGTGATCACAAGATGATCAGAGGCCATGCAATCAACTTGCTACATATATTTGATGTGTCTCAGAAATTCAAAGTCATGAGCCTAATTGTGGAAACAATCAAAATGACTGTTGTTGATCAGAAGAGGAGTTCTGGGTATGCCCCACACATTCAGGAGCTTATAAACTCCAAGATGGGCACTGGCACATATCTTTTGGACAAGGAGCACCTGCCCATCTATCCTGATTTCGAGGACAACACCATTGTGATGGATGAAAATGAACCATCATTTGTGCAAGCACAAGAGAAGAAGGAGAAGGCAAGGGCTGAGAAGGCTGCAAAGATGCCAACTGTTGAAGAGGCATCTCAGATTTTCTTGAAGAGCAAGCAAGATCAGCTTGGCTACTTGATTGCCTCCACCTTGAGGATTGAGAATGGTTTGTCCACCCTGACTCAAAACCAGGAGAGCTTGGAGAGAATCATAGAGCAGAAGTTCTATGATCTTGATGTGAATGTCACTGAGGTCCAATCAGTTGTTGAGCAACTTCACGAGGAAGTGGAGGAGAAGAAGGGCAAGCCTACTAAAGATGTATTTGCTAGAGTGCCCAGAGGACAGAGATCTGCTGCAGTGCCTGTTCCAGACACCAGAGCCACATCATCGGCACCAGCAACAGCTTCAGTGCCTCCAGCTTCAGCACCCACTCCACCAGCTCCAGCTTCATCGATTGATGCTTTCGTCCTTGGAGTCATATCTACACCACCACATGAAGCTCAAGCCTGAGAGTCGTTTAGCACTATGCATTTTCTATGAACTTTTTGGTAACTTGTTGCCAAAGGGGGAGAAAAATGTATAGATCATAGGCTTCGAGAGAGAGTGTTGCTTTTCTCTCTTGTTTCTTTAGGTGGTTGAACTTCGTTATTTGTGTGCTTGATACAATATGCCTTTTGTGAGATACTTTGATGATCATGTGTTTGATCATATGCTATGCTACATTAATGCTTGTTGGATGATATTATTTCTTATATTCTCATATGATCATTCACTTTGCTTGGTGATTAGTGCGTGTGTTTAATTGTTATCATTTTGAGCGCTCCACCAAGATGTATGTGACATGGAAGAGTAACCCATGATCCTAACTCATTGTGCATTTGCAGTCCAAAGAAATTTTTTAATTAATGCACAAATTTAGGGGGAGCTCTTACTTTTGACATACTTCTCAAAGCGACGATGTTTTTCAATCTTATTATCATTTGTCGAAGCTTTGATCTATATGTTGTCATCAATTACCAATAAGGGGGAGATTGAAAGTGCAACTATCCCTGGGTGGTTTTGGTAATTCCTAACAACATATAGCTCATTGAGCTAATTCCACTTCAAGATAAATATTTCAGGAAAAGCTCAATCATTGGCATGGCATGGATGAGAAAAGTGGATCCCTCCAAATGCTATGGACAAAAGGATTCGCTCAAGATCAAAGCACAAGACTTTACATTTTCTATTTTAGTGATCCAAGATCACATTGAGTATATAGGAAAAGCCAATACTATCAAGGAGGGATGAGGTGTTGCTTAATGGCTCTCTTGCTCAAAATGCTTAGTGATATGCTCCAAATCCCTCAACTACTTTCTCACATCCACATATGACCTAAACCAAAAGTCCAACTCGGCCCCACAGATTCTTTCTATCCGGCGCCACCGAGTTCAAATGTCATAGCCACTGCCACAAACACTAGGCAAATCGGTCTCACCAATAGGGATCTCGTTCTCACCGAGATGGGATTGTAATCTCTTTGTTTCCCTTCGTAACGTTTCAGTCCAACCGAGATGGGCGACCGGTCCCACCGAGACTGCAATGCAAACTCTCGGTTTCCCTTTCGTAACATTTCGGTCTCACCGAGATGAGTGAATCGGTCGCACCGAGTTTGCCTGACCAACTCTCTGGTTAGCTTATTACCAAAATCGGTCTCACCGAGTTTGTATAATCGGTCTCAGCGAGATTACGTTATGCCCTAACCCTAACCATATCGTTCCTATCGAGTTGCATGTCCGTCCCACCGAAAATCCTAACGGTCACATTGTTTGCTAAATCGGTCCGACTGAGTTTGACGATTCGGTCCCACTGAGATTGGCAAGTTGTGTGTAACGGTTAGAATTTGTGTGGAGGCTATATATACCCCTCCACCCACTCTTCATTCGTGGAGAGAGCCATCAGAACGTACCTACACTTCCAACTTACATTTTCTGAGAGCGAACCACCTACACTTGCGTTGAGGTCAAGATATTCCATTACTACCATATGAATCTTGATCTCTAGCCTTCCCCAAGTTGCTTTCCACTCAAATCTTCTTTCCACCAAATTCAAATCATGTGATAGAGAGTTGAGTGTTGGGGAGACTATCATTTGAAGCACAAGAGCAAGGAGTTCATCATCAACACACCAGTTGTTACTTCTTGGAGAGTGGTGTCTCCTAAATTGGCTAGGTGTCACTTGGGAGCCTCCGACAAGAGTGTGGAGTTGAACCAAGGAGTTTGTAAGGGTAAGGAGATCGCCTACTTCGTGAAGATCTACCTTAGTGTGGCAAGTCCTTCGTGGGCGACGGCCATGGTGGGATGGACAAGGTAGCTTCTTCGTCGACCCTTCGTGGGTGGAGCCCTCCGTGGACTCACGCAGCCATTACCCTTCATGGGTTGAAGTCTCCATCAACGTGGATGCATGTACGATAGCACCACCTATCAGAACCACGGCTCAAAAATCTCTGTGTCTCCAAATTGCATTTGCACACTCCAAACCCTTCCCTTTACATTCTTGGAAGTTGAATGCTTTACTTTCCGCTGCTCATATACTCTTTGCATGCTTGCTTGAACCGTGTTAAGATTGCTTGACTTGTGCTAAGTTGCTAAAATCTGCCAAGAACTAAAATTGGGAAAAGGAAATATTTTTATTTGGTCAAGTAGTCTAATCACCCCCCCCCTCTAGACATACTTTTGATCCTACAGAGATCAGTATAGTGGAACTGACATGGTGTTGAGGGCACCGGGGCAGTTGGCTGCTGTGTAGAGGAAAGTGTCATAACGAGCGAGCTTGAAGCCGGGCTGCAACAGATCATTTCCCCACGGAGTAATCACCCTACCGAAGAAACAAATTCCAACAAAGCCTTTGAAAACACAAAATCCAACAAAATATTAGAGGATAGGGACAGGGGAGTAAAGTGGAACCTGGAAACTTTGGTCTCTTTCCAATCTTCTTGAAAATAAGAAATTGCTAATTGTATCTAGTTTTATCGGTGTTTATTCTTTGACCACTAATGATATTAAAACATGCGCAGTTGCAGAAATAGGACCATCAAAGAGTGCCAACAAGGTGTCTCGATAGTTTGTGTTTATTTATCCAATAGTAGAAAAAGGGCCTATAGTCCCGGTTGGTGAGGGCCTTTAGTCCCTGTTCATGAACCGGGACTAAAGGGTCGGTACTAATGCCCTGACCCTTTAGTCCCGGTTCAATCCAGAACCGGGACAGATGGGCCTCCACGTGGCCTGTCCGTGAGCCCAGGCGGGGAGGGCCTTTGGTCCCGGTTGGTGCCACCAACCGGGACCAATAAACATCCACGTCAACATTTCTATGGCTGTGGTTTTGTTTTTTTTGAAAGGGGAGGGTTTGGGGGGTTTTGGGGGTTAATTTAGGTGTTTCATATATTGTGCTATAGCTAGCTAATTAATAGAGAAAAGTGTCCTCTCTTTTGTCCGTGCTTGGTTGACGCTACGTACTATACATACGTATAGAGAGGACTAGCTAGACATGCTAGCTAGCTAGTAATTAAGCAAACAAAAGATCGTCATGAACATATATGCAAACAGAGAGAAGTGATATTGACCACCTCTCCTTCTCCGAGAGATTGGTCGAACAACAAGTTCTCGTATATCTATCCGACACTACCGGCTACATATATACAATAATTATCTTTTACAAATATATAATCTCCTAACATACAGACGCGTGGTCCACATAGTATTCTCCGTCTTCAGCGATCACGTGGTCAAGAAAGAATGCCGCCAATTCCTCTTGAATTGCTGCATGCGATCTGGTGCTAGGAGTTCATCCCGCATCCGAAACATCTAATTTTAAGAAAGGGTCTATATATATATATATATATATATATATATATATATATATATATATATTTGAATGAATGAAAATCAACACAAATGATGGTAATTATCTATAATTGTGAATATTTTTATTTACGCACTTAATATTGTTTGTCGGAGTAGCCCCGCTTTCAGGTCGTGTGGCGGATGGACTGCATAAGCGTAGTATCCACAGAAATCATTCCCTTGTTCCTGCCACAACCACTTTACAAGAAATAGAGGTCAATCAAACTGATAATTAGCAAGCATGCTAAATGGTATTGATGAAACTAGCGCTTGAATCACTAGGAGATGCGTGGAATATGCTACTATATAGTACTTACTGGTGTCTAAATTCCAGCTTCTTCGGCAGTCCCGGAGCTTTTTTGGTGAATTTTCTGCAAGCCCTGCCATACAAAGAAAACAATTACTTGATATCAGAAATGAACAAAGTTGCTGATATGGTGGATAATGATCGATTTAACTTACTTCTCGAGCATTTCAGTCATGTCCGCATACTCCTTGGGATCTATTAAGCTTGGAGTCTAAGACAGTTACTACTCCCTTCTCAAGCTTAATCTCTAGGAGAATATAGTGGTAGCTGCGCACATGCATAACTCATCAATATTACATTACTATAACCTGGACTAATAAGGAAACCGAATATGCCACAAGACAGTAACACTCACTTGAAGTTGTAACGAAAGAGTATTATATCTTTGTGTTCATTTATTACCAACGATTGTAGCAAGTTGGCCTCGGTATTTTCTTTGCGAAATTCAACCTCAGTTTTATCTATGAGATATGTGTTAATGAACCCAATATCACCCACTTGTCTTTTCTTCAATTCGGCGATCTTCAATCTGCATAATATAGCGAGGATAATTATAAATACATGCAATGAAAGGGCTGAGTTATATAGAGAGACTTAATGACAGAAGTAGTACTACTTACAGACAGTAGCAGGTGACCGTTGCTCTATCGAGGGCCAATTGATTGAAAAACTGATAGAACTCCTCAAATGGAATAGGCAACAGTTCAATTCCAACGAGGTCATGCTCCTTTTTAACTCTCACATACAAAGTACTCCTCCCCTCAGACTCTTTGCAGGTTTTCATGTACCAATCATGCAATCTTCGCATCATCTTTGATAGAGAACTTTCAACTTTGACGAGAGGCTTCCCGTTCTTGTATCTTTGTATCTGCACCTCCAAGATATCATAATATACATCGTCGGGCAGGTAATCTGCAGGATTGCCATAACCGGGCACCATCCTCGGATCGACGATGTCGCTAGCAGGCACCTTGAGCGGGGGGCACGATTGCTTCGCTTGTTCGCCGAGCTGGGCAATTTGTTTCCCAGCTCGTCATTCTTTCATCCTTTGATCACTGACAGTACTTCCCGACCTCTCCGCTTCGGCAAATGCCTTTCCAATAATGCGCTCATAGTTGCCTTTCGGCGGAGACTTGGGTGGTTTTGTCAGGGCAGCCAGAGTGCGCTTCGCTTTCACCGGATCTACCTTCTCCTCCGGAGGTGGATGTCTCTTTGCTTTCAACCCTTGAAACCAGTCATCCACTTCGGTCTGCGTGATCTTCGCGTTTTCCTCCTCGCTCCTCTCGTACGGTAACTTCTCTGGAGTCTTCAGAGAAGGACCGAATCTGTATCTCCTCCCGCGTTTGGTTGTACTGCTAGACGCCGGCAGAGCAGACAGAGCGGATGTCTTCTTTCCTTGCTTACGAGGCGGAGGAGAAGGACTACGACGCGCCCTTGCTGATGAGGCGGAGAAGGAGGAGGCTGGCTGCTCGGGCGCGCCGGCGCAGGCGGAGAAGAAGGTGGAGTGCCGCCACGCGCCGGAGAAGGAGCCGGCCGAGTGCCTTGATCGTCACTCGCCGGAGGAGGAGGCGGTGGAGGAGGCGGAGTGCCCTGACTCGCCGGAGGAGGAGGAGGAGGCGGAGGCGTCCAGTTCGGAAGGTTGATGAGATCCCTCCGTTATTTCCTCGACCATCACCTTAGCATATCCTTCTGGAATCGGCCGACAGTGAAAATTTGAGTCGGGTTTAGTAGGATAAACGGAGCCAACAGCTGCCTTGACCTTCAGATTGCTCCATTGCGCCATAAGGTGGCAATTTTCAGCATCCGTGATAGCATCCACGGGATAGCTAGCATCCGTGGCAATTTAAATGTAAGATGCGACCAGCCAAGAGTCCATACGTACTACAATTGGTAGGAAACGTGCCATGTATATACCTGCCTATTATTAAAAAGTCCCAGCCTTCTTATAAAAAACTAAATCAGGTAAAAAAAGAGTACTCACGTCATGAATATCACGCCATGTTCAACTACGTCGAAGATCCCATAAATCAGGTGCCTTCACCCTTTTGAAAAAAGAAAAAAAAAGGTATGTACAAAACATGTGCCTTTTGCTCAAGCTAAAAAAAATGAGCAATACACCCCAGTTTCCAAGTATACGGAGCCCACGTGCACGTCCGCTTGATTAAAGAAAAAAATATGGAGTCCAGATGCCTCACATAAAAAATAAAAGCCTATGTCTGATTCAATATTTTTTTAATGCTCACGTACAAAAAGAAGAACTATTTTTTTCTTTTTGCGGATACAAATAGAAGGATGTGCATAAGTCTCTCTAAATTGACTCATAAAATCACCTATTTGTGACGCAAAAACTAAAATATGAATAAATTGCCACGCATAAAAAAATATAAATGTACTTAAACCATAAGGAAAATAATAGAACGTGTATCAATGATTTTTGTATGGTGGTTGGAATATCATTCTTTTTGTGCTAGGGGTTGGAAAAGAAGATCGTCATGTATTTCAAACAGGGACATCAACCAGATTCATTAAGATTTAAATTTTTAGAGGGCAAAATATATTTAAGTATTTTATGAGATACTCTATCATTTAATTTGATGTAAGATAGATATATTATAAATTACAGACTGAAATAAATCCTATTTTCTACCAGTCTTCATATGTCACATGTTGAAACTTTACCTCAAACAAGAAGGCTCTATGAGTATCCAATGTGAAGGGAGAAAGAAAATTTTCTTGAATAAGGTTTATACATATATATGGGTGATTATGATTATGCACATAAATTTAAAGTGCCCAACAAGAGAACAGCTAGGATATTAGAAATACATTTCTAACCATTGAAGTTCACATCCACAAATAGTCCACTCAAGTACCAATTGAAGAAATATGGATATCTCACCCTACTTATTGTCAAAAATATTGGATTTTATTAACAATAATCATTCAGTAAAGTTCATATTGACCATTTAATTTCATGAAAAGAACTCGCATAAAATGTTTTTCAATAAGTATTAATCGAGTATTCGAAATAGCTAGCCCGTGCAGGTGCACGGGTTGATGACTAGTATATTTACTAATCGGAAGCACCATACGAGCCTCCACGTTAATCCTTTAGAACTAATCTAATTGTCTGTAGGATCTTGGTATTAATTATTCACAGCCATCGGATGAAAAATTGGAGTCCTCACGTGTTGTCCCACCTCAAGGTTCTTAAGGAACTCTATCATCATGAGTTACTTACCAAATAAAAACATCTCCATCACGAAACCTTACCAAATAAAAAATCTCCATCACGTCCCATAAAAAAAATCTCCATGACGTAATCAGCCGTTCCTCCTCCACCAAGGCTCAGCTACGTCATGGACAGATCTAAGTTCCCAACGCCGCTCCACATAATCATCCTCCTTGCATGTCCCCTCTCCAATCTCCATGATGTATTAAACATTGAAGTTCCATCTATGTTTCAATCCATAAAGAATTATCCAGACCAGCCTCTCTCCGATCCCCTTCCTCTCTTCCGCCCAATCATGCTGCAATCCACCATACAGAGCAGGAGATCCTTCAAATTTCTTAAGCTTCCAAGTCTTACCACATTGCAATCCACGATATGGGGTAGGAGATCTTTAGGCGTTAGTTTGAATCAGGCCAGGAGGCATCCATTGTTGGTGAGGCTGCATCAAACAATATTCGCATATACACTGCCTCCTGTCGCTCCTCCCATGCACTTTCATGGACACCGTCGCCCCTCAACATCAAGTTCTTTTCTAAAGGCAAAACCTGGCATGAATCAAATACGATACAAGGATGGGGAGAAAAAGATGAAAGCATTGTGTTGGAGACATGTCATACAGGACATGGTGCCGGACTGAGTTGTGAGCCAATCATCAAGGTTTCCTGTAACCAGAAAGGACGCCCACTAACATGCCTGGCAAGCAGCACTAGAAGCCCAACTTCACCGTCAATGAGGACGAAATCAATCCCCAGGACCCAGCAGAGCTATGCCTTCTAGCCTCTTTGCTCTAACCTGTTCCTCCGTGCAGCAATTGATCCTGCTCACCATGTATTTGAGGTAACGTGTAACAGAACTCCAATGCACCAATATAATGGTTATTTCTTTGATTGGATTGTGGAGATTTTCAATTCAAAAGAAGTTTTTTTGCGAATGTAATTGAAAAGAAGTTAACTAATATAGAAATTTTGGCTCACATATACTCGCACTTCAGTGTAATTCTAATGTCATGAATTAGGATGCAGTGCTCTACTTGCCCTCTCCACCCAGGCGTGCTCCCCTTGGGCTCTCCACTCTTTCCATCGAGAAGAAAAAGAAAACAGGAACTATGACCGTCATCTCCCTCGAAAAGAAAAGAAGAGGACCCCTACTAGAGAAGCAGATTTTGTCTTCCCATGTCTTTTTCGTAATAGAGTACAATCTGGCAGGCGACGCGGCAAGCAATCCGGCACGTGCGGTCTACAATATTGGCCGGTGCAGGTGCAGAGAACTCTCCTCCGACGCAATCTACAAGTATTCATGCCCCTCCATGCCGCTAGCAATAAGTATCTGCGATCCACATGCGGACTGCAGCAATAGTAATTGGAATACGAATTTGAGAAATCAGTCCACGTCGTAGTCGGTCGCCAGTCAGGAGCAATTCATGGGCCAGTACATGTGGTGGCCTGTGGTTTTACAATGGCATGCAAACGTGTCCAGGCTTCGGTGATCTCTACACTGCAAGCATATGGCAGGAGAAAAGCGGGTTTAGGTGGCCTTTTGCAATCTTTAGACCACAACACCCGTCATCCCAATCACCAACACCCCTCACAGCTTTAATTGAAGACTACTGCAAATCGATCTTGCTCTGGTCCTCAGCCGACCCATCTCGCATAATCTATGAAGGTTTCTCCACTGTGGGTGATATTTCATCTTGAATATCTTCAGTTTTCCTCTGTTTCCATATGGATTCAAGCAACCTGGCCTTGAAGCTAGCGCTAGATTGCTGGCGCATTCAGACAGTATCCCAATCCTGCTTTTACTCATCGGTCAGTCCATTGTTGTGTTTGCATGATCCCTGAAGTTCTGATTTCAGACAAAAAATATTACTAATAGATTTAGTTTCTTTTCGCAGTTTTAGAACCCTCACTTTTCAAGGTGTCTAAATAATCCTGCCATGTTGCTTTGGACATTTTTAGTTGCAGCTACAGTTTAGTTAGTACAAATGTGTTTGATATCTGATGCTTTTAGTTCTCAGCACATGTGATAAAAAAATTGTACTTGACATGATGCCTCTAACTCAGATTTGTATTCTCAGGGATGATAAAGGAGATACGGTATGGATCAGGTTTTTCAATTCGCTTTAAGAATACTTTTATATATTTTTATCTCCCAGTTGACTCTTATACATATATGTAGTGTGCTGAATAATACGTGTGTTAAGTCAGGCATTCTCAACGTCAATTGCAACAACTAATTAACAGAGGTCTGTGCCATGCACAGTAACATTACTATGACATTTATGAGTATGGATGAATACAAGGTACTATGTTATATACCTGAATTTACTCTATCATGTGAACGTACTACTTTATGTATTTTTAACATCCACTACTATCACTAGTAGAAAAAGGGCCTATAGTCCCGGTTGGTGAGGGCCTTTAGTCCCGGTTCATGAACCGGGAATAAAGGGTCGGTACTAATACCCTCGCCCTTTAGTCCCGGTTCTATCCAGAACCGGGATAGATGGACCTCCACGTGGCCTGTCCGCTGAGCCCAGGCAGGAGGGCCTTTGGTCCCGGTTGGTGGCACCAACCGGGACCAATAGGCATCCACGCGTCAGCATTTCTTTGGCTCTGGTTTTTTTTTTTTTAAAAGGGGGGGGGGGTTTGGGGGGTTTTGGGGGGTTAATTTAGGTGTTTCATATATTGTGCTATAGCTAGCTAATTACTAGAGAAAAGTGTCATTTCTTTTGTCCGTGCTTGGTCGACGCTACGTACTATACATACATATAGAGAGGACTAACTAAACATGCTAGCTAGCTAGTAATTAAGCAAACAGAAGATCGTCATGAACATATATGCATACAGAGAGAAGTGATATCGACCACCTCTCCTTCTCCGAGAGATTGGTCGAACAACAAGTTCTCGTATATCTATCTGACACTACCGGCTACATATATACAATAAATATCTTTTACAATACGGACGCGTGGTCCACATAGTATTCCCCGTCTTCAACGATCACATGGTCAAGAAAGAATGCCGTAATTCCTCTTGAATTGCTCGCATGCTATCTGGTGTTAGTAGTTCATCCCGCTTCAGAAAAATCTAATTTTAAGATAGGGGTCAATACATACATATATATATATATATATATATATATATATATATATATATATGAATGAATGAAACTCAACACAAATGATGGTAATAAAATAAAATTGTGAATATTTTATTTACGCACTTCAAATTGTTTGTCGGAGTAGCCCCTCTCACAGGTCGTGTGGCGGATGGACTGCATAAGCGTAGTATCCACAGAAATCATTCCCTTGTTCCTACCACAACCACTTTACAAGAAACAGAGGTCAATCAAACTAATAATTAGCAAGCACATGCTAAATGGTATTGATGAAACTAGCGCTTGAATCACTAGGAGATGCGTGGAATATGCTACTATATAGTACTTACTTTGGTGTCTAAATTGCAGCTACTTGGTAGTCCCGGAGCTTTTTTGGTGAATTTTCCCCAAGCCCTGCCATACAAAGAAAACTATTACTTGATATCAGAAATGAACAAAGTTGCTGATATGGTGGATAATGATCGATTTAACTTACTTCTCGAGCATATCAGTCATTTCCGCATACTCCTTGGGATCTTTTAAGTCTCGAGTCTAAGACAGTTACTACTCCTGCTCAAGCTTAATCTCTAGGAGAATATAGTGGAACCTGCGCACGCATGCATAACTCATCAATATTACATTTCTATAACCTAGACTAAATAAGGGAAACCGAATATGCCACAAGACAGTAACACTCACGTATAGTTGTAAGGAAAGAGTATTGTATTTTTGTGTTCATTTATTTCCAACGATCGTAGCAAGTTGGCCTCGGTTTCTGCCGCACGATATTTAACCTCATTTGCATCTATGAGATATGTGTTAATGAACCCAATATCACCCACTTGTTTTTTCTTCATTTCTGCGATCTTCAATCTGCATAATATAGTGAGGATATTTATAAATACATGCAATGAAAGAGATGAGTTATATAGAGATACTTAATGACAGAAGTAGTACTACTTACAGACGATAGGCAGGTGACTGTTGCTTTATCGAGGGCCAATTGATTGAAAACTGATAGAACTCCTCAAATGGAATAGGCAGCAGTTCAATTCCAAGGAGGTCATGCTCCTTTTAACTCTCACATACAAAGTATTCCTCCTCGAGTCTTTGCAGGTTTTCATGTACCAATCATGCAATCTTCGCATCATCGTTGTTAGAGAGCTTTCATCTTTGACGAGAGGCTTCCCGTACTCGTATCTTTGTATCTGCACCTCCAAGAAATCAAAATGTACATCGTCGGGCAGGTAATCTTCAGGATTGCCATAACCGGGCACCATCCTCGGATCGACGATGTCGCTAGCAGGCACCTTGAGCGGGGGGCACGATTGCTTCGCTTGTTCGCCGAGCTGGGCAACTTGTTTCCCAGCTCGTCGTTCTTTCATCCTTTGATCACCGGTACTTCCCGATCTCTCCGCTTCGCAAATGCCTTTCCAATAATGCGCTCATAGTTGCCTTTCGGCGGAGACTTGGGTGGTTTTGTCGGGGCAGCGAGTGCGCTTCGCTTTGACCGGATCTAACTTCTCCTCCTGAGGTGGATGTCTCTTTTCTATCAACCCTTGAAACCAGTCATCCACTTGGTCTGCGCGATCTTCGCGTTTTCCTCCTCGCTCCTCTCGTGCGGTAACTTCTCCGTAGTCTTGAGAGAAGGACCGAATCTGTATCTCCTCCGCCTTTTGTTGTACTGCTAGACGCCGCAGAGCAGACGGGCGGATGTCTTCTTTCCTTGCTTACAAGGCGGAGGAGAAGGACTACGACGCGCCGGAGCAGCCGGAGCGGGCGGCGGGTCTCTTCCGCCCTTGCCGACGAGGCGGAGAAGGAGGAGGCTGGCTGCCGGACGCGCCGGTGCAAGCGGAGAAGGAGACGGAGTGCCGCCACGCCCGGAGAAGGAGCCGGCCGAGTGCCCTGATCGTCACTCGCCCGAAGGAGGAGGCGGTGGAGGAGGCGGAGTGCCCTGATTCGCCGGAGGAGGAGGAGGAGGCGGAGGCGTCCAGTTCGGAAGGTTGATGAGATCCTTCCGCCATAGGCATGGAGTCTTCAGAGCAGAACCCAGCCGATACTCCCCTTCACCGGTAGGGTGGTCAAGCCGGAGGTCCTCAAATCCCTCCGTTATTTCATCGACCATCACCTTAGCATATCCTACGGAATCGGCGGCGGTGAAAAGTTGAGTCGGGTTTAGTAGGATAAACAGAGCCAACAGCCGCCTTGACCTTCAAATTGCTCCATTGCGCCATAAGGTGGCAATTTTCAGCATCCGTGATAGCATCCACGGGATAGCTGGCAGGAGCCGTCAAGGCATGCTGCTCTGGCTGAAGCAGCTCGGTGGAAGCCACGCTGCTTTTCCGCTGAGATGGCGGGGTAGCTTCGGGGGAAGTTTCGGCAGGTCGTTTGTTGTGATCTGCTGCTTCTCGTTCCTCTTCTCGTTCCTCTAGCCCCATTACCCTTTCGTGCAGCGCCTGCATTTGGCTCTGCTCCAGTTTCTTCCTCCTCTCATGGGTTTTGTAACCCCCTGCGTCCGAAAATCTAGCCTGCCACGAAAATCTCAGGATTCCCGAGGGCCATTGTGAGCTCGTCCTTCTCCCTGTCTGGAGCGAACTTCCCTTGCTGCGCTACTTCGATATAATGCTGAAGCCTCTTGACTGGTATGTCCAATTGTTCGTCCGTCCAAATGCACTTCCCGTTATAGGGTCCAAGGATCCGCCGGCCCCGAAGAACCAAGTCCGGCAACGGTCTGGCCAGTTCATTGTCTCGGGTTCGATCCCTTTATCAAGGAGATCATTCTCAGCCTTGGCCCACTTAGGCCGGGCTATGAGGTAGCCACCTGACCCCGTGCGATGGTGAATCTTCTTCTTCGCAGCATTTCTCTTGTTTGTCGCTGACATCTTTTTACTCTTTTCCGATGTCTTGTAGGCCACAAATGCGGGCAGTCATCTCTGATCTTCTCATATTTGCCCGTGAATTCTGGTGTCTCATTTTTTTCGACATACGTATTGAGTTCTTTCTTCCAATTCCTGAATAGTTCTGCCATCTTCTTAAGAGCAAAAGACTTGATTAATGGCTCTATTACTGGCTTCTCCGGATCATCCTCTAGCGGTAGGGTAAAATTAGACTTCAGCTAAGTCCAAAGATCATAATTCTGCATATCAATGACATAATACAACTCAAGGTCATCGTTCTAAGGCTTATACCATTGGAGGATTCTGATCGGGATCATGTCCCAAACCAGAACCCCTTGACCGAGCAACAAATGCCTTCTTTGTCCGGTAGGGTTCAATCGGTTGGCCGTCGCGCGCGATTTGTATGATCTCAAACTTTTCATCCGAGCTCAACTTTTTCTTCGGGCCTCGTCTCTTTACCGAAGTTGTGCTCGATCCGGAGGGCTAGAAGAAAGAACAAAGACGAGAGTTAATTAATATGTGTACATATATACCAAAACAAAGACGAGAGCTAGTCAGCACAAGCTTAACTAATATATATACCTGGTCGGACTCGGTTTGGTGATCACCGGAGCCGTCCTCACGGTCTACTTCTTCACCCTCTCCTTCTTGCACCGGCATTGGGTCATCGGAGCCATGTAAATAATAGCCAGCTGCTTCTTCACCCTCTCCTTCCAGACCATCGTTGTCGTTGAGAAACATCATCGAGCAGACGGCATCACTTCCGTGTGCGATTATGTCCCTCAACAACGCTTCTTGTGCTTCGTCTCGGGGGTGTCCATAGTTTCTACAAATATTTACAACATGGTAATTATTATTCAAACATGACAGATATGGATATATTAGTGCCAACGTAGAACTAGCTAGCTAATCACAATAAGGAATCATATTAGTGGCCTCGACGCTGCTTCTCTAGGGTTTGGGGTGGCCTCGACAACGCTTCAAGGGTTAGGGGTGGCCTCGAGAACGCTTCAAGCTAGGAGGGTACGTAATATCGACCCCCACGTGTTGAAGCTATCGGGAGGGTCGGCGTTGAACAGTACATCTATGTCCCACAAGTGGCGTGGGCATCGGCGCCCATGATGGGGTAGAGGGTCGTGGATCGCCCGGCGGTCGAGGTCAAGGGTCGAAGATCGCCGAGGGGTCGGGAGGTTGCCTAGTGTCAAAGGATTCAACAAAACCATGTCTTCATCATTGGCGAAAGTAACAGGTGCATGATGGTGCGAAGCTCTCCAAAGTTGTTTTGGAGCGGAGTCCCAGATAGGATAATTAGCTCTTTGGTACAAAGTTCAGCAAAAGGCAAATTATCCTATCCGGGACTCCATTCGAACAACTTTGGAGGAACTTTGTACCATCATGCCATGGTTACTTCGGCTAATGATGAAGCCATGGATTTCTTCAATACTTTGACACTATAGGAACCTCGACCTGAAACCTTCGACCCTTGACCCCTTAACGACCCTCGACCCTCTACCCTAGTTCCCGACCCTCGACCCCTCGGCGATCCTCGAGACCCTCGTTATATCGACAACGACGCAACATACATATACATGGGAAAATAATGTTATCGGGGAGGTATCGGTACCCCCTCGTGTCAAAGTTTCTTCTTTCTCCTCTATTCCTTTCTTTCTTCTTCTCCTCTTCTTTTCTTCTTATCCCTCGAGAAAGGAAAATAAGGAAAAGGAAGAAAAGAGGAAGAAGGAAGAAGGAAGAAGAAGAAGAAAAAAGAAGAAAAAAAAGAGGAGAAGAAGAAAGAATAGAGGAGAAGAAGAAAAATAGAAAAAAATTCTATTTTTCTTCTTCTCCTCTATTCCTTTCTTCTTCTCTTCTTCTTTTTCCTCTCATTCTTTTCTTCTTCTTCTTCCTTCTTCCTTCTTCCTCTTTTCTTCCTTTTCCTTATTTTACTTTTCCTCTACACTAACCTAATTAAAATGCCCCGGTTACTTCCGGCTAATGATGAAGCCATGGGTTTATTCAATACTTTGACAATAGGCAACCTCTCGACCCTTCGGTGATCCTCGACCCCCCGACGACCCTCGACCCTCAAATCCTCGGCCCCTCGACGACCCTTGAACACTCGAACCATCGACCCTAGAACCCTCGAATCCTCGACCCTCGACCCTCGACCCTAGAACCCTCGAACCTTCGACCCTCGAACCATCGACCCCTCACCCTCGAACCCTCGGCCCCTCGATGACCCTCGACCCTCGAACCCTAGAACCCTCGAACCCTCGACCCTAGAACCCTCGAACCCTCAAACCCTTGTGCCTCGAAACCTCGACCGGCCTCGACAACCCTCGACCCTCAAAACATTGACCCTCGACCGGCGTCGACGACCCTCGACCCCTTTGTGACCCTCGCGACCCTCTAGCCTAGTTCCCGACCGTCGACCCCTCAGCGATCCTCGACACCCTCGTTCCCGATAAAAAGAAGAAGAAGAAGAAGAAGAAGAAGAAGAAGAAGAAGAAGAAGAAGAAGAAGAAGAAGAAGAAGAAGAAGAAGAAGAAGAAGAAGAAGAAGAAATGAGAAGAAGAAAAAAGAGAAGAAGAAGAAGAAGAAGAAAAATAGAAGAAAAAAAGAGAGGAGAAGAAGAAGGAATAGAGGAGAAGAAGAAAAAATAGAATTTTTTTTGTTCTTCTCCGCTATTCCTTCTTATTCCTTCTTCTTCCTCTTCTTATTTTTTTCTCTTCTTCTTCTTCTTCTTCTCCTTCTTCCTTCTTCCTCTTTTATTCTTTTCCTTATTTTCCTTCTTCCTCAACGACCCTAACTCTAAACAGTACAACTTCCTCGGCGTCCCGCCTCTCTCATGAACAAAATAAAATCTATGAATAAAAAAACATCATATTCTATGAACAAAAAAACATAATATTCCATCCACATCGATCCATGCATACATCATATATATGATCATATCTATGAACAAAAAAAATTCATATGATCATCTATGAACAAAAAAACATCATATATAAATGCAGAAAAAAAACATTAGATCAACACATATGCAAAAAAGCATCATACATATATCCATACATCAATATATATACAAGAACATTTATGAAAAAAAGCATCACATCTATGAACAAAAAAAAATCATGGAGGCGGCGGCAGGGGGGCAGGGCAGGTGCGCGGGGGCTCCCTGTGGGCGGCGTCGGCAACGGCGATGTCGGGGCCGGCCTGATGCAGAGGTGGCCTGTGGGCAGGGCAGGGGCTGGCCGAGGAGGCGAATCTTGGTCGGGAGGCGGAGGCGACAGACGAGGTCGAGGAGGCGTTAGACGGCAGCGGTCGCGGAGGCAGCGGCGGACAGCGGGCGCGGCGACGGGGGCAGCGACGGCAGGCAGGTCGGCAGCGTTAGGGGCGAATGCGGCGGCGACGAAGGGCAGACGGCGGCGGCAACGAGCGAAGCGGCAGCGTTAGGCGAATCTTGTCTGGCGCGGCAATGACGAAGCGGCGGCAGCGGCGATGGCGACGCGATGGTGACGACGCGGCGACAACGGCGTGACGGCAGCGATGGTGACAGGCGTGGCGGCAGCGGCGTGGCGAAGCGGCGTCGGGCAACTGGCGGCGTCGGGGAGGTTGGGGCAGTCGGGGGCAAATGCGCGATGAATCTGAAATTTCCCAAGTGTTTTCTTATATAGCAAGAGCATTAGTCCCGGTTCGTGCCACGACCCGGGACTAATGCCCCCCTTTAGTCGCGGTTGGTGCCACCCACCCGGGACCAAACAAATTTCAGCAGCCCAAAGGCGGGAAGCGGCGACCTTTGGTCCCGGTTGGTGGCACCAACCGGGACTAAAGAACGTGGTCCGGTCGTGGCACCAACGAGACTAAACCCCTTTAGTCGGTTGGTGCCACCAACCGGGACCAAACCATGTGCTGCCCCGCGCCAAATGTTTAGTCCCACCTCGCTAGTTGAGAGGGAGCCGCACCAGTTTATAAGGTGCGGTGCGGCTCCCCTCTCAAGCTCCTCTCTAAAGCAGGCTTTCGGGCCTAACTCTGCCATCTCTGCCTGTGGGCCTGCTGGGCCTTTCGCGGGCCTGAATCCTGGCCCATAGGGTTTCTAGTCGTATTCAGGCCGTGGGGGCCCAGTAGGTGGCACTTTTTTTTGCTTTATATTTTATTTCTTTTTGCTTTTAGTTTTAGAAAAAATATAAACTTTCTATTAGTGCCATTAGTTTTAAAATTTGAAAACACTTTTTTTGTTTTCTTTGTTGCTTTATTTATTTTATTTTGTTTCTACTTACAACAAAATACTTATTGTTGCTATATTTATTTTTTTCAAGTTTTTTTGTTTTGTTTTCTGCATTATTTATTTTCTTTTGGTTTTTTGCTTTATTTTTAATTCTTTTTGCTTTTAGGTCAGCAAAATTATAAACTTTCTGTTAGTGCTTTTAGTTTTAGAAAAAATATAAACTTTCTGTTTGTGCCATTAGTTTTAAAATTCGAAAACACTTTTTTGTTTTCTTTGTTGCTTTATTTACTTTATTTTGTTTCTACTTACAACAAAATGCTTATTGTTGCTATTATTTTTTTCAATTTTTTTGTTTTATTTTCTGCATTATTTATTTTCTTTTGGTTTTTGCTTTATTTTTTAATTCTTTTTGCTTTTAGGTCAGCAAAATTATAAACTTTCTGTTAGTGCCATTTGTTTTTGAACAATTATAAACTTTCTGTTTGTGCCATTAGTTTTATAAAATCTGAATTCTTTGAAATTTGTGTGAATCACAAGTTTGTGAGCTCAACAAAGGCGTGAGGGGCGGGCTTATAAACCGGTGTGGCGCCCTTGATTGGCGAGGTTTTCAAATTCATAGTTTTCAAATGAACTCTGAAAAAGTTCGCATAGCATGTTCATGAACAAAGCGGACAATGGTATCATACTCGTGTGTTACAAAGTTGTCATGGTTTCATCTTAATTGTTGCGTGAGAAAGTCTTCACTTTTTCTTCGCTTGTGTCGTTTGCTTATTGCGCCGTAACCATGGATAATCTTCATCGTTTATCAGGATGCCTGGGTCAGCCTTTACTTTGAAGGGGGGAATTTCATGAAACTTTTCATACTCTCCAGACATATACATCTTGCCCTCCACTCCCGGGATGTCCCTTTTCCTGAAAGAACTATGTGGCGCTTTGGCTCATTGTATGATGTATTAAGCTTCCTTATCTTTTCTTTTCCTCGGTCTGGTAGACATGTCCTTCACATAGATAACCTGTGCCACATCATTGGCTAGGACGAGCGGTTCGTCGGTGTACCCAAGATTTTTCAGATCCTTTGTTGTCATTCCGTCTTGTGGGTCTACCTGCACCCGCCTCTGACAGATTGACCCACTTGCACTTAAACAAAGGGACCTTAAAATCTACTCCGTAGTCAAGTTCCCATATGTCTACTATGTAACCATAATATGTGTAATTTCCCTTGTCGATTGCTGCATCAGCGGACACCGCTGTTTTGGTTGGTGCTCTTTTCATCTTGCTCAATCGTGTAAAATGTATTCCCATTTATCTGTATCCTTTCCAAATCATTACAGTCGAAGATGGTCCCTGGACAACAAGTACAACTCATCACAAACAGTGTTGTCACCTCTGAGGCGTGTTTCCAACCAACTGCTGAAAGTCTGATGTGTTCACATGTAATCCGATCGTCGCCTTTGCTCCGGGTGTTCGGGCCTTGACTGTTCTTGTGTTCATCGACATCTGGGGTCACCAAGGTAGAGTTCTGTAGAACTGTGTAGTGTGCTTGAGACCAAGAATATCCGTCCCGCATATTATTGAGTCTCTTCCAAGCGATGCCTTTTCGGTCAGTCTCCCCTCATACCGCGATTTAGGGAGACCTATCTTATTAAGGCCAGGAATGAAGTCAACACAAAACCCGATGACATCCTCTGTTTGATGGCCCATGGAGATGCTTCCTTCTGGCCTAGCACGATTCTGAACATATTTCTTTAGGACTCCCATGAACCTCTCAAAGGGGTACATATTGTGTAGAAATACGGGCCCCAGAATGACAATCTCGTCGACTAGATGAACTAGGGCGTGCGTCATGATATTGAAGAAGGATGGTGGGAACACCAGCTCGAAAGCCCGACAAGACATTGCGCCACATCACTCCTTAAGCGTTGAGTACGATTTCTGGATCGATCACCTTACGAGATATTGCATTGAGGAATGCACATAGCTTCACAATGGCTAATCGGACGTTTTCCGGTAGAAGCCCCTCAATGCAACCGAAGCAGCGCGTCATAACCACGTGGCAGTCATGAGACTTTAGGTTATGGAACTTTTCTCTACGGCATATTTATTATTCCCTTTATATTCGACAAGAAGCCAGTCGGGACCTTCATCTTGAGCAGGCATTGAAAGAATATTTCTTTCTCTTCTTTAAATGAGCGTAGCTGGCGGGACCTTCATACTGCTTCGGAGGCATGCCCTCTTTTTCGTGCAAGCTTTGCAGGTCCTCTCGTGCCTCGGTGTATCTTTTGTCTTCCCATCTGGCCCAAGAAGCCTAGCAGGTTCACGCAAAGGTTCTTCGTCACGTGCATCACGTCGATCGAAGAGCGGACCTCTAGGTCTTTCGGTAGGGTAGGTCCCAAAATATAGATTTCTTCTTCCACATGGGTGCGTGATTCTCAGCGTCATTCGGAACAGCTAGTCTGCGGGACCCTTTCCAAAGATTACGTGTAAATCATTGACCATAGCAAATGCGTGATCACCGATGCGCATGGCGGGCTTCTTCGGTGATCTGCCTCGCCTTTGAAATGCTTGCCTTTCTTTACGACATTGATGGTTGGTCGGAATAAATCAGCGATGGCCCGGTACACATTCTTCCTGCAGCTTCGGTATATACTATCGGTGTCAAGTAAACAGTGCGTGCATGCGTGGTATCCTTGTTTGTCTGTCACGAAAGGTTCTTGAGGCGGGCCAATCGTTGATGGTCACGAACAACAACGCCTTTAGGTCAAATTCCTCCTTTTGTGCTCATCCCACGTCGTACACCGTTTCCATTCCACAGCTGTAAAAGTTCTTCAACTAATGGCCTTAGGTACACATCAATGTCGTTGCCGGGTTGCTTAGGGCCTTGGATGAGCGGCATCATAATGAACTTCCGCTTCATGCACATCCAAGGAGGAAGGTTATACATACATAGAGTCATGGGCCAGGTGCTGTGATTGCTGCTCTGCTCCCGAAAGGATTAATGCCATCCGCGCTTAAAGCAAACCATACGTTCCTTGGGTCCTTTGCAAACTCATCCCAGTACTTTCTCTCGATTTTTGTCGGTCGACCCGTGGCGGGTGCTCTCAACTTCCCGATCTTTCTTACGGTCCTCACTGTGCCATCGCATCAACTTGGCATGCTCTCCGTTTCTGAATAGGCGTTTCAACCGTGGTATTATAGGAGCATACCACATCACCTTCGCAGGAACCCTCTTCACAGGAGGCTCGCCGTCAACATCACCGGGGTCATCTCGTCTGATCTTATACCGCAATGCACCGCATACGGGCATGCATTCAGATCCTTGTAGGAACCACGGTAGAGGATGCAGTCATTAGGGCATGCATGTATCTTCTCCACCTCCAATCCTAGAGGGCATACGAACTTCTTTGCTGCGTATGTACTGTCGGGCAATTCATTATCCTTTGGAAGCTTCTTCTTCATCATTTTCAGTAGCTTCTCAAATCCTTTATCAGGCACAGCATTCTCTGCCTTCCACTGCAGCAATTCGAGTACGGTACCGAGCTTTGCGTTGCCATCTTCGCAATTGGGGTACAACCCATTTTGGGATCCTCTAACATGCAATCGAACTTCAGCTTCTCCTTTTGACTTTCGCATTGTGTCCTTGCATCGACAATGACCGGCGGAGATCATCATCATGGGGCACATCGTCTGGTTCCTCTTGATCTTGACAGCTTAGCCCGTTGCAGCACCATCGTGCACATCGTGCAGTGCATCTTGATGTTCGATAGCATCACCGTATTCAGGGGCACATAGTTGTCATCGTACTCTTCTTCCTCGCCGTCTTCCATCATAACCCCTATTTCTCCGTGCCTCGTCCAAACATTATAGTGTGGCATGAAACCCTTGTAAAGCAGGTGGGTGTGAAGGATTTTCCGGTCAGAGTAAGACTTGATCGTATTCCCACATATAGGGCATGGACAACACATAAAACCATTCTGCTTGTTTGCCTCAGCCACTTCGAGAAAAGCATGCACGCCCTTAATGTACTCGGAGGTGTGTATGTCACCGTACATCCATTGCTGGTTCATCTGCATGCATTATATATAATTAAGTGTGTCAAAAATCATTACAGAACATCATGAATAGATAATTAAGTGACCAAATTAATAGAAGTTCATCATCACATCAAAACCAAAGTACATACATAGTTCTCATCTAATAACATAAAGCTCTGCGAGCATCTAAATTAATTAAACCATACATTGAAACTATGTAAAACATTTCAATGTGAAAACAAATCTGATCATAATACGCAACCAAGGTAACAACTGATCCAGCGGCATAATGATACCAAGCCTCGGTATGAATGGCATATTTTCTAATCTTTCTCATCTTCAAGCGCATTGCATCCATCTTGATCTTGTGATCATCGGCGACATCCATAACATGCAACTCCAATATCATCTTCTCCTCCTCAAGTTTTTTATTTTTTCCTTCAAGAAATTGTTTTCTTCTTCAACTAAATTTAACCTCTCGACAATAGGGTCGGTTGGAATTTCGGTTCAACAACCTCCTAGATAAATAAAATCTATGTCACGTTGGTGGCATAATTTTCATAAAAATAAATGAACCAATAGTTATGAAAAGATAATATATACCACATCGAATCATAGACAGGACGAGGGCCGACGGGGCGGATACCAAAACCATCGCACTATATAAGATGCAATAATAAAAGTAAGAAAATAATACAAGTAAGAATATTTTTCCTTTCAGAAAGAAGATAAGAACAAGAGGCTCACCACGGTGGTGCTTGGCGATGAGATCGGTAGCGGGTGATCGTGGCCCGGTGAAAGGCAGGGGG
This sequence comes from Aegilops bicornis, assembly GCA_021605145.1. Classification (NCBI taxonomy): domain Eukaryota; kingdom Viridiplantae; phylum Streptophyta; class Magnoliopsida; order Poales; family Poaceae; genus Aegilops; species Aegilops bicornis. Next base: position 850,785,818 of record CM038675.1, on the reverse strand, counting down.
CCAGGCGTGACGGACCGCAAAACCTAGACAAATATTGAGGAAAATGGAGGTTGGAGGTCGAGCTTGGAGGAGAAAGCTTAAGTAGTGTGGCTCGGGCATTTCATGAACACCTCATGTGCATAGGAGGTGAGCTAGAGCACCACAATGCCCCCCCTCGCCCGGCAAGAGAAAAAGCGAGCAATGGGGTGCTCTGCTCATGACGAGGGGTATATATAAACAGCACTATTGGTCCCGGTTCGTGGCATGAGCCGGGACTAAAGGAAGCCTTTGGTCCCAGTTCATGCCACGAACCGGGACCAATAGTGGTGAGCCAGGAGCCAGGACCATTGGTCTGGTTCGTCCCTGCTTGAGGACCAAAAGGTCCGGACGAACCGGGACCAATGGCCCACGTTGCCCGGCCGGCCCCCTGGGCTCACGAACCGGGGCAAATAGCTCCATTGGTCCCGGTTCTGGATTGAACCGGGACTAATGGGCTAAACTACCCTGGACGAAAGCCCCTTTTTCTACTAGTGTATATAATCCTGCTCAGTTATATTTATATAACAAAACTAAAAGGATTGGGGGAGTTTCGAATAATCTATTTAATTGCTTACTCTATGTATTTTGAAAAAAGGAGTTATCCCAGGAATAAAATGAATTCCTCGAGAGCATTATCTTCAGTTTTCCATAAATTATCGTAGACTCATAGTAGGACTATACAAGAGGACCATCTCAATATTAATTTAGTTCTTAAATGTGTGCAGGCTTTAAGATTTTTTGATTTAAGCTTCTTAGTTCACTCTCACTACAACAATATGGCAAATAATCAAAAGATAATTAATTACATTATTGGACCTAATATAAAGATTATGATTTGTGCCGTCAAATGAAGGTATACGTGGACATGTCAATGATTCTTTTTTCAAAAAAGAAGAACAAATCCCGGCCTCTGCATCGATTGTTCTTGAATTGTCGCCATGTGGATTTCCATACATAGCCAATTGAATTATTTGATTGTGGTTTACGCATATAATAACAGTGCATCTTCCACGAGGAAATAATTCACTGATTTAATGTTTCTAACTATAACTTCCATTCTAAACTTTTAGATTGTCTTGAAGATCTTCAGGTGTTCCCGACAAAGATCCATAATTCTACAACGATTATCCGTCATACACAGAAACACAGAGGGTCGGATTACTCTAATGTTTGGTTTATGCAAGGTTAATGTGGATGTTGCAGTGGCATAGCCCGAAGACGTAGGTGTGCGTAAGCAACCCTGTTAATCTAAGAAATAATTTATTTCTTTAATCAAAAAATTCGATGGGTGATTAATAAGTGCATTCTCATATCTGGCTTACATATGTCTGACTTAGAACTATAGGTAGGACTTCACACACACATACTCTACATCGAATCAAAGGATAGTTCTCTATTCTCCATATAATCTAATAGCTAAATAATACATCAAAAAAAGCATTACAGAACCTGAGGTAATCTATGTTTTTTGTTACTAGCCCGTGCAGTGGCACGGGTTCATGACTAGTGAGATCAAATGGACATCAACTAAAAAAAACCAGGTCTAACGGGTGCACTACTTCTGAAACTAACTAATATCCGTCCTGGTCGCCGGCTTGTTGTTCTTAATTCTGTCCCTTGCGCTATAGAGCGAAGAGAAATCAATCAGAGAGATAGAGAGAGAGTAGTCAACGCCGGGGAATAAGAAATGGAGAGAAAACAGGGCAAACATAGATGGCACCGGAAGCTGCAGCATCCAGCAAATCCGCCTGCTGTCTTCCTCAATCCAACCCCAGAGCCGGTAGCTTCTAGAACCACCTACAAGGACCGCCTCGTCTTCGGGCCTCACCACCCATCGCCACCACCCTCGCCTCCTACCTCGCCGCTGCCACACCTCTACCGCCGCGATTTCAATTTAAATCAGAGGCACGAGAGGAGGAATACCGGCCTCCGACGGTGGATGACCGTAGAAGTAGACTAACTACCGCGTAATCGGCTGCTGGCGGTGCCTACCAACACACATAGAATGCCGATGACATGTACACTTAGGGTAGGGTGCTAGGCCTGACCTACATGCCCTACCCAAGGACACTACACGGAGGCCAAGACCTACAAAGATAGAAAGAAGATGCGAATGGAATCATCACAGATTGCAACCCACTCGACGGAAGACCCACTCGGATACCCCACTTCCACTCGACCGTCATTATTCACTCGGAGAACAAGAATGCACTTGAAGGATAGAAGATCTAGAGCCACCTGGATAGCAGCGGTCGGACGTTCACTCCATAGGTTTTTCAAAGTGTTCCATCTAAATGGCAGGTTCAATAATTGTCACTTTGGTTCTGATTCGATGAACTAGGCATCTCTGATTAGATGAGGTAGCCATATCTTTCATCGGAAAGATATCTTCCAAGAAAGTCACATCATTTGACTACATGATCGTAACGACATGCATGTCAGGTACCTCGGATTTTACAACCAAGAATCTATAACCAATGCTATGAAAAGCATATCCCAGGAAAACACAATCCACAGTTTTTGGTCCCAGCTTCCGCTTCTTTGGAATTGGCACATTGACTTTCGCCAGACAACCCCAAGTTCGTAGATAAGAGAGTTTTAACCTTTTCTTCTCCCATTCCTCAAATGGAGTTATCTCTTTGTTCTTTGTGGGAACTCGGTTTAGGACATGACATGTTGTCAATATCGCCTCCCCCCACCATGCCACAGAGACACCCGATGTGTCTAACATGGCATTAACAAAATCAGTTAGAGTACGGTTCTTCCTTTCGGCCACCCCATTTGACTGAGGTGAATAGGGAGGCGTCCTCTCATGGATTATACCATGTTCCGCACAAAAGGAATCAAATTCATTTGAGAAATACTCTCCACCACGATCGGACCTAAGCCTCTTGATCTTTCGATCAAGTTGGTTTTCCGCTTCAGCTTTATAGATCTTGAAATAGTTCAAAGCCTCATCCTTAGATTTCAGAAGATACACATGACAGTATCTAGTGGAGTCATCAATTAACGTCATGAAATATTTCTTTCCACCTTTTGTCAAAACACCATTCATTTCACATAGATCTGAATGTATGAGTTCTAGTGGTGCAAGATTTCTCGTTTCCATGGTCAAATGAGACTTAGGTGGTTGCTTAGCTTGCACACACACTTGACATTTGGATCCCTTGACAGTGGTGAAACTAGGGATTAAGTTCAACTTCTCTAGTCGCGACATGCAACCAAAGTTAACATGACAAAGACATGAATGCCACACATATGATTCATTATTGTTCCAAATATGATTAACAACTTTATTGCAAGCGTCGATAAGGATAATTGAAATAGGCCTCCTGACTCATAGCCTTTACCAACAAAGGTTCCATACTTGGAAATTACAAATTTATTCGACTCAAAGACAAGCTTGTAGCCATCTCTACACAGAAGAGATCCGCTAACAAGATTTTTATTGACGGAGGGGACATAATGCACGTTCTTCAGCCGCATGATCTTCCCCGAAATAAAATTCAGGTCGACCTTGCCAACACCATGAACAAAAGCACTTGAACTGTTGCCCATCAGCACGGTTGAAGTCCCTACAGTTCAGCATCCTTCATGTCGGTGTCTCCAATGACAACATTAGCGGTCTTGCCGCCTTTCCCGAGATAGCGCTTGTCATAGCGATTAGGGAAACTAGGAGCCCAATGATTAGGATCTCCACACACATGACAAACACCTTTCTTCTTGTCATTCTTCTTCTTGAAGTTCGTGTGCTGCACATCCTTGTTCTTCCCATCAAACTTTGCTTTACCATCAAACTTGCCCTTCTTCTTGAACTTGTGGGGCTGGAAGTTCTTCTTCTGTACCAGATTGGCACTAGAACCTCCCTCAATACCTCGAGCACAGTTGTCCTTTGCTCTCGCCTTTTCTTCCACATCAAGAGTACCTTTGAGATCCGGAACAGAAAACTCCTGCCTCTTATGCTTCAGTGAGGTAGCAAAGTTCCTCCACGTGAGAGGAAGCTTAGTGATGATACCTCCGGCAATAAACTTGTCCTGTAGGATACAATTGAAGTGGTCAAGTTCTCTAGCAAATGACTGTATCTCATGAGCTTGCTCAACCATGGATCGCTCTTCAGTCATCCTGTAGTCATAGAATTGCTCCATGATGTACAGCTCAGTGCCAGCATCCGAGACCGCAAACTTGGCCTCGAGTGCGTCCCACATATCTTTTCCATTATCAATTGACGCATAAGCATCAACAATGTTCTCACCAAGAACACTCAAGAGAGCAGCCTTAAACAAGGTATCCATTTTCTGAAAAGCTTGTGCCTGTTGGGCATCTTGCTCCCCTTCAGGTTTGCCAAGAGTGGCGTCATAGCAGCTCATGGTCTGAAACCATAAGACTGCTCTCACGCGCCACCTCTTATAGTGGATACCCTCAAACACAGGAGTTCTGGCAAAAATTTAGACATCGGCTCGGCTCACTCCTGCAAACCGCTCTTGGCGGCCTTGCAGTGCGGCGTGGCAGGCGGCACGGGAGGAGGCTGGCGTGGATGTCCCTCTTGTTCTCATGCTCATACAAGTGGGGAAAGAGCCTCCCTTATAAAGAGGTCCAACTCCCTCTAAACTAGCAATGTGGGACTAAACTTTAGTTGCACCTCTTGCCTTGCACTAATGGGCTGCGTGGGCCTCTAGGATTTATTAGGAATTTCTAAAACTGCTATTGGGCTAGGCCAAAAATAGACAAAATTCCAGCATAATGATCCTCTTCTTCTTTTTTAGTCTTATATCCTTTATAGCAGTTGTTCTCGTAAGTGTCCACTTGTTCATTGCATTTCTTTCATGAATCGTAGACTCTTGGATTCTACCCATAGTACACCACATACCAGTTCCACTTCATCTACAAAGATAAATAAACAAGCTAACAAGTCAATTTCACAGTTATCCAATCGCATAGAGAAAAGTCATATAACAATCTTGAGAGCATCATAGAAAATACGTTAGAAGCATCGACAATACAAATTACATAAATGCAGTTCACTAGTAGTTCAGAAGCAAAATTTCAACTCCATCATAGCAACATAGAAATTAGGTTCACACGTATCGACCATATTGATCACATAAAGTGCCGTAGTAGTTCAGAAGTAAAAGTTCAGCTCCATCACGAGGTCTCCTCGCCTTCCGAATCTTTGTGATCTCGGCTTGGGCGGTCCTTCCAGCTTTGACCGCTACTCACGCACTCCGCTTGGTGATCGCGCACTCTTGGTGGCTGCTCTTGTGCTCTCAGCGGCTATTACGGCGCTCTCGGCATATGCTGCAGTATTCTTAATGTATGATCGAGTGCTCTTGGTGGCTGCTCGAGCGCTCTCGGCATAGGCGGGCATGATCTTCGTGTATCTCATCCATCCTCGTGACGATGTCTACGGCTGTAGGAATTCTGTCTACAGGTGTAGGAGTCATAACGAGGCATCTCGGTTTCTCCATCTAAATGCATTAGACAAGTTGACATTTAGATAGAAGACATTTACCCCCCATCTCCTCCTACTTTACCAAGGTCTTAGAGGAGAAGAGGTAGAAAAACGACATCCTACAACAACAGTCGGTTCATCTCTCAAGTAGTTATATATATGGTGTACACTCACTTAGTCACTGTATTTTTGACTGTCGGTGATGGTTGTCCTTCATCTTCTCCTGCCGCTTTACCAAAGTCTAAGACGAAGAGAAGAAGGAAGACCCACTATGACAACAGTCCGTGTCCTCCTCTTAGAACAACTCTCATATCAACTTGTGGATTAAGAGTGAGTATTCTCCAGGCTATAGAAAATATAATTAAGTAGCTCATCCATAAAAGTTTAAAAAATTACGGAAAAATTGGCATGACCTTCGCTAGAAATTGGACATACTGACTGCATGTAATTAAGCCAAATGGAACTTAATTCACGTTTAGCAAAAACATTGGCACTCATTATGAATATCTGCATCATGAATAAAATACGGTACTATAAGTTGATCCATATATGCAGTACATAGTACTCGAGTGCAAACAATCAAATTTAAGACATGCAATTACAAAAATTAAATGGTACATCATTAAAACCATTCAACTGCGCATCAAGGGCGCCTCCCCGCGATAGCCACGTCATCATAGGTACGACAAAAATAAAACACGATAGCGATTGGGTGAGAGGGAAAAGGAGCTCAGGGGATGGCCGGGGTGAATCCTTCAACTTTGCTCATAGGCACTGAAAGAATAAATAATTGATCTTTCATTTCTTCATAAAAAATATGTCATTTCGTTTTTAAAGAAAAGTTGTAGTAGAACACTGCTAGCTGTAATTCCCCATGTGTCTTGGCATTTTAGGTGGAGTGGGAACCTTTATGAGGAAGTATCAAGTGGCATGAGCACCTATGGTAGAATGATGTGTTGACAAGTGTACCTAATCCACTTGTATTGACAATGCATATAATTTTTAAACTCAAGATTATATTATCGTTTGCACTCTCTGTTCCCTTTTAAACTCAAGACTTTTAAACAAGATCATATACATTGTGAACCAAAGATAGTTGAGTATACAGTTTAATTCTTTAATTTATTCTATTAGACAAATTACTATTGTGTTGAATCCTTGTCGTGGTGTGCTAAATTGTTTCCTTATGTTTGTACCTGCCAGTTCTAAGCACCTGTTCTTTTCTTCTTATTTTGTATCTATAAATAACAATTCTATTTTTCTTACCTCTGCAATTATATGACGGTAGCTTATTCACATGGATCTTAAGGTACTGAACTTCCAAATTAGAACCTGGCCTAAATTTGAGATTTCCCGAATGTATAGTTTTGTTTTTCTTTCATTCTTTGGAGGTGATCCGTTGGTTTCTTAATGCTCTTTACTGCATGAGTAAATTTCCTTTTCTTTATTTCTAAAGTCAGTTTTATTTTCTTCGTGAAGGTTTCCTGACACAAATATATAGTGAAAGCGATTTGAGAAAAGAACAAAATCGTTCAAGCCAACCTATTTATATCATCTTGTCATTTTTATAGGTGCCTGACTACATAATGAACTTTCTAGTTGTGTTGATGACAACAAGAAGAAAAGCTTCTTTGACCAGGTGTATCTTCGGTTTGTATCCTTGAAATATTTGACTGCCTATGTTGGATGGATGATGGATCTCATACTTGCAAGGGATATTTACTAACAAACTACCAAAAATATCTAACTACTTTATTGTGATAAGCTTTTATATGGAAGTCACCATGAACTTGTCTGTTAGTAGCTTTACTGTTTGAAGTCAATGGGATTTTCATATGAACTAGTGCGTAAGAAAGTAAAGAGTGTTCTTTTCCTGCTAAAGTTTTCATTGTGCAGGTTTGCTGACTTAATTCAAGCTATCACGGTGGTGGCATCATACATCCAGAATGCCAAAAGGCTTTTGGTAGATTGCAAGGCAGGATAAAATCCATACGATGGTTCCACACCTTCAGTAAGTCTTGCTATGCACCATCGTTTCATGAATTTGATGGGTTGTTTGAAATGAGCCTTTTTGTGTTGTATGAGATCTAAATTTTCAATTCAGAACACCCATCTGATCATTTTTTCCCTACTCTGAACTGTTGTGTACTGATATTAATTTAACTCATTTGCCTTATGTTATTATTCTGGCTGCAGGATATGTAACAGCCTTCAGTTTACATGATCTGAAATAGCACGGTGAACTTTCTTGTCACATCATGTCAGAATTGTATATGGAGTCATCTTGACAAATTATTTAATAGTAATGAAGGCAAAACAGAAATTTTCATGTCTCGGTACATTTTAATTTCAGGTACCACTACTATGTTGCAAATGATAGATTAGATTATTATAAGCTTAGTTCTCTCAAAGCTTTGTGCTTTAATAATGGATGCTGCCTTTTTCAAAGTACAATAAATATTTGGAATTATTTGGAATTCTTACACAAGGACATCACCAAAGCAAGTGTTCCTTATTTAAAGATTTCTTCAGCTCAAAATGTTGCTGTACTACTGTCTTTTTGAACTGAAAAGTTTCGGGATCCCAAGTTTTCCTTGTTTAAAAGATTTCTTCAGCTCAAATTGTTGTTATACTACTATGTCTTTTTGAACTGAAAAGTTTCCAGATCATAAATTTTCCTTATTTAAATATTTCTTTAGCTCAAAATATTCTTTGTACTACTATGTCTTTTTGAACTGAACAGTTTCTAGATCACTAAGGATTGTCCTCTTCTTTGTTTAGAGAACTTCGGCATTCAGACCTCGCTGGTGCTTTGGGCTAGATGGGCTTGCTGGTATTTTATAGTCTGGTCATAAGCAGATTTGTTATTTTCAAGTAAAGCTAAATGTGAGCCACACCAAGTTCCTTTAGTTCTTGAGAATTTTGTTGTTGTCCTTTGGATTAACTGTCTGCCACAGTGCTCATGGCTCTTGCATTCAATCAAGAATCAGGGCAAGTGTGGTGAGTGCCGTGCTTCGAATTTGTTGTTCTACACTTGAAATTGCAACGCTCATCTATTAGAATTTGCATTATTGCCACAAATGATTCCAGTAACTAGAATCCATGTTAGGGAGGAAGCTGATAGGTACAAGCTAACCACTCTTGCATAACTTCGTTAGGTAGCAATGGTGGTAGATCAATTGGCTAGCACTTGCAATTAGCAACTTGTTTGCACTGTCGTATAGCAAAATCTGTACTTGGCAATCTACTACTTTTTATTTGATGTTTGGTTCAGGAAATAGGACCTTGCTTGAGTTAAGTTAACTATCGATTTGTTTGAGGGTCAATCTCTATTCTTAGCAAATTCCATGTTAGAGAAAATCTGTAGTATAAATTAAGTGACATCATGAAACATTTTGAATCAAGATAACAAAGAAGAATTACAAGTTTGATAAAGCATGAGGGATCATTCATTCATTTACTTCTGATCCCTTTAAGACTGTTGCTTCTATGTTAATACATGACTATCAATATATATCAAACCCCTAAACTTGCTTTGGTTTTTGAATGTGATTTTCACCGGCAACATGGACCTGTCACTCATCTGTACTGCCTGTTTTCTTGCTAAAATAAGTTTAGTAATACTGCTGTGCAGATGCCATACCCACAGTGCCAAAAAGCAACAAGTATGGTAGCCTAATTAGTAGCGCACCTTACCGCCTTAGTTGCATCCTGATGCGTTACATCCTCTGGATGTTTTTCTGTTTTTTTTTGCATCCTCTAGATGAACTCTTTTACTGAACCTTCTAGCATTGTTGGTAGCTGATGTTTAGAAGTCCAAGCAGCAGAACGTTTCTGATTCATATATACCCTTGTAGCGAAGAAGTGGGTGTTTCCATGGATGGATCGGGTTTAATCTATGCATATATATCACGCTTGAGGTCAGTTGTGTTTTCTCAGGTTTACGTAGGAATGACAACTGTTTTCAGAAGCAAAAAACTTGAATTGGGAATGGATCTCTTGATGGATTGATGTTTGCTGAAGAAAGTCCTTGCAGCAAAGAAGAACATCAAGCAGGTTTTCTATTTTTTACAAGTATTTCCTTTTGTTCCTAATTGTTGTCTCTTTCGTATGGAAGGTCTGAAACAAAATGAGGTGGCCTAAAATTAAGGATTAATTCTTTTGATAACTAATTTGAGAAAACAGATTAATGGAATATAAGTACAAGGTAGACTGTAGCATTGATCATTGCTATCCTGTACATACAGTCCAACCAACTGCTCGAGAGGAACCAAGGCGACGTGCAAGTTGGCGTCTGTGAAGCTTTGTCCGGAGCCATTCCTGCTCTTCTAGAGCCACAAGGAGAGCCTAAAAGTCAGGGTACCACTCGCTTCTCCAAGAATTTGTATACTTATTAGAAGTTTAGAACTAGTCAAGCAAAAACTATCAAATGGAATGCATTTGTAGGCAGAAGCGTGTGCGGCTGTTGTACGATAAGAAGTGTGCACGACTGAGAGCCAGAGGCGCCAATGGTGCGGAGTCGTTCGCCATCAAGAGGACCAAAGCTGCCATCAGTGACCACCGGATCAAGCTCAACATCTCCCTCGCCTCCGTCAACGCCCTGTCCCAGAGGCTCATCGCCGTCCACGATGAGCGCCCGCAGCTTGCAGAGCTCATCCAAATGTATGTGTTTATATTATAGTGTGCTCGATTGATATCCCCAAGAACACTGTTGCCGCATCTGTTTGATTGATGTTTCTTGTTGCTGTCTTGTATGTATAGGCGGGCAAGGATGTGGCAACTCATCGGCGACGTGCACCGGGTGATGTAGCGCATAGCGGACGAGGCAAGCGTGCTCCTCTCATTGTCGGCCACATGGTTGGAGGGAGGCATCAAGGGCTCGTTGCTACTGGGGCGGACACGCGCACAATTTATATTGATATATCTTATTTTGCCAAACAGCAATATATATGCTCCCGATGCTATTAACCTGACAGGGAATTTCATTTTCTTTCACATTATACATCAATAAATATATAGAGATCCAGATGTGTTGCATTTCAGCTGGTTTCTTCCACTATAAACGTCAGTTTTTTCATAGCAACATTACATGAATACGAAACACACTACTTTAAACAGGATAGTAGAAGGGGCGCGTTCTACTTGGCACCGCCTTGCTTCCGCTCAAGCGGCGCGCCACGGGCGCGCCCCAACCACTAGTATAACAAGAGACAACTACAGTACATCCTATTACAAAGTTTAACTACACTACCAAAATGTTGCTAATGTACAAGTACAATAGCGAGAACAACAATAATCTCCATTACTAGAGAGAGGGGAGGTGTGAATTCTGAGGCGTCACGGAGATGGTGGGAAGGGCAGGGACTGACGGAAGAGGTGAGCAGCGAGTTTGTGGGGAAGCTGGGGGCGTTGGAGGGAGAAAGGCAGGCGACAATGGCGAGGAAGTAGTTGGAGGTGGACAATAAGGCCGAGGACTTGAGGCAGCGATGGATGGCGCTGGCGAGGGAAGATTAGGTCTCTGACGCTGTTCGAGGCAGACGGCGACCTTGTTGAGTGGCGTCGGCGGAGGGCGTCACAATGCCGGTGACAGCAGCGAGAGAGAGAGAGAGAGAGAGAGAGAGAGAGAGAGAGAGAGAGAGAGAGAGATTTATGTCTACATGGATAATGTGTGACTGGCAGCAGAATGGGGTGGGGTGGATAAGGTCATGCCGATGAGTTCTGGTGACAGATAGCATCCCCCATGGCTATATTTGAGTGGTATGTTGTACAGTGACCAAATATAGCAATGGCGGGCACGTCATAGGACCCGCCACTGCAAAATCATACAAAATTTGGAACCGGTGGGGGCGGGTCTATGGCGGTCGCTAGAAACTGCTCACCACTAATTAGCATGGCACCTGTGATGGGCCTGTTTTACGAGCCTACCACTGTTGCTTTTCGACCATGAAGAAATTAGCAAGACTGACGGAGTGGTGGGTCATTACTTATGCCCACCACTGTTATGTGGATAGCCAGTGGCGAGCAATTTATAGTACCCGCCATTGGAAATTTTTCAAAAGGGTTGTGGCGGGTGCTTATCCGCGCCAGCCACTCGTTAGGGGCCACCTATAAGCCTTTTTCGATAAGTGAAACGATATGCAGATGATGATTTTTTTTTCTCAATCAGGCCCAACTGAGACACATGGAATGCAGGCAAAATTGCTACAAACAACCAAACACATCCTATATGAATGTGAAATAGACCACATTTCTAAAACAAAAAGGATAAATAGACTATGTTTGCATGCAAAAATGTTAGATAAAATTAGAGCACGTTCACATCCAAAAATGGTAAACCAAAGCTACCACGTTCAGATGAAAAAAAGAGGTGACACGAATATCAATGCTTGCTATTTGACGTGAATGAAACATAAAGAAAGCTATTAAAAAATTGGTGCCGACAAGCAATGCACCAAAATCCTTACTGTTTCCTTCCCAAAATACGAATATCAATACTTGCTATTTTTGTCCCAATCGGCTAGCTTATAAGCATCCTTCTGACCAGATTGACAAATCATCCCCACAATCACATCACATACAATCCAGCAGTCTCAGAAGCAACATCTCCGGCGTCCGTGTAGTGGATATTGCAATTTACAATAGACCTGACTATGGCGCTGCTGCAAATAAAACCAAGTCAGCAAGGTATAATACTATACTACTGCAACTCATTTTATTGTCTTCTTATTTTATGATAGGCAGAGTGCTCATGCATTCTTATTTTGCCATCTTCTGGATGAATTTGAGGTGTTTTGCTTGTGAACTTTTCTCTGTCACGATGTCTTGAAGAATTTTTCTGGTCCAATTTAGTCCGAGCTTTCTTTTAAAGTTCATGCATTTGAAGATTAGAGTTTCAAGCGGTATACTGCGTGGCGGCAAAGATGAGCACTTTAATTCTTCTTGCAAAACAAAAAACATGGGCACTCAGATTCATTTTCACATTATAGATCTAGGATTTTGTTTCTGAGCAAGTTCAGTTTTCTTTTTAGAAGAACTCTTCATCTATTGAACGGGAGTAATTTGTGTTGAGTTATTTATAGTTCTACTCAGTGGGCGTTGACATGTTGTAATACTAAAAAAAATACATGTTTTTTTTGTTCATGCTATCTCCTCTCGCTCATTTTGTCTATGACTGCAGGGCGCTTCCTACGGAGACCAATGGCAATGATATGCTCGCTTCGCCATGCTCCTTGGAGCTACTGCAGCCGCAGACTATTTCCATCTTTGATTATACTCTGCTGCCTCCGCTAGGTCCAGAAGATGATGATCACTCTGCTGCCATTCAGGTGGCTCAGCCTGTTGCTATTATTCATCGCTTTGATAAACTTGCTGGCTTCAAGGTAACCGTGACGTTCGCCAATGAACCAGGCGTCGTTGAGGAATGGGTGAAGATTGTGTTAAACTCCCTTCAAACGGTGGAAATGAAGATTGTTGGTCTAGACACTGAGTTCACCGACCAAGTCCATGGGGTGAAGCAGAAGGACCTGCCCGGAAATGCACCCGGCGTGCGCTGTACTTCAACTGTGTTTTGCAGATTATTGCTTGGTGTACCACATCGTTCACTCGCCTCTCATACCAGACAAGCTCAAAAATTTCTTGCTCGTGAGGATGTCTTCTTTTGTGGAGCAGCAATTGGCAATGACGTAAAAATGCTTGAGCCATACGGTCTCCATGTCAAAAATCCCATTGACCTACAAACACGCATTGAGATACCAATTACAATTTGCAGTAAACCTACACCGTCGCTATTTGACCTAGCAAATTTTGTGTTGGGAGCGAATCTGGAGAAGAACAGCGAGTGCAAGCAACTGAAGAACTCCGGATGGGAGATTGCTCCATTGAGCTTTGAAAGAATCATATATGCTGCGTTTGATGCCCTTATAAGTTTTGAGACAGCTAAAGGGGCTACAAACCTTGGCTATATGCGCCTTTATGAATAAGCTTTGGACGATCGTCTGGACATATGAGTTATTTTATATGTCTAGGTCTTATATATATATACATATACATGCCTATTATAAGAACTTTCATAGTAGCCCGAGCACATGCGCGTGGAGCATCCTATTTTTGTATTCTTTTCTTTTTATATGTTGTGAAATAAAAATTAGATGTATTATGGAAGTCATATTATTATTACTTTTGTTAGTAAACATGCCCGTGCATTGCAATGGGAAAATACAACGGCCAAGGTGTGAGAACTATTATTAGTAAACATGCCCGTGCGATGCAACAGGAAAACTCTGACGCCCAAGGTGTGAGAGAAAATAAATGTGACAAGAAGAACCCTCAGCAATTCTCGAGCAAAATCTTCATAAGTCCTCTTTCAGCGTGGCGTTGTCTTGCACCATTAGATTTCCTTATGCTTAGCTACGGAAAAAAAATAAGTGTAATGAAAACTACATAACTTGTACTCAGACTATTTTAATCAGTTTGAAACTATAATATTGTTGTACATGAAGAAACAATCAAGTGCGAGCACAAAATGTTGTAGGCCCAAAAAGGGAACCTCATACTAATGTTACCAGTATAGGATCAGACCATCCCATCAGTACACAACGTGTATTCTCTCTCTTTATGCAGGTGAGACAAATGTTCAAGTTCATAGATTTTTAGATTGCAATTCATGTATACAAAAGTTGTGCGTGCGTTTTGGTTGCACTGAAAGAGGGATAACAATTCTCCTATACACTGCCATTTTCGGGTTGTGGAACATGCATGTATCTTCTTCGAGACAAAAGTCTGGTACTCCTTTAGAGAAGAAAGCACACGCTGAAGTACATCTTTACACCCAAATTGTTTCTGGCTGTGAAATTCAGAAGGCTACAAAGAGAGAGACAAATCAACACTCCTTTTACACCAAAATTGTACATGTTCCAGCTACATGGGGTGCGCCCTTGATGTGGAGGAACAGGTACACCACTACAACCAGGACCCGCTCCACATGAAGCATCCCGACAGTACAAGGCTTATCGGAATGTCGTGCGCTGTGTGCAGAAAAAAGGATGTGGCATCTGCGTAGTGTGTCAGCGGTGGCAAAGTCTGTACTGTGAGGACAACAATCATTGGGTAAAGGAGATATGTTGCTTTGTTTTCATTTTGGATTTATGTACCATTAGAAAGCACACCAATACATGTCCTCACTCCATGATCGCATCAGCATCCAATAATTTTCAGTACGCTACACAGATCATTTTGGGAATAATGACAACAAATATCAAATTACTGCATGACATTGTCTTTAATCTGCTAAAATCAACTTTTAGAATAATGACAAACATATCAAACTATTGGATGAGATGAATTACCAAAAAATCTAGAGAGAACTATTCGAGTGAAGCTATCAACTATCAACAGCGGAATATAAGCAATATGAAAATGAATGTTCTTTGCCAAAACATTTCCTCAACTTTAATTAGTAATGTATATGCTTTTCCCATGCCAATACAGTAGAACTTGTACTTCAAAAGTTAGCAGAAAGTTTAGTACTTCTCAAGGATATGTAGTCCATAAAGAGCTTAACATTATTTTTCTGGTATGCAGGCAAGTGACATGTCTTCACGTGAAAGGAAGATCTGCTCAAGGATCCATTTTGGTGAACAAATTGAATGTCAGAAGTAGCCAAACGCACCTCAATGTTTGGTTGTGTTCTTTGGTCTTTTGACTTTTATCGTGATGTTGGATTTGGCTGAAAGGGACGGGATAACATCTCTCACAGATTTTGCAACTGATCCATGAGAAAAGGACAACATAATAATTTGGCGGGGAACCTCAATGTTTTTGCCGATAAGGACAACATAATGAATTTTTTAGACAGAGAAAGAGAGCATGCATCTAATATGTTTTTCTTAGAGAATGATGTAGATAGTATGTAAGGAAATACTAACTAAGAACTTGGCATAGGGTTGACCTGAAACTTTACAAAAGCTAATGCATGAATAGTCACAGAAATAGTAAGATAGTTAGTGCAGTAGCATACCCACATCCTCCTTCAAGGACCGCCTCATCTTGAGCCCAACCACCCATCGCCGCCACCCTCGCCTCCTCCCCGCCCGCCGCCCGCTGCTAGTGCCGCGACTTTGATCAAAATCAGAGGCACGGAGCACGAGGAAGACTGGCCACTGGTGACAAACTCTAACCGCAACCAGAAACAAGAAAAGAAATCAGACATAAAAATAATAAACAAAAGCTAACTTTCCCAGGAAGCAAGTCACAACAATATGTCCAGCTGAGAATATGTCAATTGTTTTGTATACTGCCTTGCCTGAAAAGCTATAGTGTGGTAACTACATGTTTGCTTCACATTTAACCTGATGAGTAGTGTGACAAAATTAGAACTGCACATAATACTGAGGCCATTAAAAGAAACTAACATTGGTTGCTTAATTAGCAAGAAGTGTCAGCATAAAAAAATACAATTAATTTCCATATAACCTTTCACTGGACATGTTTAAAGGCATGCAATAAAAATAACTAAGCATATTGAACATATATACACAAAAGAAAAACAGATATAACAATATTGAGGGTAAATTCAGAAAGAGAAGTGCCACGTAAGAAAGAGAAAAGGTAGGCATAAAAAATAGAGCAGAATGAGGAGGTTACCACACTATTATTGTTGAATGTTGCAAGCAGCTAAGCTTAGCTCTTGGTGGTGACGATTCTGATGATGTTCTCATCACCACCATAAGCCTTATGCTGAATCATATCATGCAGTAATTTGGCTTCTGAAGGATACATGCACACTTTGTTGCGCCATTTATTCATTGCAGCATGTTTTTCATGCGTTTCATTATCATAAACTGAAAACATGGGCAACACATAAGCTACATGATTTTCTTTCATAAATATCTTAATTATGCTGGAGAAAGATTACAGCACATTTGTAGGACAAAAGCATAGATCCATCTTCATACACCCAGCTACAAAAGAAGCATAATTGTTGTCTTTTTTTACCCTATGGATAGATCAACCTGAACATATTTCATAAGATTTGTGTGAAGAGAGGTTGTGACATTCATCATATCTTATATTTACTACTCTCATGTTAATCCACATCATTAAGATTTTTCTAACCGTTCAATCAATGTAATTGATTTATCTGGACCTTACAATTTACGTTACATTAGTTTTGCTGGAAAAAAGACAAAATCTGACCAAACTTGCACGTATGTAGTGACTAGCAGAAAAAACATACACGTACAAAATGACTAGCAGGAAAAAATCCATCCCTCCTTAGGAATCACGTACAGATATCTGCAAAAAGAAACACGTACATAATTAAAAAAAGAAACAAGTATAGAGTCCTAACAAGCCACGCACACAATTCACCCACGTACCCAACTCATCTCCATGTGCTGATGTAAAAAAGAGGCAAATACACCAGAGGTACAACAAGTTGCACCTGATGACCACTTTGGTGCTTGATGTTGAAAAATACACAAAACTGGTGCAAAAACTTGTGTTTTGGTGCACGTACGGTTCAAAAGCCAGATGCGGCCGTGTACAGCGCCACCTCGGCGTGACAGCGTGGCGGCGGGTCCTATTGTCAGTGGCTGGAAGCCTTTGGGCAGGATGGAGTTTGGTCTTTTTTACAAATACCACCCTGATTTGATGTGGATTATCATAAAAAAGTCCTCGATTCGCGTTATAAACAAGGTCATAACTCCCAGTTCCCAAATCACGTTCTATTCCCCACGATCCCCTCCTAGATGGTCAACGGCAGTGGCGGTGTGGAATTTTAGGCCGGCGGCGGTGCAGATATTTCAGGCCGCCGGCGGCGTGCGTATTTTCAGGCCGCGGCGGCGATGCGTATTTTCAGGCCGCCCGGCCAGATGGCGGTGCGGATTTTCAGGCGGCAATGGGGGTGCGGATTTTTCAGGCCGCGGCGGCGAATCCGGACAGTGGCGGCCCCCAGATGTAGCTGTGGCCGGCAAGGTGGAACCGCTCGAGCAGGAGGAGGAGCTAGAAATAATCGCAGGTGTTGAATCTATCCACCCTCTTTCTGTCTCAGTAGTTTGTAGGGAAGTGTAGTGAAAATGAAAGTGAGATGTTCTTGATTTTCAGGACGATGTGCTCCTCGAGTTTGATTTTGGGCTGTCGCTGTACCAGTGTAATCCCAGCTACAATGGAATGGAGTGGAGCGTAGAAGGTTGCTGAGAAGGATGGGCACAAAATGGAGAAGAAGATAATGAATGATGAACAGGGAGAGGCTGGACTGTAGGGATAGGATGCTTTTCTTTGCTGCTTTCATGATTTTTGGCTTTGGAATGTAATGGATGGCGGAGTAGTACTGTTTCTTGTACTGGATGCCATTTTCAGTTTCTTGTACTGAATGTTAAGAATGTTGAATGGAAATGTTGCTTCAGTTTCTTGTACTGGATGTCTTTTGCCTCTGTTTTGCTTCAGGTTTTGTTTGCACAAATTAACAGGACAAAGAACAGTCACATTAAACATGATATAAGATGAATACAGTGGAGCAATAGGCCCGTCATAGTGGAGCAAAGATCTTAACAGTACACACAGTAACTGACTGGCTGAGTCGACAGTGCAATAGACACTAAAATGCAGGCAGGAGATGTGTTGGTTAATTACAAGCAAGATCGTAGATAGAGTACGAATGAAATGTAGGAAGTGCCCAGAGTAATGCACAAAAAAGCCAGCTTCCTTTGGTCATATCATTGTGGAGCAAGCACGCACAAAAAGCAGAGCTGAATCATCAGAAAGATAGATTACAGCTACAAAAGTAGTAGAATGAAAGCACCATTTTTCTGCTTACGGTAGCAATAAGCGCAGCCCCAACGTCTGTCGACTACAGTAGCTTGTTGGGTCAATCTATTCCAAACCCACAAAAAATAAAACTTAAATGTTGTCGAGCATTTGTTGGTTTGCAGGACGGTGTCCTCTAGTCAGCATTTAAATCTTTTCAAAGAAACTATGCAACTTGTGTCTGTGAGTACATCTACTGGTAAACAAAAAGCATTAAAATTCCAAGTTCAGTACATATTATACTGATAAACAAAAGGGTTCATTCCAAGTTCGCCACTGAAGTTCATTCATGAACTTCATGCTTTCAACCTATGCGTCGCAGGGATAGGAAATCATAAGCCCATTCATCATCAGGTGCATTCTGAGTGATCAGAACTTCTTCTTCAGCCTGCATGAAATTTGCTGCTTCATTTCTGTTGGCTCCATCATCTCCAAAATGGAGGTTGTAGAGGCCAGGAGCTGCAGCTCTTGCTCCTCTAGCAGCATTCGCTCCTCTAGCGTTGTGGTCTCCATCTCCTCTTGCAACATTCCCTCCTCCCCTTGCGTTGTGCCCTCCTCCCCTAGGATTGTGCCCTCCTCCTCTTGCAACATTGGCTGCTCCTCTTGCAGAATTAGCTCCTCTTGCATTTTTTTCCTCCACCTCTTGCTCCAGATGCAGCAGCTCCACCTCTTGCTTCCGATGCATCAGTTCCACCTCTTCTGACCCTACCCCTTGCCATTGCCGTTGTCACTCTCGGAGCTGGGATTTCTGCTCTAGCATTTGCTATAAAATTTGACTCTGGTAGAGGACCAAAGTCTCTGACAGGTGGGTATACAAACCTCTCCTAAAGGCACATAAAGTAGACATGTTAGTGCATATCAGAGACTAAAAATAACACAAAGCAAATAAGTTAGTACCTGCTCCTGCATTATGAATACCATAGACTCGGGAGTTTGTGTTGGATCAAGACATGGCCTGACTCTATGTGGCATTATGTTCTGCAAATGTTAAAACACAAAGCAAATAAGAGTTTCGATATGTACTTAAATGAAATAAATTCATAGACTGAAATAATGAAAAGGAAAGAAGGCATTACAGCAATGAGGCTAGGGTCATCAAAATCTTCCTCTGCTTGTTTTGCTGCCTGCTCATTCTGAATGTCATTAACATGCTTGTGGTGACCTTTCTTGTTATGATCGGGTGCTTTACATATAGAGCAATGCATGGTCGACCCTGGCTTGGTTAGTTTTATCCCTCCATTCTTGTCTGTCTTCTCTTCTGGATCTTTCTTTCTGTTTTTCTTGGGCCTTCCCATCACTTTAGTGTACACTGGTGGGTACACATCAATTCCATGCATCTTTTCCCAATGACCTTTGTCCCTCAATGGCATAATGTTGTACGCATAGGCCTTCTTGTAGCTCTCAATAGAATAGCATGGATGCACCAAGCTTTCAGGCTCAATTCTTTCATGCCTAGCACATGCAACAGCATGATGACATGGTATTCCAGACAACTCCCATCTTTTACAGTCACAGTTGTTCGTGTTGAGATCCACCAAGTATGTGTTGTTAAAGGATTTTACCTGGAAAACCCCTTTACCAGCTTCTTGGACCATACAATTAGCTGCCCACTCAATAAACTTGTCCAGCTTCTTCTGGATCTTTGGGCAAAGTCTCCCTGTCCACTTGTCTGACTCTCTCTGTTTTGCTAACAATTCTGTTGGTTAACTTGATGTGCATGTTGTTCAATGCTGAAACAACTGGTAGTTCTCTTGCCTCGAGTATGTAACTACAATTAATTAGGAGTGGCAGACAAATAATTTAGCACTACTACAATGTGAATGCTAGTTGCAAAAACTTTTGAATGCGAAGGAAGAGAAGTGAGGAGCTAACCTGTTGAATACCTCTGACATGTTGTTAAGCAATATATCACACTTGGGGAATGAGTTAAAAAGGCCTTTATCCATGTTCTTGGAGCCAGTTTCTCAACCCATTTGTAAGCACCCTCACTATGTGACTTTATCTGGTCCATATTCTTACGATATGCAATGTCATTGGTGGATCTTGCTATGGACCAAAGATCATTCTTCAACTGCTCACCCTTATGCACTTTGTGGAAATTTTGGTATAGATGCCTAACACAAAATCTGTGTTCTGCATGTGGGAATACCTTCTGCACAGCATTTATTAGACCCTACCAAGCAAACAACTTAAGTAAGAGGAATGTTGTCACAAAATGAGTGTAGAAAGCAATGTCAAGAGAAATAGCAAGTAGTGACCTTTTGCTTGTCACTCATGATTGTGTAGGACGATGTGTTGAATATATTAAGATCGGCCTTCAATGATGCCAGGAACCATTCCCAGCTGCTAGTACACTCCACTTCACACAAACCAAAGGCAATGGGAAATATACAATCATTGGGGTCAATTCCTACAGCTGTTAACATGTTGCCCTTGTACCTGGTCTTTATATGACAACCATCCAAAAAAATGATGGGTCTACAACCAGCAAGCCACCCTCTCTTACAAGCATCCAGTGACCAATAAAGAGTGGAGAAATGGTCTCTTGTCACTTTAGCTTTCTCGTCAGTCAATTGCTTCGTGCAAAGGAAAAATGTGCTGCCAGGATTGCTTCTTCTAAGCTCCTGGCCATAATCCCACAACCACTTGTATTGGTCATCATCTTCACCCCTAATCTCCCTAACTGATGCCCTTCTTGCCCTTCCTAACTTGCTTCTCTTTGGAATCATGTTGTATTCAACCTGTACTTTATCTTGAAATTTCTTGAGACATTTTCTCATTGTCTCTGAACTCTTCTCTGAATTTTCTAGTCAGAAAAGGTGCAGTCAACACCTTCAGATCCCAAGCCTTGGTGCATGTGTGTACTCCATTAAACTTCTTTATGAGGATGCTGTTTGTCCTATTGTCCTTGCCTGCCTTCAGTTGCCAAGAGCATCCTGGTTTGCACACTACAACTAATATAGTTGCAGTATTCCGTGTCTTCTTCAGCTTCACTCTGTTTCTAACACTGTACGCACTTATTGCAAGTCTCAGTTCTTTCATGTCAGCAAAAACCATTCCAAGCCTGAAGGTGGGTGCATTCAAATCAGTAGCTGAGTTAAATGTTCTGAAATTGTATTTTAACTTCTCCTTTTCTTCTTTGGACAGATTCAGGTGAGAGTCGTCAAGTGCATCTTCTGGAAGTTCTGCTTCTATGTCTGGTATGAACTCCCTCTCTCTGTGATCATCCACATCCTTGTCCACATTCTCATCAAACAAGTCATCATCCCCCACATCTGGTTCAAAGTCACTGTCATGAAATTTCTCATCAGTTTCTTCTTCAATGCCTGCATCTTGTTGGTCTGTATCACTGCTCAACCATCCTTCATCAATTTCTTCATCACCAACACCAGTACACGAGGAACTACAACCTTCACCAAATGAAACAAACCTCCTACCTCTTTTTGCTCTCTTCTGTTTTGGACCTTCACCAGATGAAGCAAATTCTGTGAAAATGGCCTCTTTTGTAAAGCTAACATTATGTTTCCCCTTGTTGTCTTTCATTGGAGTGATAACCTTGGCCAATTCAGGAACTCCATATGCCGTGACATCATCTCCAGTAAGAGTTTGCAGTGTATCACCATGGTCAATAATGAGGAGCAAATTTTGGTGCTCAATTGTTGCACCAATCATTAACAGTATGTCAGCATCACATGTAATCTGCTTCAGACCATCTGCTACTGACTTGCCAGGTTGATACCAATATATGTCATGCTTGGAAACACCTCTGTCATAGCTCAACTGCTTGAGGAAGTCATCAATCCACAATATAGACCAAGTGTCACTATCACAATTGTCAAAGAAGTCCACTTCATAGTCAAGATATGTCATATTGCTTCCACTACCACAAAAGAAACCTTTATGGTGTATCTGGACAGTAAAAAGACCATCAAAAGGCCCTGCCAATTCAGTTA
Source organism: Aegilops bicornis (assembly GCA_021605145.1). Taxonomy (NCBI): domain Eukaryota; kingdom Viridiplantae; phylum Streptophyta; class Magnoliopsida; order Poales; family Poaceae; genus Aegilops; species Aegilops bicornis. Next base: position 850,763,594 of record CM038675.1, on the reverse strand, counting down.
ACACACAAGTTCAGCTAACTGATAAATGCATATGCAGTTACACAGCAAATAGGAAAACAGAGAAATGAATATGCATTTCAAATAAGAAGATAAATTCGTATTCAGTTAAACAAACAAATTGTAAACTAAACCTATCTAAAATGATTGTTGACTGAAAGTGTAAACAGAAACTAGTAAAAAATCAGTTTAACTACACACTGTCGAAAGAAAATCAGTTAATACACTGTAAAAAAAATCAGTTAACTAGCTGTCCAAAAAATAGTTACATGCGTACATTCAGTTTGAATTATTCGCATATCCCTTGCATACATTGTCAACCTTGAGAGCAGAAGATTGTCCCTAACCATAGGTTATTCTGTCAATCTTTGTTAACTGAAACTATCTACAATTCATGTGTTCAAAAGTTCAGTTACATTCAGTTGTTGTGCAAAAATTCAGTTAACACACTGCCAAAAATATTCAGTTACAAGCGTACATTCAGTTTGAATTAATCTCTCATATTACCAGCGCACATTGATAACCATATGGGCAAAAGAATGTCCCTAGACATCTCATAGTCCTATTTAATCACTGAAATTATTTCTCATGGCGATCTTCAACGAAATCCTATGACAAAACTACCAACTTTATAAACCCAAGATAAACCCTAAGAAGAATCAGATCTTCAGGGCCTCGATGCTCTTGTGGAACCATAGCTAATCATACCACACTCAGAACTCGAAAAATAAATCATCTCCACGACATGATCGAGTACAACTTTTGCCCTAACCAAAACATGGTACGGGCAGGGCTGGGAGAGGGGTCAGAGAGACGTCGGAAAGGGCAGAAAGGACTCGCCATAGCGTGGTGCTTCCTCGCCGGGCGGGCGGCGCCGAGGCTCCTCCGTCATCACCTCACCGTCGGTGCTCGAGGGTGGCCAGTGCCGTCTCCGCCTCGAGTTGATCGCTGGAAAAAGGAGAAACGAAACAGAGGAGGCGCACAGACCAGGGCAATGCGTACGCATATAGATGAGTTTCAGGTAACTCCAGCCCGCCCGCATCAAATCAGGGTGGTATTTGTAAAAAAGACCAAACTCCATCCCGCCCAAAGGCTTCCAGCAACTGACAATAGGACCCGCCGCCACGCTGTCACGCCGAGGTGGCGCTGTACACGGCCGCGTCTGGCTTTTGAACCGTACGTGCACCAAAACACAAGTTTTTGCACCAGTTTTGTGTATTTTTCAACATCAAGCACCAAAGTGGTCATCAAATGCAACTTGTTGTACCTCTGGTGTATTTGCCTCAAAAAAAAAAACCCATCTCCGTGTGCTGATGCATCTGCCTATTCTTATTTGCCTCCCTAGAGTTCGGTTAGGTCTCTGTTGGGTCAAACTTGTCTCCGATACATTCATGGCTATGCATGCATGGCTACAGCAGCGGCAGCAGTAGCAGTTACTTAGCTAGGAAGTATTGGGCATGTCGGCAGCATGCAGCACCAGCGGCAGCAGTAAAGAGGAGAGAAGTTACTTCAGTTGCCGTAGCTTAGTAGCTAAGCAAAAGGAGCAGCCGTGACTTACTTGTGTAGTACTAGTTTTTGGTCTAGTACGTTGTACCAGCAACAGCTGTGTAGTAGTCTCTAGGTCTAGGGACAGCTAGATGTGTGCAGGTACATGTATCAGTTGATATTTTCTAGTTTAGGTCGGTTCAAACACCTATAAAAGGAGATGTATCCCGGCCGGTTGTGACTAAGGCCATTCCAATCAATACCAGGCATTTCCTCCTTCTAGTACCACCGTGTGTGCTCTAAAGTCTCAAGTGCTGTGTACTACTACTACTATGTGTGTGTGATACACTAGTGAGTGTGTGAGTAGTACGTGTGTGTGCTCTTCCACTGGTCATCTATCAGTATATTCGAGTGCTAGCGAGTAGTTCTGGGCTGACAATTGGCATCAGAGCCTCTGGTTGTGGTAGCCATGGCCGGTGGTAAAGGAGTGCAGCAGCGCACCACCTCGGGTGGTTCCCCAGTCGCGGCCATCACAGGGGCGGCTGGATCGCCCGGCTCGGAGGGCGGCGGCGCATAACCGCTCAAGCGCATCCATCGCGGTGAGGTCGTGGTTAGGGAGATCGTGCGCGAGACCGCAATCAGTGGTAGTGTACCCATCACCTTCCCGATGCTCACGCGCTCGAACTACAGCGAGTGGGCGTTGATCATGGAGTGCAACCTTCATGCGGCGAGCCTATGGGCTCCCATGGAGGACGACCTGGTCGAGAGAAAGGAGGACAGGAAAGCCGTGGCGGCGCTCATGCGTGCCACGCCGCGAGATGCACGGCATGCTTTCATGGCGAAGGCAAGCGCCAAGGAGGCGTGGGAAGCCATCCGTACCCAGCGCCTCGGCAGCAACGCGTGCGTGGGCGAGCAGCGCAGAAGATGCGGCGGACTTGAGAACGCCGCCTTCAAGGAGGCGAGCTCGTCGGCGACCGCCATGCGGATCTCCAGCCTTGCGTCACAGCTCCAGCGGCGCTTTCGGCGACACCATGGACGGCAGCGAGTCGTGCGGAAATTTCTCCAGCGTCGTGCCATCTCGCTTCGCTCAGGTAGCGGTCTCCATTGAGACCTTGCTTGACCTGAGTGAGCTCTCCGTCGAGGAGCTCACGGGCCGGTTGCGGGTGGTCGAGGACCGCCTTGACGACGGCCGCGAGAGCTTCGGCGGCGGACAACTCCTATTCTCGAAGAAGTGGGAGGCGAGGAAGAGTCAAGGACGTGGTGGAGGTGCCTCGAGCAACGGAGGCAGCACCGGCAGAGGCGGCGGTCGCACCCAGGGTGGAGCCGGACGAGGTGCCGGCAACGACGACCGAGACAAGTGCCGATATTGCAGCATCAAGGGCCACTGGGCTCGTGAGTGCCGCAAGAGGATGGCTGACGAGGATGCCGCGGCCGCGGCGAACCTCGTCCAGTCTGAAGAGGACGGTGGGCCAGCAATAATGATGGCTTGCGTCGAGACCATGCATGAGGGCATAGCGCCTCCGGAGACCATGGTCCCGACAAGCATCGAAGCCGTGCAGGAGGGCGCAGCACCTCCGGCGACCCGCAGTGCCGGCAATCGTTAAGTCCGTGCGGAAGGCACGGAGCTCTTCAAGTAATTCCCTCCCGACATCGGTAGCGCTCTCCCCGACAACAACGTTCTCGGGAGACTACGATTGGGAGGAGATGAAGACCCGGGTGTGGGGGAGCCACACGCCGGCAACCACGTTCCCTGCGACGCTGGTCAAGCCCGTGCAAGTTGGCACGACAAAGGCGTACCCGACATCCTCGGGACTCGACAAGCCCGTGTCAGGAGGCACGGCAACGACGCATCTGGTGGGCCACGTCCCGACCATGATCCTGGCGACCAGTGAGCCCGTGCGAGAGGCACGGAATTCTCAGGTGGGCCACACCCCGACAACCAGGTTCTCGGGGTTCTGCAAGCCCGTGTGGGCAACACGGCACTCTTCGACAAGCCTCAACTGGGAGGCAATGAAGAGACGGTCATGGGGCGGCAAGGCCTCGACCGAGACTATGGCGACCATAGAGTCCGTGAAGGAGGCACAACACTCTCTGGTCGGCTATGCCGCGACCCCGACGCGCTCGGGGTCCATCGAGTACGTGCGGGACGCACGGGACTCTGTAGTTGGGCACGACCCGACTACGCTGGTGGCGACCGTCGAGACCGTGCAGGAGGCACGGTGCTCTATGGTCGGCCACACTGCAGCCCCGACGCACTCGGGATCCATCGAGTCCGTGCGGGAGGCACGACTCACGATTGTCAGGGGAGACCCGACAAGCAAGCCTGATGGGAAGAGCACCAAGGACTCCGCTACCCTAAGAGGAGCCACTCCGGTCAGTGTGGCGTCCGGCTGCTGACCCGGAAGGGAGTTTCCGGGCAGTGCGGCGTCTGGCACGGCGACCCAGGAAGGGAGTTCCTGGGTAGTGTGATGTCCGACAAGTCATCCCCGGGAAGGGAGTTCCTGGGTAGCATGACGTCCGACACGACGACCCTAGGAAGGGAGTTCCCGGGCAGTGTGACATCAGGAACTACGACCCCAGGAACACTAACGCCCACGAGCGAGGTGGTCCCCGGGCAGTTCATGTCCCCACCAACAGCATGGTCGGACTTGTTCGATGCCAACAAAATTGGTGGCGATCCACACAGGTTCCAAAGCCTAGGGGGACCTTCTCGAGCCTGCGAGACGATCGCAGCACCCGAGATCAAGAAGCACGAGCAGGGCATACGGGGCCGCCGAGAAGGCGGACATCCCAGCGAAGACACTTGGTTGCGCCGAGTTCCAGAAGACGCGCGACAAGATAGGGATCATGAAAACAAGCTCCTTCGACAAGGTTGAGGGGGAGATTGTTGGGTCAAACTTGTCTCCGATGCATTCATGGCTATGCATGCATGGCTACACTTAGCTAGGAAGTATTGGGCATGTCGGCAGCATGCAGCACCAGCGGCAGCAGTAAAAGAGGAGAGAAGTTACTTCAGTTGCCGTAGCTTAGTAGCTAAGCAAAAGGAGCAGCCGTGACTTACTTGTGTAGTACTAGTTTTTGGTCTAGTACGTTGTACCAGCAACAACTGTGTAGTAGTCTCTAGGTCTAGGGACAGCTAGATGTGTGCAGGTACATGTATCAGTTGATATTTTCTAGTTTAGGTCGGTTCAAACACCTATAAAAGGAGATGTATCCCGGCCGGTTGTAACTAAGGCCATTCCAATCAATACCAGGCATTTCCTCCTTCTAGTACCACCGTGTGTGCTCCAAAGCCTCAAGTGCTGTGTACTACTACTACTACGTGTGTGTGATACACTAGTGAGTGTGTGAGTAGTACGTGTGCGTGCTCTTCCACTGGTCATCTATCAGTATACTCGAGTGCTAGCGAGTAGTTCTGGGCTGACAGTCTCTATCTAGACGTTGCCTTGACTCCTCCCGTCCTACGATCTTCCACGCCCTGCTCCGTCAATGTTCCCTCGAGTCCTCCCATCCCCGACCTTCCACGTTCTGCTCGGCTGGGAGGTCATATCCAGCCTAAGAATCAACAAGCTGGAATTTTAGTCATGCCACTAGCACCGTCCTATGATTTCCACGGCACTACTCCACCTGGAGCTGCACCTCCGGCCTCCGGTTTGAGGAGCTGCAACTTCGGTTGCAGCAGCAGCGCCATCATCATCAGCAGCCCAGGCTAATGCAGTGCAGGGCTGCTTTCTCATATCCCATCAGTAGGCAATTTGTCACGCACACAATTCACCCACGTACCCAACTCATGTCCATGTGCTGAAGTAAAAAAAAACCCATCTCCGTGTGCTGATGCATCTGCCTATTCTTCTTTGCCTCCCTAGAGTTCAGTTAGGTTTCTATCTAGACGTTGCCTTGACTCCTCCCGTCCTACGATCTTCCACGCCCTGCTCCGTCAATGTTCCCTCGAGTCCTCCCATCCCCGACCTTCCACGTTCTGCTCGGCTGGGAGGTCACATCAACCTAAGAATCAACAAGCTAGAGTTTTAGTCATGCCACTAGCACCTTCCTATGATTTCCACGGCACTACTCCACGTGGAGCTGCACCTCCGCCCTCCGGTTTGAGCAGCTGCAGCTTCGGTTGTAGCAGCAGCGCCATCATCATCAGCGGCCCAGGCTAATGCAGTGCAGCGCTGCTTTCTGATATTCCATCAGTAGGCAATTTGTGCAACATGCACCGTTCCATGGATGATATTGAGGATACAAACACAATTACACTTCTATTTTTGTAGTATCGTCAAGATATACAACTTTTCTTGGATGCCCTTTTTAAACTATGCCATCAGCCTCTACAGAGATAAACCAATTTCTTTTCGATAGATCTTCTACTCCAGCGGTCATTTATGGTACAAGCTCAAGCGCCAGTATAGCTGTTTTTTACTGTTTTCATGGCAATCATTCTTAGTTGGTTATGTCACTTTTAGTTCGGTTCATAAAACTGTATTGGCTGATCCAAAGTTTTCTTGCTACAATTTTTTAATTTGTTTTGGTATAGTCGGTATGACACAAGAGTTGACTGAGAGTTCTCTACTACTCCCCCCGTAAAGAAATATAAGAGTGTTTAGTAGTGATCTAAATGCTCTTATATTTCTTTACATAGGGAGTAAGTTCTTTTTATTTTGTCTCGGTGTTCTCAATACCACACAAGAGTTAACTAAGAGTTCTCTACTAAGTTCCTCAAATATTATCATCATCTATAAGGAAAGCCATTTTGGATCTGGACAGAACATGGAGCTGAAAGAGATTTTGTGCATGGAAAATCCATGATGTTTCTTTACTTGGAGCACATAGTACTATGATAATGCAATAACTGTGATGATATCATCAAATAAGAGATGCATGGCAAGTATATGAGGTACTCCCTCCGTCCGGAAATAGTTGCCATCAAAATGAATAAAAGGGATGTATCTAGATGTATTTTGGTTCTAGATACATCCATTTTATCCATTTTGATGACAAGTATTTTCGAGACGGAGTAATCCACTACTCTGCATGTATCTGAAATTGTACAGAAATAGCTCCTTCTTTCCTGAAGCTTCAATTGATTCTGCATTTATGTTAAGAAATAAGAAGCACATTTGGGCATGATTCTGATTTGTAAATATACCTTAAAATTTCATATGCCACATTGTTCTTCTCTGGTGGGAGCTGGTGCAAATATATTTCAAAATCATTTCGAGTCCAGGACTGGAGGTGATGTTCTTTTGTTCCAGTTTCTTATGTATATATGTAAGAATTTATCTGTAGTAGGATTATATGTTCATACCAATGTTCCAACCTATTGATACTTTAAGGATATCACATCATGCAGTGCAAACCAAGCACCGTGTCCCTTCATCCAATTATCCCACCAGTATCATGTGACTATGGCATATGTCTGATGAAATCACAGGAGAACAAAAAGTTTGGAGGTGCCTCATGTGCCATTATGTTGAGTACTACGTCATGATTTAGAATAATACCTGCCCAGGTGACATAGCGTTGACATTAAAATTCATTAGATTTTTAATGAGGTATATCTGTTCACTGGGAGAGAGCTTACTTAGTACGTCACGAATCTCAATTGCTTTTCTAAGGATTATTTCTTTGGAACATTCCAATCTTTAGCTGTTCAAGGCTTCGCTCTCATCTAATATTGTTATGTCGTGAGTTTGAAATATTCTATCCTGCTAGTTTTGTGAGTACGACCGAACGAAATGTCAATCTAAATATTTTATTCTTAGCCATCAAGTACTAACTAACCTATTTTATCTATATCCTATAACTATTGTTAATTTAATTGATTGGGAAATGCACATTATTTCTTGCAAAGAATCACGGTTATTGATCGTGTGTAAAAAGTGGAATATCAACCTGTTTGATACAACTTATTTCTGTAGTTCGTTTTGTTTCGGAAAGGAGGTGCATGTTGGTTCTCTTTAATGACGTTCACTTCTTAATGTTATAGCTTGCTACTAAAATCGTAAGCCAGTTAACAGTTGGCTTTACGCAGCTACATTCATACTTTCGAGGACTATTGCTGCTCAAAGTAGTCCAAAAATGTAGTTCGTACAAAGATGTCGTTAAGAATTTGCTTCGTAAGTGATCACACTGCACTACCTTTTTCTTGCAGCTATATATTTATATCAATTTTGCGTCTGACTTTGTGAAGTGGTGTGCATACATGGGACACCTAAGAACAATATTTGTTCTGAATTGCTATCTCAATCTATCAAATGTGACACCGCCAATATGTCTAATATAACTGTGAACACCTTTCGTCTATATAAGTATTTTAAACTATGATGAAAGGAGTTCTGCTGGGATGCGTGGAGTGGAGGAAAAATCTTTAGAGAGATACCCATATTGATAAGACGTCAAAAGAAAATCTGATAATTACATGCATGTAAAACCATTCAAGTTTTGTGTCCAGATATACCAAATATAAAACTGTAATTTGGGTTTTGCTACCAACTTTAACCTCTGAAGTGTTTACTATGTATTTTTAAAAAGCTAAGAATGTCTTATATGCTCATTTCAAACAATGATACCTAGCATGCCAGCAATACGACATATGCTTTAAAACCTTAAAAGGGTAGTAAATGAGGCGTATTTTAATCTTTATATTTCAAAATTGCGTCTGCATAACAAGATTATGCTTATATATTCAAAGGCATAAGTAATTTAACATTTTAATTCCCCATGTGTTCTATTTCTATCGACCGGGTTTAGCCATGTGTTCTTGAAATGGAGAAATAACTGTTACGAGATTCATTTGCCACAAAACAAGCTATGTGTTTAAGTGTTTTAAATAGTAAACTTGAGAGATTATTCCTGAACTAAGTATTCATCAATTGTGCATTTGGTTTATATATAACTGTTATATATAAAAAAAGTTTAATAATATTTATTCAAATAACTAGCCCGTGCAGGTGCAGGTTGATAACTAGTTACTCTAACATCAAGTGACTTATCTCAGTAGTTGCAATTCTAGAATTGTGTGAAGAGACGTTCTGACAATCATCATATTTTCCCTAGCATCAAGCGACTTATTTCAGTGGTTCCAACTATAGCATACCATTTTCACTGGACCTACCGGTGTAGTGTGCCAAGTTGCATTGATGTATCAGAACTCTTGGTTGATTTACAGTACCTATGATCCAAGAAAAAACTACAACATACTACACGATACACTTTATCAGCAAGGCTTGTTTTGCTGTAGAGTTGAAGATTTGTGCATAAGAGAAACCACGATCTCCAAAGGATTAGTGTAGCACATGAAATTCTACATCCGTTAGCCTTTGCAACTTGGAAGCACAGTAACAAAATTTATCGGAGCTGAAACAACAAAAAGGTAAGGATTTATCATGGCGGCTCTTGATAAGCTTTCTTTTGAACCATATTGAACACATCAGGCTAGCGTATACCCGAAACGACCTGACTTCAGTACACTTGACCTTGGCTACACCTAACACTGAGAAACCTACAAAAGGAGGATAAATTTCCTTGACGATAAAATAATAAAAAATATCTATCAGTCTTAGACCTAAAATAATACTATCAATCAGGAGCTGAATGATATCATTGATGACATTGCTAGAAAGTCATACCCCAAGAAAGAAAAGATACCAAGGCAAACAAATTGTGTAGTTCCATTGTCTGAGATGTAGTCTAACTTTGTAACCAGTTTTATCTATTATGAAATCATTGCAACAGCCACAAAAATGCCAGTGTAGAATTCTCATTTACTGTCTTCAACTCCAAACTGGATCGTGCCGAACCTTTCGCACATGGTTGTACTATTGTTATCTGAACCATTATATGTAGCACCAAATACAACATTTAGCAGAAGTGCCAATGCCAAATTAGAATAGGGTCAAACACAAACATACATCATTCTTTCGAGTCTTTGGTCCTTCAAACTGTTACCTGTAGTTGCATTTATATGTTGGCTTAGAGACTGATCCGTGTATTAGCAATACAGGTGCAGCAAACAGTCTTCGTAGGGAGCTAACAGGCAAAAATATTTTCATAGGTAGACAAAATGAAGTACATAGAACATGTTGCCGTCATGGAAAGAACACTTTTATTCTAGACCTTCTTAATTTTCAGGTCCTTGAACTCTTCGTCTTACAAATAAGAGACTTTTGTCTATACACTTGTAATTTGGAGCCATTTGTTGAGCTTACCACTGAAGATTCAACGACTGATCGCCCCACTTTATAGATAAAGCAGCAACCGAGTAAAGTACACGGCCAAAAGATACAAGGTGGAGAGATAGTCGGATCACGCAAGAAACTACGCTACTGAAGGATAACACAGGAAATCTAGATACAACACCACGCTACACCCTAGCACACCTAAGCTCGACGACAACGCCCTCAGTAGGGAAGACAGCGCGAGGCGTCGCTGCAGCCGAGTCCAAAGTGGACATGAGCTTTCACTCGGAACCCTGGCACGGAGAGGAGATCCTAGCGATGACTTCAAGAAGAAAGCGGCGGTCACGAGCATCGTCGCCGTCAGCCTTGGCGAACTTTCACTCAGTAAATCACCCGTGCCACACAAGGCCACCAGGGCAACGCGGCAATTCCAGACACCCAGATCTGGATCTACGTGTCACCCGGTGAAGGATTGGGAAACCGAGCCACAGGCGCTACCCCTCGTCACCCACCACGACCAAGAGGAGAGCCACGACCGCAGCGATAGTGCCCGTGGGAGAGCCACCAGGCGCTACCCCTAGGCTGCACGGAGGACAGGATGATCCAGCCAGACGTCTGCGCCGCCACCACCAGCCTCCCCAATAGCCAGCATCCAAAGAGCACATCGCCGCTAGAACCACGGATCCGCCGCCTGCCGACCCCACCTTGAAACCCGACCAGATCCAGCGGTAGGCCGACGCGCGCCACCTCCCGGGTCAGGAGCTCCGCAACCGCCCGCGCCATGCTAGGGGAAGCGAGCACCGGCCGCAACCACTGCGGGGACGCGCCGCCACATCAAGCCTCCGCCACCGTGCCGCTGGGCCCCGTGGCCGCCCAGCGCCGGCACCGAGATTGTCACCCCGCGCCGGCCTTCCACGGGAGGAGGAGGAGGAGGAAGTGCCCTACCTCCGCTGCGCCATCCAGGCGCCTGTCGGCGGCGTCGGGGAGGAGGAGAGGGAGGCAGGGCTGAGGTCCTGGCGGCTAGGAATCCCCCCCCCCCGGCGCATGCGGGCACGTCATGAGGAGGGAGAGGAGGTCCATTCCCATTTTGCTTTCTATGACGGCATTTATCTACTTTGTCCATTTCAATACCTCAGGTATATGTATCTTCCACAACACTCTAGTCTATTTTATTCTCTAATCAGAAAAATAGCAAAGGTGAATATAACAAAAATAGAAACAACATCTCATCTGAAAATTGTGGAATCTTGACTTGCTGTGGACATGGAAGAGAAAGATTGGAGTATAGTGGAACTGACATGGTGCCGAGGGCATCGGGCCAGTTAGCCGTTGTGTAGAGGAAAGTGTCGCAACCAGCGAGCTTGAAGCCCAGCAGCAACATATCATTTCCACACGGAGTAATCACCCTACCGAAGAAACAAATTCCAACACAGCCTTTGAAAACACAAAATCCAAGAAAAGGATAGGGGCAGGGGTAAAGAGGAACCTGGAGATGAAACTTTGATCTCTTTCCAATCTTCTTGGAAGTAAGAAATTGTTAACTGTATCTAGATTTATCAGTGTTTATTCTTTGACCACTAATGATATTAGAACATGCATAGTTGCAGAAACAGGATCATCAAAGAGTGCCAACAAGGTGTCTCGATAGTTTGTGATTATATGTCAGACTTGACAGTACTGCCTCTACAATTTACAAAAACCAAATCTTGTGACCGAAAATCCTAATTCCCATGAATTCACCTTACACTTAGTTTCCATTAAAGGACACCATATACACACATAAGGTAAGGGGAACACAAGGTCAACGTGATAAATAGCTGACTCAAGGGCATAGCACATAGATCTTGACCTCCCAAACTCACGTCACAGTTCAATCTAATACAATAGAAGTTGGTATCCAGTAACATTGTCCAGGTAATCGAACTCACTACCACAGCCCATATTGTTCTCCTAGCTACAACCTAAAACTCCCCACCATTAATAAATCGTCAGGAGGATTGTTGTTTCTTTCGCATACATTTGAGATAACTCACTCGTGCCTATAACAGTATAAAACAGGCAACACTGGCTTCTAATCAATGCTCAGAATCAACTCCGCCATTATCATTTAATGATCCCTAAACTGACACTTTCACAGCTGATATGAGAGAGTAATTAAGCATCAATATACTCAAAAATCAATTCTGGCAAACCATTCCATCTCCTGAAAAATTAGTTGTTCAACTTGCACATAACAATATCGTCATAAACAATCTATCTTATATCTTATATTTACTAATTGGAGGCACCATACGAGCCTCCACGTTAATCCTCAAAAACTCCTTATAAATAACCCTTAGATCTTAATCTTGCGTCTAGAATTAAACGAGATATAGAATCTATTGTCATCTTTGCAATCTGTACATTTAAATGTAAGATGCGACCAGCCAAGAGTCCATACGTACTATGAGGGTGCTTGGATACGTTTTAGTCCCATGACTAAAAGTAGTGGGACTAAAACTTGCTAGCCTCACCCATGCTTGGATACAAATACTAAATAGACTCAAATGAGTTGATGAGCATTTATTATCCTCCAAACCCTCCAATCCCGAACTTGCATGTGTTAAAGGAGAGGAGTTAAATGAGGAGAGAGAGGACTAATTCACATTTTAGTAGGGTTCCCCTGACTAAAATTTTTTAGTCTCAAGAGTAGTTCTAGCCTCTCTTTAGTCAGGGGTGATTGGAACTTTAGCCTTTAAAAGAGACTAGTTTTAGTCAGACTAAAAATAGTCCCTTAGATCGAAGCAAGGCCTACAATTGGAAGGAAACGTGCCATGTATATACCTTCCTATTATTAAAAATTCCCAGCCTTCTTATAAAAAACTAAATCAGGTAAAAAAAAGAGTCCTCACGTCATGAAAATCACGCCATGTTCAACTACGTCGAAGATCCAATAAATCAGGTGCCTTCACCCTTTTGAAAAAAGAAAAAAAAGGTATGTACGAAACATGTGCCTTTTGCTCAAGCTAAAAAAAATGAGCGATACACCAACTATACGGAGCCCACGTGCACGTCCGCTTGAATAAAGAAAAAAATATGGAGTCCAGATGCCTCACATAAAAAAGAAAAGCCTATGTCTGATTGAATTTTTTTTAATCCTCACGTACAAAAAGAAGAACTGTTTTTTCTTTTTGCGGATAAAAATAGACGGATGTGCCTAAGTCTCTCTAAATTGACTCATAAAATCACCTATTTGTGGCCTTAAAAACTAAAATATGAATAAATTGCCACGCATAAAAAATATAAATGAACTTAAACCCGCAAGGAAAATAATAGAGCGATGTATCAATGATTTTTGTATGGTGGTTGGAATATCATTCTTTTTGTGCTAGGGGTTGGAAAAGAAGATCGTCATGTATTTCGAACAGGGACATCAACCAGATTCATTAAGATTTAAATTTTTAGAGGGCAAAATATATTTAACTATTTTATGAGATACTCTATCATTTAATTTGATGTAAGATAGATATATTATAATTTACAGACTGAAATAAATCCTATTTTCTACCAGTCTTCACATGTCACATGTTGAAACTTTACCTCAAACAAGAAGGCTCTATGAGTATCCAATGTGAAGGGAGAAAGAAAATTTTCTTGAATAAGGTTTATACATATATATGGGTGATTATGATTATGCTCACAAATCTAAAGTGCCCAACAAAGAGAACAGCTAGGATATTAGAAATACATTTCTAACTATTGAAGTTCACATCCATAAATAGTCCACTCAAGTACCAATTGAAGAAATATGGATATCTCACCCTACTTATTGTCAAAAATATTGGATTTTATTAACAATAATCATTCAGTAAAGTTCATATTGACCATTTAATTTCATGAAAAGAACTACGCATAAAATGTTTTTCAATAAATATTAATCGAGTATTAAAATAGCTAGCCCGTGCAGGTGCAGGTTGATGACTAGTATTTACTAATCGGAAGCACCATACGAGCCTCCATGTTAATCCTTTAGAACTAATCTAATTGTCCGTAGGATCTCGGTATTAATTATTCACAGCCATCGGATGAAATATTGGAGTCCTCACGTGTTGTCCCACCTCAAGGTTCTTAAGGAACTCTATCATCATGAGTTACTTACCAAATAAAAACATCTCCATCACGAAACCTTACCAAATAAAAATCTCCATCACGTCCCATAAAAAAAATCTCCATGACGTAATCAGCCGTTCCTCCTCCACCAAGGCTCAGCTACGTCATGGACAGATCCCAAATTCCCAACGCCGCTCCACATAATCATCCTCCTTGCATGTCCCCTCTCCAATCTCCATGATGTATTAAACATTGAAGTTCCATCTATGTTTCAATCCATAAAGAATTATCCAGACCAGCCTCTCTCCGGTCCCCTTCCTCTCTTTCGCCCAACCATGCTGCAATCCACCATACAGAGCAGGAGATCCTTCAAATTTCTTAAGCTTCCAAGTCTTACCACATTGCAATCCACGATATGGGGTAGGAGATCTGTAGGCGTTAGTTTGAATCAGGCCAGGAGGCATCCATTGTTGGTGAGGCTGCATCAAACAATATTCGCATATACACTGCCTCCTGTCGCTCCTCCCATGCACTTTCATGGACACCGTCGCCCCTCAACATCAAGTTCTTTTCTAAAGGCAAAACCTGGCATGAATCAAATACGATACAAGGATGGGGAGAAAAAGATGAAAGCATTGTGTTGGAGACATGTCATACAGGACATGGTGCGGACTGAGTTGTGAGCCAATCATCAAGGTTGCCTGTAACCACAAAGGGCGCCCACTAACATGCACGGCAAGCAGCACGAAGCCCAACTTCACCGTCAATGAGGACGAAATCAATCCCCAGGACCCAGCAGAGCTATGCCTTCTAGCCTCTTTCCTCTAACCTGTTCCTCCGTGCAGCAATTGATCCTGCTCACCATGTATTTGAGGTAACGTGTAATAGAACTCCAATGCACCAATATTATGGTTATTTCTTTGATTGGACTGTGGAGATTTTCAATTCAAAAGAAGTTTTTTTGCGAATGTAATTGAAAAGAAGTTAACTAATATAGAAATTCTGGCTCACATATACTCGCACTTCAGTGTAATTCTAATGTCATGAATTAGGATGCAGTGCTCTACTTGCCCTCTCCACCCAGCCGTGCTCCCCATGGGCTCTCCACTCTTTCCATCGAGAAGAAAAAGAAAACAGGAACTATGACCGTCATCTCCCTCGAAAAGAAAAGAAGATGACCCCTACTAGAGAAGAAGATTTTGTCTTCCCATGACTTTTTAAGTAATAGAGTACAATCTGGCAGGCGGCGGCAAGCAATCCGGCCTGGCGGTCTACAATATTGGCGGTGCAGGTGCAGAGAACTCTCCTCCGACGCAATCTACAAGTATTCATGCCCCTCCATGCCGCTAGCAATAAGTATCTGCGATCCACATGCGGACTGCAGCAATAGTAATTGGAATAGGAATTTGAGAAATCAGTCTACGTCGTCGTCGGTCGCCAGTCAGGAGCAATTCATGGACGAGTACATGTGGTGGCCTGTGGTTTTACAATGGCATGCACACGTGTCCAGGCTTCCCAGGTGATCTCTACACTGCAAGCATATGGCAGGAGAAAACGGGTTTACGTGGCCTTTTGCAATCTTTAGACCACAACACCCGTCATTCCAATCACCAACACCCCTCACAGCTTTAATTGATGACTACTGCAAATCGATCTTCCTCTGTCCTCAGCCGACCCATCTCGCATAATCTATGAAGGTTTCTCCACTGGGTGATATTTCATCTTGAATATCTTCAGTTTTCCTCTGTTTCCATATGGATTCAAGCAACTTTGGCCTTGAAGCTAGCGCTAGATTACTGGCGCATTCAGACAGTATCCCAATCCTGCTTTTACTCATCGGTCAGTCCATTGTTGTGTTTGCATGATCCCTGAAGTTCTGATTTCAGACAAAAATATTACTAATAGATTTAGTTTCTTTTTGGAGCTTTATAACCCTCACTTTTGGACATTTTTAGTTGCAGCTACAGTTTAGTTAGTACAAATGTGTTTGACATCTGATGCTTTTAGTTCTCAGCACATGTGATAAAAAAATGTACTTGACATGATGCCTCTAACTCAGATTTGTATTTTCAGGGGTGATAAAGGAGATACGGTATGGATCAGGTTTTTCAATTCGCTTTAAGAATACTTTTATATATTTTTATCTCCCAGTTGACTCTTATACATATATGTAGTGTGCTGAATAATACGTGTGTTAAGTCAGGCATTCTCAACGTCAATTGCAACAACTAATTAACAGAGGTCTGTGCCATGCATAGTAACATTACTATGACATTTATGAGTATGGATGAATACAAGGTACTATGTTATATACCTGAATTTACTCTATCATGTGAACGTACTACTTTATGTATTTTTAACATCCACTACTATATAATCCTGCTCAGTTATATTTATATAACAAAACTGAAAGGATTGGGGGAGTTTGGAATAATCTATTTAATTGCTTACTCTATGTATTTTGACAAAAGGAGTTATCCCAGGAATAAAATGAATTCCTCCGAGAGCATTATCTTCAGTTTTCCCCAAATTATCATAGACTCATAGTAGGACTATACAAGAGGACCATCTCAATATTAATTTAGTTCTTAAATGTGTGCAGGCTTTAAGATTTTTTTTGATTTCGCTTCTCAGTTCACTCTCACTACAACAATATGACAAATAATCAAAAGATAATTAATTACATTATTGGACCTAATATAAAGATTATGATTTATGCCGTCCAATGAAGGTATACGTGGACATGTCAATGATTCTTTTTTCAAAAAAGAAGAACAAATCCCGGCCTATGCATCGATTGTTCTTGAATTGTCGCCATGTGGATTTCAATACATAGCCAATTGAATTATTTGATTGTGGTTTACGCATATAATAACAGTGCATCTTCCACGAGGAAATAATTCACTGATTTAATGTTTCTAACTATAACTTCCATTCTGAACTTTTAGATTGTCTTGAAGATCTTCAGGTGTTCGACAAAGATCCATAATTCTACAACGATTATCCGTCATACGGAAACATAGAGGGGTCGGATTACTCTAATGTTTGGTTTATGCAAGGTTAATGTGGATGTTGCGATGGCATAGCCGAAGGCGTAGGTGTGAGTAAGCAACCCCGTTAATCTAAGAAATAATTTATTTGTTTAATCAAAAATTCGATGGGTGATTAATAAGTGCATTCTCATATCTGGCTTACATATGTCGACTTACAACTATAGGTAGGACTTCACACACACATACTCTACATCGAATCAAAGGATAGTTCTCTATTCTCCATATAATCTAATAGCTAAATAATACATCAAAAAAAGCATTACAGAACCTGAGGTAATCTATGTTTTTTGTTACTAGCCCGTGCAGTGAATGCGGGTTCATGACTAGTGAGATCAAATGGACATCAACAAAAAAACCAGGTCTAACGGGTGCACTACTTACGAAACTAACTAATATCCGTCCTGGTGGCTGCTTGCTGTTCTTAATTCTGTCCCTTGCGCTCTGAGCGAAGAGAAATCAATCAAAGAGATAGAGACAGAGGATTCAGCGCCGGGAATAAGAAATGGAGAGAAAACAGGGCAAACATAGATGGCCTTTGGAAGCTGCAGCATCCGGCAAATCCGCTGTCGTCTTCCTCAATCCAACCCAGAGCCGGTAGCTTCTAGAACCACCTACAAGGACCGCCTCATCTTGGGCCTCACCACCCATCGCCACGACCCTCGCCTCCTACCTGCTTGCTGACACACCTCTACCGCTTGATTTCAATCCAAATTAGAGGCACGAGAGGAGGAATACCGGCCTCCGACGGTGGATGACCGGAGAAGTAGACTAACTACCGCGTAATCGGCTGCTGGCGGTGCCTACCAACACACATAGAAGGCCGATGACACGTACGCTTAGGGTAGGGTGCTAGGCCTGACCTACATGCCCTACCCAAGGACACTACACCAGAGGCCAAGACCTACAAAGATAGAAAGAAGATGCGAATGGAATCATCACAGATTGCAACCCACTCGATAGAAGACCCACTCGGATACCCCACTTCCACTCGACCGTCATTATTCACTCGGATAACAAGAATGCACTCGAAGGATAGAAGATCTAGAGCCACCCCTGGATAGCAACGGTCGGACGTTCACTCCATAGATTTTTCAAAGTGTTCCATCGAAATGGCAGGTTCAATAATTTTAACTGGTCCCTGATTCGATGAACTAGGCATCTCCTGATTAGATGAGGTAGCCATATATTTCATGGGAAAGATATCTTCAAAGAAAGTTGCATCATTTGACTACATGATCGTAACAACATGCATGTCAGGTACCTCGGATTTTACAACCAAGAATCTATAACCAATGCTATGGAAAGCATATCCCAGGAAAACACAATCCACAGTTTTTGGTCCCAGCTTCCGCTTCTTTGGAATTGGCACATTGACTTTCGCTTGAGACAACCCCAGGTTACGTAGATAAGAGAGTTTTAACCTTTTCTTCTCCCATTCCTCGAATGGAGTTATCTCTTTGTTCTTTGTGGGAACTCAGTTTAGGACATGACATGTTGTCAATATCGCCTCCCCCCACCATGCCTTGGAGAGTTTTAACCTTTTCTTCTCCCATTCCTCGAATGGAGTTATCTCTTTGTTCTTTGTGGGAACTCAGTTTAGGACATGAAATGTTGTCAATATCGCCTCCCCCCACCATGCCTTGGAGAGACCCGATGTGTCTAACATGGCATTAGCCAAATCAGTTAAGGTACGGTTCTTCCTTTAGGCCACCCCATTTGGTGAGGTGAATAGGGAGGCGTCCTCTCATGGATTATACCATGTTCCGCACAAAAGGAATCAAATTCATTTGAGAAATACTCTCCACCACGATCGTACCTAAGCCTCTTGATCCTTGGATCAAGTTGGTTTTCCGTTTCAGCTTTATAGATCTTGAAATAGTTCAAAGCCTCATCCTTAGATTTCAGAAGATACACATGACAATATCTAGTGGAGTCATCAATTAACGTCATGAAATATTTCTTTCCACCTTTTGTCAAAACACCATTCATTTCACATAGATCTGAATGTATGAGTTCTAGTGGTGCAAGATTTCTCGTTTCCGCAGTCAAATGAAACTTACGTGGTTCCTTAGCTTGCACACACACTTGACATTTGGATCCCTTGACAGTGGTGAAACTAGGGATAAAGTCCAACTTCTCTAGTCGCGACACGCAACCAAAGTTAACATGACAAAGACATGAATGCCACACATATGATTCACTATTGTTCCAAATATGATTAACAACTTTATTGCAAGCGTCGATAAGGATAAGCGAAACAGGCCTCTGACTCATAGCCTTTACCAACAAAGGTTCCATACTTGGAAATTACAAATTTATTCGACTCAAAGACAAGCTTGTAGTCATCTCTACCGAAGAGATCCGCTAACAAGATTTTTATTGACGGAGGGACATAATGCACGTTCTTCAGCTGCGATCTTCCCGAAGTAAACTTCAGATCGACCGTGCCAACACCACGAACAAAAGCACTTGAACTGTTGCCCATTAGCACGGTTGAAGTCCCTGCGGTCCGGCATCCTTCATGTCAGTGTCTCCAATGACAACATTAGCGGTCTTGCCGCCTCGACATCAAGAGTACCAATGAGATCCGGAGCGGAAAACTCCTGCCTCTTATGCTTGGTGAAGTAGCAAAGTTCCTCCACGTGGGAGGAAGCTTAGTGATGATACCTCCGGCAATAAACTTGTCCGGTAGGATACAATTGAAGTGGTCAAGTTCTCTAGCAAAGACTGTATCTCATGAGCTTACTCAACCACGGGCGCTCTTGATCATCCTGTAGTCATAGAATTGCTCCATGATGTACAGCTCGATTACCCGACATCCGAGACCGCAAACTTGGCCTCGAGTGCATCCCACATATCTTTTCCATTATCAATTGACGCATAAGCATCAACAATGTTCTCACCAAGAACACTCAAGAGAGCATCCTTAAACAAGGTATCCATTTTCTGAAAAGCTTGTGCCTGTTGGGCATCTTGCTCCCCATCAGGTTAGTCAAGAGTGGCGTCATAGCAGCTCATGGTCTGAAACCATAAGACTGCTCTCATGCGCCACCTCTTGTAGTGGATACCCTGAAACATAGGAGGTCTCATGGAAGCAGCAAAACCACTCGGGGTAAATTGCCTATAATAAGATTTTTGGATTGTTGGAAATATGAGCAATTTACCGAATGATTTTATTAATAGAAATACTAGATAAAGCATGACTAGTATAGCAGTGATAAAACAAAGAAGGTAAATAATTTCTGGATATATGAGGTAGAACCGATCATCTCTAGAGCAGACAATAGATCAAGATGCATATATGAGGTAGATCCTAACATGTCTAGGGAAAACACTAGAAGAAGCAACTGTGACAGGACCTCTAACAGGAAAAACAAGAACACGTATGGCAGCGGAGTAGAGCCTTTGGACTTGGGGTCGGTATCCTCCATGTCGTCGAGGAGGTTGTCGACGTTGGGAAAGTAGTCGTCGTTGGGGAAGTAGTCGTCGGAATCCGGGGCGTCCGTGACGAAGGAGTCAGTAGACGCATAGAGCTCTGCCCAAAAACCTTATCACCTTTCTCCCGTACAGGACTCAAAGAGGTGCGGTTCGGAGGCCCTCTTGTCCCGACCTGCGGTGCGCCGCAACCCAGGATGGGGAAGATCGTAGCAACAGCAGTGCTCGAGAACCGGTGGCGAGAGGAGGAAGTAGTTCTGGTGCGTCTCTCTGAGAGGCGTCCTCCCTTTTATAGGCGCAAGAGAAGGAGGCGAGAGGCTGTGCCGGAGCTGAAGGGAGCAGCGTGGCAAAATTTAGACATCGGCTCGGCTCATTCCCGCAACCCATGGCCTTGGCGTGGCGTGGCGGCGAAGGAGGAGGCAGCGTGGATGTCCCTCTTGTTCTCATGCTCATACAAGTGGGGAAAGAGCCTCCCTTATAAAGAGGTCCAACTCCCTCTAAACTAGCAATGTGGGACTAAACTTTAGTTCACTGGTGGAAAAACAGGCTTCCGTCCAGCCCCATAAGTCGCGAAGCTGTAGGAACCGCGACTAATGGGACCTTTAGTCGCGGTTCTGGAGGTGAACCGCGACCAAAGGTCTGGGCCCAGGGCGCTCGGTGGCGGTGGCGCGCGTGAGGGGCTTTAGTCGCTTATTTGGTGCGGATCATAACGCGACTAATGGCAGTTGCGAACATGACCAAAGGCCTTTTTCCACCAGTGGTTGCACCTCTTGCCTTGCACTAATGGGCTGCGTGGGCCTCTAGGATTTATTAGGAATTTCTGAAACTACTATTGGGCTAGGCCAAAAATAGACAAAATTCCAGCATAATGATCCTCTTCTTCTTTTTTAGTCCTATATCCTTTATAGCAGTTGTTCTCGTAAGTGTCCACTTGTTCATTGCATTTCTTTCATGAATCATAGACTCCTGGATTCTACCCATAGTACACCACATACTAGTTCCACTTCATCTACAAAGATAAATAAATGAGCTAACAAGTCAATTTCATAGTTATCCAATCGCATAGAGAAAAGTCATATAACAATCTTGAGAGCATCATAGAAAATATGTTCAGAAGCATCGACAATACAAATTACATAAATGCAGTTCAATAGTAGTTCAGAAGCAAAATTTCAACTCCATCATAACAACATAGAAATTAGGTTCACACGCATCGATCATATTGATCACATAAAGTGCCGTAGTAATTCAGAAGTAAAAGTTCAGCTCCATCACGAGGTCTCCTCGCCTTCGAATCTTTGTGATCTCGGCTTGGGCGGTCCTTCCAGCTTTGACCAATACTCACGCACTCCGCCAGGTGATCGCGCACTCTTGGCGGCTGCTCTTGTGCTCTCAGCAGCTATTACGGCGCTCTCGGCATATGCTGCAGTATTCTTAATGTATGATCGAGGGCTCTTGGTGGCTGCTCGAGCGCTCTCGGCATAGGCGGACATGATCTTCGTGTATCTCATCCATCCTCATGACGATGTCTACGGCTGTAGGAATTCTGTCTATAGGTGTAGGAGTCGTAACGAGGCATCTCGGTTTCTCCATCTAAATGCATTAGACAAGTTGAAATTTAGATAGAAGACATTTGCCCCCCCATCTCCTCATACTTTACCAAGGTCTTAGAGGAGAAGAGGGAGAAGAACGACATCCTACAACAACAGTCGGTTCATCTCTCAAGTAGTTATATATATGGTGTACACTCACTTAGTCACTGTATTTTTGACTGTCGGTGATGGTTGTCCTTCATCTTCTCCTGCAGCTTTACCAAAGTCTAAGACGAAGAGAAGAAGGACAACCCACTACGACAACAGTCCATGTGCTCCTCTTAGAAGAACTCTCATATCAACTTGTGGATTAAGAGTGAGTAATCTCCAGGGGATGGAAAATATAATTAAGTAGCTCATCCATAAAAGTTTAAAAAATTACGAAAAAATTGGCATGACCTTTCCTAGAAATTGGACATCTTGACTGCATGTAATTAAGGAAAACGGAACTTAATTCACGTTTAGCAAAAACATTGGCACTCATTATGAATATTTGCATCATGAATAAAATATGGTACTATATCTTGATCCATATATGCAGTACATAGTACTCTAGTGCAAACAATCAAATTTAAGACATGCAATTACAAAAATTAAATGGTACATCATTAAAACCATTCAGCTGCGCATCAAGGCGCCTCCCGTGATAGCCACGTCATCACAGTGCGACAAAAATAAAACACGATAGCGATTGGGTGAGAGGAAAAGGAGATCAGGGATTAGCGTGTATAGAGCGGCTTCTCGTCCCCAACCACCACAATCCCACCACGGCAGCCTCCTCCTCCCTTAATGCTGCCGCTCCAGCCCTTCACCTTCCTCGGCCGATTTAAGCGCCGTCACCGCTCTTGACCGCAACCTCTCCTCTCCTCCAGCGGCTCCGCCTCTTCCTTGAGGCATCCAACCCAATCCTCATCTCCTACTCCCTCTCTTATTCCCATGTGTCTCGGCGAGGTGGGCCAAGCAGCGCCTTGAAAAGGCGGCTGCGGATGCAGCTTCGGACCAGGCCTTGGAGGTGGAGGCGGAGATGCGACGGCTGATGGTGGACGAGAATCCCGCCGACCGCGTCCCTCCCCAGATTGCAGTGATGTTGGAGGGAGCCGCCAGCGCCGGCCAGCTACCGACCTACGGGATCGCCGGTCGCGCATCTGCTTGGAGGCCCCTCTGGGATGCCGCCGGTGCGGGAGGCGTCCACGGCCGTGCGGGCTGGGGACTGAGCGGCGGGGCCCGTGGTGCGTTCCGGTCGAGGGCTTTCTCGATCTGGCACGCGATCTGAGCCCCGTCGATGGATTTCTCGCAGCTCGGCTGTTTGTTTTGGATTGATACGACCCACATGTCTCTCTCACATGTTGCGGCCGAAATCACTGTTTTGATTTATTTGGAAAAGTTCAGCACAAAAACCATGTTGGAAACATATTAGGGGCGATGATGATAAAACATGGCTGACATAAACTTGTCTTTGATTATTCGAGGACTGTGGGCATAAAAACCCACTCCCCTCTTTTGGAACCTTTTCATTCTGATTGAATATTGATGGCTCTGTCTTGGATGGTCACTCTTTGAGTGATAACCAGAGGAGCTTCGACTTGATGGTGGGGATTGATCTGGTGCAAGAAGGCGGTGGAGCCGTGGAGCTAGGTTGTATGATCTATCAAAGGCGAACCTGAGCCCTCTCAAAACTCAATGCAACTAATATTGAGGCCTCAACACATTTATTTATCCCTTTTATGTTTAAAAGTGATGAATTGTTGTGGTTGTGGCATCGCTATCTCATTAAGAGCAGCTATGCACATATCACCTCTCGTGGTGTTTGGTTTGCCTTCTCATGATCTTGTTGTCCATGGTGGGAACCAGTTTGGTGAATTCAGACTTTTCTTTTCTGTTTTTACTTTTCTTGAATGGCTGTGATCATTCTTACATCCCTTGGATAGTTTATTTTAGGTTATTTTATCGTGTTGGGTTAGTTTGCTTGTTTCAATTGTTGTTTTACTTTTTATAATATATTTCTTCTACTATACTATTTATCTAATTATCAGTTTGTACTTTTGGTTACTTCCCACTTCTTTACTGGTTTCAACTTATGGGTCATATAGGGCAAGTTCAGATGTCAAGATAACGGTTTTCTTCCTATCATGTTCATGAATGGCTATGAGGATATAGCTTTCCTGCATCGATCTAACATCTGTTTGGATTTTGTATATTGAGGATTTAGGAGGCTGTTACGGATTGATGCGCTTTGTTGTGGCAGAATTCATGTTTAATTTATTGCAGGAGATGAAATTGAGAGGCTTATGTAAATTCGTTTGTGTGTCGATTTTGTCGGTTCTAGGATTGGATGTTTATGCAGTCTCTGTCTCTCCTGGAGGTTAGCCGATTGATGGATTTGACTTGATCCCTTTGTGTTGGTTGATGGTGTTGAGATAGAAATAAGGATTAAACATGACCACGATCTTTGAGGCAATATTCCAATATCATTAGAGGGCCAGTGTTCTTCCAAAGATGATTTAGAATCTCAAAAACGTTTCTTACGTAATTTGGGTTCATGGTTGAAGTAACAAATACATATGCAGCTTCTTGGTTCTGTCGTTTAGAATTCTTTTTTAGGTATATTTACAACCTTTGTTGTTCCATATAGTTTGTTTCTTAAATATCCTAAGCATATATTATCGAATAGACTCACTTTCCTGTTTTTGTTATAAAATGAAAAGAATAATGTACATGTTAAGGACATGATAAATCTTGTTCTTTCAATTTGGTTATGATTTGAGAATGCTCACATATATTTTCTGTGCTGCATCACCCCATGGTCTGTGATAATGTCCAACTAGGGATTTGAATGTTAGGACCTAGCTAATACTATGATGTTATCAGGTTAATAAATAATATAGTACTGTTTAGCTATTAGGTTCTATGAGTATGGCCGGGATGAATCCTTCAACATTGCTCATAGGCACTGAAAGAATAAATAATTGATCTTTCATTTCTTCATGAAAAATATGTCATTTCGTTTTTAAAGAAAAGTTGTATGAAAAGTTGTAGTAGAACACTGCTAGCTGTAATTCCCCATGTGTCTTGGCATTTTAGGTGGAGTGGGAACCTTTATGAGGAAGTATCAAGCGGCATGAGCACCTATGGTAGAATGATGTGTTGACAAGTGTACCTAATCCACCTGTATTGACAATGCATATAATTTTTAAACTCAATATTATATTATCATCTGCACTCTCTGTTCCCTTTTAAACTCAAGACTTTTAAACAAGATCATATACATTGTGAACCGAAGATAGTTGAGTATACAGTTTAATTCTGCAATTTGTTCTATTAGACAAATTACTATTGTGTTGAATCCTTGTTGTGGTGTGCTAAATTGTTCCTTATATTTGTACCTGCCAGTTCTAAGCACCTATTCTTTTCTTCTTATTTTTTATCTATAAATAACAATTCTATTTTTCTTACCTCTACAATTATATGACCGGTAGCTTATTCACATGGATCTTAAGGTACTGCACTTCCAAATTAGCACCTGGCCTAAATTTGAGATTTCCCGAATGTATAGTTTTGTTTTTCTTTCATTCTTTGGAGGTGATCCATTGGTTGCTTAATGCTCTTTGCTGCATGAGTAAATTTCTTTTTCTTTATTTCTAAAGTCAGTTTTATTTTCTTCGTGAAGGTT